>BTHU01000003.1:142396731-142996731 GCA_036184795.1 Tokudaia tokunoshimensis
CTCAGGCTGAAGAAAATCCATGGTATCGGTATCAGAGCCCTAGTGCAAAGGCTTGATTCTGGGTCAGGACTCAACATTGGTACTGGCACACGAGCCAGAAATCAGATGGAAAACTTACCATGAGAAGGCAGGAAAACAGTGTGATCAATATGGCCACATTGGTAAAGGCAGGGGGATATTGATTATCACAGCCCATCTTCAGGTGTATGGATCTGAGCTTAAGCTGTAAACTGAGGAAAAAATGAGGCAGAGCAAGCATTATACATAACAAAGCCCTCTTAGTCAAGGTGCTCACTGACTGAAAGTGATCTTAGGCCTGGGTCTGCAAGGTGGCTTCGGTCAAGTCCTTATCAGTTGAAGGGACAGTCTGATAATCCCTATGACTGTATTTGTTTAGGAGGCAGCTTTACTCTCCATCTTTTCCCAACTGGTCCTAATTAGAGTGATCTCTTCCTGGAGGGATCTGTCTGAGAGACAAACTGTCCTTGGAACCCAAGGTCACTTTAAGCTTACGGCAATGAGGGGACACCTCTAGACACTAGACCAGGGAATCTGGAGCTAGACAAGAAAACTGACAGACTTGCCAGACATATATGAATATTTTAATAGTTCCATATAGAGAGTTGAATAGGAATTGGGCCCAAGGTAAAGGGGATAAGTAAAAAACGAAGGCAGAGATGTCAAGTATCAGGTACCGTGAGTCATTCATCGGGCATCTGTGGCATCTGTAGGACTCAAGAGAAGAGTTGCTGCCTTTCAGGAAGAGCAGTTTCTAAGACCTTGCTGCAGTCTGACAATACTACATGTAAATACTCAATTTCCAACATCAACAACAAGAAAAATCTCAGGACATGAAAAAAATGTCTATTCAAAAGAGGAACTGGAAGCCTGTGAGTGGTGGATGAGAATGCATAATGACACACCTGCCACCAGACATGACACAACTCCTCAAAAAATATAAAACAGAATTATTGTGTGGGTCAGCAGAGCCAAAGCAGGATGGCAAAGGTATCAATAACATTCATAAAAGGTCATTAACAATAGCTAAAAGACGAATGTCCATCAGCAGGTAAAGGGATGGGCAATATATACCCACACCCACACAGGCACATATATGACCATTAACACAAGGCACATACACAATAAAATTACTATAGTCAGCCATAGAAAGGAAGGAAAATTTGTGTTCATACAATATTAATAAATCTTTCTTATTGAAGACATTTTTATACATGTATTTTGATTATGTCTTAACCTTCCCTCAATTTTCCAGGTCTCCCTACCCATATTTACATTCTTTCTCTCTCTCTTTTAAACAATAAAACAAACAAGAAATAACGAACACCCTAGAAACACAAAAAGCAAAAACCAAAATAAGCAAAATACAATAATATTAAAGAGAAAACTTACCATTGAGTTCATTTTGTGTTGGCCAACCATTCCTAGGTATGAGCTGTGCACTCGAGTGTGGTTCACATACCTACCCAGCGAGACTCCATTGGAGAAAACTGAGTTTCATTTTGCCAGTAGCTACCAACTGCAGATAGCCTCTTAATTAGGGGTGGGACCTCATGTCCGGTTTCTCTTCTCAGTCCTGGAAGCTTGTCTGGTCTCAACCTGTGCAGGTCTTGTGCATGCTGTCCCAGCCTCTGAGTTTGTATGTGCATCAGTCCTGTTGTGTCAGGAGGACTCTGTCCCCTGGAAGCCATCCATCAATCCGGCTCTCACAAGCTTCCTGCCTCCTCTCTGCCTCCTGAGCCGTGAAAGGAGGGAGGGCTGCTGCAAAGGCATCCCATGTAGGACCAAGCAGTCCAAAGTCTCATCCTCTCCACACTGTCCATTTGTTAGTGTCTGTGTTAGTTCCCATCTTCTACAAAGAGGAAGCTTTGCTGATGAGTGCTTTGTGTGTCACTGATCTATGAGAATAGCAAACATCCTTATGAATAATTTTATTGATATGTCCCTTTAGTAGACTAATAACAGTAGGTTTTACCCTAGGTCCTTGCTTTATGTAGAATAATAGTAGGTTTTTTCCTTAGGCCCATGAATTATCTAGTCTCAAGTTCTTGGCCACTTTATCAGGGTCAGGTGTAGATTCCATCTCATGGAGTGGGCCTTAAAATCCAATTTAAAAAGTGGTTGGTATTGTGCTACTGTTACACTTGTGTGTCTTCACTAAGTCCCAGGGTTTGTAGCTAGGTGATACTGAAGATCACCTTTTGCTGCTAGTAACACATAGAATATCTTCCAGTGCCAGGGACACTAGCCAAGAGGGGTGAACCTTGAAGTTAGGCACCAGCTCAACCGCCCCATTTCAATGACATAAACAAGTGTTGTTTTCAGCAATAAAGTCTCACTAACAGGTTCACCTAGTAGCCTGTGATGTTTGGACTTATCTATGGCCTAACAAGATGTAACTCATTCCTGGGACCTGAGGTTTTGCTTGGTAGTGTAAGATATCTAGTTGGGGAATCAGCTTCCCTCTTATTTTGTGACTCAATTTAGATTCCTTTTCTATATGTGTATACTGTAGGAAGCTTCTACAGTAGTAGGTTTCTATATGGCTTTACAAATGACCTTTAGTGCTAGTTGACCCTTCCTATATTCCCTCTTTTATACTTCTGTTCCTTCCTCCTCCCTATTTAAAAAAGAAAGGACATTTTGACATGGATGGATTTTTAAGGATAGGCTAAGCAAAATAAGCCTGCATAAAAATATATAATAATATATCATTTCTCTCTCTCTCTTTCTCTCTCTCTCTCTCTCTCTCTCTCTCTCTCACACACACACACACACACACACACACACACACAGAGAGAGAGAGAGAGAGAGAGAGAGAGAGAGAGAGAGAGAGAGAGAGAGAGATTGTCCTTGAAAGAATCAAAATCATGCAGACAGTAATCCTTGCAGTTACAATGGAGGATATATTGTTTTGGAGATATCAGGAATGTGGAGTACCTGCTGATGAAACTTTCAGGCCACCAGAGAAGACAGCTTCTAAAACAGGCCATGTATGCTACAAGTAGCAAGGCTATGAGCGTGGGGCTGCCTAAGTCTGATGGACTTCATATCACAGAGCCCTAGATACTGGACATAGAACTATAAGACCTTGCTTTCGTTAGATCTTTTTTTTTTTTTTTTGGTCTGTTTTGTACATCTTCCCTTTGGAGTGGCAATGCTTACCTTACCCTTTTGTATACTGGAAGTAGGTAGTGGTTTATAGCTAAAATATCATCTTCAATCTCAGTAAAGAGTTTAAATTTCAGAATCCTGAACCATACAAAAGTTTTGGGATCTCTGAAATTGGATTAAATGCAGTTCACATTATCAGACAACCATGAGCCTTTGGAAGCCAAGTACAAAAGTTCTGGTTTGACTCTTAAATGCCCTCTACAGACTCATGTATTGTAATGTTCTCAAACATTACACGAATGTTTGAGAGGCTGTGTAATTTCAGAAAGTGCATCCGTGAAGGCCATTAACCTGACTTCAAGATCCTGCTTTTCTTTTCTTCCTGGTCTACGGAGACGTGTTGAGCCACTGCCTACACATTCCCACCACCGTGAGCTATGCTGTGCTTTCCTCTCCATCAAGGACTAAAACTTTTGAGATTGAGAGCCAAAATAAACCACTCATTGCTTAAGCTGCATTTTGTCAGGTTGTGGTCCTATGGTGTCAGCACTCCATCCAGTGAGAGCTAGCAAGGCTCATTCCAGTACCAGAGAAGCCATGTCCTAAAACTGTCTTTAGTCTCCCCATTTCTTTTCTTACTCATTTCTAAATGCATTGCCTAATATCTATAGCATCGTTTACAGCCAGGTGCTGTCTTAGGAACAGAAATGAACCTCGAGTACTGTCTTTTGATTCATTTTTATGGTTGCTTTCAGATATCTGAAGTTCAGAAATGCAATTCTAAGTTATGTTCTATAATATGTTCTATAATACACTTCTTTCTAAGGTCTAAATTTCCTATCATAGGTGGTGAAAAGTTCTGAACCAGATTATCACATACTAGAGCTGGGTCTGTGAAGGTGGGAATATTGTGTGCACGAAATTAGCTGCTTGTAATACAAGTAATTGGCCAGAGTCACATTAACCATTTAATGAAGTTATTTACAAAGGTGTGCCAACAGTAAAAAGCTTAATCATCAAGTCAAAAATCTTAGGCACAAGACTGTTAAGTAACAATGTCACTGTGACCTCATGTAACAGAGGTTACATGAGGTTACAAATTTGGTTCTTGCTCCAAATTTAAATTTTGATCACAGTGGATGCCATTGTGTAATATCACAGGAAGACTCCAGGCCATTTCTCCCTCTGACTCCTTCCCAGAACTGGGGAATCTTACAGAAGCTAGAAATTTGACTTGTCCCTTTTGCCACATGCACCAACTGAGTTCTAAAAGGGATTGCAGTGTTCACTTCTGAATCAATATCAGGAGTGTAACAAAACAGCTGCCCAGGTGTTGGATTTTGTCCCACTACCCCACTGACCAACACGCACAGATATTTTTTGCCTTCCAACTGGAAAACACGGATGCAAGCTGTAAAGCAGCCTCGTGCCATAAGGCAGGCTAGTGAGACTCGCTCTGTATTTGAATCTGATTGTGTCATTGACCTTTAAGGAACTTATTAACATGATCTTTCCTGATGTTTTGCTTGCCTTCTTCTGCCCTCCTGGATAGTTGAATAACTTTTCAATTCACAAAAATATAACACATCCCACTTCTTCTGAATACCTTTTCTTCAAAAACAATTATTTGTCACATATAAACTATTCTATCTCTGATGCTCAAACAACAATATCTTGTTTGCTCTGTATGTAAAGAGATGGCTTCATACACAAGGATAAAGAGTTATTTCTCAGAGTCGAAGGATGATTTGACATAGAACAGAAGAAAAATAAATGCTCATTTTCTTGTCCCTGACAGTCTAAATTTCTAGCTCTCTAACAGTTGTAATTGTGGGCTGCAACATCAATCCATTCAATGTCTTGTAGAAAACTTGGGACCTGTGAACCTACTTCACTTGCTTGGAGTGCAGAGCATGAAGCAAGAAGGAATTACAGTGAGTTTTAACTTCCTGGTGTCATCCTTTACCTTTTAGACTGTTGATGTCAGGTATCACTCCTTCCCTGGCCTAAAACTTTACAAAAATTTACCTGAAACATCTTAAATTGTATCTTTTAATACAAAAATGATTTTGAAAACCAGCCATGGTATAGCATGTCTGTAATCCTAGCATTTGGGAGACTGAGGCAGGAGGATTGCTAATTTGAGGGAAGCCAGAGCTACATGGGGGAGGGGAGAGAGGGGGGAGGGAGACGGGGGAGGGAGAGGGGGAGAGGGGGAGGGGAAAAGGGAGAGGGAGAGGGGGAGAGGAAGAGGGAGAGGGAGAGGGGGAGAGGAAGAGGGAGAGGGAGAGGGAGAGAGAGTTTACTTTGTAAACATAAAAGATGAGTTTTCTAGGCACTGACTTCACTGTATCCCTCCTTTTTAAGGCTCACACCACAAAGCTCTATTCAGTAATAATTGCCACCTTTCTTCCTAGTCCCCACCTATCCTTGATCGACAAAAATGATACTGTTAATAATAACCTAAACCTCACTCCAAGCAACTGTAGGCGTTTTAAATTGCATTAACAGTGTGAATAAATCAGCCCTGCGAGCAAGGGAAGGGACAATACTCTTCTAATGAAGGGGAAGTTGTCATACCATGATTTGCAAGGACAAAAATTAAAACGGCTGAGTCAGACCAAGCGAGGATGTCCTTGTTGAGGTGGGAAAACCTCTGATTTGGTGTTCGTTAGACATTTGTCAGATATCCCCGTAGGGTTAGTCAACGTTTAGTGTTCAAAGTCTGGGCTCCATTGACAGTAGCCTTTATTCCGCAAGTGAGATTTATCAGGTGGCTCCTGGGTATAAATCCTGTTCCTAGAAGCTTAGAGGGGCCACCTGGATTAAGCTTTGCGGGTTAGTTTCTGTTGGTGATATATATAATGAGTCAACCACGGGTGCCTGGAATCTCAGATTCCTAGCAGCCCAATGGCCGCTTCAGGAATGCCACGTGACAAAGATATTCTTCAAAAAAAGGGGCTGGCAGCACAGGGATGACCACACTTCATGATTTTCGGTTGTGAGTGCCTGATCTGCCCAGAAAGCTGTGCACGATGATTGAGCCCTTCTTAGGCACCTGGAAACTGGTCTCCAGCAATAACTTTGAGAACGACGTGAGAGAACTGGGTGAGAGACACCATTACGGGAGTCGGGAATTGGTGGCAAGAGGCTTTTGTGTTGTGGCTGGCTTTGTGCCTCACGATGAATTTTTAAATGATTTTCTTTTTGTGACCTTGGGTCATACCCATATGAGACAAAGTTTATAAGTCTGCTTATTAATAATATTTCTTTTAATCATAATTAATAATTAACATCAAAAATGTGAACTAGGCTTACCGCTAGTTTGTAGTCCACATGCTCTAGCCCAGGCCCCTGGTGGAAGGAAGATCGTCATACTGAGCTCCTGCTCGAATTCCTCCTTAGCTGGATCATTTCATTGAGCAGCTTTTGTTCAACCCAAAATCTGTGTAAATGAATCGTTGTAATTAGTATATGGATTGAATATGTTCAGAGATTTACTTTAATTTTAAATTTAGAAACACGGTAGCAACAAATAACATTTTTGAGAGTGGTTCTGACCCTTCCTAACACTGGGAACCTTTAATACAGTTCCTCATGTTGTCATGGCCACCAAACATAATCAAGGCTACATCATAACTATAATTTGTTATGAATCATAATGTGAGTATCTGACATGCAGGATATCTGATAGTTGACCTCTGGTTGCAACCCACTAATTGAGAGCCACCAATTTAGAGTCTCGAATTTTCTAGAATGTTGACTCATGCATGACAACTACTTAATACATGTTTTTGAAGGTTTTCTTTTTGAGAGGAGAAATAGAATGTTTTATCTTTACTGACCAACTGTCTCACCATTGACTGTCTCTCAGAAGAATGGGTCCTCCATGTCTACTTCAAGCTCTGCAGTCAACCATGAGTTATAACAAGTTATGGCTGTAACATCTACACCTCTCTATGAATTCTGGAACAACAGTCAGTTCATTTTTCATAATTATTAACAACCTCTTTTATAATAAACCATATGAAATGCAGATTTCTTCTCTTTTTACATTTTGCCTAGAATGACCAATGATTGCTTACAATTATTAATATATTTACTCATTCTAAGCTGTGAAACAGCAATGCTTTACCCCCTAATAAGAAGTTAACATGATCATGAATATAATACTTGCTCTTCTCCAAAAGACAGCATTTACATTTCAGGAAGTAATAAAGAAATTTTCATATCTCTTCATGGATTATAGACAGATTTACACAAAAGAACACACATGGTATGCAGTCACTGATAAGTGGATATTAACGCAGAAGCTCGGAATACCCAAGACACAATTCACATATCACTTGATTTCCAAGAAGAAGGAAGGAGAGACCCCTGCTCCTGGAAAGACTGGATGTAGCAGTGTAGGGGAATACCAGAACAGAGAAGCGTGAGGGGGTCGACTGGGGAACAAGGGGAGGGAAGAGGGCTTATGGGACTTTTGGGAAGGGGGGAACCAGGAAAGGGGAAATCATTGGGAATGTAAATAAAAAAAATATAGAAAATAAAAAAAATAATAAAAGAAATGAATGACTAAAAAAAAAGAATTTTCATCTCTTCATGGATTATAGACAATTTTGTTTTGAATAAAAATTTGAGGGCATATAAGAAACTTGGCAATTGATGTGACAGTGCACACCTACAATCTCAGGTGTGATAAGGCTCTGGCAGGAAGAGAGAGGGTTGAAGTCTAGCCTAGCTACATAGAGACCTTAATGAAAAAAAATATAGTACATTACATAATAAAATATGTAATATATTATGTATGTTATATATTATATGTTCAAATCTTAAATTTATACATTCATATTTCTATATTTACATATATATATGTAGCAAGGAGGAAGAGCAACTGGAATCTCACTCTGCTCTGAGGCCCTTCTAAGCCTTTCGTGTACTTTTCCAAAGCAAGGGTGAGGAGAGCTCAACTCATCCATACTTTACTATGGAGAAAGCTCAAAGGGAGCAAAGTTACCGAGTGTCAGGGTTGGAGCCCAGATTTTGACCATCTCACTCTTCCTTGAAATCCACAGATCTGTTTTCCTATAGGGAGGTGTGCTGTATCCACAGGTGGAATTGGCAGTAGACGTCAATATGTATTCAGAGAGAAGAGTCAGCATCTGTTTGTGAACGGTCACATTGACAGTGGTAAGTCCCCAACCTGAGCACCTTTGAGTCAAGGGCTTCCCGTACTGTCTTTGCAAGTTTCCACAAGGCTAAATGAAAGCATTTGCTCCCTTGAAAGCCATCCTGCAAATCCACATTTCACATTAAGCACAAACAT
The DNA here is from genome assembly GCA_036184795.1 of Tokudaia tokunoshimensis. Classification (NCBI taxonomy): domain Eukaryota; kingdom Metazoa; phylum Chordata; class Mammalia; order Rodentia; family Muridae; genus Tokudaia; species Tokudaia tokunoshimensis. The sequence continues at coordinate 142,405,190 of BTHU01000003.1, forward strand.
TTGAGAAAGTGAATTTAGATTTTCAAGATATCAAAATTACTAGTTTCACCTTGGCTTTTCTAGAGATTACAGAACACATCGAAGAAGACATTGTGACTCAGCATGGTAGCTCACATCCGCAAGTCAGAGCAGCTTCAGAAAGACCTTGACCTCAAGGCCAGTCTGGGCCACATCATGAGAACGTATCTGCAAATAAACAAGGCTGTATGTTAGTCAAGATTTCAGTGGGAGAGGAAGCATTCTTTAAGAGCTAGTGATCAAAATGGTGCCTGACATATCTTCCTAAATGTGTGATAAGGTCTATTTTTTCTTTGTCCCTTAGGAGTGGAATGTGAACCCCGGAAACTTGTATGTTTAATAAAGCCAAGCGTTAGTATAAGTTTCAATGGGGAAAGGATGGACATCCAAGCAGGAAGTGCGTCCAAGAATACGGAGATCTCTTTCAGGTTGGGGGAAGAATTTGAAGAGACCACTGCTGACAACCGGAAAGTGAAGGTTAGTTGGAACTAACTCTGTGTTCCACCATTGAGGAAAATAGGTGTCTAGTGATAGTCCATTCAATTGATTTTACTGGTTCAATTTAATTCAGTTAATTTATTACTAAGTCTGATTAGGCTTGTGTAAAATCTGTGCATACATAAAGTCAATTTTTTGCTAATTACTCAGATAGTTTAATGGAGCTAAAATGTTCTTGCTAGTCTTTTTGTTGCTGCTGTTTGAGACAAGGCTTTGCTATGTAGCCTAGGTGGGCCTGAAACTTAGGATTCTCCTGCTTCTGACCTTCAAGTACCAGCGTTACAGATGTAAACCTAGCAAATGGCATTCCTTTCTCACCTTTCCCTAACTTATTTTGTTATTGTATGAAAGATCATACAGAATAAACCAATTATTAAAGTTAAATAACTTATGAATTCTTGTTTATGAGAACATGAATTTAGTTATCTTCTAGGACTTCTAGATTGACTGCATTAAAACATAACGGGAGTTGAGTTGAGCAGTGTGAAAAACAGAATTTCGGACTTGAAGTTAAAAGGTGGACATTTAGTGTGGTAATAGGTACAAAGAATTGAATCACTCCTTCTAACCTTCTCTGCATTTATAGAGCCTTATAACTTTTGAAGGTGGGTCGATGATCCAGGTCCAACGATGGCTTGGCAAACAGACAACAATTAAAAGAAGAATTGTGGATGGAAAAATGATAGTGGTGAGTGTTCCCTAAGTTTACAGTTTTACATAATTTTTTGAACGACTCCCCACCAAGCTACTCATTGTGTCTTTGTGGCCTGAATTGAGGCTTGTTCTACAGAAAGACAAGAGGGCAGGTTTGGTCTGTCAGTAGTCACGTCTAACAAACTTCTCTACATTTAGGAGTGCACCATGAACAATGTTGTCAGCACTAGGGTCTACGAAAGGGTGTAGCAGAAGGGTAGACATCAGCAAGAACTTGGTCACCACAAAGAACTTGCTGCTGAAGAAAACCAGCTCCACGGACAGTGATTTAAAACATCACCAGCATAAGTTTTGCTCAATAAACGCACTAATTGAAATGTTGTTTTCCAGCTGTTTGATAATGAAGGTCTGAGCAACTTTTCTGCTGCTATGTTGAATACTCTGACAGAAAGCCACTTCCAGTGGGGAAGGGTTTATCTTAGCTCACAGTTCTGGAGGGGAAGCACCACTCTTTGTCATGATGGGAAAGTCATGGTAGCAGAAGTGTAGAGCCAGCCTGGTAGTCAGGAACCAGGGTCCAGAAAGAGCCCATTTAATCCCCACACAGGAAGGCTCCGGGCCAGGGTACAAAGTGGAACTGGAGTATAAAGCCTCAGAATCTGCCTGTAGGGATGTGCTTCCTCCAGAAAGATTTCCCTCTTAACCCTTCCATAGCGGTCCCAAGCTGAATCACTATCAGGAACCAAGTGTTCAAACACAAGTCTTTAGGGGGCATTTCATATTAAAATCACTACAGGAGTGGACTGAAGAATTAGTAAGACAAGAAGTTTCTGTTAACACGACAAGAAGACAAACCTCTGGGCTTATTAGGTTAACTGAGGGAGATAAGGGTAGGAAGAGCCACGCAAAATGTGGAGAAAGAAGGAAAAGAAAAAGAAAAAGCACTTGATTTTCTTGCCAAGGGCTCAGGTTCAGTTCCTAGCACCCAGGAGGGTGCTTCTGATGACACCCTTTTAGGGCCTCAGGTAAGTGTGCACATGTGGCACACACACACTAAATACATGCAGGCACATATGCATACATGTGCATAATAAATAAATTTTTGTTCCCTCGAACTGTGTACAGAAGAAAAATAACAATATTTGCTCAAGTGAATGAGGTAAAGTCATTTACTTACTCTTTAGGAGAATTTGAAATACAGATGAGAGTAGATTTTATAACCCACACATGTCTTACTTTTAAAGTTTTTACCCAGAATAACAGTAGTAAACTATTTTTTTTTTTGGTTTTTTTTTTTTTGTTTGTTTGTTTGTTTTTCGAGACAGGGTTTCTCTGTGTAGCCCTGGCTGTCCTGGAACTCACTTTGTAGACCAGGCTGGCCTCGAACTCAGAAATCCTCCTGCCTCTGCCTCCCAAGTGCTGGGATTAAAGGCGTGCGCCACCACCGCCCGACCCCAGTAGTAAACTATTACACTGAGAGACATATTGAAGTTTTCAGAAACATATTAACTACCCACACAGCAATCCGCTAACACTACTGTTAGCACTACTGCCCAAGGATAGTTCATCACACTCTTTTTGTTACACAGTATTTAATAGATCACTGAAAAGAGTCATTTTCAGCATCCTCAACAGGTTTTAATTTTTATGAGTTTGTACCAAAAATGCAATAATTACAAAAGGACATAACTGTGCAGAAGTGGCCCCACCTCTCACCTGCATCAGCACTAGGGAGAGAGGGCCCTGTGCCCCCCACAGGCAGCATAGTGGAGTTGCTCCTGGTGGCAGGCGTGTGGGTGAGCCAGGCCAGGTCATGAGTGTGTGACTCCAACTGTCAGGAAAGCTGCCCAAAGGGTCATGTGCACCCACAGGGTCACGAGTGCTGGAGAGCCATCCCTGCCCTTCACCAGCTGCAGCCCTCCAGCACCTCTCCTGGACAGCACAACAGAACCAACCCTGGTAGTGTGGGTGCCGGTGAGTCATCTGTTGTGAGGTGGGCTGGGACCTCACTGTGGCCCCAGGTGGCAGTACTGTCCATTCACAACAGGCTTTTCTCTCCACCCTCGAGTCTCCAGTTCAGCTCCCTCCACAGTGCTCAAGCTGGGGCACTTCTTTCTCTCCTGTCTGTCCACCACATACTTGCTCCTGCGGCAGGCTACTCATGCGGTTGGTGGTCACATGGGTGACATCCTCAGTCCATGCTGCATGACGCGGTGGCAATCTGGTATGTACGGTCTGCCTGTGCTGTGTGCCATAGGGCAGATCTGTGGGTGGCATGGTGATCCGCAGGTCTGTGTCTTCCTCCTCCCTCGATGTCTTATGTGGTGGTAGACAGAGTTCTGTGTGTCTGTGCCCCACCTATGCCATGGGCAGAGGAAAGGTCTATGGGCCTCTTTCCCCTCCTGCACTGAGTCACGTGGCAGAACGCAGTTCTTCGTCTTCATCTTCCTCCTACTGTGCAGCACTACCTGGATTTGATTTGATTTGGTTTTATTTTATTTTTATGTACACTAGGCATAAAACAGCTTTTGTCACCAAGCCAGGCATCAAGCTAGGAAGAACAAAGGACTGCCAACTACTCTCCCCCTGACTGATATAAAACCACCACCTCTATCAAGGTGTCTCTTTGCCCATTGCCAGAAGGGTGACGTCGATTCTTTTTGCAGTTCTCTCTCCTGTTCCTGTGTCTTCATTCCATGAAGTGGTGTGGAGCAACCATCTTGATGGCTCCCGTGCTGCCACGGTACTGAGTATCGGGCATAGGCCTGGGGGATTAACACAAAACACAGACTTGGGTCATTCAGCAAGGAGAATGTCTGAGGGACCAGCAATATATACTAGAGGCCGGGTGAAAAACAACAGGAGAAAACACTCATAGCCATAGGTCGGGCACGGGGAAGTCCCCATACACACGGGAAGACAGACATCAGGCTGAGCCGCAGGACGTTCCGCTCTCAGGAAACCTGTGCAGACAGCTCAGCCGGGGCGTTGAGCTCAGCTCACGACGCCCGACACATCTAACCATCAGTCCCAACAGTAGGACAGATCAGGTAATACCACAGAGAGATGCGCTAAACTGGTTTAGGAGGCTGTCAGAGCCAGTCTTTCATTGTTATCTTCAGTCACTGATGGCTTTGATAGCCTTCGAGAGCTGTCTTACCACTTCCTTTTATCCCAAAGGGAGATGGTTGTCTTCCTCAGGGTTGTGAGCACACTGATGACCAGTGGGCCAGCCCCAGTAGTCACCAGCATCTTGGTTCTCCTGCATGTCCTTCCCTGGTGACAAAGCCGTCCAAGCATGAAGAGCAAGGATAACATCACCAGTGAACAGTGAGCGGAAATCAGAGCAGGGCAGGTCTCAACCACTGTAGTGGAGAGCCCTGGCCTAAGGTGACTCACGAGGAGTTTCCTGTTGGGGTAGCATTTTTGTGCACTGTGTGGAGATTGTCTTTGTATTATTTATTAATTCTATACCAGCAGAGAGCTTTGGTATTGTTATTCTTTTTAAAAATTTATTTATTCATTTTACATCCCAATATCAGCCTCCCCTCTCCTCCCTGTACCCCTCACACAAATCCTTCCCTGCCCCCTCCCGTCTCCCCTCCCAGACCATCTAGGGGAACAGGATTCACAGACAGGCAAGAGATTCATGGTCAGCCCCCACTTCAGTTGTTGGGGGAACAAATGAAGAACAAGCTGTACCCCTGCTACATATGCGCAGGGCATTGGGCTAGGGAGGGCGAGGTCCAGCTGGTGTAAGCTATTCAGTTGGTGCTTTAGACTCTGGGAGGCTCCAAGGGTCCAGGTTAGTTGGCTCTATTGGCCTTTCTATGGAGTCCCTGTCCTCTTTGGGTCCCTCAGTCCTCCCCTCACGTCTTCCACAAGACTCGCTGGACTGCATCTAATGTTTGGCTGTGAATCTGTTTTTATTGGCTGCCCAGTGGAGCATGGCTCATCACCAATATCGTACTGGGTAAACCCTCCTCCTCCCTCTCCTTTCAATTGGCTTTAAAAAGCTCTGAAGGCCAATAGGTGAAGCAGAAAGAGAAGGCAAGACTTCAGATAGAGACTCTGGGAGGAGATCTGAGTTGGTAGAATTCTCCAGAGGTGTGAGAAAGAATAGATGTATCTAGACTGAGAGTTGGCAGATCATGAAAGTCACGTTATAGTTTCCTATGAAAAAAATGAACTAGGAAGCTAGATTCTGCTTTACTTTGTAAAACAGTACAGATTTCAGAAGAATTCTGTTAAAATAGCCTATCCACATACAAGTTACAAAGTAACTGCATCAAAGTAGTCTTTCTTGCTGCATTCAATTCAACAAATATTTACAGACGATAGAATTGAACCCAGCTCCCACTCATGTAGTAAGCCATAAACACAGATTAATGTTCACTCTAAATTCAGTCTCTCATTATACATTTACATTAAGAAATGATATCACATGCCAAGAATGGTGGTTCACATCCAACATTCAGGAGGTAGAAGTAGCTGGATTTCTGCAATCTTTAAGCAAGCTTGTTCTACATACTGAGTTACATACCAGTCAGAGCTACACAGTGAAACCTTGTACTAAAAACAAGCAAATGGAAGAAAGAAAAAGAAAAGAAATTATATGGGGGAGGAGGGCTGGAGCGATGGATCAGGGTTACAAGCATTTGGCTGTTCTTCCAGAGGACCTGGGTTCTATTGGCAACACCCACATGCTGTCTCACAACCATCTGTAGCTACCATTCCAAAGGGATCTGATGCCCTCTTCTGGCATCCATGGACACCAGGCATCCAAGTGGTACACAGACACACTTGCAGGTAAAACATCCAAGCACATAAAAATAAAGCAATAATTAAAAATGTAAAAGAGTGGTATTAGGGACTGGATATACATGTGGCCCAGTGGGTCAAAGTGTTTTCCTACCAAGCATAAGAACCCAATCTCAGTGTCTAGAACTTGCAAAACAGAGCTGGGTGCACTGAGTATGCTGCAGTCTTAGCACTAGAGAAGCAGAGACAGGGGAAGCCTGCAGCCAGCCAGTTTAGCTTAATCCATGAGTTCCAGGCCAGTGAGAGACCCTACTTCAAAAATGATGGCTCCTGAGGAACAACATTTGAAGTTGCCCTTGGGTCTCCACACTCACACACAGATGCCCCATGAGAGAACTCCTGTGTTCTCTTACACACATACACACACACACACACACACACACACAGAGAGAGAGAGAGAGAGAGAGAGAGAGAGAGACAGAGACAGAGAGACAGAGACAGAGAGACAGAGACAGAGAGACAGAGACAGAGAGACAGAGACAGAGAGACAGAGACAGAGACAGAGACAGAGAGACAGAGACAGAGAGACAGAGACAGAGAGACAGAGACAGAGAGACAGAAACAGAGAGAGATGGGGAGAAAGCATGATATGAGGAGTCTGATCAAAAATTTGAAGTCACTCTGGCAGAGATGGCTTGTTGTACCCCCAGGTATCATATAGCTGATATCTTCTGGCACGGAGAACCCTGAAAGACCAAACATCCCCAAAGGCAAGGTATCTGAAATCTCCAAATGACCTCGTGGAGCAAAGCTGCCTGGATCCCTCTCCACTGGATGCACATTCACCAAGACCCGAACCTCAGTTGAGCTGCTGAAATCCTGACTCTTGCTGCAGCAGCTGCTATGATCCCAAGTCCATACAGCGCAAGAGGTTTCATTTTCACAGAAAATAAACAATTGTGTGCATGTATTACTCTCTAGAGTTAACTAGAATGTGAAAACCACACATCTAGCTTTAGGCATCAGAGGAAATAAAGATTGGGCTGGCTGGATAAAAGCTCCTCTGACCTAACTGAACTATTTACACTTGAAGATCATATGCAAACTACACTCTCACAGCCTTGAGATACCTCAGTGTCTCAAAACAAAACTCTAAGATTCAATCAAGGAAATAAAGGAGGAGGTAGGCACATGCCTGGGCAATACAGGATCAGACCAGCTGAATCGTGATGAATTTTTATTTTATGAAATCTGTCTCTGTCTCTGTCTCTCTGTCTCTGTCTCTCTCTGTCTCTGTTGAGAAAGAGGAACACTCCTCCACTGCTGGTGGAATTGCAAACTGGTACAACCACTCTGGAAAGCAGTCTGGCGGTTCCTCAGAAACTGGGCATGACACTCCCGGAGGATCTGGCTATACCACTCCTGGGCATATACCCAGAGGCTTTACCTGCATGCAATAAGGACACATGCTCCACTATGTTCATAGCAGCCTTATTTATAATAGCCAGAAGCTGGAAAGAACCCAGATGTCCCTCAACGGAGGAATGGATTCAGAAGATGTGGTATATCTACACAATGGAATACTACTCTGCAATTAAAAACAATGAATTCACGAAATTCCTAGGCAAATGGTCAGATCTTGAAAATATCATCCTTAGTGAGGTAACCCAATCACAAAAGAACACACATGGTATACAGTCACTGATAAGGGGATATTGACCCAGAATCTCGGAATACCCTAGACACAATCCGCATATCAATAGATTTCTAAGAAGATGGAAGGAGAGACCCCTGGTCCTGGAAAGACTGGATGTAGGGGAACGCCAGGACAGAGAAACGAGAGGGGGTTGAATGGAGAAAAGAGGGAGGGAAGGGGTCTTATGGGATTTCGGGGAGGGAGGAAACGGGAAAGGGGAAATGATTTGGAATGTAAATTAAAAAAAATAAAATAAAATAAATAAAAAAAAAGAATTCTGTCTCTGTCTCTGTCTCTGTCTCTTTGTCTCTGTCTCTCTCTGTCTCTGTCTCTCTCTGTCTCTCTCTGTCTCTGTCTCTCTCTGTCTCTCTCTCTCTCTCTCTGTCTCTCTCTCTCTCTCTCTCTCACACACACACACACACACACACACACACACACACACACACACACACACACTTTCCATTATGTTTTGCAAGTGATTTGTTTTAGAGAGATCCTTTTCTTCTATCAGCTATGACCAGGCTGCATCCTAAAAATGCCTTCTACAGCATTTTGTGCCGACTCCAGAAAGGTCAGCCTACTTGAATGTATTTGGAAAATGTTAACATTACTTCCTTCCCAAGAGCAAAGACAAAGGAGGCAGCTTAGCTGTGGGAAGCTCAGCAGATGCTGGAATGACAAGGGAAGAGGCTGGAATGTAGAGCCCCCCCTCCCTGACTGTTATGCTTCCCCAGCCAGTGCCTTCAACTCTCAGATCTTCGACTAGAAATCATGAGGTGGCATCTTACACTTCGGAGAAGACCCAGAGTGCATTAGATTCTGGCAAAGAACAAAGCTGATTGCATTATTTGGATGTCTCATAGATGCTTCTTCCCAGTTTTCATTACCATCCCATTAGTTATTAACTACCTTGGGACAGATAAATTCAGTTATCACCATGGTAACCAAAAGACTATGCACTGGTACCTGAGGAAGCTACAAGGTATGTTTGCATTAAGCAACAATGTTAATCTCAGCATTCTTAAACTTCAAAAAGTATTTATTTGAAGCAAGAAAGAGGAAGGTTTAGATATTTGAATTCACGATGAGGCCCGAGAAGAACATGATGTCTAATAGACTATTCTCTGAAGGTGAATGAATCAGATTACAGATTGCTCATAATACACCCAAGAGGCTAAATATATGAGGGCTTCAGAAGTGATTCAGAGGGGGAAGTGGTTGTCATGCACAAGTGAGGACCTGAGTTCGAATCTAGAGAGATGCAAGCTGACACCTGTGACCCCAGAATCCCTACAGCAAGATAACAAATGGAGAAAAGAAAATCCCAGGCAGCTCACTGGACAGGGTCTCAAAGAAGACAGGAAGCAAGGACTGACAACCAAAGTTGACCTCTGAACTCCACAAATGCTTCATGGCACACACACACACACACACACACACACCACATACTCCAAGATTGTAAAAACAAAACTGTACCAAGCACTTTCCTGTACAGCTGGTCACAGTCACTTGGCCTTTCAGTGATATTCTCCTGGCCCCCATCTGCTAACTGCCTGGGACAGCAACTGTCTACCACTCATCCCTGAATGTTTATAGCTGTCCCCCCAATTAGAGTATAAAACTCATGAAGGCAGGCACCAGTGATGTGCCACTCACATCTCCAACAGTGCTACATTAGCTATAAATGTGTTAAATACAAATGCAATATCATGGCAAGGAAACATGCCACCCTGTAGAAAACCGTGAATACTCTTTCTGTTCATTTGTTGCACAATGATTATGTCTGATCTGAAATGAGTGGCTGCAATGCAGCCAGGAAACAGGACAAAAAGGCAAGGACATGTCTGATGAGCATGCCTTCCTCATCTACATCTTTGAGTCTTTTGGTGTGATTTTTTAGTATGTGATTCAAAAACCTTACTTGTATCAAGAATTAACATGGGTAATCAACTGTTGAAAGGAAAAGTTCACAGTATAGCAAAACTTAATCTACTTTCCTAAAGATTAGTTTAAGTCTGAGCATCCACATCCAATTAGGGTCGTTTCTGGTCTCTATTTTCCCCTTCTTCTGTCCAAGGCATTTATAATGAGTCTTCCAATGCCTCAAGCTCTCTTCAGCTCAGATTCCCCCATGGCCTCCATTTGTATCTTTGGCCCATACATTGTCCTCAGAATCTCATCTTGATCCAAGTTCATTCGATCAACCTTGGCAGTCAGATATAATTGGTTATTTGCCTAAAAGAGTTTATTTTCTTGATGTAAAATTGCATCAATGTTGTAAATGTTTTACCAAGTCAGTATTATGAATGGCTTTGACCACTATTTGACCATTGATTCATATAATATGACTCATTATGACTCTTGAACTCCATCAGTAGTCCTGTGCTCAACTCAGGGACCATTGAAATCCACCCAGATTTTCTCTTGTAATCTGCCTGAAAACTTAGCTCTGGTAGGGTGATGTGAAAACCTTCACTGACTTGTGCAGAAAAAACTACAAACTGACTATTGTACTTCTTAATAGAATAAGAACCTCTAAAGTCTTGGAGATCTGAGGATACCATCATTTCCATAAAGCTTTGGGGAAAGAAAATATCTTCAAGATTCAGTGTCTTTGTTCTTGTTTAAGAAGACATTAGAGTCTCAATGTACATCCTAATGGCTTGAATGTGAGATCCTGCTGCCTTAACCTTCCACAATGGCCCCGTTAATAGCTGTTTTTTTTTCCTATTCCAATACAGTGGGCTTTCTGCACTTCTATCACCTTGGGTTTAAGAGCATATTGGTTTGCTAAGGAACTCTCCTGTTCACTATCAGGGTCCATGTTGAGTTAACCAGACACTGGTAGCAGAAGATGAGACATGGCCCATGGTTCCCCATTTCTCAGTCAGTTTGAAGCCAAACCACCAAACCACCAAACCACATGGCTGTGATAGTGATGATCCAGCTATAATACCAAGGGACCTGAGCCTTTGAAGCCAAGGATTCTACGGGTTGAAGTGGCCCAATTGTGGGGTATTCACATCCATGGCTGTGAGTGCTGGTAACTTGTATAACAAAAAATGTAAAATCTGGTGATATTAGTCATCACTCAGCCAGAATTAATGCTAATGTTGAAAACCTGCTAGGAAGGCATGGAAGCTGTCCAGCTATTCCAGGGAGCAACATATATGTATAAACTAGATTGACATTTGCTCCCCCTGGTCAAAGTCTGGGACTCTGATATGTCACGAGGTTTATTTGACTGTTGCTTTTGATATTGAGAAGAGAGAAAGTACTACTAAAAAGCCATGGTGATATCAGGATCTCTGATAATCAGTCATGGTCTGTGTGTATTCATGTGAGTGTGTGCATGTATGTGTGTGTGTGCATGTGTATGTTTGTATGTGCATGTATGGGTGTGTATGCTGTGTGTGCACATATGTGTCCTTGTGTGCATGCATGCACACATTGTATGTGTGCGTACGTATATCTACGTGCGTATGCTTGTGTGTGAGGGAACATGTTTATGTGTGTATGTATATATATGTACGTGAATGCATGTATGTTTGCATGTGTGTACACACATGTATATGTGTGTATATGCATGTGTGTATGGTTGTGTGTGTGTGTGTGTGTGTGTGTGTGTGTGTGTGTGTGTGTGTGTGTTGGGAGATGCTAGTCCAGACTCAGGGTCTAGCACTGGAAAGCAATGCTAGTTTAAATCTGGACTTTTAGTTTTGGAATAAGTTGTCTAACTTTTCTTCATTGTCAAGCTGGACATAACAATATTACATGTGTCTATTAGAGCTGAGAGGATGAGACAAGACAATCTGAACAAAGCCTATCCCATGGGACCATCCTATACTGAGCTCTCAGAACTCATTAGGATTATCCTAAAGTAGGAAATCCTCTCTCTATAAATCTGTGGACTTTTTATAAAATGCTTTAAATTCAAGGTTGTCATAGAAACTAAGAATTATTATCCTCAGGTATGCTTTTAAAAAGAGATGAAATCTAAACCTCAGTCCAAGGGCGTGCTACAGTGCTGCTTCTCATCCTGATGCATGAATACAACTTCTGTGCTCTGCAATGACAGACTGACGTTCTTGTCTGCCTACTCTGCCTGCCCAGAATATGTAAACTATGCCAAGCCTCCCTCACCTCTCAATGTGTCCTCAAACTGTGGGCTTCCATTTCCCTCCCACAGCATATTTGAGACTTTTATTACAATACTCATAGACTGTCCCTCCTTTTAAGAATTCTGTGACAACCTTTACCCCACCCCACCCATCACCCAAAGAAGTAACAACCTAGATAGAAAAACCACAGAAGATAACTCTTAAAACATGTCCTAAAGATACTCCAGTGAGTATATGAGTATATGGACAATACAAACTGAACTTGTTTCTTCTTCTTCTTCTTCTTCTTCTTCTTCTTCTTCTTCTTCTTCTTCTTCTTCTTCTTCTTCTTCTTCTTCTTCTTCTTCTTTTCCTTTTTCTTTTTCTTCCTCTTCCTCTCCTTCTCTTTCTCCTTCTCCTCCGCCTCCTTTTTGTGGGGGTGGGGGTAGTCATAAGGGTGGGAAGCAAACCTGGGAGAACTGGAAGTGAGTGTGATCAGGGTTGTATTATATGAAATTCCCAAATAATCAATAAAAATAATATGAAACGAGAACTCTTAATTGTGCTGAATCAGAATTAAAAGTCAGTAAGATGCCTACACAATGCATGCTTGTGTGCATGTGCATAGACCCACACTCACACACACACACATACAGACACACACACAGACACACACACACAATCATATAATATATAGAAGGACTTACGCACGCCTATCAATAGGCAAATATCTTAAAGGTTCAAACAATACTTTCAGTTATTTTCATGGTTTCAGAAACACAGGGACATTGTGTGATGGTTTCTTTGACCCATGGATAGGCAACTTATGACTTAAGAGCCTTTCATCACTCGGCCTGGTCACCGCCTTTCCTCATTGGGTCTCAGGGTGAGTCACATGCTTCGGGTTTCTTTGAAAAGAACTGTGCAAGATCTCAGCATCACACAGGCATCTGCTGCATCCTATCAGGAACTCTACTAAATTCTCTCATCCATCACAATGAGCAACAAATTCCTGGGCACCTGGAAACTTGTCTCCAGTGAGCACTTTGATGACTACATGAAAGCTCTAGGTGAGAAATGCTTCATGGCGGATGTCTCTTTAAAGATGGATGCACAGGGTTTTCTTCCAATGTTCCCCCCAGGAGTCTGGGGAATGTTGTGTGGGCTGAGTGCAATCTTCTGTCTCATTCATAAAATTTACTTCCACTTCATTGGCAATAAATTGTTAGAACTTAAATGAAGCCATTTAAATGCATGGAACTGGAAGGCAGTTTCACAATTTTGTCATTGGAAATTTGGGGAAAACTATTAGAGTGTGAGTCAATCCAGATTCTGACATTTCCTGAAAGCTTGTTTAATAGAAATTAATGTGGTCATAAGATTATGAGTTGAATACTAGAAAACCACAACTTAAAATTTTAACCTTTATCCAAACTAAAAATTGTTGTCTCTGCTTTGAGTTTGTCCGTAATTAGATAACCATTTAATTGTGTGAAGCTTGACAGATGACACAGTTCCTAGATGAGGATGCTGCAAATCTGTGGAAGTTGTTGAGATCAAAAGAACTGGTTGGCTGCTGTGAGTTCAAACTCCATCCCACCAACATCTGCCCATCCTAGTGTTGAGCAGGGACTACAGACAGAAGTGTGTGGTGGCCAGTTTGTTTTATTTTTCTTCTCACCAGGCATATCATGGAACTATAGAATGTCAAACTTGTGATTCTAACAAGGATATGGGGGGGGGTCTGTATATCCATAGCTCCTTATCGACAGAGAAAGTGTTATAGAAAGGTCTGTGTGGAAGGAGATAGTCATGCTGAAAGCATCTATAATACTTGTAAATACAAACTCAAATGTCTCTAATGCTTCATACAAATCTGAAATGACTTATTTTATGGTGAGATTACCAATGGACATGACAGTGGACAAACTGGACTTTTGTAGCTGTGTAGTTTTATGCTGTAAACTTTGTAGGCATCACTGTTGTAACAGCATGCTAAAATGCTGTGCCACCAAAATGCATTTTCTCTCATTGTTGAGACTTGGGAGGAAAACCTTGGGAGGAACCCCCACCATCTACTCGTTGAAGGTTCCACTGAATAAAGAACATGAAACCCGTGGACATCATCTGTCTCTCAGATGCCTCCTCACCCAACACAATCTGACATTGCCTTGCTTTTCAGGTGTGGGGTTAGCCAACAGAAAACTAGGAAACTTGGCCAAGCCCAGTGTGGTCATCAGCAAGAAGGGGGATTATATCACCATTAGAACTGAAAGTGCCTTTAAAAATACAGAGATCTCCTTCAAGTTGGGCCAGGAATTTGACGAAACCACAGCTGACAACAGAAAAACCAAGGTAATCTGTAATATTTTTTTTCCTGCAAGTTGGTTCAGTGGACTATTGAGAGCCAGGATTATTCCTTTTGGGAGTTAGGGACTTGGAAAATGGATGTGACTTGTTGAGATACCTGTCGTGGAAACTAAGTTAAGCCAAGCACATGAACTTGTCTTTGTAGAGCATCGTGACTCTGGAGAGAGGCTCCCTAAAGCAAGTGCAGAAGTGGGATGGTAAAGAGACAACCATAAAGAGAAAGTTGCTGGATGGGAAAATGGTAGTGGTAAGAACATTCCCAGTTCTCAAGGCAGAAATAATGCCATGTACATGCATTGATTGTGCTTGTTGCAAAATGTCCCTTGTTCTTTAGGCTACAAATAGACAATAACACCAAGAATAAAGTCAAGAGTTAGTGCTTGAGTGAAAAATCATTTTAAAAAAATTCATGTTTGAGTCCTATAAGTGTTAGGTCAAGATTTTAAATGGAAGTATCTAAACAATAAAGGTAATGAAAATATGGATGACTGTCATTTGTTGAAACTTACAGCCAAAAAGTAAGCCTATACTTCAAAAGTAAACTATAACCCTGGCGTGCTCAATTATAGAATATTGTGGTAAAAGCACTTTGTTTTCAGAAATCCATAGGAACTTACCCTAAACTACATCAAATAGCAATCTAAGCTCTAAGCTCTGGAGACCTCATTTAGTTAGCAGATCAGAATGAGGCAAAGGAAGTCCACTAGATTCACTTGAAGGGAATTTTAAGACTGTGAGTCTGTGCTCACTAATTAACACACACCTTAAAATGCATGCAATCCTTTAGTGGTTTGAATATTTCTTTTAATGTGCACTGTATTTTAGCTCTTGTAGCACAATAGATGTACAGGAGTCAGTTCCAACATGGGGTCCCCATTATAGATTAACCAAAGCCAAATCTCTCAGGGAGTTTATTTGGCTGTTCTTTGGGTAAGGCAAATGTGAAAACCATTTTGATATTAGTCACTATTCTCCTTGTGACCAAAACCAGCTTAAAAGCATCTTCAGAGAGAAGAATTCGTTTGGTCTGTAGTTAGAGAAGACACTAACCATCGTGGCAGGAAAGACATGAATGCAGAGACTTCAGGCAGCTGGTGGTGCACATCAGGAAGCAAGGAAAATGAACATTAGTACCCAGCCCACTGCCTCTGCCTTAGTCTAAGGCCACAGTCCCTGGACAGGCACATCTCTACTTTAGCATGTGTCAGGTCTTCAGTCTCACCACCTCACTAAACCTGACATAGCCTGTCCCTCACAGACATGCCCAGAGGTTTGATATGTCTTTGTGATGGATGATTCTAACTCCCACAAAGCTAACAACCAACATTACGCATTATAACTGTGACAATTTTATTGGATTTAAATGCATCTAAATTGTGAATAAAAACTGCTGCTTGATTATGTATAACAACACAGATCAACTTTAAAGGTTTTTCTCAAGCTTCTATGTTGTAATTGTGAACTACTAGAAAGCTGACTCTTAGATTATTTTATTCCTCCCTAAATATAATCTTGTGGGTTCACTGTAAACTACTATATTATTCCAAATATCCTGTTCTCTGACTTGTATTTTAAAAAGCCAATCTCTTCTTTTAAGGAATGTAAAATGAAGGGTGTGGTCTGCACCAGAATTTATGAGAAGGTCTGAAAAATATCGTTGGATCATCCAAATGGCGTTTGCTAATCTAAGACTGGAAATTATCCAGCAAGTCCTGAATTCACTGCAGCTGGTTGGTCTGGTTTCTTCTGCACTTGTTATAATATGCTCTATAGTAAAGGTTTAAATGAGGACTAACCTAAAGTATTAATTTAGACATTTTCCATTTTTATCCATGTCTTTACCATGTTAATCCTTCTGTATTGACTAGACAAAAGACATCCCATAAAAATCACTGTTGTGAAGTGACAGCCTAAGCTGTGCTCATTCTGTTTTAAATAATGATAAAAAGAAGTAGTCAAATACTAAAAGAAGGTAAGAGCTTTGTTCTGGGCGGAGATGATGGCTCCGGGGGCCTGGACCCTTAGGAGGCAGGGGAAAGCATAAAGAAAACAAAGCAAGAGGCTGAGCTGCTTTAAATTGGGGTTGGTGGGGGAGTTCCCTGTCTCAGCCAGCAGGAGCAGCCTCCATTCCACTTGGCCAAAGTTTTGCAATGCACAAAACAGTACGATTCACAGCTGTTACAGCCACTGAGCATGCTTGACACGTGCATGTTCCTATGTGCATGTACATCCCAACTGAGGCAAACCTGGTTGGTTCCTCCATCTTAGAAGGCTTCCTCATCTCCCTCCCCAGATAATATCAACCCACCAGAAGCAAGGATGGTTCTGATTTGGTCCTAGACTAGATTTGCTTAAAATAGCACCAGACCTCATGCATTTGTTTCTCTTTAACTTTTAAAACCTAGCATGATGGGTTCCAGGTTTGTCCAGGTTATCGCATGTAGTAGTAATTTGTTTCTTTTTATTGCTGAGTATCATTCCATTGTATAACTGCATCATTATAGTTATCCATCATTCTCCTGAGACAATTTGGGTTTTAACCAGTGTTTGTATATGATGAATAAAGCTGCTACATTCTTGTACAAGGCTTTGAACATATGGCCTTGTTTGTGTTAGACAAATAAGTAATCATAGAATACTGAACCCAGTAATTCTGGACAAGAAAGAACAAGGAGCCACTGTCTTATGTAAGAATGAAGTTGCAATATATGATTTGAGTAAATTATAATTGTGTGATTGTTTATGACAATCAGATGTTCACAGTGGGAGAAGAGTTACACGAAATACAGAATGAGCGAAGGAAGGAAAAAGGCCACGAAGAACTCCAATGGAGTCAGTGTAAATCCATGGTTCTATCTTGGTGTGAACATGAGATGTCCCTTACAGTCCCAGGTGCTGAAGTCTTGCCCCCTAGCTGGTGGTGCTATCTTGGGAGATGGTCACATCCTTAGCAGGTGGGTTCTAGACGGAGGAAATGGGTCACTGGGGCAGTCCTTTAAAGGTCATTCCTAGCCCCCTTCCTCTTCTTACACTTACTGTCTTCCATGAGTTTGAGTTGCCTCTGTCATATAGCCCAGTTGTGATGGTGTTCTGTGGCACCTCAGGTAACTAACTAAGCGTTTTGAACTTTGACTTCTGAAACTCCCAGCCAAAATAAAACCTCCCCCACATCATTTGTATCAGGTGTTTTGCCACAGTGGCAAAGTCTGACTAGTACATTTTCTAAGCTCTGTGTATGTTCATAAGTAAATACAACTGTACATGCATAACTACATGTGTATGTATGTGATCCATATATGTACCTAATGTGCATTTGAGTATGCATACACATGCTGAGGGCTCCTAGATTTGTCTCCCAAAAGAGCTCAGAACAGATACCTCAGGACTATGAGCACACGAAGCACTTGGGGCTTGGTCTCTAATGCCATTTCTCACTAAAAGAAACCAAAGTCCTCTGGAGAGATGGATGATTCCACACCAGGACAGAATAGGTACTGTAGGATTTTAAACATTCTTATATACAAAAGCAAAAATACTCAATGAAATGATAGAGGTGTGCTGTCGAACATAAAGAAACCTTTGGATAAACTTGGGACAGCTTGGGTATAAAGTACTTGATAAATAACAAGTTTAAAACCATTAAGAAATCACAAATTCATGTTATCATCATGAATGGTAAGCCATTGGGAAAAAGAGGAACCCAAGACTCTGATATTGTGCCCAGAGATGACAGGCGGCACAGAGAAGGGGTGTGGAGTGCATGCACAGCTGGTAAATGTGGAAGGAGTTCTGGGAAACAGGTGCCATTTTCAACTACCACAGCAAACATGGGCTCCAGTAAGAATCGTCAATGGACAATAAAGCTAGAAGAAACTGACTAGAAGCATCCTAGGTCTGGATTGCACTGGTTATTTTCTCTTTGCTGTGAAGATCCAGCTGACAGAAGCAACTGAAGGAAGGATTAATTTCAGTTCACAGTTCATTATGGCGGGGTGGGGTGATGGGGGAGACAGGACCATGCTGTAGCTGCCCACACTGCATCTGCTTCCAGGAAACAGAGAGGCATGGATGCCTGTGTTCAGAGAGCTCTCTCCTTTGCAGCCCATGGGAAGATGCCACCTGCATGCAGAGTGGCTCTTTCCTCAGTTGACCATCTCTGGAAATGTCCTCAGGGACTCATTCAGTACCGAGTCTCCCCATTGATTCTGAATCCTCTCAAGGTGCTGATGACATCACAGTCTTAAAGCATTCTCACACAAGAGGAAAAAAAAGAATGCACATGAGATGTCAAAATAAAGCAGCCATTTGACAGAGTTGTCAGAGTTAACCCTGCCAACGAAGGGCAGACAAGCAACATGTGCCCTGATACTGAACATTGTATTTGGAGATCTTTATGAGATCTACACCATGAGGAAACAAGTAGGACATTCAAAATGAGGATTTTGTATTTTAAAAATGAAGACAGGTGTTGACTGAATTTTTCAAAATGTCAGTGTCATAAAAGATAGAGAGGCTGTGAAAACAAGCAGGCCTTCCATTCAGATAATCCAAGCTACATTCTACTGAACATACATGGGGACTAGCTGTAGTGAATGTCCTGGGTGTGTCTTATAGGAGAGACAGTAAATGCTACAAAGGAGAGACTGAGGTCAGCCTGTGAATTAGAGTACACACTGGGGATTAGATTACAGTGAACTCTGATCAAGGGAAAGTTTACCTTTATTCTTGAAAAATCCATGACATTCTGGGTAGTGGGCCTTATGCAGTATGGGTGTGATTTAGTATCATTGGTTCAGAACAGTATATGAGTGTTTGCATGTGCACACATACATTCATAGTGACAAAGCAAATGGGGTTGTACTGGCTGGTTTTGTGTGTCAACTTGACACAGGCTGGAGTTATCACAGAGAAAGGAGCTTCTGTTGGGGAAATGCCTCCATGAGATCCAGCTGAAAGACGTTTTCTCAATTAGTGATCAAGGGGTCGGGCCCCTTGTGGGTGGTGCCATCCCTGGGCTGGTAGTCTTGGGATCTATAAGAAAGCAGGCTGAGCAAGCCAGGGGAGGCAAACCAGTAAGAAACATCCCTCCATGGCCTCTGCATCAGCTCCTGCTTCCTGACCTGCTTGAGTTCCAGTCCTGACTTCCTTTGGTGATAAACAGCAATTTGAAAAGTGTAAGCTGAATAAACCCTTTCCTCCCCAACTTGCTTCTTGGTCATGATGTGTGTGCAGGAATAGAGACCCTGACCAAGACAGGGGTGAACTGGAGCAGTGGCATTGTCTGAATGGAAGGCCTACTTGTTTTCTATGAATTACTGTGTTTCTCATGTTTGTTTTCTACAAATTGATATGTTTTCCCCAACTTCCTTGTATCTTTAAAATTATTTCCAAAGAAGGCACACTGTGCAAGCCTTCCTTCCCTCAAGGTCTTCAGATCACCTGCTTCTGGTGAGCATAGTGAGCCTTTCTGTCATTCTTTGTCTCCTGCCAGGTCAACCCATAAAAAAGAATGTTTAGAACCACACCTCTATTTTTAGAGGTTTATGACTTGCCATAAAATGTATCCGACAATAAATATAATTACGCTATTGTACAAAAGCCCCAGGTACTTTTAAATTTCATGACAGGAAAAGTATTATGTTACTAATGAGGAAGAAAAAATAATCACTTCAGCAGGCTGTAACTGTTGCTAAATATAAAAAAACAAAAAAAGAAAAAGAAAAAAAAAGATTTCTCAATAGCCAGAGAGAAGGGAGTGGAAAAAAAAAACTATTATCTGAACCCATTTCAGGTATTGTAGTAAAACACCCTATGTCATATGTCATAGTCACAATAGAAAGCCACCCCTTGCTGTTCTGGGGAGGGGTAGTTCAGGGTGTAGGTCCTGCAGGTTTGCTCTCTGTGCAGGGCATTTCCCCACTGACGGATGTCACATGTCTGCTTCTTCACATGGAGAAAAGGAAGAATGACCTCCCAGGTTCCTCTGTTATAAGGTACAACTCCATCCAAGGAGAGGGCTACTTGTTCAAGGGAGCAAATTACTTCCTAACTATACCAAATGTGGGAGTTAAGATTTCCATATGTAAATTTGGGAAACACTTAAGGCCTGAATGTCAACTGTCTTCCAAAGGGCCATGCACTAAAGTCTGGGTCCTCAGCCCATGGCACTATTAGGACTTGGCAAAATCTTTAGGAGGTAGGAGAGCCTGGCGGAGGCTGTAAGACCCTTGGGGTGCCTCGCAGAAGAGCACATTGGGTTCCTGGGCCTTCCTCACTTGCTTTGCTTTCCAGGCATCGGGAGCTGAGGTCACTTTGGTCCTCCCTCTCTAACTGCTACCATGTGTTGCCACCTCATCAATGAGACAAACATCCAATGGCCCCAAATCTCTAAAACTGCGAACCAGATGTGTGCACTTCTCTCATTGAGGTTGGCTTATCTGAGGTGTTTGCTGCTGTGATGGAAATCCAACTAATGCAAACATCATCAGACCAGCACTTAGGATCCATAATGTTTAAAACTTGGCTCAACTTATTTTAATTGCCTAGTATTTTTGATGTAACATTGCAGTGAAGAACAGTCAGATTGATTAGTTGAAGCTTCTGATCCCTCCTTACCAGTTGTGATCCCAAACATATGACTTAACGCGCAAACACACACACACACACACACACACACAGACACACACACACGCACGCACAAGTTCCTTAGAGAACACACTTCAAAGAGTCGTGAAAAATAAATGAACTAATACATGTAAGGTAGTTAGACCAGTGTTTAGAAAAGATATCGCAGAAGCATCTTCTATTATCTATTTATTTGTTCATTTTATGGGTTTGCGTGTCTTGAGACAGAATTCTGTATTATAGCTCAGTCAGGTCTCAACTCATGATCCTTTTGCCTTGCCTCTGGAATACTTAACTTACAGACTCACAACACCATTCCTGACTGTTCTGCTATTATTTATTGAATGATACACGTGATGTTCAAAGTGAATAGAAACACAGAAGCTGTGTTTTAAGTAATTTGTACTCCAAATGAAAAAGTCAAGAATACTATTGAGACAAAAAATCAAGAATCATTTTAATGTTAATTAGTGTATAAGCAAACAAACACTTAAATTGTAATATTTATTTATTTTTATTTGAAACAACATCTAGATATTGCTCATTAAATGGTAGGTTGAAGTACTAAATGCTGTGATACCAGCTGGACTAAATAAAGTTTCAATCCCCTGTAAAATTTTGTTAAAGATTTATGTAAAGATTCGTTTCCCATGTGATTATTGTCTGCACTCTTTAATAAATACAGATAAACTCCTTGTTCTTTGCATTTCCATCTTACTTTTAGGTATTTTGTTGTTTATATGTGACTTTTTTGGTTACAATACCTTGCTGCATTTATTTTATTACATTTTTCTAGCAGATTTCCGTGTTTACATTCAATAAATATAGCAAATCTGGAAAATGGTTTTAATATATTGATCCAGATTTTCTTTTTTTTATTTTTTTATTTATTTTTTTATTTTCTATGTTTTCTTTATTTACATTCCCAATGATTTCCCCTTTCCTGGTTCCTCCCTCCCCGAAAGTCCCATAAGCCCTCTTCCCTCCCCCTGTTCCCCATTCAACCCCCTCTCCCTTCTCTGACCTGGTATTGCCCTACATCCAGTCTTTCAAGGACCAGGGGTCTCTCCTTCCATCTTCTTGGAAATCAATTCACTTGATCTTTGACAAAGGAGCTAAAATCATCCAGTGGAAAAAAGATAGCCTTTTCAACAAATGGTGCTGGTTCAACTGGAGGTCAGCGTGCAGAAGAATGCAAATCGATCCATGGTTATCTCCTTGTACTAAGCTCAACTCCAAGTGGATAAAACATAAAACCAGACACACTGAAACTAATGGAAAAGAAACTAGGGAAGAGCCTTGAACATATGGGCACAAGGGAAAATTTCCTGAACAGAACACCAATAGCTTATGCTTTAAGATCAAGAGTTGACAAATGGGACCTCAGAAAATTACAAAGTTTCTGTAGGGCAAAGGACACTGTCAAAAGGACAAAGCAGCAGCCAACAAACTGGGAAAAGATCTTTATCAACCTTACATCTGACAGAGGGCTAATATCCAATATATGCAAAGAACTCAAGAAGTTAGACTCCAGAGAGCCAAATAATCCTATTAAAAATGGGGTACAGAGCTAAACAAAGAGTTCTCACCTGAAGAATATCGAATGGCTGAGAAGCACCTAAAGAAATGTTCAACATCCTTAGTCATTAGGGAAATGCAAATCAAAACAACCCTGAGATTCCACCTCACACCAGTCAGAATGGCTAAGATCAAAAACACAGGAGACAGCAGTTGTTAGGGAGGATGTGGAGAAAGAGGAACACTCCTCCACTGCAGGTGGGATTGAAAGCTGGTACAACCACTCTGGAAAGCAATCTGGCAGTTCCTCAGAAAACTGGGCATGACACTCCCGGAGGATCCTGCTATACCACTCCTGGACATATACCCAGAGGCTTCCCTGCATGCAATAAGGACACATGCTCCACTATGTTCATAGCAACCTTATTTATAATAGCCAGAAGCTGGAAATAACCCAGATGTCCCTCAGTGGAGGAGTGGATACAGAAGATGTGGTATATTTACACAATGGAATACTACTCTGCAATTAAAAACAATGAATTCACGAAATTCTTAGGCAAATGGTCAGAACTTGAAAATATCATCCTTAGTGAGGTAACCCAATCACAAAAGAACAGACATGGTATGCAGTCACTGATAAGGGGATATTAACCCAGAAACTCAGAATACCCAAGACATAATTCACATATAAATTGTAATATTTAAAATGGGGGTTGGTGATTAGCTAATCCAACCTAAATGTGACCTACATAAATGCAGATTCCAAAGGAATAAATTATCTTCTCTCAATTGTTTAATGACTGATATATTTTTTACTTATGACTAAGCTTTTAGGATGTGATTGTATCTAGGAACTGGCCAAAACTGACCTGAGGACTGGTGACTAGAGACTGACATGGGGCCATGTCTATAATCCTGCATTTAAGAGGAAAAGGTGGGGGGATAGGAAAGGTGAGGCCAGCCTTTTGAGACATAGTGAGACCCTATCTGCAAGACAAAAATGTTTAGAGACTCATTATTGATTTTCAGAAAATTTGCAAGCCAGTTGTTAGAATTGGTAGTTTGAAATTAGGTACAACAAGAAGTGTTCACATAAAAGAGTCCAGGACAAGTCATCAGGATTTTGCTTCTTATAGAACTGAATTGAATCACTCACTAGCACGTCATTGCAGAGATGTGATGTCACACTCAGACTCACTAGCACAGTACTGCAGAGATGTGATGTCACACTTAGACTCAGTAGCATGCCACTACAGACATGTGACACTCAGACTCACTAGCACAGCACTGCAGAGATGTGATGTCACACTTAGACTCAGTAGCATGCCACTACAGACATGTGACACTCAGACTCACTAGCACGCCACTGCAGAGATGTGATGTCACACTTAGATTTTTCTGCCATTTAAAAAAAAACAAAATTAAAAAAAAAACTCAATAAGTAAACAAAATTATACTCTGTAAAAAAATTAATAAGATGTTAAAATTGGGGTAAAAGTATGTATGATAATAAAGGCAAGTAAAATAAAAGAGAAACCAAAAAGCTTTATTCATTTTTGTGTGTCTGAATGTTCTGCCTGCATGTGTGTATGTACACCACACAGATCCCTTGTGTCCTCAGAGGTCAGATGACAGAGTACACTTCTCTGTAACAGAAGTTACAGAAGCTTATGAACAGTCATGCAGATGCTTTCTTAATTACTGTGCTGTCTCTCCAGCTCCTTAGACTGTCATATAGGAGTTCAGTTTAATGTGGCCAATACTACTTCCAGTTCTAACTAGAGATTTACTCTGGAACTGACCAAGTTACTTCAGCTCAGTTCTTAGGCTGTCTCCTAACCTATGCGGCATGTCTCTGAGCTCGGTTGCACATTAAGAATCATCGGGAGCTGCTGACCATGTGAGTTCCAGGATTACATCCATCAGGGTGCTGGAGACTGCTCAATAGTTGAAAACACTTGCTGCTCCTCCAGAGGACTGGAGTTCAGTTTCTAGCAAGTGAGGCAGGCAGTTCACCGCTGACCATAATAACTCAGAGGCTCCTGAATGTGCACGGAATAAACTCACACAGACACTACACATAGATAAGAGAAAATCTTAAAAAATATTATATTACAGAACTTTTTTTTGCCATGGGTGAAGACTAAGATCTAGACCTTGCAGCAGTTAAAAGGCAAGCACAGGCCTATCAACAGATTGGATAGTTTATCTAGCAAGCTTCAGTTCAGGAGCCAGCCTGGGCCACCCCCCAGGCAGCTCAGGCTCTGCTGAGAGGGAAACGGGAAAGCTTGGTTTTCAGAAGTAAGACAAAGAAAATATTTGATGGATTGTGGTGGAATGGCTCTAGGTAGAAGATAATGCTTCTGGGCATTTTGCTTATCTTTGCACTGCTAAGGTTTTCCAGGAACTTTCGTGTGCTGGCGGGGTAACCGCTCTATCACTGAGCTGCGCTGCAAGGCGTGGGTGGTTTGGAATTAGCTTTAAGCTTCAGTTTGCTTTGTACCCTGAGTTCTTTATGGCTTGCTAGGTAGCAACCCAGAGCCCTGGAGTTCACCTAAGCATAATAACCTCCCAGTTACTTTTTAACACCAGTCTCTAAACTCCCCCAGGGGTTCCCAACACGTGGCTAGTTGCAAGCCACTGCACCAAAGTCTTCTAAAGTTGAAAATGTCAATATAAATGCAGCAAAAGGCCGTTAACATCAAGGGTAGCAAGAAATTAAGTCACTGTTGTTAGAAGTCACCACTGCCTGCAGATGACCTTACAAGTGTCCATAGCCTCAAGTTCTTTGTTAGGGAAGCAGTTATTTATTATCTCTTTGCTGTTTCCACCGGAGGCTATGTGATTGTCATTATTCAGGGTAAAGTATATGCAAAAGTAAAGGTTTGCAAATATGGGCCGGCAGGGAGCGCAGGTTTAAAGAGACCGCAGATCTTTGAAAACATAACTCATGTTCCGTTGGAGTTCACTGAGATAATCACTCAAGCTATTCAGCATGGAGTGAACTTTTGGCTATCTTTTTTTTTAAAGTGACTCCCCAAGTTATCTGTGGTCCCAGTTGTCTGTGGGTGGCTCTGGCTTGTCCTGGAGCCTAAAATCCTCTCTCAGCCAAGTAGAGGAGATTAGCTGCAATTTGCCTTCTGAAGCAGAACAAGTCTATCAATTCATGAGAAAACTGATGGTTCCCTGTCTCCTGAAACAGTTTTAAAACTAAACTCATGACTGACTGGCTGCATTTCACACCTATAAGATAAAATGTTGAAATTTGAAGGCTTGTTGGAATTTGGAGTGATGTGAATACCCTGGCATTTGGTATTATTGTGCTATTATTCTTGATGTCTTGTAGTTAGTTTTCTTTCTTTTTTTTTTCAGTAATTAATGTGCAGATGAGATGAGAGAGTTTTAGTCAGGTCATCGCACAGACAGAAAAGGCACAAACTGAAGCACTTTGTTCTCAGTGATCAGCAAGGTCCTGGGCATTAATGAAGGAAAGCTGAAAATTAACTCCACAGCTATGAACCCGGAACATAAGTCTGTCGAAAAAGAGGCTGGCTCTCTGGAGAAAGCAAAGATGACAGCCTCATCAATCTGTAAATTATTAGAGCCATTGCTGTTTGCAGAACTTCAGAGAGTGCAGAGAACAGTTCAAAACCATAGGATGCCATGAAGCCTCTCCCACCCCGCTCTTAATTCCGTTGGATACGATGAAAAACCACATAACTTCCACACACTAATTGTCACATGCTAGACACTCCTTAATCAAGTGGGCTGCATGGCAAAGTACAACGTGAATTCAGCAGGCAGAGACAGACTGGACCGACAGTAGAGAAGGGGGCCAGTGAGGCAGAGGCAGCACAGAGAGACAGGGAAAGTTAAAGCGACGTGGAGAGGAGCCCCTCAGCCTGGAGGCTGGCAGGCGTCTCTGCAGCTAAGTCAACAGTCGCGGTTCAGTTAGCTAACTTTGCTGTGAAGGTTGCCTATCGTACAGACAATATCCCTTTTAAAGATATTTCAAATACACAGCCAAAGGAGAAGCTTAAACACCAACTCAGTCACAAATCTTCTCATCTACAATGGTGTCCTCCTGCCTGCGCAATATGCTAGGGCAATAGTGACACAGAATGTCTGGAAGTAACCAGCTAGTATCTGATTTGCTTTAAGGCCCACTCCATGAGACGGAACCCATGCCCTGTACTACTTGGGTAATAAAAAAACCTGAGACTAATTAGCCTAGGGACCTAGGGCAAAACCAAATACAGCTGGTTCTAAAAAAAAAATAAGATTAGATAGATAGATAGATAGATAGATAGATAGATAGATAGATAGATAGATAGATAGATAGATAGATAGATCGACAAAATATAGCAATAAAATGACTCCTAAAGACAGTCTTCTGTACTCAAAGGTCAGTGCAATGCTCAGCCATCATCAGAGAAGTGTCCTCCCGCACTCTATGTGTATAAATACAGAGACCCACAGCCAGATATGCTGCACTTAGTGAGAACCCTACCTGCATGTTTCCATCAAATCTCTCCCCTGAGGACTCAGGGGCCCCAGGGAGGAGAAAACAGAGTGTAAGAGCCACAGGGTGTGGAGAACACTGAGAAAATAGGCCTTTTAAATCAGCATCCTGCGGCAGCAACGCTCAGGGCCTGCACAGGTCTGCATGAGGTGGGGCCCTAGAGCTGAAAGGAGAGATGGCTGAACACCTCTGTCACTAACCCAGAAGCCATCTCCAGCTGATAACCACTTGCAAAGGGAAATTTAGTTTCCTCCAAGTGATTCTCACTGGGGAAACCAACAACTCCTAAGGGTAGGCCTCATGTCCAGCAGTAGATTCCAACAGAAAGGGACTCAGGGCACCTTTGTAGGTTCCTCATCTCACAGGGTCATGTCAGGACACACACACATCCGCGCGCGCGCACACACACACACACACACACACACACACACGCACGCACGCACACACATACACACATACATACACACACACGCACACACATGCACACACACACACACACACACACACACACACGCGCGCGCGCGCGCACACACACACGCACACATTCACACACACACGTGCACGCACACACACATGCACACACACATACACACACATACACACACATATATACATACAGATATACAGACATATATATACACACACATATATACATCTATACATACAGACATCTATATATCTATACATCTATACACCTATACATCTATACATGTATACATCTATACATATGCACATATGATCATATATACATATGAACATATAAACATATAGACATACAAACATATATGTTCAGACATATATGTATATATATATACAGATATATATTCTTTCTTTTCTCTTTCTACCCCATACGTCCTTTGCATATACATTATGGTTTCCAGTTTAGTGTTTTTGTAGTCATTCCTGAGTAGGCAGATGAATGGGTCTCTGTTTCTTGTATCTCCTCTTGAACTCTTTCTCTTTACTTTATGTATAATTCTGGAGTTTTCATTCTTTTTACCTTATTGTATTACATATTATTGTCTTATTCTCCTTTAGAAGCCTGTTTATTTTCTTTTTTTTTTTCTGGATTAATCAATGAGCTTTATTGGATGTACTTACAGGACAAAGAGCAAGAACTTGTTGACCAGACCACAAGGGACTCATAGTAAGTTGTTATCCTGAAACTTAAAACCAGTGTTTGATAGAGATTATGAATACTGGATTCTCCAAGCATATCTGTAGGCATCTTTTTTTTTTTTGAGAGAAGATTTCTCTGTGTAGACCAGGCTAGCCTGGAACTCAGAAATCTGCCTGCATCCCAAATGCAAATGTTCTTAAATCTTAAATCTGCCTGCCCCCAAAATGATAGGATTAAAGGCATGTGCCACCACTGCCCAGCCCTGTAGGTATCTCTATAGGATAAAGAACATCCTATTTTTATTAGGTGTCTCAGTGTATCAAATGTTCTTTAAGTATAATTTGTCTGAATTTCTTTATGAGAATTAAATATAAAGAATGCTGTCAGTATTATGAAACAGTTTAAAAGGTTTATTATATACGTTAATTAGGTTTCCTTTTGAATCATTTATTTCAGTTTCAAGGAAAGTGTTCAAAATACTATATTCTTCTGGTTTTCCTACTTGGTTTTTATCTTAGAATATTTGAAGGGGAACCAGTAAAATTTTCCTATATTGTCACATTTTTCAGAGTATTTCCCCACAGAAATAGTTCACAATATCTAAGATTTGAACATGGCATGAATATTTTCACAAGTTTTTCATACTTACAATAAATCTGTAGTATAGAGAATTGTTTGCATTTATTTTCTAATGAGAGACAGACAGGATGAATCTGGATAGGAGGGGAGGTAGGAAAGAACTAGAAAGAACAGAGGGACGGAAACTGGAATCAGGATATATTTTGTGAATAAAAAAATCTATTTTCAATAAAAGGAAAAAATCTTAAAAGATAACAAACCATACTTGAAGTCTTAGTGTGAGGATGGCCTTGCTTGTTTCTTATCTTTAAGTCCTTGCAGTTTCCTGGGAATTTACAATTTTATAAACTTTGTTTACAATAAAAACTTATGTCTTATAATTATAAGAATTCACTTGACCCAAGTGACCTATGGAGTCAACCTGTGTCATGAGAAATGTTCTTAAATCTGTAATCTTTTTGCCCTCACTTTCTGAGTGATCCTAGGCTTGGGCGGCCCAGCCCCAGTTGTATGTGGTGCTCTGGATCAAGCCAAGGGCTGTGCGTGTGCAAGACAAGCATTCTGTCAACTGAGCTACATATATAGCCTCTCTCAAAAGCAAACGAATGAAACAGCACCCAAGCCTTGCTGAGCCCATTCTCTGGAAATAATAAGACCTCGAGGGGCAGTAAATCTATTTTATAGCAAATTGTTTTAGCTGCTTGTAGTAGCTAAATATTACTATTTCAAAGCATTGCGATCAAGGCAACTTATAGAAGAAAGAGATTATTTGCAGTTATGATTCCAGAGGGTTAGAGTCCAGGATGGTAGACGGAAGTATGGCTGCAGGAACAAGCAGCTATCTTGAAACCTTAAGCACGAAGCAGACTGTATCGCAGCTGTGGAATATTAGCTAGGAGTGTAAATTGATGACATAGGTCAACATTCACTTTATGAGTAGAAAATGAAACAGAAAGGGAAGGACATGACCAGGGACATCTGGGAGAGTCTAGAGTGGACATGACCTGAGTCATGCGAGAAGCAGGGGAGAGAGAGGCACCAGATGCAGCAGCCAAGAGGGCCAGGTAAGAAAGGGACAGGTCGGCCTGGAGAGATGGTTCACTGACTGCTCTTCTAGAGGTTCTGAGTTCAATTCCCATCAACCACATGGTGGCTCACAACCATCTGTAATGGAATCTGATGCCCTTTTCTGGTGTGTCTGAAGACAGCTACAGTGTACTCACATGCATTAAATAAATAAATAAATAAATCTTTAAGAGGGGGAAAGAAGGAAGGAAAGAAAGAAGAAAGAAGAAAGAAAGAAAGGAAGGAAGGAAGAAAGAAAGAAAGAAAGAAAGAAAGAAAGAAAGAAAGAAAGAAAGAAAGAAAGAAAGAAAGAAAGAAAGAAAGGAAGGAAGGAAGAAAGACAGAAAAGAAAGAAACAGGTAAATGGCTAAATCATATAGGGGAAGGGCAGTCCAGCCTCTGGCCTGGGGAATTCAGGGGTAGAGGGCAGGGCATACCAACCATACATGGGAAGATTAATTCCATGTAAAACTAAATGAAGGAATACCACAAAGAAGCACACTACTTTTGTTTCTTAGAATAGTATTCATACTGGGGCTAGAGAGATGGCTCGGTGGTTAAGAGCAAGAGCTAGGTACTTTTCAGAGGACTGGAGTCTCGATCAAAGCATCCCCGTCAGGCCGTTCACAACCACCTGGAGGGTCTGACAGGCTCATCTGGCCTCAGCAGCCACACATACTTTCATGTACACAGAGACAGGCATACATATAAGTAAACGTACATAAAAAGAACTAACACGCCTAACATTTGTAAATATGTACATGGACTGACTATGCTGTGACAGTAAGTCACAAGGCTTACAAGTGTTAATTCATTTAAACTCAAAATGTCTCCATGACTGTACTTTGTTTCCACTTTTTAGACAAGGGAAAGATGCTTTGTGCCACAAAATGCCTAACTTATACATGATGTAAATACTTTACTGTGTCTACAAATAATTGCACACACTATCTTTGGGTGATGGGATTTGAGGAGACCTAATATTTTCTTGGAATTTATACTAAAGTCACAAAAAATAAGACCAGGTGACCTCAGCAAAAAGAAAACTGGTCAGAAATCAACCATTTCCTCTTGCAAGTGCCACTTCATATACAGGTCAAAGGAGAAGTGTAATGCTTTTATTTAGAAACTTTTATACTACAGCAGATTAAAAGAGTGCTTTCTCAAATTATAATTACTTTAGAGGTGTCTCTTTTACTGGAGAGTGGTAGCACCCTTGCTTGCCTGTGAAGTCAGGTAAACACCTCAGGTCTCTACCCATTGCTGTCAGACCTTCCATCAGATAAACATGCCAGCAGAGTCCCACACTGTGAGCTGCATGAACTTAAGAACAGATGTTGCTAAAGCTGTAAAAATGGACTCAGTAACCTAGTGCACAACAGGTTTCCAACTCATTACAGACTGGAAAACTTAGGAATTTCTACAGCTGTTAAAAGCCTTTTCCGTTGTGTAAATATACCACATCTTCTGTATCCATTCCTCCGCTGAGGGACATCTGGGTTCTTTCCAGCTTCTGACTATTATAAATAAGGCTGCTATGAACATAGTGGAGCATGTGTCCTTACCGCATGCCAGGGAAGCCTCTGGGTATATATGCCCAGGAGTGGTATAGCAGGATCCTCCGGGAGTGTCATGCCCAGTTTTCTAAGGAACAGCCAGACTGCTTTCCAGAGTGATTATACCAGCTTGCTATCCCACCTGCAGTGGAGGAGTGTTCCTCTTTCTCTACATCCTCGCCAACAACTGCTGTCTCCTGTGTTTTTGATCTTAGCCATTCTGACTGGTGTGAGATGGAATCTCAGGGTTGTTTTGATTTGCATTTCCCTAATGACTAAGGATGTTGAACATTTCTTTAGGTGCTTCTCAGCCATTCGATATTCTTCAGGTGAGAACTCTTTGTTTAGCTCTGTACCCCATTTTTTAATAGGGTTATTTGGCTCTCTGGAGTCTAACTTCTTGAGTTCTTTGTATATATTGGATATTAGCCCTCTGTTGGATGTAGGGTTGGTAAAGATCATTTTCCAGTTAGTTGGTTGCCGCTTTGTCCTTTTGACAGTGTCCTTTGCCTTACAGAAACTTTGTAATTTAATGAGGTCCCATTTGTCAACTCTTGATCTTAAAGCATAAGCTATTGGTGTTCTGTTCAGGAAATTCTCCCCTGTGCCCATATGTTCAAGGCTCTTCCCTAGTTTCTTTTCCATTAGTTTCAGTGTGTCTGGTTTTATGTGGCAGTCCTTGATCCACTTGGAGTTGAGCTTAGTACAAGGAGATAAGCATGGATCGATTTGCATTCTTCTGCATGTTGACCTCCAGTTGAGCCAGCACCATTTGTTGAAAAGGCTATCTTTTTTCCACTGGATAGTTTTAGCTCCTTTGTCAAAGATCAAGTGACCATAGGAGTGTGGATTCATTTCTGGGTCTTCAATTCTGTTCCATTCATCTACATGCCTGTCACTGTACCAATACCATGCAGTTTTTAACACTATTGCTCTGTAGTACAGCTTGAGGTCTGGGATACTGTTTCCCCCAGAAGTTCTATTACACAATGGAATACTACTCTGCAATTAAAAACAATGAATTCATGAAATTCTTAGGCAAATGGTCAGAACTGGAAAATATCATTATATCTTAGTGAGGTAACCCAATCACAAAAGAACACACATGGTATGCAGTCACTGATAAGGGGATATTAACCCAGAAACTTGGAATTCCCAAGACACAATTCACATATCAATTGATTTCCAAGAAGATGGAAGGAGAGACTCCTGGTCCTGGAAAGACTGGATGTAGGGGAATGCCAGGACAGAGAAGCGAGAGGGGGTTGAATGGGGAACAGGGAGAGGGAAGAGGGCTTATGGGACTTTTGGGGAGGGAGGAACCAGGAAAGGGGAAATCATTGGGAATGTAAATAAAAAAAAATATAGAAAATAAAATTTAAAAAAAAAAAAGCCCTTTCCGACTTCCAGCGGCCATCTGCAGCAGAGAACCAGGCAGCTCCAAAGCCTTCTGTGCTTAGTCTGCCAGGAAAGAGTAATCTCCCAGCAGCGATTTCACTTCTGAGTGTGGAGGTGAGATCTCCACCTTCTCTCTGGAGGCGTACAGCTAGAAGCGCACAGGGCATACGGTCAATGTTGATGCTGGGACAGGAGTCTTCCCTTCTGACTTCCATTTGCAACAGGGAACCAGACAGCTCCACAGCCTTCTGTGCACAGACCCTGCCAGAAGAGAGTTGGTCTCCCAGGAGTACAGACACAGGCTTACAGGCCCATAGGAGGGACAAGCTCCAGCCAGAGACAGCAAGACCAACTAGAACCAGAGATAACCAGATGGCAAAAGGTAAGTGCAAGAACCCTACCAACAGAAACCAAGACTACTTGGCATCATCAGAGCCCAGTTCTCCCATCACAGCAAGTCCCGGATACCCCAACACACCAGAAAAGCAAGAGTTGGATTTAAAGTCTCTTCTCATGATGCTGTTAGAGGACATCAAGAAGGACATAAATAACTCCCTTAAAAAAAATACAGGAGAACATGGGTCAAAAGGTAAAAGCCCTTAAAGAGGAAACACAAAAAATGCCTTAAAGAAATACAGGAGAGCATGATTGAACAGGTAGAGGCCCTTAAAGAGGAAACACAAAAATTCCTTAAAGAATTACAGGAAAATACAAACAAACAAGTGAAGGAACTGAACAAAACCATCCAGGATCTAAAATTGGATGTAGGAACAATAAAGAAATCACAAAGTGAGATAGAAAACCTTGGAAACAATTCAGGAGTAATAGATGCAAGCATCAACAAAAGAATACAAGAGATAGAAGAAAGAATCGCAGGGACTGAAGATACCATAGAAAACATTGACTCAACAGTGAAAAAAAATGCAAAATGCATAAAGCTCCTGAGCCAAAACATCCAGGAAATCCAGAACACAATGAGAAGACCAAACCTAAGGATTATAGGGATAGAAGAGAGTGAAGATTTCCAACTTAAAGGGCCAGTAAATATCTTCAACAAAATTATAGAAGAAAACTTCTCTAACCTAAAGAAAGAGATGTCCATGAACATACAAGAAGCCTACAGAACTCCAAACAGACTGGAGCAGACCAGAAATTCCTCCCGGCACATAATAATCAAAACACCAAATGCACTAAACAAAGAAAGAATATTAAAAGCAGTAAGAGGAAAAAGTCAAGTAACCTATAAAGGCAGGCCTATCAGAATTACACCAGACTTCTCACCTGAGACGATGAAAGCCAGAAGATCCTGGGCAGATCTCATACGGACTCTAAGAGAACACAATTTTGTCAGAAAATGTTTATAATTCCACTTTTAAAGAACTTAGGAATATATTTTTGCCTACCATTTTATTTGTATAATTTTCCATGATAATCTTTAATTTAACATTTTTCTATATATTTCTTCAATTTTATCAGAAATATTTTCCATGTAAATCTTCAATTTTATCAGACAATGTCTATAATTTTACTTTAAATGAACTTAGGAATATTTTTATACCTACCATTGTATCTGTATAATTTCCATGAAATAGTCAGTTTTAATGTGTTTTTCTATATATTTCTTGAATTTTATCAGAAATATTTTCCTTGTAGAAGTTCAATTTTATCAGAAAATGTTTATAATTCCACTTTAAATCAACTTAAAAATACTTTTATGCCTACCTTTTTATCTGTAATTTCCCATGATAATCTTCAATTTTAATGTTATTTCATATTTTTCTACAAGTTTACTAGAAATATTTCCCATGTAAATCTTCAGTTCTATCATAAAATGTTTCTACTTCCTTTTTCAATTAATTTAGCTATGTTTTTTATGTCTACCATTTTACTCTTTAATTTTCCATGAAAATTGTCAATCTTAATGTGTTTTTCTATATGCTTCTTCAATTTTTTCAGAAACATTTTCCATGTAAATCTTTAATTTTATCATAAAATGTTTTTTACTTCCTTTTTCAATAAAAAAAATAGTCCTTTCCATGGAAGGCAACATCCCAAAGTAAAAATAAAACAACAAAAACTAAATATGTGGAAGACAATGCCTCTGTCCCACAGTTGCAGAGTAGACTGTTAATCTGGAAGGGACTTAAGTCACCAGCCTGGATACAGATGCTCATCTGCTTGCAGAGCTGCCTTCAGCATGTAGCTAGGCGTGAAGAAAACATACATAACAATGATAGAACTCAACTGTTGTTTCCTAATGGTCCCCACAGAACTTAAACTGTACAATAGACAGAAGTCAGAGACAGGTCCGAGCTTCTATCACAGAGCTGAAACTGACTCAACAAAGTAAGTGTCTTTCTAACTTCATTAGAAATCTGTGCTAATGGCTCCCCTGTGGATAGGCATTTTACTGTATGCTCCCTGTACATCATTTATGCCAAGTCTCTGATAAACTCTGTGTGTAGCATCTAGAGACAGTCATCTCAATGGTGTAGCACGTTGATTGTGACAGATACCAATCACAGTAGCACATTGCTAAGCTCCTACAACAGGCAAATGGAAAGTTTAAGATGTTCAGTGGTCACACATTAGAACCTGGTCCTCAGAGCTGTATCACTAGCCCAGCTCTGTCTGCCCTTCACAGAACTTTGTTATAAAGCTATTTTCTTCCTGACTTCTCCACCTCTGTGGACAGCCAGCTTTTACAAATAGCTGTAAATCAAGGAAATCAGTCTGAGTAACATGGAAAATTGTTCTGAACAATGCATAATATTATGGCAAGCCACCAAATGGATGTGCCAATGCCAAAAGGAAGTCATTTGGTTCTAAATGTGAATTACAAGGATGTTAGTTCACAATGTCCAATCAAGGCATGTTAAACTAGGGACTCCCAGGAGTACACTCTAAATACAGCTAAGGTCAAAGAAAATACTGACTTATCTTCACAGGATCACATGCCAGTTGGCAAAATACATCTTTTTTTTTTTTAATACAAACTGAACTTCCATACCAGGTAGGTCAAAAGCCACGGCATCATTAATATGCTCTGAGTTAGGATACAACTTCTTAGGTTTCTCTTGTACTAGATATATTCCCTAAGGAAGATGGTCGACTGGAGACAAGCCCTGTCTGGTTGTCAGCAGTAACGTTCTTGAACCTTACCGTCGCTCTGCAGCCATTGCACCAATCATGATATCAGTCTAAAAGTCAGCAAACAGGAAGACCCAGGTCAGTCACTCTCTCCCTGTCCTGCCTCTTCCTTGACCCCCCCCCCACTCTCCTGCACTCACCACCACTCAAGATGGCTCTGGGATCAGCAGTTCAGAAGTCACCTACAAGAACTCAGACCATCAGACCCACTGAAACCTAATTCTGCACAGAAACAGTAATCCTCCAGTGACTCCCAAGCAAGAGCTGTGTCCAGGAAACCCTTCTGAAGATATGTTTTATCCTTCCAACAACAAGAGAAATTGAAGGCAAAGAGCCCTTTTCTATTTTCTGCATTTTTAAATCATCCAAGAAATATATATTCTAGAATCAACA
This sequence comes from Tokudaia tokunoshimensis, assembly GCA_036184795.1. Taxonomy (NCBI): domain Eukaryota; kingdom Metazoa; phylum Chordata; class Mammalia; order Rodentia; family Muridae; genus Tokudaia; species Tokudaia tokunoshimensis. The sequence continues at coordinate 142,441,212 of BTHU01000003.1, forward strand.
ACATATTTTCCCATGGCGAAACAAAAGGATATGAGCCAACATCTGTTTAACCAATCATGATTTACAATACACTGTCACAATCAAATCCAGTTGCTACACTGTGCTGGAAGGGTAAAGATTTTAATTTTAGGTGTTTTGTTTTGCTTGTGTGTGTGTGTCTCTGAGTGAACGTGTGTGTGTGTGTGTGTGTGTGTGTGAGCATGTGTATGTGTATGTGTGTGGAGACTGGAGACAACTTTGGCTGTTGATCCTCAGCTGCCACCTATCCTGTTTTTGAGGCAGGTTCTCTCACTGGGCTGGGCCAATCCAGTAGGCCAGGCTGGCTACCTAGTGGGATCTGGCCCTCCCCGGGTCTCCACCAGTCCAACATCGGGACTAGAAGTGCATGCTACCAGAGATGTGTGTTTTCTAGCTCAGACCATGAGTAGAACTGAGGTCCTCTTGCTTTCAGGGTAAGCACTGTGCTGACTGAGCCCTCTTACCCTTCCCTCCGTTTTAGTCCAATACAGTGTCTCATCTAGCCCAAGCTAAGTTGCTGAGGATGGTTTGAACCCCTGATCCTCCTGCCTCTGTAGTTCTAGTGCTGTGGCTACTGGTATGGTCTATAATTTTTATTTTACAAATCGGAATATTGTGATTGATTAAAGTTAAGATCGTGTCCCAGTCACGCGTGATTACCAGCTCCATGCAGAGTGCTCCTTCTGTTACTAAGCCATTGGTGAAGGAGAGGTGAGCGCCAGCACATAAGTAGGTTGGGGGAAATAGGTAGGGAACGACTTACATGCGTTGTAATCGAGTTATCCTAGACTCCACCAGCATACAAAGATGTCTATGAAATAGTTTTGCAGATTTTCAGCCTCTTCCTGACAAACAAGATCTATGAGATAGTTTTAAGGAGTTTCAGCCTCTTCCTGACTTCAAGCTAAATATACTCATGAGCTGGGAAGGGAGGAAAACAAGCTGTCCTGGTACTAGCCCCCTCCCTGCCTCCACAGACTTGTCTCAGGCATGGCTGAGAGTTACATAGTCAAGTGGGAGCCCTTCCACATGTCCTGTGGAAATTTCCAGAACCTTTTCTTACCTTTTCTATATGTTTCACATCAGCCAGTAAGATACAGTCCCTACACCATGTCTCCCAACTCTATTCCTTCTGGGCAAAATTTCATTTGGTGAATCCAGATTTCTACATTTGTGTGATTCTCTCCAAACCTATACTTTGTATGAGTCTTTGCTTCAGGAAAATTTAACCTTGTCTGAGATTTCCCCTTGAAGCAAATACTGGCAAGTTCTTCTTTTAAGTTCTTTGCTAAGCCATTGTTACTGACCGTGTGTACTGGAGGCATATGTCCCCCATATATGGAACTCTACATTCACACAGGGTGGAGGTTTGCCTTCCTGCTTATATCCCAAAGCAGATCTCTGTAGGCTTTCACCATTATCAAATAATAGTGATTTGGTCATTTGGGATAGTCTGAGTACGTTTAGGGAAGCAAACCTTGATAACATTTTCCAAATGTGTTTCTCAGTATTTGTGGAAAAGACCAGAACACACATTGAGGAGTGAAGATCTTGTTTCATAAGCATCTGTTCCACGACTTAGTGGAAGCACAGAAGGGCCACATCACAATGAGGCTTCAGCATAACGGAATTTCCATCTGTGGAAGACCAGCCCCACACCCTGGAGTTGAACTAGAAGACAGCACATTCCTGACATGCAGAAAACATGCCTGTTTTCTGCCTAGCAGAGACATTGGTTAATCTTTTTCATTTTAAAGTAAACATATCTTTATCTGAGTGGAAGAGAATATGTGTGTCCACAAAATTAAAGCAAGATCTCTCCTAAGAATGTTCAATTAAAACTTGGTCACATCCAAGATTTTCAAAATAAGTTTAATACCACTTTCCTATATCTTTTGCATTTCATGATACATACTTCTTTCCATCAATTTCTGCTCTCTAGGATGTGGACTTTGTGGGCAGTATGTTGTATCACAGAGATGAAGGCAATCGTCTCAGGAGAGAGGAGCAGTAGAGGAAACTTCCCAGCCTGCTGGTTTATACAAGGGAAGCGGCTTGGCTTGGGCTTGGCTAGGAAAGGGACACAAACCTATTGTGTTTCTTTCACTATCAATGCAGCTGCCAAGTCTGCATACCACATACGATGCCTACACAGAACTCTCCATCCTTCAAGGCTGTGAGATAGGCATGATAAATGCAATTGTCTCAAAGGCTGACAGTTGCTCGAACAACTTGCCTAAAGGTGGAGGAAGAACTAATTCTACAAAGTTGTCCTTTAACATCCACATGTGTGCCCCTAATAATAATAATAATAATAATAATAATAATAATAATAATAATAAAGTGAGTGTGATGATGATGATGATGATGATGATAATTGATGCAAAGAAGAGGGGGATAAAAGAGGAAGAGGAACATTGACATATTTCACAAAATTATAAAGTCATATATTTACAATTCAAACTGATCTTTTCCATAACTGAATCCATACTGAGTGAGAGACAGTTCCAATACAGTACCAGAGTAGTAACATTAGAAGAATCACATTTTGAGTGAGAATCTGTTTTATCTGAAGATTTGTGTTAATGTTGTAGCCAACACTTCAATACATCCCTTTAGTGGGAGTGCATATATATGATTCTGGTCTGTGAGTCTTGGGTAGAGACTCACTGTATGTAGAGTGGATGTATGAGTGTCCTGGATTTTTTACTTATTGGACAGTGTGTGAGCCTTCAAAGGTTTCTCTGCTCTTAGAAAAGGCAGCATACAATGGTTGACATAGTTGCTACTTTTGATTAACTTGCTGTGGTAATTTGAATGTAATTGGTCCCCATAAACATAGGGAGTAGCACTATTAGGAGGTGAGGCCTTATTGGAGTAGGTGTGGCATTATTGGAGAATGTATATCTCACACACTTTCTGCTACCTGAAGATCCAGATGTAGACCTCTTGGCTACCTCTCCAGCACCGTGTCTGCCTGCATGCCACAATGCTTCCCACCATGATGATAATGGACTAAACCTCTTAACTGTAAGCCAGCCCCAATTAAATGCTTTCTTTATAAGAGTTGCTGTGGTCATGGCGTCTCTTCACGGCAATAGAACCCTAACTAGGACACTGGGGGATTAAATCTCTGAGGGATTAAAATGAATAAGCATAGACCCAAAACATAATGACGTGAAGAAATTTCTTTTGATATTTAGGTCACTATTTTTCATGGAGGCTATTTGGTATCTCAGCATAATCTACACTAACTTAATGGATATAAAATTTATTATATATAGGAGCTGGAGAGATAGCTCAGGGGTTAAGAGCATTGGCTGCTCTTCTGGAGGACCTGGGTTCAATTTCTAGCACTTACAAGTAGCTCACAACCATCTGTAACTCCAGTAACAAGAGATCTAATTAATTTATTCTGGCCTCCACAGGCATAGAACATGGACGTGGTGCACAGGCATACAAAGAGCAAACTACCCTGTGTTGGTTAGTTTAATGTCAACTTTACATAAGGTAAGGTCATTTGGAAAGGAGAACTCTCAATTGAAAAAAAATGCCTCTGTAAGCTTTGACTGTCCACAGGCCTGTAGTATATTTTCTTGGTTCATGATTGATGCAGGTGGGCTCAGCTCACCGGGGGCAATGATCTTGGATGGTATAAGGAAGCTAGCAGAGCAAGCCAGCAAGCAGAATTCTTCAGTTCCTACCTCCAGGTTTCAGAGTGGAGTGCCTGTCTTTATTTTCTTTAATGATGGATTGTTACCTAAAAGTGGAAGATGAGATAAACCCACTCCTCTCACCCAAGTTACTTTTGGTCATGGTGTTTTGTCAGCACTGGAAACACCAATCAAGACAGACCCATATCTATAAATAAAACAATCTGAACAGTTGTCATGTATACATTTGGTTCTGCACCAAACTGAAATAAATGGTGTTGCTTTAGGAACCAAGCAGCAGTTAGAGAAGAAACTGGTAGGCAGGACTTTCAAAGATGGCAGTATATGCTTTTCAGTGGCAAAACAGTTAGTAAATCCATATCTGAAATACACTGGAGATAGGTAGCATATTTAAGAAACTCAAAATGTTAAGAAAAGTTTGGAAATTCATGCTAACAGGAGCAACATTTGATAAGGCCCTGGAACCAAGGCTCTCAGTGACTGTCTTCATCTGAGACCTAACAGCCTATGCTGATTTGCAAACCTTTGCTATCTTGTACTATGAAAACTTTGGGCAATGTTGCCCTTCAGAGCAAACCTGAGCCTATCACAAGGACAAGGCAATTCTGTCAAACTGCACACATGCAAAGGTTGGAAGAGATTTAACGTGTTTTTCAGTGTTTTACAGTTATGAAAGTCAAAGTTAAACACAAATCCTTCCACTTGTGTCACTGTGGATTAATGCAGACCCATGTTGGATGCCAAAAAGGGTCCTCCTCAGATAATGAGACCCTCAGAAGGGCCCTTCTCCTTTAAGTTCTGTCAAAATTTACACAACTGGAGACTAAATGTCCTTTGGTCGATAAAGATTGTCTTCAGATGAGCCAAGCCTTGCTGAGGAAAACAAAAACAGCAGGTCATAGTCTAATGTCCCACTTTAAGGAGAAGGAACAAACAGAAAATGCCTATGACATCCAGGAAACAAACCTCGTTAAGTCTTAGGAAATGAGGATTCAGAAAGGGCAAAGGTGAAATCTGTACCGTTTGTGTGACTCCAACATCAAGCCCAACGGGTGGAGTTTGATGTCCAAGAAACTAAACAAACTAAATGGTCAAAAACAAAATGTACATAAATCTTGTGTTTGAGTTGCATTATCTTAGACTCTGCTGGATGCTGTAGGAAACCCTGTGTCTCTCTGGGTTTTCATGTCTTGCCACCTAGTGTGCAAAATCACAATAAAAGTTTGTGGTCTAATAAGAAGCAGTGTTGGAAACAGACCTGAGCTGTGCATCAGGATGGAGTGGTTCCAAGAGATCAAACAAATGCTTTGAGACTATGTCTGCCAGTTTTTCAAATCAAATGTATGTTTCTCATGAGAACAGTCAGCAAGGGCTCATCATTCCAGCTGCGGAGGAATTGTTTATCTACCTAGTAGCTGTAAAGCAATCTGTTTCATCTGACCACAGTTCCCGAGGGGACCAGAATTGTTGAAAATTATGCTCTCAGAAGACATTTTTAAGATTCTTATTTTCTCCTTCCAAATGGAAAGATATGAATGAACATACCAAAATCACATTTGAAATTGACTATACATAATTATTCATATAGTATATATAATGTTATATATTACAGTGTGTGTGTGTGTGTGTGTGTGTGTGTGTGTGTGTGTTTGTATGTGTGTGAGTGGATGGGTGGGTGTGGGTGTGTAGGTTCTCAGGAGTAAAATAATAAATTTCTCTAATTCCTCCCACTTATTTTTTTATTTTTTGTTGAAAAAGGAAGTAAAAACATTTTATGATAAAATTGAAGATTTCTATGGACAATGTTTCTGAGAAAATTGAAGAAGCATATAGAAAAACACATTAAGATTGACAATTTTCATGGAAAATTAAAGAGTAAAATGGTAAACATAAAAAACATTGCTAAATTAATTGAAAAAGGAAGTAGGAACATTTTATGATACAATTGAAGATTTACATGGGAAACATTTCTAATAAAATTGTAGAAAAATATAAAATAACATTAAAATTGATGATTATCATGGAAAATTACAGATAAAATGGTAGGCATAAAAATATTTCTAAGTTGATTGAAAGTGAAATTATAAACATTTTCTGATAAAATTGAAGATCTACAAGGAAAATATTTCTGATAAAAATCAAGTAATTATATAGAAAAACACGTTAAAATTGACTATTTTATGGAAAATTATAAAGATAAAATGATAGGAATAAAAATATTCGTAAGTTGATTGAAAGTAGAATTATAAACATTTTCTGATAAAATTGAAGATTTACATGGAAAATATTTCTGATAAAATTGAAAAAATATAAAGAAAAACATTAAAATTGAAAATTATACAGATAAAATGGTAGGCATAAAAATATTTCTAAGTTGATTGAAAGTGGAATTATAAACATTTTCTGCTAACCACAAAAGAACTTGACACTGTGAATGTGAAGGCATATGGAGATTTCCCTCTTACCTGAATATTCATTGTCCACCCACTTTGTAACAAATTACCTTACAGCATGTATCTGAGGACACCCAGCACTTTAGAAAACAGGTCAGCCTCACACAGCCAGGGGAAAGCTATATCAGTACTGTAACACAAAGCCATGTTGTAACAGTGAGGACATGGGACAGTATGAAAGAAACAAACGATCCAGTAAATGACCAATGGACACCTATAGACTATATGGCACATCATTCAGACTCATCTTAGGCAAACTGTGAGTTACTACAGATCACCAATAAGACAACTGACTTAGATCTTCATTTGTTCACTCTTCCTTAACAAAAGGAGTTGAACAAAAGAAATGGCCCTTAAAAAGTCTTCGGTTTCTTTATCAAGTTAGTCATCAGGGTCCAATCAGCAAGCTGATTTTTCTGAGTAAAATTGGTTTCCTTTCTAAACCTTACATTGTGCTGTTCAGTTCTTAATATCAATGCGATGCACAGGATCTCTGCATTTGATTTAGCATATATACAAAAATTATTAGTAATTATTTATCATAATTAAGTTTACATGACCTAAATAGTTGTTCCATCCTAAACTTTTATGTTGTTCTTTAAATAAAGATAATAAATTTCTGGTGTTTGGTGGTGCGAGATTTTATAAACGTAGACCTTTCATGTCTTTGTTCAGATTATTTTCTTATTTAACTGCTTTTGAAAGATATGATCATGAGATTCTTATTTTAGAGTTTTGAATACTATCACACTGTGGGGGAGGGAAGTGGGAGGGTTATAAGGTAAGACATTCCTATTGATGTACTATCAATCCTTAACGGATTAAAATCAACTTGAAGATGCACGTCAGGGAATTAAGGTACCAGGGATCTCCATGACTCAGTTCTACGTTAGAGCTAGGTATTAGAAGGAAGAACATGTAAGCTGACATAGAAAATGGAGGAGACATCTGGACTGCACCAAGAGGGCTCCCTATAGCCCTATGCACTACACTATCCTACCCCATCATCTTTAGAAAGAAGGAAGCTTCCCAAAAGCGTCTGGTCAACTTCCATTCCTATTTCTGCCTCGAAATGGTACAAATTCCACTGTGGTTTGATAAACTATGCAGGAGATTACTGACTGTACAATCAATTAAGCTAATTAGCATCTATACTTCACACCAATATGAATCTAATTATCACTTTCCAATCTGTTTAATGTAGCACTGTACCAGATGATATTAAAAGCTGTTGATTGTAAGCTAGATCTTCAGTCTTTACTCCTCAGAGCCTAGGTATTCTCAAAGTTTTAGGTCTACACTGGCTTTTAACTCTCTTGGGCCTAGGTATAGAAATGGAGGAGCTGATAGACAATGCAGGTTCCTTTTACAGAATGAAGGTATGCGTGGAAACACACACACACACACACACACACACACACACACACACACACGCACACATGCGCACACACGCACACACGCACACACACACGCACACGCACACACACACACACACACGCACGCACACACACACGCACGCACACACACACGCACGCACACACACACGCACGCACACACGCACGCACACACACGCACGCATACACACGCATGCACGCACGCATGCACACACACACACACGCACACACACACACGCACACACACGCACACACACACACACACACACACACACACGCACACACACACACACACACACACACACACACACACGCCCACACACACACACACGCACACACACACACACATTGCCTCAACCTTCTTAGTACTGCTTCAGTACCTTTATGGACCCCACTAACATAGCTAAATCTCGTAAATTACTTCCCACTTGGGGTAATTTCCACTGCACACACCTAGCAGGCTCTACTGATAAGACAAGAAAATGCTTCTGCTCATTTCCCCCTTTGCATTCTCGGCCATTCAAACAGAGTGTCAGGGTGGAGCCCACACCCGATAACACTCCGGAAGAAAAATGTCATTTCTGGAACCTTTCCATGACCTAAGACATATTGCAGAACTCAGCAGCTGGTCCTTGGCCAATGTTAATCTAAAAGAAACCTCGAGCATGGCAATGCTTTTCTGGAGATAAATAATGCTGTGTAACCTCTTTACAGCACCATAGAACCCTGAGATCTCATTTCCCAGGAACAAACATTCATGAAGCATCTTTCTTCTCCTAAAGTTGGAGTAAAATAGAATCTGAACATTTTCACTCACTAAGAATAAAGGGGACTGGGGATAAAGTTCAATGGTTAGAGCTTGCCTCACAGGCACAAGGCTTTGACTTCCATTCCCAGCAATGAGGGAAAAGAGTAATCGATTATCTATGGAAAATAAACGTTTCATTCTGCATAGGAAGTATGTAAAAATAGCATTGTTGTTTGTTGTTGTTTGCTTTTGTTTTATTTTGTTTGTACCTGGGAGTATTTCTCTCTCCCTTCTAGAATCTAACTTTCCTTCCAAGGCAGGAATTGGGACTTCCCTAGGCCAGCCCCGCTGCTGGCCTTGGCTTTGGCTGTGTCTGTTTCCTCTTCCTAAGTGTTCCAGATAACCAACCAGTGAGGGACAAGGTACATACAAGGAGAATTCACCCATCAACTTTTTTTTTTGGTGGCAGTGTCAAGAATGTATTTGATGGGAGAGACCCTTTGGAGAAGATGAGAAATCGACTTAGCAGCCTTACATGTCAGGCGAGTCCTCCTCCTACCAGCCATGTCAGGAGTCTCACAAAGTGAAGAGAAAGACGTTACTAGTGGTGCCCCGATTGTTCCATTTCCATGCTCCTGACAAGAATAAACCTAGAAAGTACAGAGGGAGTTTGACTTGCTTTTTTTTTTTTTCTTCTACTATTTGAAAAAAAAACCAATGTATGTTGTATTTCCATCAGTGGAACGAGCATACACATCATATGCTTTCCTCAGTGTGTTTAAGTCATTAGCAATAGAGAAATGGAATTACTTCTACTTCCTTTCCCCCTTTAGCGGTACCACAATCAGTTTCTCTAATTCCCCATCCCCTGCTTTCTGTCTTCTCAAGAAACAGCCACAATTCTTCCACTATATAGTCACACCTTCAGCAGCTCCACTCACAACCTTGGATGCAGACAACTTAATTTTCCAAAGGTGAGGTAACAAAGCTTTGATTTGTTTCCCCTCATGTGGGAAAAAACATGTCTGGTGTCACGCAAACCCCAGACATGTTTCCCTAGTCACTTGCCAGCAGGCATGGGATCACGGGGTGGAACTCTCCAAGTCCACGGCCAGGTCCACCGCCACTCTCAGTCAGCAGAGAGCAATGACCCTGCAGCTGCACGGTCCGTGCCTTCCCAACATTTCTGGTTATTGTTTGTAAGGACTGAAACAAATAAAAGAAACACCACGTGAAGTATAGTCCATCAGTGCAGGATGGAGGCTCAGGAAGAACCTAGAAAGAGACCTGCAGGATGTTCCTATCACTCAGCCTGACGGTGCATTTAAATAAGTTAGAAATGGCCACTGGCTCATAAAAACCTGTTACCATTTTCCTCTGCCTGGCCACAGCCACCCCGTCCTGCCCCCTTCCTTCTCTATTTTTCAGCCATGCTGTCTAATCTGATCCAAGTATTTTCTGAAAAGTACTTTTTTTTATTTCATCAGGAGGGCATAGATGAATAAGCAAGTATTTGCCAAGTATCTCTTATATTCTGAAAAATATGAACTTTCAAAAAACAAACAAACAAACAAACAAATGAAAAACAAGCCAAAGCAAGAAAATCTAAGGGAAAGAGCGATTGCAAATCTGTTCACATAGGCCTTCTGCCTAAGGCTGTCCATCGGCCAGCATGTGGGAGTGGCCCATGGCTTTTGCTGATTGAGGACAGACCAATAAATAATTGTATTTTATGTTCAAGAACATTCAAGTTTACAAAATCATTTTTACTTTACTCTCGATGGCATCAAAAATTAGCTGTAAGAAAAAACATTAACTCTCAGATTTCGAGACTTGTTCCTGGCTCTCATGATTTGGATTAATTTCATGACGTTGGCATTGGCTTGAGTTCCTGGATGCTGATTTCCTGAGCGGTGGGATTACAGGAGTGTGCCACCACATCTAGGTAACTTCATGATTTTATTTATAAAAGGTTATGACTTGATTTTCTTTAGGCTTCTCCAGAATTGTTGTTAGAGCTACAAATAAAGTGAATTTATTTTTTATATCTAGTTTATATGTTCCAGTCTTATCAGTTCATAATAATTATGAGTGCTAATAAACCAATATCAAACACACTTTCCTTTTTAAATTTTATTTTCATTTATGTATGAATGGAAAAGTATTAACCCAGGACCTGTAAGACCAAGTTCTCAGCATAAAGGAGATTTATTTGCCTCAGAGGGACAGAGGACAGGAAATAAGAACAAAGACAGGAAATAGAGGAAGAGGAGGGAACAAGGGAGAGAGGGGGCAATATTTGTCCCCAGGACAAAGGACTGCCTCTGGATAGAGGAGACAGATGTGGCCCATAGGAAAATGGCGGTTTATACAAGCAAAAAAGGAAAAACTCCCTGTTAAGATGAGGTGTTTAATTTTAATTTGACATGTTAATTAGGTTAATTAGAGCCAAAGGAGGCTTTTGATTGTTGAACTTCAATACTTTGTAGCTGGACCTTGGTGGCCAGCCTCAGGAGGAGGAGGTGACCAAATAAGGGAATCGACCTTGATGGCTGGCTTCAGGAATATCATCTAATGGGGTTTAGCAAAGCAGGGGGAGTGGGGGGGAAAGGGCAAGGTCTGCCAGAGGCGGGCTTGCCTGGCTGGAGCTGGACAGAGTCCCTTCATGTGTTCCGAGTCTGAATATGTGAGCATGTGTGCAGTGCTCAAAGATGCCAGAGTCAGGGATAACTTAGAACTGGAGCTGCCGTTGATTGTGTCTGCTTGATGTAGGTGCTTGGAATCAAGAGTGGGTCCTCTGGAAGAGCACTGCACACTCTTAGTCAAAACTCCCTGACACTTTCTTTCTCTATAACAATAAACACATTTGAGCCACCCTGCCTGCAACAGAAATGCTGCTAGAGATTCACTGCCTTTGTCCTAACTGCTGTGGACACGGGCTTTTCATGAATGTCCTCAGAGACGGGCATCACCCGTTACGGAGGTCAGCAGAAATGTAGGAACTCACTCAGAAATTGACTGCTCACAGAGGTGAGTCTATCATCTTGCTTCTTTGATCAGCTTTGTGGGTTTTCTGGGAGAGTGAAATCTAGGATGAGACACACCCTAGAGATCCACAAAAGAAATCGAGATCCACTTTAAAAATAGCCTGAAACTATGTGATAAAGGGTGCTAGGTTTCTGCCAATATCTGAAGTAATTTCCTTCAATCCAGTAGTCGGTTGAACAATTTGTTTCTTTCTTTCTAGTCCCCACCCCACCTCGGGCTTGAATTCTCGCCAGCCACAGGAGGGCTTTTCTCAGCACCAGAAGTGGACCAGATCCGTTCCTTTGTTTCCCAATTGTCTACCAGAAGGGTTCCCAGAAAACAGAACCTCTAAGAAGTAGCCCAGGAAAAGTTCTGAAGAGCTGGCAATAAGCAGAGGACAGTGTGCCTGTGTCAGAATGAAATTGAGAAATTGACAGCCCGCGGCTGAACCACCAAGTCTTGGGGAACTGTTTGGCTCATAAATGTAATTCTGTGGGTTGGGCTGATTCTAGAGAAAGAGATTGGAAAATGAGCAAAGAAATGGGACAATGACCTGAATCAGGACAGCAAGGGAGGCCTGGATAGACCGAGGAAGTTACAGCCTCCTTAGGGGAGCCCCACTGGACAGACACGCTTGGTGTGACTCCCTGCAAAGCTACAAAACACATCTCTACTTTGCTGAGGCACGCTGACTGCAGACATCCTGTCCTGCCATGTCAGCTGTCCTTGGAAGGAAAGGAACAACTGAGATTTTACAATGTCCCCTCTTGAGAAGACCCCTTTCATCCGATGTTTTTCTGATGTGGTTCAATCACGGTTTTCTGCAAATTTCAGAATAACATTGAATTTAGTTACTGCAAGGAATAAATCAAACTAGGAATAGAATTTAATGCTTAAATTTAGGGCACCGAGGAAGTCAATAAAAAAAAAATAAACAGTACAAGTGATTGGTAAGGTGATGCAAAAGGGTCGAGGGTTCAAGGCCAGCTGGGCTACAGTTCAAGACCTTGTCTCCAAGAAGAGAGGAAAGAGAAAGACAGGAGAGGAAAAAGTCCAACAAGATCATTCACAGCTTGATGTCAGTAATTGTTTCTAGAAACTACAGTAAACAACTGATTTTGATATATAATTTGGAGAGAAGTTATAGAAAAGTTCAAGGTGACTTTTTATAAAGCAGTCACTGGAAAAATAAGAATGAAAATGATTTAGAGGGAACAGTGTCTCCAACCTGTCGCAACACTGTAGATAAAGGACAGCGTTTACTAGCCGGTGTGCTTGGGGGACAGCACACCATCAGCATGCACCTTCCTGAGCAGACGGCATGTACACACATTTACACAAGCACACAAGTTAGGTGACAGATTTCCCGAGCACTGCTCCCATTCTCAGAGAGTCCCTGACTCCCCTTTGCTGCCCTGAAAGTTTTACTGGCTCCTCTCTCAGTGTCCTGGCCCTGACTGCAAGCGTTCAGCTCCTGGCCCCTACCCTCCACTTCCTGTAGCCATTAAAAACCCTGGTTTGCTTTCCTGGCAATTATACTTACTTTAACCCTTCTCCATAATGCCTTTTAAGAACAATTCTTGCTTTCAGTGACTACATAAACATCTGAGTTCAGATCCCAGACTCTAAAACTGTGCTTAGCAACATATGTCGTATTTCTAGCAACCTCCTGGGTGGGGCTTACTGTCCACTGAGTCTAGCCGACCAGTAAGCTTCAGATTCGTACTTAAATAAACGAATAAACAAACAAACAAACCCCAAAGAATTAAAAGAAAGAGGGGATGCGGAGCAAGAAGATGATCCTGGCCAAGCGCCTGCAGCCCCAGAGGGATCACGGGGAGCCGCTGAGCGGGCCGAAGCTCTCTGGACAGCGCGCTTTTCTTCTGGAAGGTTGCAAAGGGTTTTTCATGCTTCTGTGGCATGTAATTTCAGGAATGAGCCTGTAAAATGGTAAATAAAAATTGCCTACTGTTGAACTGGTAAGATGGCTCTGTGGATAAAGGTGCCTGCTGCCATGTTTGAACCTTAGGATTTGATCCTGGACATAATGTGGTGGAAGGAGTGACCTGACTCCCTCAAGTTATCCTCTGACCTTCAAGCAAGTGACCCAGCATGTGTGTGTGTCTGTGTGTGTGTGTGTGTACGCACACACACACACACACACACACTCTCTCTCTCTCACACACACACACACACACACACACACACACACACTCAAAAATATATATATATATAAATGTAATAAGAATTTTTAAAAAAGAGAGGTAGGTAGCATTTGAAGACGAAAACACCCTGTGCTGACTCTGATCTCCCCAGGCACACCTCCTTTCCCTGCTCTACTCCATTCCCACCCAAGCCCCCCGCCATATGCATACAACTGCACACACATATACACTCATACACACAGAAAAACACACACAAGAACACATGCACATATATACAGCACAAAAGGTAATAATCCCTGTTATTCTTGTTGTATTATTACAGGAAACTTTAGGGAATCCTCACATTAGGTGCCATATATTATTGGAGAAATTGGGGTTCTTCTTTTAGGCTTTTAGCCTTATCAATAAAGAATTTTAAAATCGACTTAAAAGGACAAATTTAAAAACAGACTTGAGGACATTTCTTTCTTTCTTTCTTTTAATTTTAAGGAAAAACAACAGGGTAGGCAACCTGTAAATCCAGCAACTGCCAGGAGGAAGGAGAAAAAGGAGGAGCGATAACCACCCGGCAGAGGGATGGGGCAGTTATTGAGAGAGTAAGGAAGGCCTGGGTTTCAGGGATGCATGCTTACATTTGGGAAAAGAGATAAAAGGAAGAAATGAAAAAACAAATTATTTTTCTGAGTAACCCAGAAAATCGTGCCGGCTTAGCAGAGAATGTGGCTTCCTGAGAGACTGCCCTCAGAGGGCCTGAAGGAGGCAACCACACCTTGTTGTTTGTTCTTGTTGACTGAATCAGGCCTCCGGGGTGGTGGTCTCCAGAAGGTGATTGATAGCTCATCTGAATACCTAGTGATCTGTTGGGCAGATCAGAGCTGTCTAGATCTAACCAGGACCAGAGAGAGGTAACTCCTTCACTCTTGACAGAAGGAAATAGGTTCCTTTAATGGGCCTCAACAGGGCCTTGAGAGCCATCCTCACTGACTTCTGAGGCTACTATACCAACATAATATGGTGATGATTTCCTGTAAAAATATCATTATGAATCATCTAGTATATATTTATCAAGTTATAGATACAATTTTGACAATTATTTTAGTGTAGCATCAACCCCTTGAACATTCAACCCACCCGAGAAATGAACATGATGCTGAATGATCACTCACTCCTTGCCTTTTTAAAAACATTTATCACTACTGTATATACCCTTTAGCATTTTTGTCTGTAATTTGTATTGTTCATCTGGCAATGGCTTCTTTTTACTCCTGGCCTAAGTTCAGGTCTCGCCACGTCAACACGTGCAGCTGAGGCTGGTGCAGTTTGCATTGTGGAGCCACGGCTGTATGGCCAGGTGGCTTCACTCCAGAGAGTTTTAGCTCACAGGCCGTGCTGCTGCAGAACCAACCTATAGAGAATGTGCACCGTGGTGTATGTGTGAGGAGGGACTTTTCTGAGAATGTGCTTAGGAGCTGAACTGATGGTTCTCAGAGTTCAAATTCACAAGAGTGTTGTTGAATTTCTCTGAAGGGGCCCTGAGTGCCGCTCCAGCAGCAACGCTCCTGGGCCTCAGTAAACACCCGGTGCTATTGGAAGCTTTGATTCGGCCAAATGATGAATCTGGGATGGATTAGTTTGCATGTCTGTGACTAATGAGATTGGGCATCTTTTTCAAATTTATATAAACCAGAACCAACATCCCAGGAAACACGCAGATATACATGCAAATCTGACTAATGACGGATTAGTCCATGAGTGTCAGACCGAGGCTCAGACTTCTCCTGTACAAAACACATAAATGAGAATCTGTATTTCTGTCTCCACTGATTGAGGCTCAAGTATAATGGAAAGCAGAAGAATATTTAGGAGATAATTTAGAGGCATGGGGATGCAGCACAGGTAGCAGAATGCCTCCCTAGTGGGAGCCACGAGTATGGTGGCCATGAGGGACTGCAGCAATGGGGAAGGAGATGGCATGTGTGCAGGAGTTACAAGAGGTACGTGTGCAGGAGTTACAAGAGGTATGTGTGCAGGAGTTACAAGAGGCACGTGTGCAGGAGTTACAAGAGGCACGTGTGCAGGAGTTACAGGAGGCACGTGTGCAGGAGTTACAAGAGGCACGTGTGCAGGAGTTACAGGAGACACGTGTTCAGGAGTTACAGGAGGCACGTGTGCAGGAGTTACAGGAGACACGTGTTCAGGAGTTACAGGAGGCACGTGTGCAGGAATTACAGGAGGCACGTGTGCAGGAGTTACAGGAGGCACGTGTGCAGGAGTTAGAGGAGGCACGTGTGCAGGAGTTACAAGAGGCACATGTGCAGGAGTTACAGGAGACACGTGTGCAGGAGTTACAAGAGGCACGTGTGCAGGAGATACAAGAGGCACGTGTGCAGGAGTTACAGGAGACACGTGTGCAGGAGTTACAAGAGGCACGTGTGCAGGAGTTACAAGAGGCACGTGTGCAGGAGTTACAGGAGGCACGTGTGCAGGAGTTACAGGAGACACGTGTGCAGGAGTTACAAGAGGCACGTGTGCAGGAGTTACAGGAGACACGTGTGCAGGAGTTACAGAAGACACGTGTGCAGGAGTTACAGGAGGCACGTGTGCAGGAGTTACAGGAGACACGTGTGCAGGAGTTACAGGAGGCACGTGTGCAGGAGTTACAGGAGGCACGTGTGCAGGAGTTACAAGAGGCACGTGTGCAGGAGTTACAGGAGACACGTGTTCAGGAGTTACAAGAGGCACGAGTACAGGAGTTACAGGAGACATGTGTTCAGGAGTTACAGGAGGCACGTGTGCAGGAATTACAGGAGGCACGTGTGCAGGAGTTACAGGAGGCACGTGTGCAGGAGTTACAGGAGACACGTGTGCAGGAGTTACAAGAGGCACGTGTGCAGGAGTTACAGGAGGCACGTGTGCAGGAGTTACAAGAGGCACGTGTGCAGGAGTTACAAGAGGCACGTGTGCAGGTGTTACAAGAGGCACGTGTGCAGGAGTTACAGGAGGCACGTGTGCAGGAGTTACAGGAGACACGTGTGCAGGAGTTACACGAGGCACGTGTGCAGGAGTTACAGGAGGCACGTGTGCAGGTGTTACAAGAGGCACGTGTGCAGGAGTTACAAGAGGCACGTGTGCAGGAGTTACAAGAGGCACGTGTGCAGGAGTTACAGGAGACACGTGTGCAGGAGTTACAGGAGACACGTGTGCAGGAGTTACAGGAGACACGTGTGCAGGAATTACAGGAGGCACGTGTGCAGGAGTTACAGGAGGCACGTGTGCAGGTGTTACAGGAGGCACGTGTGCAGGAGTTAGAGGAGGCACGTGTGCAGGAGTTACAGGAGACACGTGTTCAGGAGTTACAGGAGGCACGTGTGCAGGAATTACAGGAGGCACGTGTGCAGGAGTTACAGGAGGCACGTGTGCAGGAGTTAGAGGAGGCACGTGTGCAGGAGTTACAAGAGGCACATGTGCAGGAGTTATAGGAGACACGTGTGCAGGAGTTACAAGAGGCACGTGTGCAGGAGATACAAGAGGCACGTGTGCAGGAGTTACAGGAGACACGTGTGCAGGAGTTACAAGAGGCACGTGTGCAGGAGTTACAAGAGGCACGTGTGCAGGAGTTACAGGAGGCACGTGTGCAGGAGTTACAGGAGACACGTGTGCAGGAGTTACAAGAGGCACGTGTGCAGGAGTTACAGGAGACACGTGTGCAGGAATTAAAAGAGGCACGTGTGCAGGAGTTACAAGAGGCACGTGTGCAGGAGTTACAGGAGACACGTGTGCAGGAGTTACAGGAGACACGTGTGCAGGAATTAAAAGAGGCACGTGTGCAGGAGTTACAAGAGGCACGTGTGCAGGAGTTACAGGAGACACGTGTGCAGGAGTTACAGGAGACACGTGTGCAGGAGTTACAGGAGGCACGTGTGCAGGAGTTACAGGAGACACGTGTTCAGGAGTTACAGGAGGCACGTGTGCAGGAATTACAGGAGGCACGTGTGCAGGAGTTACAGGAGGCACGTGTGCAGGAGTTACAAGAGGCACGTGTGCAGGAGTTACAGGAGGCACGTGTGCAGGAGTTACAGGAGACACGTGTGCAGGAGTTACAAGAGGCACGTGTGCAGGAGTTACAGGAGACACGTGTGCAGGAGTTACAGAAGACACGTGTGCAGGAGTTACAGGAGGCACGTGTGCAGGAGTTACAGGAGACACGTGTGCAGGAGTTACAGGAGGTACGTGTGCAGGAGTTACAGGAGGCACGTGTGCAGGAGTTACAAGAGGCACGTGTGCAGGAGTTACAGGAGACACGTGTTCAGGAGTTACAAGAGGCACGTGTGCAGGAGTCACAGGAGACACGTGTTCAGGAGTTACAGGAGGCACGTGTGCAGGAATTACAGGAGGCACGTGTGCAGGAGTTACAGGAGGCACGTGTGCAGGAGTTACAGGAGACACGTGTGCAGGAGTTACAAGAGGCACGTGTGCAGGAGTTACAGGAGGCACGTGTGCAGGAGTTACAAGAGGCACGTGTGCAGGAGTTACAAGAGGCACGTGTGCAGGAGTTACAGGAGACACGTGTGCAGGAGTTACAAGAGGCACGTGTGCAGGTGTTACAAGAGGCACGTGTGCAGGAGTTACAGGAGGCACGTGTGCAGGAGTTACAGGAGACACGTGTGCAGGAGTTACAAGAGGCACGTGTGCAGGAGTTACAGGAGACACGTGTGCAGGAGTTACAGGAGGCACGTGTGCAGGAGTTACAAGAGGCACGTGTGCAGGAGTTACAGGAGGCACGTGTGCAGGAGTTACAGGAGGCACGTGTGCAGGTGTTACAAGAGGCACGTGTGCAGGAGTTACAAGAGGCACGTGTGCAGGAGTTACAAGAGGCACGTGTGCAGGAGTTACAGGAGACACGTGTGCAGTAGTTACAGGAGACACGTGTGCAGGAGTTACAGGAGACACGTGTGCAGGAATTACAGGAGGCACGTGTTCAGGAGTTACAGGAGGCACGTGTGCAGGTGTTACAGGAGGCACGTGTGCAGGAGTTAGAGGAGGCACGTGTGCAGGAGTTACAAGAAGCACATGTGCAGGAGTTACAGGAGACACGTGTTCAGGAGTTACAAGAGGCACGTGTGCAGGAGTTACAAGAGGCACGTGTGCAGGAGTTACAGGAGGCACGTGTGCAGGAGTTACAAGAGGCACGTGTTCAGGAGTTACAAGAGGCACGTGTGCAGGAGTTACAAGAGGCACGTGTGCAGGAGTTACAGGAGGCACGTGTGCAGGAGTTACAAGAGGCACGTGTGCAGGAGTTACAGGAGACACGTGTTCAGGAGTTACAGGAGGCACGTGTGCAGGAATTACAGGAGGCACGTGTGCAGGAGTTACAGGATGCACGTGTGCAGGAGTTAGAGGAGGCACGTGTGCAGGAGTTACAAGAGGCACGTGTGCAGGAGTTACAAGAGGCACGTGTGCAGGAGTTACAGGAGACACGTGTGCAGGAGTTACAGGAGACACATGTGCAGGAGTTACAGGAGGCACGTGTGCAGGAGTTACAGGAGACACGTGTGCAGGTGATACAGGAGGCACGTGTGCAGGAGTTACAAGAGGCACGTGTTCAGGAGTTACAAGAGGCACGTGTGCAGGAGTTACAAGAGGCACGTGTGCAGGAGTTACAGGAGGCACGTGTGCAGGAGTTACAGGAGACACGTGTGCAGGTGTTACAAGAGGCACGTGTGCAGGAGTTACAAGAGGCACGTGTGCAGGAGTTACAAGAGGCACGTGTGCAGGAGTTACAGGAGGCACGTGTGCAGGAGTTACAGGAGACACGTGTGCAGGAGTTACAAGAGGCACGTGTGCAGGAGTTACAGGAGGCACGTGTGCAGGAGTTACAGGAGGCACGTGTGCAGGAGTTACAAGAGGCACGTGTGCAGGAGTTACAGGAGACACGTGTTCAGGAGTTACAGGAGGCACGTGTGCAGGAATTACAGGAGGCACGTGTGCAGGAGTTACAGGATGCACGTGTGCAGGAGTTAGAGGAGGCACGTGTGCAGGAGTTACAAGAGGCACGTGTGCAGGAGTTACAAGAGGCACGTGTGCAGGAGTTACAGGAGACACGTGTGCAGGAGTTACAAGAGGCACGTGTGCAGGAGTTACAAGAGTCACGTGTGCAGGAGTTACAGGAGGCACGTGTGCAGGAGTTACAGGAGACACGTGTGCAGGAGTTACAGGAACACGTGTGCAGGAATTACAAGAGGCACGTGTGCAGGAGTTACAAGAGGCACGTGTGCATGAGTTACAGGAGACACGTGTGCAGTAGTTACAGGAGACACGTGTGCAGGAGTTACAGGAGGCACGTGTGCTGGAGTTACAGGAGACACGTGTGCAGGAGTTACAGGAGGCACGTGTGCAGGAGTTACAAGAGGCACGTGTGCAGGAGTTACAGGAGACACGTGTGCAGGAGTTACAGGAGGCACGTGTGCAGGAGTTACAAGAGGCACGTGTGCAGGAGTTACAGGAGGCACGTGTGCAGGAGTTACAGGAGACACGTGTGCAGGAGTTACAGGAGGCACGTGTGCAGGAGTTACAGGAGACACGTGTGCAGGAGTTACAGGAGGCACGTGTGCAGGAGTTACAGGAGGCACGTGTGCAGGAGTTACAGGAGGCACGTGTTCAGGATTTACAAGAGGCACGTGTGCAGGAGTTACAGGAGGCACGTGTGCAGGTGTTAGAGGAGGCACGTGTGCAGGAGTTACAAGTGGCACATGTGCAGGAGTTACAGGAGACACGTGTTCAGGAGTTACAAGAGGCACGTGTGCAGGAGTTACAGGAGACACGTGTGCAGGAATTACAGGAGGCACGTGTTCAGGAGTTACAGGAGGCACGTGTGCAGGTGTTACAGGAGGCACGTGTGCAGGAGTTAGAGGAGGCACGTGTGCAGGAGTTACAAGAAGCACATGTGCAGGAGTTACAGGAGACACGTGTTCAGGAGTTACAAGAGGCACGTGTGCAGGAGTTACAAGAGGCACGTGTGCAGGAGTTACAGGAGGCACGTGTGCAGGAGTTACAAGTGGCACGTGTGCAGGAGTTACAAGAGGCACGTGTGCAGGAGTTACAGGAGGCACGTGTGCAGGAGTTACAGGAGGCACGTGTGCAGGAGTTACAGGAGGCACGTGTGCAGGAGTTACAGGAGGCACGTGTGCAGGAGTTACAGGAGGCACGTGTGCAGGAGTTACAGGAGACACGTGTGCAGGAGTTACAGGAGGCACGTGTGCAGGAGTTACAGGAGACACGTGTGCAGGTGTTACAGGAGGCACGTGTGCAGGAGTTACAGGAGGCACGTGTGCAGGAGTTACAGGAGGCACGTGTGCAGGAGTTACAGGAGGCACGTGTGCAGGAGTTACAGGAGGCACGTGTGCAGGAGTTACAGGAGGCACGTGTGCAGGCGTTACAGGAGGCACGTGTGCAGGCGTTACAGGAGGCACGTGTGCAGGCGTTACAGGAGGCACGTGTGCAGGCGTTACAGGAGGCACGTGTGCAGGCGTTACAGGAGGCACGTGTGCAGGCGTTACAGGAGGCACGTGTGCAGGAGTTACAGGAGACACGTGTGCAGGTGTTACAGGAGGCACGTGTGCAGGAGTTACAAGAGGCACTTGTGCAGGAGTTACAGGAGGCACGTGTGCAGGAGTTACAAGAGGCACGTGTGCAGGAGTTACAGGAGGCACGTGTGCAGGAGTTACAGGAGGCACGTGTGCAGGTGTTATAAGAGGCACGTGTGCAGGAGTTACAGGAGTCACGTGTGCAGGAGTTACAAGAGGCATGTGTGCAGGAGTTACAGGAGGCACGTGTGCAGGAGTTACAGGAGACACGTGTGCAGGAGTTACAGGAGGCACGTGTGCAGGAGTTACAGGAGGCACGTGTGCAGGAGTTACAGGAGGCACGTGTGCAGGAGTTACAAGAGGCACGTGTGCAGGAGTGTCTCAGCATCATCCTCAGCAACAGTGAGCTCAAAGCCAGTTACTTGAAACTGATCACATAGGGCATCCAGTTGCCACAGATGTGTGAGTTTGTTTCCGGATTCTTCTCAATGCTATACCCACCTACCTGTATGTCGCTACTGCAGATGTATCTCCTTAATCACAGTTACTCCCCAGGGACTCTGGAGGGCGCCCTTAATCTTGCTCCTGAGGTTTTTTGTTTTTTGTTTTTGTTTTTGTTTTTAGTTGTTTGTTTTGTGTTTTGTTTTGTTTTGTTTTTTGGTAACTTAAACCACTCTTGCTCTGATTTTACATTAAAACCTTATCAAATCCTCCACCGAAGACAACCCTGGAGGACATTTGTTGGATTCACCTTCCTCCCAGAGATGAGTCTGACAAAGGGAGAAATCTATAGCATATTAAGTGTCTAGCCAAGATCACCCATGGTACATTTTCCTGTTTGTTTCAGTATTCTTTCATATTTTCTTTTACAAGGTTTCAGTTTTTATTTTAAAAAATTCTAAGCATTTCAAGTTCCCTGAACTACAAAGACATCACTAGAAGGTTAGTGTTTCAAAGCAGTGTTCATGTCTTCCAATGTATCTCTTTTCCAACAATGTATCTGTTTTCCAATCCCTGAGTGAGCATTACCGTGTGAGAATAAAATGGAATGTAATTTGACAGTTTTCTCATTTTTGCGTAATTACATTTCAAAAGTTTTTATTTTTCAGGGATCCGTTTTTAATAATTTGTATTTTTCATGTGTAATTTTGCTTTTTAAAACTACAGGTTAATAAACAGTTGATGCTGCTTGTATCTTTTGTGTTCTTGATTATACTGTCTATATTTCTTCATCAGCACATTTTGTTGTCGTCATAAGAAATAAGAGCTGACATGTTAGCTTTCTCTTTTAAATGTATCAGTTTCTCATTTATTATTAGTCATTGCCTTCATTTATCTTTATTATTAAATTTGTTTTATTCTTTTTAGTCTTAAATTTTAAATTGGCTATATCTTTCATTAACTCTTTTCATTTGATCTAGCATTGTAAGTTTTAACTCATGTAACTTCAGGGTATAATTTGGAATCACCCCATCATTTCAGATACCTTGTGTAACATTTTCTGGCAATGGGGGTTATTGGCTTAATTTTAGTTTTGTTTTTATTTCGATGTGCATTGGTGTTTTTCAAAACATGCATGTCTGAATGTGGGTGTCAGATGCCCTGGAATTGAAGTTACAGACAGTTGTGAATCACCATAAGGGTGCTAGGAAGTGAACCCTGATCCTCTGGAAGAGCAGTCAGTGCCCTTAATTGCTAAGCCATCTCTCCAGCCTTTTAATTTTTTTGGTTTGTTTGTTTGCTTTACTTTGTGGTTCATTTTTGCTTTATTTCAGTCTACTCAGAGAATTCCTTATTTTTCCTTAGCTTTGTGAAATAATCATAATTTCTTTCTTTTTCCTTTTTATCGTTTATTTATCTGGGTTCTCCCCGCCTCCTTAAAGTAGACTATCAGGTGTCCCAGAATGTTTTTAAGCTCACAGTCTTGCTTCTGAGTGCTAGGGTTTTATGCATGTGCCACCACACCTGGTACAAATGGGTTATTTGGGCACCAAACTTTGATAGCCATACTTTTTTTATAATTGTTTCATAGAACCTGAAGATTTTAACATCTTTATTTATTTCTGAAGACTTGGCTGATTTTCTCCTGCAAGGGTCTACTGCCAGTACACTTCTGTCTACTTCTGCTCTCAGTTCTGTAGACTGCAGTCATAATCTGTGCTTATTCACTGTGGAGCATAATGTCCTCTACCATCAATCTCCCCACTCTCTTACTCAATCCATTCACCCTCAGTTGGGAGGAGCTGAGGTCAAGAAGGTTTGCATTTGTCTGCCCTGCCTTTGCTCTATATTTTTAGCTTCTCTGAATTACATTGTCAGTCTTCACCGAAAGCGGTGGACTTGAGGAACATACATATTCTGAAGAGTGATATATGTATATCACATATTTGCGGAAAAATAAACTACAGATGTGCAGCTTGCTTTTCCTGTGGGTCTCCCAACAGCTGGAGTGGGGGCTATCCCCGAGTCTGTTGCTGCCTGCCTGTGGATCTTGCTCCCCTAGCTGGGCTGCCTTGTCTGGTCTCAGTGAGAGAGGATGTGCCTAGTCCTGCAGAGACTTGAAGTACCAAGGTGAGGTGAATTGGTTCCCAGAGGAGGCCTCCCCCTTCTCAGAGGCTAAGGAAAGATGGGGAGGGACTGTGTGAGGGAGGGACTGGGAAGGGGACTGCGATTAGGGTGTAAAGTGAATAAATAAATTAATGGAAAAGATAAACTACAAGCATTTAACTTTGGAAAGAACAGCCAGTATTCTCAAGACTTCCATTTCATCTTTCTTCCTTATAAGGAATCAAGGTGGCCCAAGGCCAGCACAGACATATTTGCTGTTCCCAAGAGAGAAGAAGCAACAGCAGGGATTTATGGCTTTCCCATAAGGGATACAGTGGGAACTCTTCTCACAACTATGTATCTGTTCCTTTTTAAGAAAAAAAAATCACCATTTTTCTGTTGGAAATATTTGGTACTGATTGACCCACTCAGGGCTAAATGTCATCTCCCTGTTGTTTTTAATTACTCCCAGGTTAAGGCTACACGGTCTCTCTTTCCTTAAAAGCAGTTTTGAAGGTACCAAATTAAATTCTTAGGTATAAGTGTTACTGTCCCATGGTCAATATTTCAAAAACAATCATCATTAACTTTATAATAATTATATTCTGTTCTACTGAGTGTCTATTAAGTTATTCATTTATATAATAAATGGGGTTGAAGGGATGGCCCAGTGGTTAAGAGTACTTACTGTTCTTGTAGAGGACCTGAGTTCAATTCCTTGCACCCATAGGGAGGCTCACATCACCTTTAACACCAGGGGACCTGACACCCTTTTTGGCCTCTGAAGGATCCTGCATGAATGTGGTGCATATAAATTTATTCAAGCTCATGATAACATGTGCATACATGCACATGTATGCACACATACAGACTTAAATATAAATAAATAAAATAAAATAATAATTGAGCAAGCACATCTGTGAGACGGGCATCATCAAACCATTCTTACAGTGGAGAGCACAGAGTCTCAGCAATCTGATGGACTTTAGAGAGACTAGGTTCATATAAATCACCAGATATAGCACAATGTCATAACTTCAGACCATCCTTTCCTATTTCAAGCAACCTTTTATCTTCCCTATAGATACAGAGATTGGATAGAGATATGGGTAGAAAATATCAATGTTCTTAATTTTAGTTTGAGATCTGTGGGGATTTGACTGAGAATGGACCCCATAAGCTCATATGTTTGTATGTTCAGTTTCTAGTTGGTGGAACGATTTGGGAAGGATTTGGATGTGCAGAGTGTTTGGAGGAGGTACATATGTTTCAAAAGTCCAAGCGATAGCTAGCTCTTTCTTTTTGCCTTGTGCTGTGGATCAGATGCAAGCCTTCAGCCACTGCTCCACACCTGCCTGCCTATTTCTGTTCTCTCCACCACGATGTTCACAGACTCATCCTCTGAAACTGTAAGCAAGTCCCCAATAAACCCTTTCTTCAATAAGCTAGCTTGTCATGGTGTTTCATCATGGCAGTATAAATGTTATTAGGACAAGATCTTATAAGCTATTGTTCCCAGCTAACCCATGCTATATGGAGAAAATGGTTCTAGATGCTGCTTATGTAACACCACAAAAGACATCCCATGTCTAGTCCTCTCACTACTGTAAGTTGCCCTTTTGTTTAAAGAGATTATTGTGCATCTATACTTGGCCCAAATTACCTTTTCTCCTCACTGAATTGGTTTTTCTCAGTGGTCCTTTAATGATACAACTTTGCCTTATGAAAATGCTTACAACGAAAGCAAAATAACTCTTTTCTGTGTGCAAGTCAGTGGTCAGGCCTATAAGACTGGAAATGCTAAAACAGAAGGAGATTTCAGCAGAGATCAGGGTAGGGCCCCTTCTTCCTGATGTAGGTCTGGATAGGGTTTGTGTCATTGAAACTGAAGCTTTCTGAGTAAAATTAGACACAACAGGACAAAACTTTGCTACAGTGAAGTATTCTTTGGTTCCTTTCTTAACTGTAGCCCATGTCTACAGTGAGTTCAGGGCTCGTCTTTAGTGGTATATTATCCACTGTTTCCCGTATAGGTGTGTTTGAGTATTTGTGTGTGTGTGTGTGTGTGTGTGGTTTGTGTGTATGTATGAATGTCTGTGTGTGAGTATGTGAGTATGTGAGTGTATGAATGATATATGTGTATGAGTGCATGTGTGTGAGTGAGGTGTGTGTGTGTGTGTGTGTATGCCTATGTGTATGTGTGTATCTGTGTATGTATATGTGTGTGAGAGAGAATGTGTATCTGTGTGAATGTGTACGTATGTGTCTGTGTATTGTGTGTGTGAGAATGTGTGTCTGTGTGTATATAATCAACAAGAAAATCCCTATAAATAGATATTCAGTCAATTGTAAGTATAAACTACTTTCCCCTGGGGATCTTGAAATTTGCAGGAAAGAGCAAGATGTTCATTCAAAATGCTGATAAGAATTTGCTCATAAAAACATCTGTACAAATTTGTCATGAGGTCATTACACAATGAATTCAGACTGCTGCTTTCCAACTGAAACTACCTCAATTTCAAGTCAGCAGATGCATAGGAAATGCTTATCTAAAGAGGGATAAGATACATTCATTGTTTAAGACAGGAAAAACGTATCAGAGATACATTTACGTGTGTGTGTGTGTGTGTGTGTGTGTGTGTGTGTGTCTGTGTGTGTGTGCGCGTGCGCGTGCACATCGTGATGCACGTGTGGAAGTCAGAGGACAGTTTGGCAGTTGTTGTTCCTTCCCTCCTCATGTGGCTTCTGGACCGTGAGCTCAGGTCACGGTGGCATGAGACTGAGTCACCTTGCCAGCACTGGGTTTAGTTTTTGAGACAAGGTTTTTTCATGTGATGCAGGCTGACCTCGAACTCACTACACAGCATAAACTTTCTACTACCTCTTTACCCCTGCACCCACCTCCAGAGTGCTGAAGGTACACACATGTGCCATCATGCCCAGCACAGACTTATATTCCTAAAGTATAGTTTTATTTTAATTGACACAACTAAAAATATGTACATTTATGTACGTACACATAACATAATTGTACATAAGGTACATCCAGGGCACAGAGTGACATGATAATACAGTATGTCATGAGCATTGCATGTTTGCCATCTCAGACTAACAAATATACCTTTGTGGGGGGAATATTAAAAACTCCTTTCTATCTAGTAATTTTCTTGAAGGCGAGGATGATACATAGGCACGTTGGGAGCCAAGAATAAGCCTGAAGTGAAATAGATAAAAGTTACACATCAGAATGTACTGCTCCCTGTGTTTCCCCAAGCACACAGATTCCCGGTGACTTTGATGGCTCAGAAGTCAGGGCCTCTCACTTTGATCCATCTTGCCAGCCTTGCTTCATGCTTCTCTTTTACCGTTAGGTAACAGCAATTGCTGTGCTCCTTGATGCTGCACTAAACATTTGAGATGTGTAAGAGCCGTGACTATAGAGACTCCAGTGAGGTAAATACACATGAAGACGTGACTCTGTCGTACATTTCACGGAGTGAGTCCTGCAAGTGTTTGGTCATACCCAGCAAGCCCCTGCCTCGGGGTTCTCCTACAGACCACTCAAGAAAAGCTGTCGAAGGCCCCAGAGTTGGGTTTTCCTACGTGGAGGAAATGAGACTCTTCAGGCCGGCTGATAGGTGACCTGTATGGTCAGAGAGCTGCCGTGTGAGCTCAGGCAACTGTTCACAGCCGTAGGCAGAGACTGCTTCCTTCCAGGAAGGTCCTCAGAACTTGTCTTCATATCTAATAAACCCAACATTTTACAGAATAGTTAGAAATACAGCCTCCAGGTTCCCGCGGACTGCGCTGGAGAGACCGGTACCCAGGCTCTCCCCCCGATATAACATCACTTGGGACACGGCCTGTTGGGGCTTCCGTCTGTGCCCGAGGGCGGGTTGGCGCTGTGGTCGTCTGGGTGCCAGATCGGCGGGCCATCGTGACCACAGGGCAGCTTGTGTGTAACCTGCTCCCAGGTGCTGGGCTAATCTGCAGTAACCAGCGCGCCAGTTCCGCGGTGGGACCTTCTGCCTGGTGGAGGGACCCCGCGCAGGGAGGGAGCCTGCCAGCTTCCCTTCCGCGACCTCTGTTCCTGCGGACTGCGCTGGAGAGACCGGTACCCAGGCTCTCCCCCCAATATAACATCACTTGGGACACGGCCTGTTGGGGCTTCCTTCTGTGCCCGAGGGCGGGTTGGCGCTGTGGTCGTCTGGGTGCCAGATCGGCGGGCCATCGTGACCACAGGGTGAGCAGCGCCACGGAGACTGCCCTCCGCCATCTTTGCTCCAGTGACCAGGTAGTTGGGACCGCCAGGCTCAGAGACAGACAGGCATAATATCGCTTCGGTTTCAGGCAGCTTGTGTGTAACCTGCTCCCAGGTGCTGGGCTGATCTGCAGTAACCAGCGCGCCAGTTCCGCGGTGGGACCTTCTGCCTGGTGGAGGGACCCCGCGCAGGGAGGGAGCCTGCCAGCTTCCCTTCCGCGACCTCTGTTCCCGCGGACTGCGCTGGAGAGACCGGTACCCAGGCTCTCCCCCCCGATATAACATCACTTGGGACACGGCCTGTTGGGGCTTCCGTCTGTGCCCGAGGGCGGGTTGGCGCTGTGGTCGTCTGGGTGCCAGATCGGCGGGCCATCGTGACCACAGGGCAGCTTGTGTGTAACCTGCTCCCAGGTGCTGGGCTGATCTGCAGTAACCAGCGCGCCAGTTCCGCGGTGGGACCTTCTGCCTGGTGGAGGGACCCCGCGCAGGGAGGGAGCCTGCCAGCTTCCCTTCCGCGACCTCTGTTCCCGCGGACTGCGCTGGAGAGACCGGTACCCAGGCTCTCCCCCCCGATATAACATCACTTGGGACACGGCCTGTTGGGGCTTCCGTCTGTGCCCGAGGGCGGGTTGGCGCTGTGGTCGTCTGGGTGCCAGATCGGCGGGCCATCGTGACCACAGGGCAGCTTGTGTGTAACCTGCTCCCAGGTGCTGGGCTGATCTGCAGTAACCAGCGCGCCAGTTCCGCGGTGGGACCTTCTGCCTGGTGGAGGGACCCCGCGCAGGGAGGGAGCCTGCCAGCTTCCCTTCCGCGACCTCTGTTCCTGCGGACTGCGCTGGAGAGACCGGTACCCAGGCTCTCCCCCCAATATAACATCACTTGGGACACGGCCTGTTGGGGCTTCCTTCTGTGCCCGAGGGCGGGTTGGCGCTGTGGTCGTCTGGGTGCCAGATCGGCGGGCCATCGTGACCACAGGGTGAGCAGCGCCACGGAGAGTGCCCTCCGCCATCTTTGCTCCAGTGACCAGGTAGTTGGGACCACCAGGCTCAGAGACAGACAGGCATAATATCGCTTCGGGTTCAGGCAGCTTGTGTGTAACCTGCTCCCAGGTGCTGGGCTGATCTGCAGTGACCAGCGCGCCAGATCTGCTGTGGGACTTCTGCCTGGCAGAGGGACGCCCCCTCCCCCCCCCCCAGGAGAGATCACACACCCCTGCACAGGGCAGGAGCCTGCCAGCCTCCCTTTGGCGACCTCTGCTCCAGGAATCCACTAGGCTGAGCCTTTAGATGTGCAAGGCCTCCCCAATATAAGATCACTTGGGGCAAAGCACATTAGGGCTCCAAAGTCACTCAGGAGCAGGCAGGCCCCAGAAATCGGTGCCAGGGGAATCCTGGTAATCCAGGGGGGGCAGAAATAGCTTTACAGGCTCACAGGAGGTCCAACCAACAGCCAGTGGCAGCAGGACCAACTAACACCAGAGGTATCCAGATGGCAAAAGGCAAACGTAGGAATGTTACTAACAGTAATCAAAGTAATGTGGGACCATCCGAACCCAACTCTCCAACAGCAGCAAGTCCTGGATACCCCACCACACCCGAAAGACAAGATCTGGATTTAAAATCACTTCTCATGATGCTATTAGAGGATCACAAGAAGGACACAAATAAATCTCATAAAGAGTTACAGGAGACCATGAATCAACGGTTAGAAGCCCTTACAAAGGAAACACAAAAATCGCTTAGAGAAATGCGGGAGAACATGGATCAAAAGATGGAGGCGCACAAGGAGACAACACAAAAATCGCTTAACGAGATGAATCAACGGGTAGATGCACTCACAAAGGAATCACAAAATTTGCATAAAGAAATGCAGAAGAATATGGGTCAACAGACGGATGCCCATAAGGAGGCAACACAAAAATTGCTTAAAGAAATGAATCAACGGTTAGATGCCCTTACAAAGGAAACACGAGAACTGCTTAAAGAAATGCAGGAGACGATGGATCAACAGATGGAATCCCATGAGGAGGAAACACAAAAATCGCTCAGAGAAATGCAGGAGAACGTGGGTCATCAGGAAGAAATCCTGAAAGAGGTAATGCAAAAATACCTTAAAGAAATACAGGAAAATACAAACAAACAAGTGAAGGATCTCAGCAAATCCATCCAGGAACTAAAAAAGGAAGTAGAAACAACTAAGAAATCACAAAGGGAGACAACTTTGGAGATAGAAAACCTTGGGAAGAAATCAGGAGTCATAGATGCAAACATCAACAATAGAATACAAGAGATGGAAGAATCTCTGGTGCTGAAGCTTCCATAGAAAGCATCGACTCAACAGTCAAAGAAAATGCAAAATGCAAAAAACGCGTAACCCAAAACATCCAGGAAATCCAGGACACAATGAGAAGACCAAACCTAAGGATTATAGGTATAGATGAGAGTGAAGATTTGCAACTTAAAGGGCCAGTAAACATCTTCAACAAAATTATGGAGGAAAACTTCCCTAACTTAAAGAGAGAGATGCCGATGAACATACAAGAAGCCTACAGAACTCCAAACAGACTGGACCAGAACAGAAATACCTCCCGTCACATAATAATCAAAACACCGAATGTTCTAAACAAAGAAAGAATACTAAATGCAGTAAGAGAAAAGGGCCAAGTAACATACAAAGGAAGACCTATCCGAATCACATCAGACTTCTCACCAGAGACTATGAAAGCCAGAAGATCCTGGGCAGATCTCATGCAGACACTAAGACAGCACAAATGCCAGCCTAGACTACTATACCCAGCAAAACTCTCAATCACCATAGATGGAGAGACCAAGATATTCCATGATAAAACCAAATTTTCACAATATCTTTCCACAAATCCAGCCCTGCAACGGATAATAGGTGGAAAACTCCAATACAGGGAGAGAAACAACACCCTGGAAAAAATGAGATAATAACCTTCTTGAATCAAACCCAAAAGTAGATAACCACTCAAACATAAAGATAGCGTCAAGAATGGCAGATGGCAATAATCACTATGCCTTAATCTCTCTTAATATCAATGGTCTCAATTCCCCAATTAAAAGACATAGACTAGCAGACTGGATACGTAAACAGGACCCAGCTTTTTGCTGCATGCAGGAAACGCACCTCAGTGTCAAAGACAAACACTACCTCAGAGTAAAAGGCTGGAAAACAATTTTACAAGCAAATGGCCCCAAGAAACGAGGTGGAGTAGCCATCCTAATATCGGATAAAATTGATTTTCAACCCAAAGTCATCAAAAAAGACACAGAAGGACACTACATACTGATCAAGGGAAAAATCCACCATCAAGAACTCTCAATCCTGAATATCTATGCTCCAAATGCAAGGGCACCCTCATTCGTAAAAGAAACTTTACTAAAACTCAAAGCACACATCGCACCGCACACAATAATAGTGGGTGACTTCAACACCCCGCTCTCTGAAATGGATCGTTCAGGAAAGCAGAAACTAAACAGGGACACAGTGAATCTAATTGAAGCCTTGGACCAAATGGAACTAACTGATATATATAGAACATTTCATCCTAGAGCTAAAGAATACACCTTCTTCTCAGCTCCTCATGGTACCTTCTCCAAAATTGACCATATAATTGGTCACAAATCAGACCTCAACAGATACAAGAAGATAGAAATAATCCCATGCCTCCTATCAGATCACTATGGAATAAGGGTGGTCTTCAATGGCAACAAAAACAAAAGAAAACCCACGTACACATGGAGGCTGAACAATGCTCTACTCAATGATAACTTGGTCAAGGTGGAAATAAAGAAAGAAATCAAAGACTTTTTGAAAGTTAATGAAAATGAAGGCACAACATACCCTAACTTATGGGACACAATGAAAGCAGTGCTAAGAGGAAAATTCATAGCCCTGAGTGCCGCCAAAAAGAAACGGGAGACAGCATACACTAACAGCTTAATGGCACACCTGAAAGCCCTGGAACAAAAAGAAGCAAATACACCAAAGAGGAGTAGAAGGCAGGAAATCATCAAACTCAGGGCTGAAATCAATCAAGTAGAAACAAATAAAACCATACAAAGAATCAACAAAACGAGGAGTTGGTTCTTTGAGAAAATCAACAAGATAGATAAGCCCTTAGCCAGACTAACCAGAGGGCACAGAGATAGTATCCAAATTAATAAAATCAGAAACGAAAAGGGAGAGATAACAACAGAAACTGAGGAAATTCAAAAAATCATCAGATCCTACTACAAAAACTTGTATTCAACACAACTAGAAAATCTTGAGGAAATGGACAATTTCCTTGACAGATACCAAGTACCAAAATTAAATCAGGATCAAATAGACCATCTAAACCGTCCTATAACCCCTGAAGAAATAGAAGTTGTCATTGGAAGTCTTCCAACCAAAAAAAGCACAGGTCCAGATGGTTTTAGTGCAGAATTCTATCAGACCTTCAAAGAAGACCTAACACCAATACTCTTCAAACTGTTCCACAAAATAGAAACAGAAGGAACACTACCCAACTCGTTCTATGAAGCCACAATTACACTAATACCAAAAGCACACAAAGATCCGACAAAGAAAGAGAATCTCAGGCCAATCTCTCTTATGAATATCGATGCAAAAATACTCAATAAAATTCTTGCCAACTGAATCCAAGAACACATCAAAACGATCATTCACCACGATCAAGTAGGCTTCATCCCAGGGATGCAGGGATGGTTCAATATAAGGAAATCCATCAATGTAATCCACTACATAAACATTCTCAAAGAAAAAAACCACATGGTCATCTCATTAGATGCTGAGAAAGCATTTGACAAAATTCAGCATCCTTTCATGCTAAAGGTCTTGGAAAGATCAGGAATTCAAGGCCCATATCTAAACATAGTAAAAGCAATTTACAGCAAACCAGTAGCCAGCATCAATCTAAACGGAGAGAAACTTGAAGCAATCCCACTAAAATCAGGGACTAGACAAGGCTGCCCTCTCTCTCCATATCTTTTCAATATAGTACTTGAAGTTCTAGCTAGAGCAATTAGACAAGAAAAAGAGGTCAAAGGGATACAAATTGGAAAGGAAGAAGTCAAACTATCACTATTTGCAGACGATATGATAGTATACATAAGCGACCCAAAGAACTCCACCAGAGAACTCCTACAGCTGATAAACGACTTCAGCAAAGTGGCCGGATATAAAATCAACTCAAGCAAGTCAGAAGCCTTCCTATACTCAAAGGATAAGCAGGCTGAGAAAGAAGTAAGAGAAATAATACCCTTTACAATAGCCACAAACCATATTAAGTATCTTGGCGTGACGCTAACCAAACAAGTGAAAGATCTGTATGACAAGAACTTCAAGTCTCTGAAGAAAGAAATTGAAGAAGACCTCGGAAGATGGAAAAATCTGCCATGCTCATGGATTGGCAGGATTAATATAGTAAAAATGAGCATCTTACCAAAAGTAATACACAGATTCAATGCAATCCCCATCAAAATCCCAACTCAATTCTTCATAGAGTTAGAAAGAGCAATTCAAAAATTCATCTGGAATAACAGAAAACCC
Source organism: Tokudaia tokunoshimensis (assembly GCA_036184795.1). Classification (NCBI taxonomy): domain Eukaryota; kingdom Metazoa; phylum Chordata; class Mammalia; order Rodentia; family Muridae; genus Tokudaia; species Tokudaia tokunoshimensis. The sequence goes on from BTHU01000003.1 coordinate 142,474,656, forward strand.
AGAATAGCTAAAACTATTCTCAAGAGTAAAAGAACCTCTGGGGGAATCAGTATCCCGGACCTCAAGCTGTACTACAGAGCAATAGTGTTAAAAACTGCATGGTATTGGTACAGTAACAGACATGTAGATCAATGGAACAGAATTGAAGACCCAGAAATGAATCCACACTCCTATGGTCACTTGATCTTTGACAAAGGAGCTAAAACCATCCAGTGGAAAAAAGATAGCCTTTTCAACAAATGGTGCTGGCTCAGCTGGAGGTCAACATGCAGAAGAATGCAAATTGACCCATCCTTATCTCCTTGCACTAAGCTCAATTCTAAGTGGATCAAAGATCTCCACATAAAACCAGACACACTGAAACTAATAGAAGGGAAACTAGGGAAGAACCTTGAACATATGGGCACAGGGGAGAATTTCCTGAACAGAACTCCAATAGCTTATACTCTAAGATCAAGAATAGACAAATGGGACCTCATTAAATTACAAAGTTTTTGCAAGGCAAAAGACACCGTCAAAAAGACAAAGCGGCAACCAACTAACTGGGAAATGATCTTTACCAACCTTACATCCGACAGAGGGCTAATATCCAAGATATACAAAGAACTCAAGAAGTTAAACTCCAGAGAGGCAAGTAACCCTATTAAAAAATGGGGTACAGAGCTCCACAAAGAGTTCTCACCTGAAGAATATCTAATGGCTGAGAAGCACCTAAAGAGATGTTCATCATCCTTAGTCATTAGGGAAATGCAAATCAAAACAACCCTGAGATTCCATCTCACACCAGTCAGGATGGCTAAGATCAAAAACACAGGAGACAGCAGTTGTTGGCGAGGATGTGGAGAAAGAGGAACACTCCTCCACTGCTGGTGGAATTGCAGGCTGGTACAACCACTCTGGAAAGCAGTCTGGCGGCTCCTCAGAAAACTGGGCATGACACTTCCGGAGGATCCGGCTATACCACTCCTGGGCATATACCCAGAGACTTTACCTGCATGCAATAAGGACACATGCTCCACTATATTCATAGCAGCCTTATTTATAATAGCCAGAAGCTGGAAAGAACCCAGATGTCCCTCAACAGAGGAATGGATTCAGAAGATGTGGTATATTTACACAATGGAATACTACTCTGCAATTAAAAACAATGAATTCACGAAATTCCTAGGCAAATGGTCAGAACTTGAAAATATCATCCTTAGTGAGGTAACCCAATCACAAAAGATCACACATGGTATGAAGTCACTGATAAGGGGATATTGACCCAGAATCTCAGAATACCCTAGACACAATCAGCATATCAATAGATTTCTAAAAAGATGGAAGGAGAGACCCCTGGTCCTGGAAAGACTGGATGTAGGGGAACGCCAGGACAGAGTAATGAGAGGGGGTTGAACGGAGAAAAGAGGGAGGGAAGGGGGCTTATGGGACTTTCAGGGAGGGAGGAAACGGGAAAGGGGAAGTGATTTGGAATGTAAATTAAAAAAATAAAATAAAATTAAATTAAAAAAAAAAAAACAATATTACCAGAGACTTGGGAGGAGAGGGCTGTGATATATATGTCACATGAATGTGTGAGCACTACACAGGAACTTATTCTCTGCATTTTGGAAGACCAGTCAAGTGCTCTTACCCAGTGAGCCATCTCTCCAGCCCATTCTCTGCATTTTGAATAGTTGTGTTTCTACTTTATTATATCTAATATACATGTATGTTATAAATATGCTTATGTGTGTGTGTATAAACTTACAAAGTAGTAAAAAAAAAAAAAAAAAAAAAAAAAGAAATACAGCCTCCAGAAAGCTGAGGTTTGTGGTTTCTTTTTTTGAAATCAAGAACAATGCGATTTAATGAAAAAAATACGAAGGCCTCTTATTTTGTTATCTCCTTGGTAGCCCAACATCTACTCAAGAAAGCTTCTGATTAAACTCCTTCACTTGCAAGTGTGATGTACCACACACAGGTTAGGTTACAGATGGCCCTCAGAGGTGTGTTCACCAGTCTGCCACAGTCCAAGCTGAAGGACAGTTCAGTTCCTAATACTATTACTTCCACAAAAACAAACAAGAAGGTTAAATTTCTGATCCTGTAGGTCTGTCCCATCAATGTGTGGGGATCTCCAAGCCCCATCTTCTACATCATGCTGAGAAGTTTCATTACTTTACGAAAAGAAGGAAGTGAGTTTGATTAAATAAAAATGTTGATACTTGGGCAAGGAATGAAAGTAGAACCTGGGGGCCCAGCCTTTCATAAGACTTGGGACAATTCTGTCGCTCACACCTATTCTCCACTTTCCCTTTCTTTTCTCTTGGAACTTTTCTCAGGACCTGGCAGAGAGCTCAATGCCACTCAAGACACAGACACTTTAAAACAAGAAGAAAGAAAGAAAAAAGGAAAGAAAGGAAGAAAGAAAGGGAGAGAGAGAGAGAGAGAAATTTAGTCAAAATCAAGTTGAATTTTTTTAACTCCTCACAGTGAATAAAAAAGAAATCTAAGTCTGACAAGAATGTAATATACTTTGAAAATCTGCTCAAGACAGACACACACACTCTTTACGACTAAAAGTCCACTCTGTCTGTACTTCTAACATGAATACCTAAGTATGGTCACCAACAGAATGAATTAGAATGTTTATGAAAGCACCATTCATAATAAATAAAGATTGAAAACCTTTCAGTCTGTGGCATTTTGTCAGAAAAGCTAGTGAGAAGGTGGGGTCGAGGAACACATGGTTTATAAAGAAATTGCAGACATTAAAAAGAAACCAAGTCATTTGCTTGGTTAGCAAGAAAGATGTCTGAGGCTCTCTCAGAAATTGGCCAGGCTGTAGGCTTTAGGGTATGAAAGAGGAAACTACGCTGGGACGGTTACCCTTTAGAAAGCGCCACTAGTACTCCTTTCTTGCACAGGCTCACCTAAGAAATAGTTTCCATAGGATTTATTTCACCATAATCAGGTGCCCAGACACTGAGAGACCACAGTGGCAATGCTCTAAAGGGCCTTCTTACCACTCAAACTGGTACTGTGCCTTGATGCGGGCCCTATGATGCTGGTGTGTAAGGAGTAGAAAATGCATCCACACGTCAAAGGGACTCCTGAGAGGTCAGGAATGTGTGACACACGGGCCCTGATGCGTGACCCTATGAAGCTGTGGATGCAGTGGAAACCCCACTTTTGAACGCTGTTGGAACTGTGAAGATATGGAGATTTTGCACCATGAAATGACCATAAGCCTTTGGTGGCCAATAATACAGTCCAAGCTACAGAATAAGACCCCCATCTCAGAAATAAATTATGGCTTGATCCTGAAACCACAGTCTCAGTGCTGAGCACATGGCTCCTAATGTTGGTTCTCTCATGGAATGTGGTGGAAACTTTAGGAGACAGGGTCTAGTAGGAGGAGCTGGGGCATTTGGAAGTCATGTCTCTGCTTCCTGACTGCCTGGAGAGCACATGTTGCCACCAGACAATCTCATTACCATGAGGTCCTACACAAGTACATGGACTGAATTCATGAACCAAAATACATAATTCTTCCATTTAAATTATTCCCTATTAGTCATTTGAAAACCTGCCTAACACAGATGCTATTCACATAGACATCCAAAGCATGCTAGTCTAAGGGGTATTCTTGGTGACTGATATAGTGATTTTCCTGAAGAGCTGTAATGACTGAGGATCTAAAGAAACAGCTTGGCAGAAAATACTGTTCCTTGGTGTGTGTGCTACCTATATAAATGGCCCATGTTGTAAGGAGACCAGCTGGGTCTACATAATGAGTTACACCATGAGACATTGCCTCAAAACAAAACAAAATAACAAAAAATGTGAGCTGGATACAGAGTTGTGCACCTATAAGGCTAAGGAAGTTAGAACCTGAGTTTAGGCTATCTACACTACATAGTGTATGTGAGAGAAACTCTGTTTTTGCATGTTTGTATATATCATAGCTTAGTTCTACAATCGACACGCAGAAACTTTTGTTTCACTTTAAAGAAACATACCTCCTCTTCCCTTTATGTGATTAGACCAGGTATCGTAATCTCTCAAGTCTCCCTTATTTTTATAGCTGACCATTCAAAGAAATGCTCAGAGCCAGCTGTTCCATGGATATGTCTCTCAGCATTTCTCTTTTCTCCCCAATGGTGGCTACGTCTTGACCAATCCATAACATTATCATGGCCAGGGAGGAGGAGTGACATATGTTAGCTCTAGGGAAGATTAAGCCATCAGGGAGCAGTGTCCTCCCTCCTCCACCACCCTCTCTGACTCTACACAGTTAATGCTGACCTCTGGAGTTCACAGTATCTGAGAAACTGCTCAAATCAGCTCATTTGGGTCTGGTGACCATCGGCCCATCTCTGCCCATTGAACAGCTATCTCAGGCCCCCTGCAGAAGTGAACAGAACCTCATTACCCCTTCCCGTCCTTGGAGCAAACATAACAAAGCAAAATAATTACGAATTCTGTGTCCAATCATGTGCTGCCCACAGCTCAGCGCTTGGTATTTATAAATGTGCTGATCTGTGATCAGGTCCTAATCTGGTTCTTTTCTATAGAAAGAAAATTATAACAATAAATTCAATGAGTGCCCATGAGAATGGCACGAATCACAAAGCTTGTTTTGTGTCTATTTAGAATGCACAATACCCTGCTTGATAAACTAGCTTTGCTAGGCAGTGGTTGAACACCTGAGTTCGGGAAGCCTCCACTTGGCTCACTATGAGTATGAAACAGGTCTCAATTCCTAGAGAGTCCTTCATCTGCTCAAAACAAGGAGGGTCTTTTCTCAAGAACAAAAAACTTCACGAACAGAGCAGCATTTCTGACCCCAGCCTTACTGTTTGTGTCTGAGGAATATGAAGAGCTGGTGAGGGGCTCCTGCTAGAACAAACTGCTCAGCCTTGAAAAATAACTGAAGATGAGCAAGCCAGTAACTCTACCCAGTAGGAGCTGGTCTGTACATGTCTCCACTGGGTCTCCAGTTCAGTAAATTCTCTTTGTACTTTCTCCAGCATCTTATGCAAGGATCAGACCTTGCCTGGCAACTGGTTTAATAGGTGGATAATGGAGAGGAAAGACTGACACAGGATTAGAATATCAAAGGGAGGTGTCTGAAATTTTAATTGTGCTCATAGGTAAAGGCTAAATTATGTAGGGATGTTTGCTTCAACAAACACAGCTCACTAATGTATATCATAAATGGCGTAAGATCCACTCACTGCCAGAGAGGCTATAAAAGTGAGAGCTCTGTTTGGATACCCTTTACTGCTCACACAGGGAGTTGCTAAAAGTCAGCCAGCTACGGATAGTCAAGTACGCCATCATCTGTGCTGCTGAACTCAACCACTGTGCTTCTTTGGCTGTGAAAACTTTCATGGCATAATTATTAATTTGAATAATCCTTGCTTCATAAAAAGTCAAGAAGCTAATGCTTGTGCTTCTCTGTGCACAGAGGACATAAGAGTCCCTCCCTCAGGTCAGTGATGTGGGAGAAGGGAAGTTAGAGGCTGAGGACACACTTTTTTCCAGTGTTTTTGCCTAAAGTTAGCTGACTGCACCCACTTGTTTCCCAAACTTTCAGGTCCTTGTAGCATTGCCCAGCACACCTTGGTCTGGAGGACCAGTGTTGACCTTAGAGAGGCAAGGTTGCAGCATGCCTGCCTTATCCCAACAGGTCAAACTTATCTGTTCCTTTCTGCCTCTCCTCTAACCTTGTAGTCATACGCATTTCCACTTTCTGACTTCATCGTTCTTTAAGCCTACTTGTTTCTAGAATGTTCCAAGTCTACTGCAGCCACAGGACCTCAGAGCTATTCCTTCTCCCTCTCCCTCCCAAACCACCTCTCTTCAAGTGAATCACTTCTACTGCCTTTCTGTGTCTGTATCTTTATTCAATGACTCCTCAGTGACACCTCACAACACCCGACTTAAAATTCACAGTTCACATCTCCCTCTATTGCCTACTACATTCCTACATTGTTATTAAAGTTTTACTTAACTCTCACAACTTTGCTTTGTTTCCTATAAGAATATTGGCTTATTGTTGATATTAGGGGTATACTTGGCAAATAGAATACACTTAACCCACCAGGGAAGGAATGGTTTCATAGCCAGACTGACAGCAGGGCTCCTGTCTTACCCTTTAGTCCTGAGCTTGCTTTAACAACTTCTCCTCAGTATCAGCACCTAGATATTAACTCTGTCCTCCTCTCTTGGGACATAGATCCTGACCCTGAGCCCCTGCCTCTTTTCACTCCTATCACATTCTAGCAGGCTTGACTTTACCACTCTATGAGCTTCTGAGTACTTCTATCCCTGTATATGCTCAAAAGCATAGCATCGTAACATGTGCGCTCATAAGATCATGCATTACCTACTCTATATGATCATCAAATTGCTATTTAGGAGACTCCCATATCCTAGGAACCATGAAATCTCCTAGGAACAGAAAATGAAGGGAATATGGCCTCAACCTCAGATATCTGAAACTTAGTATCCCATTTTGGCTTCCAACTTAGATCTTTTATTCTTTCTAATCAGGTCTGCTTTTTGGTTTTGTTTGTTTATTGCTGTTGGGTTGGTTTTATTTGTTTGCTTGTGAGTTTTTTGTTTGTTTTGAGAAAGAATCCACTATGTGGTCTTGTCTAGCCTATACCATGCTATATAGACCAAGCTGGCCTCAAACTCATAGAGATCCACCCACCTCTGTCTTCCAAGTGTTAGGATTAAACTCAAGTGCCACCATGTCTTTGTTTGACTGCGTTGCCAGCATTTTATGTTATTTCTACCTCAACCTCCAGTCTCTTGGGTTACAGGTGCATGTCCCGTCCTTGGGAGTTCTGTACATCTCTCAAGATGAAGCTCCCCTTTCAGGAGCAAATTATCTCTGCAATGCCTTCATACTATTCTAAGGAGTGAGGTCTGAAGTCAGACCTACAGAGTGTCCGTTGCAAGAAACTCAGGAACTGAGCTCTACCACAAACATTTTGTGTGGACTTTAATCCTATTGATTGTCCCTTTTGGTTGCCTTCAGGGTTACTACTTCAAACCATAAACATAGAACATCTCACATAGCAGGCCTCTCTTCCCTCCCGTTTCACCCTTATCCTTTAATTATCAACTCAGGCAATACTAAACCTGTCCAAACATCCCAGCAGTTAATTATCACAAGCCAGAAACTCCCCCTTGGCTCAGAAGTGGAGAAGGGTGGACCTTCCCGGACTGCTTCTCCCTGTATACAGGTTGCTGTCCTAACACTTTTTGCCCTTGTCTAGTTCTTAAGTTATTGAAAAGCATTCAGTTCTCTGAACAGCCTGTGCATCCAAAGGTATCATGAAATGTTTCATGAAACAAAAAATCAATGGTCGCTCAGAAATCGAAGCTGGATCCGATGTGACCTAAGCCCAGCAGATCCGAGCCCAGCAATAATTCTCTTCCTTTCAACCCTGACCTGCTTGTAGGCACAGCAGGTAGCATCTTGGGTGCTTAAGTCCTCTGCAAGTGAACATGTGAATCAAGAGACAATGCTGTCTCTGTTTCCTTCCTTGGCAGAAATGACGGTAAGGAAGTCAGTCAGTGCTTCTATGTGACCTGGATGCCAGACAGTGACATGGGGTTGGAGGTCAGCACCTTCACACAAGGCGAAAGTCTGAACACAGCTCACAGGCCAGAAGAACTCAGTTCAAGGATGCTCCAACTTTTGATCTAAGTCTGTTCATTAGAAGTGAGCAAAGCTTTTTACCAGCTCATTATAAGCAGGGATCAGCTTTCTTCTAATATGGACCCCATTGAATGAGCAGTGTTAAAATTCTGCCCTGTCTAAGGCAGCGGTTCTCAACATTCCTGACACTGTGACCCTTTAAGACAGTTCCTCATGGTGTGGTGACAACAATAAAATTAATTTGTTGCTACGTTGTAACTATAATTTTGCTTCTGCTATGAGTTATAATGTAAATACTTACATTATAGATGATATACAGGATATCTGATATGTGATGCCCAAAGAGGTCACAACCCACAGGTTGAGAATTCCTGGTCACAGAAAGAAGCCTGAGGTGCAGCAGTGTCTGGCTCAGTTGCAGGGCATCTTCCTGGCCGCTTACCTCTCAATCCAGGCTGCTATGAGTGTGTCCCATGAAGGCTGAGCTTTCAAACAGCAGCTTTAGTAACTTGACTGTAGCAAATGTTCTGTAGAGAAGCTTTACTCTTCTTGAGCTTCAGAGAACTCACACCCCCTTTCGACAGTAGGATGAGTTGTGTTATCATATGGCCCAGGCTATAAGCTACCTGCTGTTCTTCTGCTCAGTTTAGTGTTCTCTCGGCAGCCATGAATCCTTCCTTCTCCAATAAAGACTTTTCTGGGGAAAGTTTGTTTAGGTCTCCTGTCTCTTTCGCTGGCATGTCTCCTGATCTTATTCAAGGTTGCAATCAACATCCTAACGAAAACCATTCCTAACTCAGTCTCAGCATTGGCATTGTTTGGAGCTGTGGGGACACATTCCAAAGTTTGGTCTTCATCGCCATGCAATTATCAATGTTGGCGCCCTCAATGACATCTTTAAGCCAAACTCATTTCCCAGATGCTGTTTCTGCTCTGCTATCTTTTGCCGTAATAAACAGCGTCTGGGTCTACTCATCTCTGCAGACAGAAGCCACTGTGTAGTCCACACCTCCTTTAGTAAGCTAATCCTATCAGCTCAGCCTCCACCTATTGGCATAACCACTGCCATCCTGGTCCATGCCTTCAAATCCAGGCATCTGTTTTATCAGTGGTCCCTGTGAAACAGGGTACCTTATTCTCACATCCTCATCCCTCATCCACTTATTCATAGAGTCTAGCATTCTCTAGCACAATAGTCCTCAATGCCTCCCTGGACTGGCTGAAGTTCTCTTTGGTCACCTTTCAAGCCTTTGCTTTACACCTCACAGGGTAGGAATGCTGGTCATGCTTTTTACATGTGGTTTCCTATTAGATTCCCAAACTTCAAAGCACTTTAAGCACCCTGGTTTTTTTTCTTTTTCTTTTTCTTTTTCTCTTTCTGTTTGCTCTTTTTTAGAAAGGGTTTCTCTGTGTAGCCCTGGCTGTCCTGGAACTCCCTCAGTAGACCAGGCTGGTCTTGAACTCAGAGATACACCTGCCTCTGCCTCTTAAGGTCTGGGATTAAAGGTGTGCGCCACCATTGCCTGGCTAAGCACCCTATTATTTTTGTCTAGAATAGTCTCTGTTTCTCCTGTTTTGTCTGCTGATTGCTGCATCCTGGTTCATATCCAGCTTAACTGCCTCCTTACTATTATTCCCCGTGTCTTTCTTTTTAAAACTGTTTATTTGTTGATTTATTTAGGGGGAAGTTGCAATGGCACATACATGTGGAGGTCAGAGGACAACTTTCAGGAGTTGGTTCTCTCCTCACACTGTGCACTTCTCAAGATGAAACTCAGGTGATTAGCTTGGTGACAACTGACATTACCTCTTGAGCCACCTTTCTTCCCCTTGCCATGTTTTTCATTAAGGTATGATTAGCAGAGGTCAGACCTCCTTCTCTGTGTTCCCCTGGATCTCTGTACTGTGGAAATTTCCACTACTGAAGCTTTATCATATTCAGAACCTGACTCAGTGCTTGACAAGCAGCAGGAACCAGGGAGATGATTTGCTTTGATAATACTTCCTGAAGCCTCATCATTTGCTGAGTGCTTTTTCCAGTGTTGGCAATGCACTAGTAGGGAGACATTAGACCAGTCATCACCTGAGCAGAGTTTCCAGTTTATGGGAATTGCAACAGACAACTGCAAATAACATCAGTGCCTCCAGCGCCCTTCTACATGGCTGAGTTTCCATGTGGCCATCTGGGTTCTTTCAGGCACAGCCAGCTTTGCAGTTGAATTGTTAGGTGAGCTGAACAGAACTGGAAATGATGGTGGCATTTGTCAGCTTAGAAAACAGGGAAGTAGGGCAACTGTTAGTGGCGCTCTAGTTAATGGAGTTGATGCTGAGATTTTCCATAAAACCCTCCCTTAGGAAGACGCACATAGCATAGACTGCTTGCTAATTCTTATTTTCATAGCATGGTTCCTTAATTCACAGGGCTAATTTGCTTTTAGCATTTGTCTTACCTGAGCACCACAATGTGATTGCTAAAATGCTCCAGTTCAAAGGACCGAGACAAATCATGACAGCAGATGGTGGTTTGTGTACGCCAAACTGTGATCAGGATTAGAATCACACCAAACAGCCTACCGACATTCCCAGGCGTGACTGGAAGCCTCAAGCAACTCTTTTTCTAAGAACCTTCTCTCGCACAAATCGGAAGGCTCCGGAACACAACAAGCTTGTCTATTTTTCATGACTGTTAATGAGAACTTAGAATTGAGAGCTAGCCAGAGCTCTTTGCAGGTCTTTCCTTGTCTCCATGGTGTCTCCCATTTGATCTGATCCCCTCCTGGCATGACGAAGAGTGTTGGCAGCAGTTCCAGTTAAGGCTTCCCCCAAATACAACACTGTGTCCTCTGGCATCCTCTGCCCTCCTTTTCACTGCATAATTGGATTCCTTTGCTGTAGACACCATTTCTTTGAACGCAAGAGGTCTTAAAAAATATGTGTTACAGTGAAAGTAATGGAGAATAAAGTTAAATATTGTAATAATTCATGAGATCAGGCATCTGGGTTCTTCTGGGCACATCTGGGTTTACAGTTGCATTGTTAGGCAAGTCAAACAGAACCAGAAGGACAAAGTAGGAGAAGTGTCTTAAATAGTCAGAGGGTGCTACCATCTTTAGACCAGAGTTGTATCCAGATCCTGTGTCTAGCCAGTCTGTGAAGACTATTACCATTCCCACCATAGAGCAGAAGAGGGTGGGGGAGAGGGAGAGGGAGAGGGAGAGGGAGAGGGAGAGGGAGAGGGAGAGGGAGAGGGAGAGGGAGAGGGAGAGGGAGAGGGAGAGAGAGAGAGAGAGAGAGAGAGAGAGAGAGAGAGAGAGAGAGAGAGAGAGAGAGTCAGAGGCCATGTATGTTGCTCAAGGATTTACGACTGGTAAAGGAATGGAACAGAGACTGGGATATGGCTCCAGATGGTTCAGTATATACAATGCCTTGACTGTGGGTGACATTTGTATTCATCTGCCGTGCTGTCTAATGCACCTCCTTACCAAAGCCTTGACTTTGTCCTTCCATGTCTGCTCTACAGTTTTGCTTCTTAACGGTTACTGGGCGGTGTGACAGGTCACCCCATTTGTTGTCATCTTCTGTGTCTCTTTTCTGGGTTCATATGGAGGACAGACTGCATGAGGAACTCAGACAGGGGACCCAGCTCCTCCATCATTCATTTTACCACTCTCTTGTCCAAGAAGGGATAGCATAGCACAGATGTGTGCCTTGACACACTTGGAGGATGTGCTGCGAAGAACTCAGTGTTAAAATGGAATTCAAGCCGTCAAGAAAATCCTGGACAAATGACCACAAAATATTTCCACTATGGGCATTTCTGGAGCACTGATTATATATGACAAAAGCTGACCAGGTCGAGCAGTCTTACAAACACGTTGCTTCATTCCTGTAAGTCTTATATATCTACATTTTATTTTCCTGTTTTATGGATTTAAAAAAGAAAGAAGTAGCTTTAAAGAAGATCATCAATTTACCTGAAAGTCTCAGACCAGAAGTATTAGCACCTAGATTTAGATCTGGGTCTATGTATTTATAAAACATGCATTGTTATTATTCTTTCAAAATCATAATTCCATACCTATGGAGTACTTTATAAAACAGACATACTCTGTATGAAGCAATTGATAATTGTCTTACCTGTTCTCTTAAACATTTATCATGTATTTCTTCTTTCCCAAACAATATCTCCCTACCTCAGCCTTTGCAACAACATTCTACTGGGTATTTCTCTAAGTTCAACTGGATCACATTCTAAAAATAAGTCAAACCCAGTTTTTTGTTCTTTCTCCCTGACTTCTTTCACTTAGAGTCACCCAAGTTTATGAATATTATTGCAAATGGCAGGATTTCATTCTTTTTAAAAGCTGAATCGTTTTCCATTGTATAACCACAGCACTCTCCCTGGGTTTGCTCTGACGGCATCAGGTGGAATCCAAATGTGCTCATGTTCTCTGTATGCCCCACATCTCACCAGGGTGACGAGGCATGCTTCAGAGCAGCATGAAAAAGGACAACACATGTCATGTGTGGACATGAATGTTATGTTATGTGTTATCTTCACAGAAAACAAAACTGATCATTCAAAACTCTGATGGAGGCCAAACAAGGGGCTGAGGAATACAATACTCTTAGCTTTGTCATTTGATTTCTCAGTCTTGTATTTAAGAAACTCATCCCTGTTCACCCCTACAATTTAGGGAGAATATTTCATATCTACATTCTTTATAGAAGTTGTCCTTTTCCATAATATTTTTATTATTTGAGAATTTCACATTATGAACCCAGATCAAACTTGTGCTCCAGTCCTCCTAGGCCTGCCCCCCACCTTTGCGATTCCGTCAAAAAAAAAAAAAAAGAAAGAAGGAGGAGGAGGGAGAAGAGGAGGAGAAGGAGGAGAGGGAGGGGGAGAGGAAAGCAAGTCCAGTTGGTGTTGCCCATCTATTCACTGGAACATGGTCAAACGCCCAGTGGCCAGCCCCCTAAAACAAACACAAACAAAACTAAAACAAAGCAACCAGAGCCCATCCTTTCTGTAGCCCAATTAGAAACCATCATTTCTGGAGAGCTAGACTTCAGCATCCTTATCACAGTTTTTAAGAGTTCTCTTTGATGACTTTCTGTCTAGACTGTTACTTTTTTGAGTAGTGAGATAGCATGGGATTTGGGGTTGCCACATAAGCCTTCTATGTCCCTCTTTCTCAACCATAAGTCTCTAGTCATCAATGCTATGTCAAAAGTGGCTCCCTTGCCCTTTACAGTCAGTAAGAATAGGGACCATGGACTTCCACATGGTCTCTTGCAGCAGCACAAGACATGGACCTCAGCATGGTCTCCAGTGGCAGTACAGATCACAGACAGAACACAGACACCACCATAGCCTTCAGTTGCAGCACAGGCCAAAGACATCAACATGCCCCCAGCAGTAGTATGGCCCACAGGCATCAATATGGCTTCAGGTAGCAACACTTGGGCCCAGGCTGTTAAAGGACCCTGGATAGCTATCGATATGAACCTCAGGCTTCCATATGGCCTGGGGCAGCAGGCCACAGATCTTTAAGTGGCCTCCAGGCGCAGCGTGGACCATAGGGGTCCAATCCAGAAAATGAATCTTTCTTTATCTTGAACATCTTGTTATTGCTCAGAATCAGGGAGATCAGGGCAGGGTGTTTAAGGGCCACGTCTGCACAAGTTCCAGGCTGTAAACCACCCTGTCAGCCCTACTCAGCAACAGCAGGTTCCCAGCGTGCATTGAACTTCTCTCACACCTGTCACTGTATTGAGTCTCCACCACCTCTCCCCAACAGGCGCTCTCCACTCTATTCCTCCACAGTTCCCACCCCTCTATCACATATTAGTCCATCGTAGTGGCACTGGACACTGCAATGTGTCACATAGGTTTGTTTGGGTTTGGTTTGGTTTCCCAGTGAGCTTTAAATGCACATATTCTTTGCAACCAGTCCTTGGTCTGGTTCAAGGTTTCTGGTTTTGAAGCACCATGAATACAGAAGCACTGCTGAAACTCATCTAAGATATCCTGCTGTTGCCTAGAGTCAGGGTGATGGCTAGGGAGGGCATTGGCGGGGGACGGGCAGCAGACTCTGTTCAAGCTCCCGGCTGCCGGGGCTTGCCACACCTTACCTTTGTAGGCTCTGGGAAGTTCGGTTGGCTGAGAGGTCAGTCAGCACAGATGGCCTTCACAGTGTTCTACTCTGGGAGCCAGCCATGGTCCTAGGGCTGGCCCTATTCAGTAATGCCTTGTTCTTGGGGAGGTTGAAGCCACTGGGCATCTCCCTGTGCTTGGTTCTGGCTTCTTGGATACTATCTTTGTGTTTTCAGCCTGCTGGCTGAGATAGGGAGGACAAGGGGATAGAGTCTTCATTCTCTTATGCATGGCTCTGTTTGGCCGTCTCTTTCAATTTTGGGAGTCCACTTTTTAAAAGCATCTTACCATAAGACTTGGCCTCTCACTCTCTCCGTCCTTCCTTCCTTCCTTCCTTCCTTCCTTCCTTCTTTTCCTTTCTTTCTTCCTTCCTTCCTTCCTTCTTTCCTTTCTTTCTTTCTTCCTTCCTTTTTTACTTTCTTCCTTTCTTTCCTTACTTGTTCTGGAGCTATTTCAGGCTTTGCAAACTCTTTGAAAAGAGTTTTTTCGTCACCTTTTGAGGCCTCTACAGGCCCCTCAAGACTTTGGTGTTCTGTGGTGGTTACAGGCTGCCATCTTGGTTTTCTCACAAAAGAGTTTAAAGAAAATGTAAACTATGGAGCAATTACTGTAACTATTTCTCATTTAAAATGTTTATAATATAGAGCCATGTGATGAGTTTAAATTTTACTCACTAAACAGTAGCTGGCTGGAGACTTACCAGGAAAAGCAAACCACAAGCAAGTTATAATTTTTGAAAGGTAGAAATGAGGCAGAAACACATAAAGCACTCAGAAAGACCGAATTCTGAGTGTGTTGGTATGACAGCAGTGTCTACAAGTGTCCTTTGATGCAGTCACAGAGTGAGCAGGACTAGGGGATGACAGAGACCAGAGGGGCGCTTAGAGAAAGCCTGGGCACAGACTGGGACTCTGGAGAAAGCCCAGGCATGGTTTCCTGGGAAGTGTGGATTTTCTCCAACTTTTCCTGTGGAGCGCCAGTCCTCGTCTGCCATGTGACTGCTCGCTGACCCCTTTATTGAACCTGCTTGCTTTCTTAAACACAATCTTCTTTCTCTTCTCCAACACTGCTCACTCACAATCTTACAAAAGTCAAAAAAGTATAACAAAACTTCCAACCAGGAAGCTAAACAACCGGTAACAGGAGCATATGCAGGTACAGACTTCTTTGGAGCAAATATTACAACTGATAAAGAAAAATACTTCTTCCAGATCCTTTGTAGCTCTATGTAAATACAAGCAAACACAAGACATCTCTGGAATGTCTTAGTTATTGTGTGTAGTAGGAGCACTATGTACACAGGGCAGACTCCAAGGATGCAGGAAGTTTTGATTATCAGAAGGCATATGTGCAACTCCTCCCATCTCCCCCCCCCCAAAACAAAATCTGATGGCAGTCTGAAGACTAGTTATAAATTTGTTATCTGGGACTGGAGGTGTAGCACAGGAGAGATCACTAGCCTAGCAAGCTCCGAGCACCAGTTAGATCCCTAGCAGGAGTGAAAGGGAGTTGTTGATCCTGTTACCTTCTGGTCCTGAACAATTCTCATGGATTCACCTAGTCAGTTCTTCCAAAGTCAGATTACATTATCCTTTGGGTTAATCATAAGATTAGCTGCCAAGAGTTTGCATGTATCAAACCCCAGCTTCTCAAACTATGGGATCACATCACCAAACATTGACTGGTGAAACATTTGACAATTTAGAGGTTTCAGGTGCACAATTTGAATACAGAAAAGTTCTTTCAGAGCCAAGTACCTGATGAACCAAGGTGTGTGTGGCAGTTTCCTTGTGACCTACCGTTTCACTTAGCCGGAGTCTAGGTCCTTGACACACAACTGTGCACTCTCTGTTGAGCATGTAGCACCAACTAATGCTAGCTAGGCCACCTCAGCTCAAGGCTATTTGAATTATGAGTGGCAAGGTTTTCATGGCATCTACTAAGCTTCTGTTCTTAGAGAGATACTAGTCTAGTGGAGGAGAGCAGACTTTACTGTTTCCCCACCCTTCATTTTTCAGCACCTAGGTATCAAGTTACCTAATCTTGGGATTGTGTCATGTTCTCATGTCTGATTTTAAAAGCTGACATTTGACTTGCTGACTGAAGATTTTCTTAAAAATTCATTAGATGAATTTTGGCTTTTAACCAGAGCAGACTTTCCAGCAGTCTCTGAAATGGCCTTAAACATATTTATGGTGAGGCCATTTCTTATTTATTTCTATGAATAGGCATTCTCAGCATTGATGACTATAAAGTTGAAAGATAAGAACAACTCTGAAAATGTCCAAGATGCCGTGCATCCTACAGTAACAAGTAATTCAGCCAGGATTTGGTTATTTATATAAAAGCAGTTTTATTAGTTTAAAAATGTTCTTTAGTCTTTAAGACCACTAAAGTTTTATGTCTATTAATGAATTGCTTTAAAAAAAGTTTTTTTATGACTTCCTATAGGTAAAAATTTGATTTATATGCCTGCTTTATATTTTTGATACTCAAGGTTGTATGTTTTTCTGCTTGCTAGTGAAAAAAAGTTTAAGAAACTCTGCATTAAATGATTGTTGACAAATATTATTTTATACTTTAGTGTTTTAATGCAGTTCAGCTGTACCAGTGTTCCATGTCTAAAGAATGAAGTGTCCTGTGAAAAACTATGAGGGCCAAAGGGACATTACTCCATGTGGATATGCAGGGATGTCATTCTGGGTGTGTGTGTGTGTGTTTGTGTGTGTGTGTGTGTGTGTGTGTGTGTGTGTGTGTGTGTGTGTAAAATCATTAAGATTCAGGAATATACACCACGCTGCTCTTCCTGAGGACCCAAGTTTGGATTCCAGCAACCACGTTGTCTAGCTTACTAGTCCTATAACTTCAGCTTCAGGGGACCTGATGCCTTCTCTGGTCTCTTCACACACACACACACACACACACACACACACACACACACACACACACACACATACACATACACACATGGAAAATAAATAATAATAATAATTATTATTATTATTATAGAAATATACTGAAAGCCTAAATTAACTCGCCTATTCTACTGAACTCTTAATTATCGCAGTTCCTGACTTAGATTTTAAAAAGAACTTTGAATCTCTGTGTCTGCCTGGTTTTGTCTTCCAACTTTCACATCTGTACTCCCGCTGTCAAAGTCTGTTCTGCATCAGGAGAGAGGTTGAGCAGGGAAGAGCACTTAGAACTCGGCACACTTGTCAGGGGCTACAGAAACACCCATAACTCCAGTTTGAGGTGATCTGATACCTTCTTCTGGTCCTGAAGGCACCTATTCACATATAGCATACACTCAAACAGACATATGCTTGATCCTGAACCCTTCTTTTTATATATGACAAAAATTAATTTTAAAAGTTTTGGGCTCAGTAGTGGACTACTGGCTTATACTCCTATACTGTCAGCTTCAGGGAGCCTGATGCCCTCTGCAGTGAGATTCTAAGTTCAATGTTCAGTACTCAAAGTCTAAAGTGTAGATTGTGTAGATTCAAGACCTTCAGGGTGATGCACATAGATCAGAGATGTCTTGGAGGTATGGAACTGTAGCTAACATCCAAATCCCCTCACGGGCACAAAGGTTCTCTAGTTCATTCAGAACTGTTTGCACACTGCTACTTATTGCCTTTAGCACCCTCCAAAGACGCTGCCCTCCACATCCTTCCCCTAGTCAACTGTTAATCCCAAAGATGTGAGGACAAAGCCCACCTACCATTCCAAATCGTCAGGGTCAAATTATTTAAAGCAAGTAATTAATTAGAACAAATCTTTTTATTCATGTAATTGGGCTGCCTTTCCTGAAGGCAGGGTTCAAGAAATCAGCATTCAGCATGGGAAGAGGAGGACTTTTACAGCTCATGGATAGAGAATGTCCAAATGGAAGATTTGGCAAGCAAATAGAAAGGATTATAGATGCAGACAAGGTGATCATAGGTAGTCATAACAACAGGTGGTTATAATAACCTTTTGAAACAAAGACGGGCTCCATAATTGTCATAACAGCTTTTTGAAATTTAAAGGCACGATTGCCATTTCCTGGAACAGTCAGCACAGAACCGTAATGTTACAGGCCATTCTCAAGAAACAGAGATTCAATGGTAAACTGGAATGAACCTAGATTGTCTTTACTGTAGATGGCTTTAAACCTAAGACAGAGGCAGACAGGCTCATCACAATGGCCACTGAGATGAGCAGTTTCCTTTCCTCCCCTATCACTACAATCATGTTCTCATAACTGAGTTTTTAATGCCACTGATTGATAATAGCTCAAGTCCTAACTGACTCATGGGTACATTCTTTTACTTTATGCTCGTATTTATTCTTTAAGAATGTGATACAAGCCGGGCAGTGGTGGTGCATGTCTTTAATCCCAGCACTTGGGAGGCAGAGGCAGGTGGATTTCTGAGTTCAAGGCCAGCCTGGTCTACAGAGTGAGTTCCAGGACAGCCAGGGCTACACAGAAAAATCCTGTCTCGAAAAACAAACAAACAAAAAAACCCAAACAGCAACAACAACAAAGAATGTGATACAATATATCTTGTCATATTGTTTCCTCTTCCAGAACACCTCCCAGATCCTCCCACAATTCCCTACCCACCCAATGTCATGTTTTCTCTCTTACTCTCTCTTTATAAAGACAAATACAAAACAAAAACATGGAGTCTGTTTTATATTGGACAACTACTCCTGTGCATGTGCCCTGTTGTGTAATTGACATACACAGTGTCACTTCCTTGAAGAAAACTGATTCTCTCTATCCCAAAAGCTATCAAGCTATCAATTGCAAATAGCTTCTTGACTAGGGGGTGGGACTTTATGCCCACTTCCCTCCTCCAGGTTGGGATTTTGTTTGGCTTGAACTCATGCAAGTCTTGTGCATGCCACTACCATCCCTGTGAGTTCATGTGTGCACCTGACCTATCATCTCTGGACACTGCTGTTTCCTAGAATCACCTACCATCTCTGGTCTCAGAACCTTTCTGACCTGTCTTCCACATAGATTTCTTAAGCCTTGTGGGTGGTGGTGTGATAAAGACACAACTGATAAATTCTTTCAGTTAGAGTTTATAGATGCTTGCAGCAGAGACGGATCTGGTGAAGTTAACCAGAAAAATAAATTTTGCCAAAGGACTTGGAGATCTTTTTTTAACTAATAAAATTTATTTTAAAATATACAACTCAGTATTGACATTTTTAAGACATTAAAATAATTTATAATAGTTAAATGCCTCTTAATATACATGATATCTTCTGAAGCTAAAAATAATATGCACTCAACAACTTTTTAAAATCTATTTGGAACATTAAACATGATAGAAGTAGGGTAAAAAATCTGAAGTCTTTTATGAAAGGAAAATTTGAGAAGTTCCTGATTAGACAGGAACCATTACATCTCCAATGAATACTCAGCATAACTGTGACTCCATAGAATGAATTGGGTAGTGTTCCTTCTGTTTCTATTTTGTGGAAAAGTTTGAAGAGTATTGGTATTAGGTCTTCTTGGAAGGCCTGACAGAATTCTGCACTAAACCCATCTGGTCCTGGGCTTCTTTTGGTTGGGAGATTTTTAATGACTGCTGCTATTTCTCTAGGGCTTATGGAACAGTTTAGATGCTTTACCTGATCCTAATTTAACTTTGGTATTTGGTATCTGTCTAGAAAATTGTCCATTTCATCCAGATTTTCCAGTTGTGTTGAGTATAGGCTTTTGTAGTAGGATCTGATGATTTTTTTTAATTTCCTCCATTTCTGTTATTATATCCCCCTTTTCATTTCTGATTTTGTTATTTTGGATACTGTCTCTGTGCCTTCTGGTGAGTCTGGCTAAGGGTTTATGTATCTTATTGATTTTCTCAAAGAACAAGTACCTGATTTTATTGATTCTTAGTATTGTTCTTTTTGTTTCTACTTGGTTGATTTCAGTCCTGAGTTTGATTATTTCCTGCTGTCTACTCCTCTTGGGTGTATTTGCTTCTTTTTGTTCTAGAGCATTCAGATGTGCTGTTAAGCTACTAGTGTATGCTCTCTCCAGTTTCTTTTTGGAGTCCCTCAGAGTTATAAGTTTTCCTCTTAGCATTGCTTTCATTGTGTCCCATAAGTTTGTGTATGTTATAATATGTTATTTTCATTAAATTCTAAATTGTCTTTAATTTCTTTCTTTCTTTCTTTCCTTTCTTTCTTTCTTTCTTTCTTTCTTTCTTTCTTTCTTTCCTTCTTTCTTTCTTTCTTCCTTGACCAAGTTACTGAGTAGGGTGTTGTTCAGCTTCCATGTTTATGTGGGCTTTCTTTTGTTTTTGTTGCTATTGGAGACCAACTTTAGTCCATGGTAATTTGATAGGGTGCAGGTGTTTATTCCAGTCTTCTTGTATCAGTGGAGGCCTGTTTTGTGACCAATTATATAGTCAATTTTGGAGAAGGTACCATGAGGTGCTGAAAAGAAGGTATATTATTTTTTTAGGATGATGTGTCCAATAGATATCTGTTAAATAGGTCTGCCTTTATATGTTACGTGACCTTTTTCTCTTACTGCTTTTAATACTTTCTTTGCTTTGTGCATTTGGTGTTTTGAATATTATGTGAAGGGAGGAATTTCTTTTCTGGTCCAATCTATTTGGAGTCCTGTAGGCTTCTTGTATGTTCATGGGCATCTCTTTCTTTGGTTAGGGAATTTTTCTTCCATAATTTTGTTGAAGATATTTACTGGCCATTTAAGTTGGGAATCTTCACTTTCTTCTATACCTTTTATCCTTAGGTTTGGTCTTCTCATTCTGTCCTGAATTTCCTGGATGTTTTGTGTCAGAAACTTTTTGCATTTTGCATTTTCTTTGACTGTTGTGTCAATGTTTTCTATGGTGTCTTCTTCACCTGAGATTCTTTTTCTCTTCTATCTCTTATATTCTGTTGGTGATGCTTGCATCTATGACTCCTGATCTCTTTCCTAGGTTTTCTATTTACAGAGTTGTCTCCCTTTGTGATTTTTTTATTGTTTCTCTTTCTATTTTTAGATCATTGATGATTTTGTTCAATTCCTTCACCTGTTTGGTTGTGTTTTCCTACAATTCTTTAAGGGATTTTTGTGTTTCCTCTTTAAGGGCTTCTACCTGTTTACTTGTGTTCTCCTATATTTGTTTAAGGGAGTTATTTATGTCCTTTTTAAAGTCCTCTAAAACCATCATGAGATGTGATTTTAAATCAGAGTCTTGCTTTTCTGGTATCTTGGGGTGTCCAGGGCTCGCTGTGGTGGGAGAACTGGATTCTGATGATGCCAAGTAGCCTTGGTTTTTGTTGCTTATGTTCCTGCCCTTGCCCCTCCCCATCTGGTTATCTCTAGTGTTGGCTGGTCTTGCTGTCTCTGACTGTGGCTTGTCCTTCTGCAAGCCTGTGTCTGTACTTCTGGGAGAACAGTTCTCTAAGGGAGGAATTTGGGCATGGAACACTGTGGCACAGGATCAGCTCCTGGTGCAGACAGAAACTGGAAGGATACTGTCCTGGACTGCTCCTTGATTCCTGTGTCCTGAGGGCTCTGGATGGGTCCCTTTGAGCAGAAGTGGTGGTCTTACCTGTGCTCACAGACTTGTCAGCACTCCTGGGAGACCAGCTCTCTCCTGGCGGTATTTGGGTATGGAGCTCTGTGGCACAGGATCAGCTCTGGGCACAGGCCTGTTGACTCATTCTAAGGACCTCTTGGATAGTTCTGTGACATCCAGCAGTCACAGACAGGCCTCTCTGTGCTTCATCTGTTCATGCAGAATATTTCAATCAATAAAAATTAGTCTATAGTCCAACTCCCCAACAATAGTCAGCAGCAGCTGTGATTGGAAGTCCAAGGATCTAACAGCTGCTCAGTCCCACAAGGCAAGCAGGTGAAGAAGAGAGCTGGATTTGGAGAACTTACAGAATTGACAGGAAAATAAATGAGAAATAGGGTAGGAAAAAGGAACTAGAGAGTTGAGGTCATTCAGAGTGATGGACTCGCCACCTGTTTCCCAGCCTGGCCTTTCTTTGACTCTTTGTGTGTCATTGTTGGAATCTGCTATATGTGCATTATGTACAGATTACTCTCCATTGTCTTTTGCTTGACATGTCTCAAATCTTGGAGCACTCTTGTCTCTGACTACCCTCAGACATGTTTCTAAACTCTAGCTCTGTGACTCTTACAGTATGGTTCCCAATTATCAGCACCTAACTGAGAACTCATTAGGAATGAAAACTATCAAATTCTGGAAATGAGACCCAAAAGTCAAATCTTTAAAAACCATCCCATGTGACCCTGGAGCTTGCTGTGGTTTGGGTAAGTATTGTTCTAGCTGCAATGAGGCAGAAAGAAGCACTATTTGGCTCCCTCAGTTCCATGATGGGAGCAATGCCCAGTTGCTAGGGGATTACCAGAAGAGAGGAAGGATGTTTGAATGTTGAATAGAAAAGAAACAAAGGAAAGGAAGGATGTCCAAATGCCAGACAGCAGGGTAGCAAAGATCCAAAGCAGCATATACACTCACTAGGTAAGCTTCGTAATGCTTATTTTAAGGACAGTTGTAACGTATAATATCGTAAAGATTATGCAAAATAATAGAAAATAAATAATATCTACTAGGTGATAAATATGGGGAGACTTAAAAAAGGCTTTCTTTACTTCCTCACCTGCAATAATAACTACTTGTTATCCATTGCAGTTTCAGCAACACAAATATGACTTTGTACTGTAAAATCACTCATTTAAGGAACTTTGGTCACTGGACCATTTTAGTAAGGCATTGTCTGTGTCACAGATGAGTATGGGTTCAGCTTCTCCTCACAGCTGATGTGCACAGTCTAGGATTACCACAGAGATATTTGAGACTATAGTTTTCTGTGTTTTGAAACAGCATTCATGCAGCATAGGCTGACATAAATTTACTTTGTATCAACAGAGAGAGAGACCTTGAATTTCTGCTCCTCCTGCCTTTGCCTCCCCAAGTGCTGGGATTACAAAAATGTACCAGCACCTCCCATGAAAACATTTGATTTGATGCAGCAGGCATCTCAAAATGGCCAGCAGTTCCACCAGACTGTATCAGTCTCTGAATAAATGAGATCATTTCCATGTTTTTTTTTTATCTTAAAGTACAATAAGTCACCTTCATATCTCAAAACTGTAACATCGTCACTTGGCTAATATCTGTGACACTTTTGTGCCGGGCACCACCTTTAGTTCATCTATATCAATGCCCCTAAAACTATTTTTCAGTATTTTTTGCTTTTTCAATTTAAATTATTTTATTTATTTACATTCCAGTAGTTGCCCTCCTCAATCCCTCTCCCACAGTTCCTCATCCCATTCCTCCTCCTGTTGCCTCTAATAGGGTACTATCCCCACCACCAGATCTTCTCCTGCCCTGGGGCCTCAAGTCTCCCAAGGATTACATACATCTTTTCCCAGTGAGGCCAGACCAGGCAGACCTCTGCTATATATGTGCCAGGGTCCTTAGACCACCTCGTGTATGCTCCTGGTTGGTGGCTCAGTCTCTGGGAACTCTGAGACTGCTAGTCTTCTTATGGGGTCCCTCTCCCTTTCAGCTTCTTCAATCCTTCCCCTAATTTAACCATAGGGATCCCCAACTTCAGTCCAGTGGTTGGGTATAAGTATCTTCTTCTGTCTCAGTCAGCTGCTGGTAAAACCTCCCTACCATGGACAACCGTGCCAGGCTCCTGTCTGTAAGCACATTATAGCATCAGTAAAAGTGTCAGGCCTTGGTGCCTCCAATGAGATAGATCCCAAGTTGGACCTGTCATTGGACCACTGTTTCTTCAGTATCTTCTCCATTTTTGTCCCTGCAGTTCTTTTAGACAGGAACAATTCTCAATCAGAAATGTTGACTGTGGGTTAGTAACCCTGTCCCTTCACTTGAGGCCCTATCTAGCTACTGGATGTGGACTCTGTGGGTTCCCTCTCGCCAGTGTTGGGCATTTTGGTTAAAGCCACCACCAATGAATCCTGAGAGTCTCTCACCTTTCAAGTCTCTGATACTTTCTAGAGGATTCCCCCTCCCACCAACCACTTGAGGCTGCTTATTTCCATTCATTTTCTTGGCCCTCTGGGCTTCTCTCCCACCCACTCCCATATCTCATCCTATTTCCCTTTTTCCCTCCCACTCCCCTCTCCCACCCAGTTCCCTCCCTCCCTCTGCCTCCCAAGATTATTTCTTTCTGCCTTCTAAGTGGAATTGAAGCATCCTCCCTTGGGCCTTTCTGTTTGTTACACTTCTTACAGTCTGTAGGCTGTATCCGAGGTATTCTATATTCTTTGGCTTATCCACTTATCGGTGAGTAAATATCATGCATGTCCTTTTGGGTCTGAGTTACCTCACTCAGGATATTTTCTAGTTCCATCCATTTGCCTACAAATTTCATGAAATCCTTGTTTTTAGAGCTGAATAGTATTCCATTGTGTAAATGAACCACATTTTCTGTATTCATTCTTCGGTTGATGGATGTCTGGATTGTTTCTGGCTTCTGACTATCACAAATAAGACTGCTATGAACGTGCTATGAACCTTTAGTTCATCTGTATCGATGCCCCTGAAACTTTTAAAGCATATAAAGAACTCCTAGAAGCAAAAGTTTGGAAGCTGCTATTTTAGTAACTATCTGGGATACTGTGGTCCCAGCAGACAGTGGAGTCCCAATGTTGAATAAGCAGAGAGGTCTCAAATGTCTCCATTCACCTCATCCTTACAGAGAGCTCATCATATAAGGACAGTTGGGCCTAGCAGGACAGAATCATCCTCTAAAATGTTCTTCATTCTGGAGATGTTCCCTGAACCCCATACTGGAATTCCCCCACATATTCCAGCCCAGTAATAATTCTAATGCTTCTCTAGAAAAAAATCTAAAATTCTAACAAGAACAACAATAAAGCTTTATCATGGTTGATCTAGTTTGCCAACCTGATACAACTGAAAGAGGGCACCGTGGTTAAAGAATTGCTTCCATCTTATTGCTCTATGAGCATGTCTGTGGACCATTGTCTGGGTTGCTAATTGATGTAGAAGGGCCATCTCACTGTGGGCACTACCATCCCTAGAAAGGTGGGCTTGTGATGTGTAAGAAAGGTAGTTGAATGTAAACCTAGGAACAAGTCAATAAGGAGTTTTCCTTCATGGTTTCCCTTTCAGACTCCTGCCTTAGTTTCCACCAATGATTAACTATAACCTGTAGGATGAAGTAAGTCATTTCTTCCCCAAGTTGTTTTTGGTCATGCTGTTTATCACAGCAAGAGACACAATGCCAAAACAAACATCAACAAATAAGCTTCAAGCTTTTAACTGGAGATTATAAACTCCAGAGATTAAACTGGAGATTATTAACTGGAGATTACAACTGAACAAGACACTGGAGAGAAATATAGACTGGACAGTAGAATAAAAACATTTTGTGATGACTTAGTTTATTGTCATCTCAATCCTGGGGGTGATAACATGTATGTTATCCTTCACAGATGCATAGCACTACACAGGAACTAATTTACAGGTAACACCAGTTCTCACCACAAAGGCTCAGTTAGAACCAACTTTCAGCCTCGACATGTCAAACTGCAAAAGCCTTTTGTTTGTGACCCATCTGTTACCAGAGCTATTTAGTCAGAAATTAAAGCATTTACATTTAATAGAAAGGTAAAGCATTTGCTAACTTTATTTTAGTTCTATGATTAGTAACTTATGTTACTTATATAAATTAATCATATTGGGTATCTCCACTCTTGCATATACTGTGCTTTGCTCACATCCACTCATCCTTCTTCCCTCTCCTCCTTTCTCCACTCTCCCACTCTCTCCTGGTCCCTTAATCCTTTACTGTGTTAACTTCTTATGTCTACTCCCCATCTTCACAGATACATGCTTTAATTATTTGTTTCTACTGATAGTCACTTCTTCAAATAATTAGAATCTCTAAATAATAATGTTATGCACCTACTTCTATATTTTATATTTAAATAATATTGTTCATGCCCTTCCCTTTGAGCCTAGAATGATGCTAATGTACTTGGCATACCCATATCCAGAGATAGAGTGTGGGGCCAGGAAGTCATGGGACCAGGGGGAGCAGGCCCAGAGCAAGAGCAGAGTTGAGGAGTGTCTCAGTCAGGGTTTCTATTCCTGCACAAACATCATGGCCAAGAAGCGAGCTGGAGAGAAAAGGGTTTATTCAGCCTACAGTTCCACATTGCTGTTCATCACTAAAGGAGGTCAGGACTGGAACTCAAGCAGGTTAGGAGGCAGGAGCTGATACAGAGGTCGTGGAGGGATGTTCCTTACTGGCTTGCTCAACTTCCTTTCTTATAGAACCTAGGACTACCAGCCCAGAGATGGTACCACCCACAAAGGACTTTCCTACCCTTGATCACTAATTGGGAAAATGCCCCACAGTTGGATCTCATGGAGGCATTTCCCCAGTTGAAGCTCCTTTCTCTGTGATAACTCCAGCCTGTGTCAAGTTGACACACAAAACAAGCCAGTACAAGGAGTATCCAAACCTGGGAAATCTCATCCTAAGATCAGCAGGAGTAGGACCAATCCCTGACTGCCCTGGACCTGCACATCTCAGCACAGGGATCCCTGTGCCCCACCTTTACCAAGAGGAGATTACATATCCCCCAGTATTCAGTTAAACTTCCTCTTCCCTTATAAGGGCCTATCTGACAGCACCTGGAATTTCTCCTTATGCAAAAGAGGTATCCCCAGCACCCTGGCCCTGGCCAATGATGTATACTCACCCCGAAAGTTCCTACAGACCCCTCCAAGGTTTAAGGAGACTTTGTTCACCTCCCCCCATCCCTATTAAACCAACTGTCTCACTGAAGATGTCTGCAGAGAGTCATCCCACCTTGTGTCCCCTCAGGATGGCCTGGTGTCACTGGGCAGGAGAGGAGGTGGAGCTTAAATGGCAGTGGAGCACATAGCTATCCTCAGGGATGGGATTCAGTAGCCTTTTCAGCAGTGCACTTCTGAATGGAATTTAAGTTCTACTCAAAGAGCTTAAGATGACGTAACCCTTTATTCAAGTTTATGTAGTGATGTTTTCGTTGTAGATCTGGGTCTGTTGTTTCAATGGTCTTTGTCCTTTACAAGACTCTCAAATACTACCAAATCCTGCTGAAGCATGAGGTACAACCTTGGCTTTCTCTGGAACACAGCTTCTTTGTGCTCTGAGAAAACACTTCCTAGAAGATTTCACCTCAGTGGTGCTGGTTTCTTCTTAATCACTGCTAATTTCTAAGCTCCTGCTAGCCAGCATCAATTGTCCTAGTAGTCCCTTTTCTTCTTGACTCTAAAGCCAGAGCCACATGACTGGAGCTACCATGTTCTGCTGCTTGCTGGGGCTGGAACACCTCCCCCCATTCTATTTCCAGCTTTCTGTTTTCTAACTCCCTCACTGCCTAAGCTTGGTGGACATTTTACTTTAGACTTTTGTAGCTTACTTGAAGTCATATTTGTTTCCAGATTTTTTTTTGTAGAGCTTTGCTATTTATTTTATGTCATTAGACATGTATTTCTTGGGGTCAGTAACAGCTCTATTGCATTATCTGTTTTTATCTACACAGAAAGAAGAGAACAACTCCCTACTTTAGCCACATTGAGGAGTACTAATGTCTTTATCTTAATCATCAGCTTGTTTATTAAGCTGGAAACTAGAGTATCAGATTAAAAACAAAAGTTCTGGGAGGTTTTATGGTTTTCTCTGGGCCAATGCCATTTCTAAAGGCTGTGCGGAGTCTAGGTTTAAACTTCTTAGAGACCTTCTTTTCTGGTTTAGTGGTGAAGACAAATACACAAGAAGATATTCAAAGAAACTAGTGACCTAATCGTGATCGTGTTCAGATGAGGGAACACTGAAGACTCAGTGGCAGCATACATCCAAGGGAGGCCAGGAAGCCCCCACAGTTTTTGGTTAGATTGGAAAGTGACCACAGAGAGATGACCAGAGTAAAGGCTCACTGAGGAAGCTAGGAGCAAATCCCACAGTTAGGGTCAGGGTAGTACATCTGGCTGCAGCAGGGGAGTAGAGCCTGGGAAACAAAAGAGGAGAGAAAGCTCCATGGGAGTGGGAAGAGAAATGAAGGAAGAAATTGGGTAAGGAAAGTGCTGGGTGACCTCTGCAGGCAGAAGGAATGGAATTGATCTGGTAACAAAGGATTTGGGACACACTCTTGCCAGGAAGCAAGCTAAGGGACTGGGTGTTAGTGTGGCAAGATGACTGATTGCATACACTTTGTCTTGTTGAAGAACTAAATGTGTGCATTTGTTATGTTCCTAAGAAAAAATTACAAGTCATTAAAAGTATCTGAACAATGAATAAATTACTGGAATAGAAGACTACCATGAGGGAAGGCCAGCATCTCCTTTGTCAGTGAGGACAGCCTCAGGGACCATCGAATCCTAAAATACTCTGGGCTCTGTACTCACCTAGAAGAGGGTTGGAGGGAGGTGCGAATAGAAGAGGAAGCTACTTAGGCCATGAGAAACACTGTCTCTAAGACTTGAAGCAATAAGTATCATTTGATCATATCCCATCAGGCATAATTTAAGCTCCAGAGAAAAGACAGTACTTATAGTTTATTTAACATCAATAAACAGTAAAGATTTTTAAAACAAAACATACTTATTTGGAAGTAGAGAAATAAGCAACAGGTGAGACTGCTCACTGCTCTTCCAGAGACCCCAAGTTGGGATCACAACTGCTTGTAACTCCAGTTCTCAAAGATCAAGTACCTATTGTAGCCTCCAAAGATCCCTGCATATATATGGTAGATACACAGACACATACATATGAATAAAAACAAAAATAAACCTAAAAACCAAAACAAAAGCAACAAAACCCCCACAGGAATTAGAATAAGGCTAAAAGGAACATAAGCTTGGAGAAAGTATTGAATTGTCTCTACCATGCCCCTAAATGTTATATTTCTTAAATTTTTGTTTGTAAAGTTGTCAAGTAAGTCAGTCATGTACTTGTTAACAGTCAAAATATTCAAAGTATTGCTAAAAAGCAAATTAGCGAAGAGGTCAGAAACTAGAAGGACTGAGGAAGAAACATAGAGCATCTAAGAAGGCTTTACTCAACATGGCCAAAGATGCTCTGAGATGCTTATGATGCACACACACACACACACACACACACACACACACACACACACACACACACAAGTCAGTAATAGAGACTTTTGTTTCATTACTCTGTTTTCAATCTGTGTTTAATGGACATGGTCAAGAAAATAATCAACAAAGTAAAGAAATAACTCTAAAGATGGCACAAGTAATGGATTAATGGATTAGATGATAATGGACTAATATCCAAATAGATAAAGAGCACTACTAAGTAAAAAGAAATAAAAGTATTTAATTTAAAAATGAGGAAAGTGTCCAAATAGTCATTTTCTAAAAGATGACATACAAGTAGCCAACAGACAGAACAGCAGCAGCATCAACTACAAAAGTTCAAAATCACTAATCACATGAGGAATAAAAATTAAAGATGAAATGCCACCCACTGCCTGTTCAAAGTATGAAAGACAAGTCCGGGTTAGGTATGGGGAAAAAGAGCCTTCTGCAGTGTTGGTGAGGATGGATGTTAGCACAGCCATCAAGAGGTAAGTGTCTCTCCAAATTAAAAGTTCAGCCATCACATTATTCAGCAAGACCAGAGGCAGCAAAATCTGTTTCAAAGACACCTATGGGCTCCCATAGTTAATGTAAAACTAATTAGTCACAAAGACCAAGACACTCATTTAAAAAAAAGTCACACACGCACACACACACACACACAAATATACACATGTATACTTAGTTCTTAAAAAGAAGGCAATTTCATCATGGATAATCTTGAAGGATATTATGTTAAATGAAGTAAGTTAGGTACAAATGACAGACCACACTTCATGATGTCTTTCAAAAGTGAAATCTGATGAAGTCGAACTCAGAGAAGAGAACAGAATGATGACTTTCAGGCCATTAGTGTAAGGATGGAGTGACAGGGGAGAAGAGAGACAAAAATTCTAAAGAAGATCTATTGTAAGATGGTGATAATAGTTCATAGCAGTGTGCCAGAGTCCTGAAAACTACTAAAAGCTGTAAGTATTCCCTACAAAAGAAGAAAGAAAGAAAGAAAGAAAAAAAGAAAGAAAGAAAGAAAGAAAGAAAGAAAAAAGAAAGGAAGGAAGGAAAAAAGGAGGGAGGAGGAGAGAGGAAGGAAGAAGGAAGAAAGGAAAGAAGGAAGGCAGGAAAAAGAAAAAAGATTTAGACATTTCATAACTGATAAGTATTTCAGAATAATAAATTGTATGCGATCAGTGTATACAACTTTTATTTGTCAACTCCAAATT
Source organism: Tokudaia tokunoshimensis (assembly GCA_036184795.1). Taxonomy (NCBI): domain Eukaryota; kingdom Metazoa; phylum Chordata; class Mammalia; order Rodentia; family Muridae; genus Tokudaia; species Tokudaia tokunoshimensis. The sequence continues at coordinate 142,504,851 of BTHU01000003.1, forward strand.
TTAATTAAATATAACACAGACATGTTATAATATTAGTTGCTTATACACAGGCTAGATTTAAATTACATCTGAACTGTTGTGCTGCCACTATGAAAAGCCAGCCTTAATAAGCTGTAGCTGGCCGTCACTGCAGCAGGACAGGTGACCGGCATCTCCTTTACAGAACTAGTTCAGAAGGTGTCTTAGTCAGTGTTCTATTGGGGTGAAGAAGTGCCATCACCATGGCAGGACAGGTGACCGGCATCTCCTTTACAAAACTAGTTCAGATGGTGTCTTAGTCAGTGTTCTATTGGGGTGAAGAAGCGCCATCACCACGGCAACTTCTATAAAAGGAAGCATTTAGTGGAGGATGCTGACAGGGCATAGGCTTAGTGCATTATCCTCACAGCTGGGAGCATGGCAGCACACAGACAGACATAGTAGCTGAGAGTTCTATATCTGCAGGCAGTTAGAAGAGACGGAGCCACTGGGCATTTGAAACCCTAAAGCCCACCCTCAATGACACATGTTCTAGTGTGACAAGGCTATTCCTTCTAGTCCCTCTCAAGTCACACCACTCTCTACTGACCAAGTATATGAGCCTATGGGGCCCATTCCTATCCAAAACACCAAAGATGGCACCAGTGTCCTATTGAGTAAGAGGTTATTTACTTTAAAACCAAACTTGTATTTGGTTCTTTCTTCTGCTACATTGTATTGTTGTCTTTTAAATGGCTTTAGCCAGATTTCAGCCTGTTCTTCTCCTTAGTTCTTCTAAGCATGCGACAAATTGTCAGAGCTTGTCCTCACATTTCAAAATCATTAAGTGTGGGTATTCAGTAGCCAGTATCTAGAAGGAAGGGGAGGGGAAATATGAAAGGGATGGAGGGTAGGAAGAAAGAGAAAGAGAGGATTTGGGGAGAAGGCAAGATAATAAACTGCCGATTCTGGGAGCTCTGTTATAGTTTGGTCTCTGTCACTGTGACAGAACACTGACCAAAACCAACTCGGGAAGGAAAGGGTTTATTACAATGGGGAAGATAAAATCCATCATCAAGAGAAAATCTGGAGCGCAGGTAGGAACCTGGAGGCAGGACATGAAGAGAGACCACTGAGAAGCATAGCTTACTGGTTTACTTTCATTGCTTATTTACATAACCCAACACAATCTGCCCATGGTTGGCTGAGCCTCCCAACATCAATCATTAATTAAGAAAATGCCCTCACAGACTTGCCTTCAGGCCAATCAGATGGAAGCATTTTCTCAATCGTGGCTTCCTCTTCACAGAAGACAATGGCCTGTGACAAGCTGACAAAACTGCACCCAGAACAGTCTCTTATTGATTTGTTTTCCTGCAAATATTTGCTAAGAATTCAGGAATTCTAAAGACCACTATTGCTTATGACCACTTTAGGATAATAAAGTCTTTCGTTTTAATTCAGAAAATTTTGTTTTGCTTTATAAAATTAATACTACACATGATAACAGAATTCAAAGTACATTCATTGTAACTAGAAAGTAAGGATGAACAGAGATCATGTCTTAGTTATGTTTGTGGCATAAATAGAAAATAACTTTAAAATTCCACTTTCCCTCACCTGTTTGGTAGGGTTTTCCTGTAATTCTTTAAGGAATTTTTGTATTTCCTCTTTAAGGACTTCTACTTGTTTCTTTCCTGTATTCTCTTGTATTTGTTTGAGGGAGTTAATTTATGTACTTCTTAAAGTCATCTATCATCATCAACATGAGATGTGATTTTAAATAAGAATCTTGCCTTTCTGGTGTCTTGGGGTATTCAGGGCTTGCTGTGGTGGGAGACATGGGTTCTGATGATTCCAACTAGCCTTGGTTTCTGTTGTTTATGTTCTTGTCCTTTCCTCTTGCCATCTGGTTATCTCTGATGTTAGCTGCTCTTGCTGTCTATGACTGTGACTTGTCCCTCCTGTAAGCCTGTGTGTCAGCATTCTTAGGAGACCAGTTCTCTCTGGGAGGAATTTGGGTATAGAGAACTATGGCACAGGGTCAGCTCTAGGTCACAGACATAGTGACATGAAGGATACTGTCCCCAGTCATTTTTTGGTTCTCCTGTCCTGATGGCTCTGCATGGGTCCATTTTGGGCCAGGAATTTGAGCAGAAGTGGTGGTCTCACCTGTGCGCTCAGGTATGCCAACACCCTTGGGAGACCACCTCACACCTGGTGGGACCTGGGTATGGAGAGCTGTGGCACATGGTCAGCTCTGGTCACAAATGGAAACCAGAAGGACCCTGTCCCAGGCTGCTCCTTGGTTCCTGTGTCCTAAGGGCTCTGGGAATGTGCCTTTTGGGCCAGGTATTTGAGCGGAAGTGGAGGAACTGAACAAAAGCATCCAGGATCTAAAAACAGAATTAGACACAATAAGGAAATCACAAACTGAGACAACCCTGGAGTAAAAAAACCTAGGAAAGAGATCAGAAATCATAGATGCAAGCATCACAAACAGAATACAAGATATAAGGGACACAAAACATTAACAAGAACTTGTGTCGACTTTCTGCATGAGCTTTTCAAGTGGAAACTCATCCTGGGGGAGATGCACACGCAGCAACAAAACAGGGGTTACTTTTGATTTTGTGGTTAGATTTTCAGTGTCTTGTTTATTAAGTAGATTGTCTTGCCTTGTCTGTTATCCAGCTATAACAAGAAAAACATGTTTCATACCCAGTTAGAAATAAGTGAGATGATGTGTTCTAATCTCACTTTGGGAAGAAGATGTTGAAGAAATGAACCACTGGAGAGTAAGCAGTACTGACTGTGGGACTGGTGGCTTATAAATAGCCTGGCCTGTGCCTTCGTGCCGGATGGTAGATTTCCTCATTAGTTTTCACTGAAAGCAGTTGAGTTTGTATCCAGCAAACTATGAAAAGCTGACGGTGGAGGAAGTAAATAATTGAACAAGTGGTTTGACCCTGGTTCTCATATCTATTATGTTTCCAGTTACATTTGCTCTTGGTAAAAGAGAGCAGCAGTCAGCAAGGGATGGCAAGGTGGACTTTCTGTTGAGACAGTGTTCTACTATGTAGCCTTCACTGGCATAGAATTTACTATAGCCCAGGTTAGCCCCAAACTCATGAGACCTTCCTGCCTCTATCTCCTGAGTGCTGGGATCAAAGTTGTGCACCATAACACCTGGCCTGGATGGCCGAGTTGTAATATATTGTATTTTCCAGTGTGGGTTGTTATGTACTCATGTGACAAGATACAAAGGCTTCAATAACTGACTGATTTTTGCATACATAAACACAAAATATGACATATGAGTGTCCATTTCAGTGTCTGAACCATGTTATTTTATGAAAGTATAATTTTTTCCTCTCATTTTAATAGTTGAAAATTTGTTCCAAATTCTAAATTAATAATTTTTCCATTAATCAAAATCTAGGGCTGCAATCTGAGAACTGGGAGAGAGAGAGAGAGAGAAATAAATGGACTTCTGGGGCTCCCTCGTAACCACCCAGCCTAGCAGAACTGGTAAGATGATAATCAACCAATGAGAGATCCTGTCTCAAAGAAGTAAGTGGATTGCCTCCTGGGCACAACCCAACATTGACATTTGGCTTCCACATGCAGTTCATTGGAAATTTATAAACTCTACAGGTGATTATGTCTCAATTATGGTAGAGACTGCAATATTTTTCAGGAAATTTATAACTATTCTGTACTTGCTTCTGGCTCACTGACCTGCACCCCAGTAACCTTGTCTAAAACCTAAGGAGACTTCGTTGTATACTTGCTAAGTCAAATTCTTCTACTAAATATCTTTCTAATACTTTTATATTTAGAATATATATATGAATATGTGAAGAATGACTCCATTCTTGTTTAACCTTGCAGTCTTTAAATATCTATAGTTCCACTCTCTTCTTCCTATACTAATATTTCCACATCTTAAACACGTCAACTGATTCAGACTATTTAGCCATGAATATAACAACTTTTTGATGATCATCAATAACTTGACGAAATGGTTGATGGTATTTGATCTCTCAAAAATGCCTCTATCCACTGAGGCAAATACATCTTCACTCCATTCTGCATTTGTCAACGGAACACCATGCTTCAGAAGACAAAAATAAAAGCATACAACGTTCTCAGAAGTGGAGACAGCTGCCAGACTAACATGGGAAGAAAGGTTCAGGAACCCCTCTGCACAGTGGTCCAATGTAATAAACTGTCAAAAGGGTTTAAAAAACCAACGAAGTAAAGCTTATGGCAACAAGAGTACACAGAGGGTAGCACAACCTCTGTGTTACTGGAACCTTATCAGAAGGCTGCAGTTCTCACACTCCTGGGCACCCAGATGCCCTGGGAACCTTGAAGCGTTGAGAACCAGAGCTGGATCTGGGGGTGGGAATGGGGAGATGATTTAACTTAGCTCAGGGAGAGTTCCAGGAGTTCAGAAAATCCTCCCGTGGGAGACTTAGAAAATGGATGCACATGACTTACTCAGGGTAGATCTTTTGCACTAAGGAATGTTCGGGAAGGGAAGTTTTATTGGTTAGACCCTCAGGGCCCATCTAGATACCTCATTAGCACAAGGAACTCTGGGTTTCTATGTTATATGACCAGTTGTCATGGTTCTCTTAGTGGGGTGTGGTGGGCACATGCTCCAGGACAGGAATCTGGTTGGGAAGAGATTCGAATGCCTAATGTTCTCAATTATGAGAATTGCTGGAGTTCCTTATTCTGTTGAACCTTACCACATTTTTCTGTCTGGTGACATGGTTCTACTTGCCCCACAGGCGTGCACCCACCCCATCAAGTACCTGTCTGGATATCCTAAGCTCTCAGGCAAGATTGGTTCTGTCCTAAAATGAGTATCAGCAAGTTACAGTGGTGAGCGTCAACACTCAAGTACAGAACAAGAGTGTGGGGTTTTGGAAAACCCAGGCTCATATATTACTTCTGAAATGTAGTTTTGCTAATACTGAGTACTATGGTCTGTGCCCAGTACTTGTTCTTCCTTTATTTCAAGCTTTTGGTCCTTTCCCCTCCCCTGTTTGGTGTGATCATATGATTGTTCTCTGGCCAATGAGATGTAGGCGGAAATTTCTTCTGTAGGATTCTTCATAAATGAGCTAGAATACCCTTGTGGCTACCTCTTGTTTTATATACACCTAGAACACAGTTAAGACACAAGAGTAGAGACAGTGTGATGGACTGAGATAAGTCCAAGGATACTCTGGTGGGCCATGGCTACCAAATCAAAACTGCCTTGTTTACCTCTGGAGTCATAGGAAAGACACACAGCTCTTAGTGTCTGAGCCACTGGTATCCTAGGGTTCCATGCTAGGTAATGAAACCTGATCTCAAAAATTGTAGATGGGAGAATGAACATAATGGGACCTACCTGTAATCTCAGCTACTCAGGAGACTGGGATAGGAAGATCACAGTTCAACTCTAGCCTCCACTATATAGTAGGATACCCATCTCAAAAACAAATCTATCATCTACATATTTATCTATTCACCCATCCATATATTACAAGCCAAAATACAAATGGAGTGTAGTGGCTATTTCTGGTTGTCAACCTGACTATATGTGGAATGAACTACAATCCAGAATTGGAAGGCTCACCTGTGATCCTAATCTGGATGCTAGGAGATACAAGTTTCTGACCTGGATCTTGGCATGGAGATCTTGAAGCATAGTGGCTATGAATTCCAGAAGATTAAGACAGGGAGATCTCCGAGTTCAAGATCATCTGAGATTAAAGGCGTGGTGACACACACCTTTAATCTGGGCCACACCCTCTCCTGGAGACCTACATAAGAACATTGGAAGAAGGAAGACTCTTTCTTCTTTGCCTACCATATCCTTGGACCTCCATCCACAGCTGCTGCTGACCATTGTTGGGGAGTTAAACTACAGACTGTAAGTCATCAACAAATTCTCTAACTATATAGAGACTACCCATATGTTCTGTGACTCTAGAGAACTCTGACTAATACAAGATATTATATCATTGAGTCATACGCACAGCCATATGTACATCTGCTAAATATATAAACATATACTACGAGCCGGGCGGTGGTGGCACACGCCTTTAATCCTAGCACTTGGGAGGCAGAGGCAGGCGGATTTCTGAGTTCGAGGCCAGCCTGGTCGACAGAGCGAGTTCCAGGACAGCCAGGACTATGCAGAGAAACCCTGCCTCAGAAAACAAAAAAAAAAAAAAACAAACAAACAAACATATACTACATTTTCATCGTATACATATGCATATGTACTTCATGGGCAGTAAAGTGAGTAGATGTGGACATCAACAGATAGCCCAAGGACAACCCTGTCATTGCACAATCCACCTCTGTGCTCTTATTTGGAGACATAATTCTGCTCTGGATCCAGAACATGTCTGTGTTCTGTGAGATCCTTCATGAGAAGAGAGCACCTATGCAAGATGGCCTCTCCTAGAGTTGGAAGTAGCTTTGGTCCATAGCGTAAAGACAGGGGTAGGGGCTATATTGAATTAAATCATTTTGATGTTAGCAGTAGGTACTGTATCATATCCTCAAAGCAGATAAATATTCAGAAGGCCATGGAATTTTCCACTCCTTGCACATCAGTTTGGCTCCATCCAACTCTTAATGTTGAATATTGTTTTCCATTTCCTAAATGTATCAGAATCCTCCATTGTTTATATTGATTTCCTTTGTCTACCTACCCCCAAGAGATTTTTTTGAGAAAAATAGAACAGTGTGCAATGGATTAAAATCTCTTTTCCTCACAGCCTCCTATTTTTATGTCCCAGGTTGACAGAAAAGGGAAGCTGCATTGAATATTTCAGGATATCCTTTCCTCTCTGGGCTTCTTGTTCTTGTATGTAGATGTCACCTTCCCACCTCAGTGCTGTCAGTCTAAGCACAATGCAAATCCCACCTGTCACTGCCCTGCAATGAATCCAGATGTTTTCTCCTTTCTTCTTTTAGGCAATACCATCTCATTTTTGACCGTTCGGCCACAAACAGTAATGTTTCTTTCTCCTTTCAATCTTCCACATCATGGCTGTTGTCTTTTTTAAATGTCACAAGCTTACTTGATGAACTTGATATAGATTAGTTATCTTGCTTCATTCTGACCTGTATCGGATCATTAGAAATCACAGACTCAAAATCACTAAGAATTACAGTTTTTTCTGGTTCTGCAATCCTGTATGTGTGTTTGTTTATATAAAGGAGGATATCAGTTTTTATGATCTTCTATATGTCCAAACTTTGCAAATGAAAGCAAGTTTTATATTTACCTGGCATCTCTGAAAACTATTTCCAAAATATCCAGATGTAATTTCTGTTATTTATCCTTATGTAACTACAGCTGCATAGATCAATGACTGATAAGCCATACTTCTGGAGGGCACAGGGATTTGTAAGAGAGATTTCTGTTCCTTTAGTCGCCTCTAGTGGTAGCATAATGTGAAGACAGTAGGACCAGGAATACATAGCTTGCTTGTGTTATGTGACTCTTTCTTTAAATCACAATGAATGAGGGATAGAAGCAAGAAGAGCTACCTACCAAGGCTTCACAAACAAAACCATGGAGTAAAGATGTCTTTGTATAGATGCCTTTTAACATGCATTTATTTACTTAAGAAGAAAGCTTTAGTTAGCTGGTTTAACTACTGGACAAAGTCCACATGAAATTCAGTGAAGAGTGCATGAGGGAGTGGCAAGTTTTGCTAAACAATAGACTTGAAGCCATGTGCTGATTGACAGCAACCTGAGGTTACCAGGATCAAGAAGTCATTGAAGCAAATTATAGGATTTTGACTTTGTTTTGATAGGGTTCAGGATCTGAGGGGTACATATTTTCAGCTCTGCTTGGTAATTCCAGATGAACACAAGTTATATAGCCACAAATATAAACAAAGGAATCAAATAAGTGAGCTGAGCTCCACCCTCATGAGCCCACCTCCATACAGCAATGCATGTCTTTGTCTCAGTGGCGTTATCGTATTTATGTCATTTCTTCGATAACTAACAGATTTCGTCTTCTGCATGAAGGCTTCCCTGTCTTTTCATCTAGATGAAGTTGAGAAATGATTACCTCATGGCTCATAATTTCATTACAGTGAAAAAATTCATAAATCATAAAATGTTATAAATTGCATATCTGCTAAGGTATATGCATTTAGAACATTTAAAGATCACTAAGATCAACAACAAACTAAATTTTTTAATGTGCAAAAGTTTGAACAAACATTGATCCAGAGAAGATATATAAATGCTCAGTGAGAATGTGCAAGGCTGTTAATCCTTCATCTTTATGGAAATCAAGTCATAATGAGCACATCCACTAGAATGGAGACCACCAAAGGCAAGGACTCTAGCAAGTGCTGGAAAGGATAGAGAGAAACAGGAACCTTCACAGAGAAAAATGGTACAGCATTTTTGGAAAATAACTGGACAGGAGTTGAAGTGTTACCACATGACTGTCAATCCCACCCTTAAAACTACCTACAAAAACTAAAAACCTATGTCCCCAGACTCTGTATAAGAATTCTTATACTGGACTTATCCAGAATAGCCTAAAAATAGAAACAACTGTCACGACCTTTAAGAGACATATGCACAAACAGATGTGATTTATCTGATACAATGGCCTAATCCTCAGACACACAGACATGGAGTCCAGATGTTAGCTACAACACAATGGGCACTGACAACGTTCAGTGAAAGAAGCCAGAAAACAAAAGCCCAAAGACTGTGGTTCCATTGTTATGAAATTCCCAGAACAGGTAAATGGAAAGAGAGAGACAGTAGATAAGATACAGAGAACAAAAACTTGAAGAGACAGGAGGCATGCTGACAGGGGCTTGAGAAGGACAGTAGCCCCTAATGAAAATACGGTTCTGTTTAGGTGTCATACTGTGTTCTGGTAGTACACAGTTGTCAATGTTATACAGCTTGGTGAGTGTATTGGGAGTCTCTAGATGGTAAACTGAAAGTAAACTGTATATAAAAATAGTTGAGGACTGGGATGGGAACTCATTCAGTAAAGTGCTTGCCCTGCAAGCAGTCAGATCTAAGCTGGATTCCTCAGAAGGCAGTTTTTAAAATCTAGGTCCAGCCATGCTTGCCTGTAAACCCAGCTATGAGGCAGTAGAGGCAAGAGGATCTCTGGAGATCCCTGGGTAGTCTGTCTAGAGAAATAGATAAGCTCTAGGTTCAGTGAAGAACCTTATCTCAAACTACGAAGTAGGGAGAGATTAAAAAGATACACTATGTCAACCTGTGGCCTCTAAAAAACACAAACACACAGAGAGACAAACGCACATGCACACAGACATGTAAACAAGTACATGAACACACACAGAATCTCTCTTCCTCTCCTTCTCCTTCTCCCTCTCCCTCTCCCTCTCCCTCTCTCTCCCTCTCTCTTCCTCTCTCTTTCCCTCTCCCTCCCCCTCTCCTTCTCCCTCTCCCTCTCTCTCCCTCTCCCTCTCTCTCCCTCTCTCTTCGCCTCTCTCTTCGCCTCTCTCTCTCTCTCTCTCTCTCTCTCTCTCTCTCTCTCTCTCTCTCTCTCTCACACACACACACACACACACACACACACACACACACACACACACACTTCTCCCTCTCCAATGTCTCTAGGGAGACAATCCAGTCAGTCTCAGTATAAAGTAGAGGAAGCTCCCTGGTTCCCTTCCCCTTATGTTGTTAGTTTATTCATTCTTCCTCAGGCTGCACTGGGGCAGGGGAAGTAGCACGTCAGAGTGAGCGTGACTGAGTACGCACACACAACTGCCTGTTGCTTCCCAGATGGATCGCTGCAGGGTGGAAATTCCCCATAATCATTCCAAGCTGGTGGTGACAGCCACAGAAGGTGTCAGGAAACAGAAGGGAAATGTATTTGACAACTGTTTTTGAATAAATATTTAAGGTTCACATAGCTTGTCACTGCAGAAACACTTGTTCCAGTGAGGCCACACTAAAGCTCACCAGCACCTAGTATGCCACTTACTTGTCTCACTACTTTTTACAAAACATATGACCAAGGCAACTTAAAGAGGGAAAAGCCATCATGACAGCAGGTCAAGGCAGCTAGAGCTTGAGGCTGGTCATGCTCTTTCTGCAGTAAGGAGCCCAACTTAGGAATGGTGTTGTCCACAGTTAGAGCAAGTCTTCTCATATCCATTAGTCTAGAAACTCACACAGGTTTGTTAGGTGTCAAGTTGGCAATAAAGTATACCTAGTCAAAGCACTTCAAGAACATTCTCCTACCTATGACAACCTACCATGGGATGCCCCGAGCTAAGCTTAAGCATATAATCTTGTGTTCTACATTGTGATGTAAATCAAGACGCCTTCCTTGACTTTCTTTCATGCCTAGGTAGGGATGACACATTAGTCCAGGAAGCAACTGGCACCAGGCTACCCTGCTTCCTGTGTAATCAATTCACAGGAGAAAAGAGAAGGACAGTGCTGATGTCAGAGAGCAGGAGGTGGCTTATTGTGCTGCCAGCAGGGCTATAGTCACTGACAGACTATCGGCACTGCATATAATCTACCTGCCAGCACACACACAGACTTGGCCCACCTCTCCAACCACACCTGCCCCCAAGTGATTGCCTGGCAGTTATTCCCGGCCCCTGTGCTATCAGTCAAAGCAGGAGCAGGCTTCTTCCTCTCAGCCTTTAGGATCCAGCCAAGAGTGGGAAATTTTGCATGGGCACTCGATAACCTGGTCTTTGAGACTCTGGTTCCTTAGGGAATTGGTAACAGCAAATTAAATGACAGCAAGTTTACTACAAGCGCCCACATGACATACTTTGCATCCAAAACTTTAGCATTTGGTAATTTTTTTTGACTTTCCAAGATACATTATAATAAAACTCTTCAACATTTTAACCTTAATTCCATTTCAGGAAGTATTTTTTCTTTTAATTTAATCTAACTTTTAAAACAAAATTTAAATTTAATTAAAGTTCATTTACAATTTAAATCAAATTTTATTTTAATTAAATTAAAATTTTAAATTTAAAAAGCAACAGGAATAAATCAGAATTGGCAAAGGATTTACCAAAGAGCAGATGCTGTGATTTTGGTTCTTAATAAGCAATTCGAAAGCAGAAAAGTGAGACACAATTTGAAGAAAGTTTCAACGTATAACACTGCTCTATGAACAGGAATTAATGTTTAGAAATCAATACTTTAACAAACTAGACATCTTATATTTTACTCATTGACTGTTAGTCAACACTAAATTGTAAATGAAAGATTAAAACATAATCTGAAAAATATAAAAATTTAAATGTTAACATGTTAGCAAGTTGAGAACATGGTTTAAGAGTTGAGAACAAAAATTAACATATACTGAAAATTTTACACTTCAAATGCTAAATATTAATTACATTAAGTAAAAAATGTTCTTTAGCTGTCACAACTCTACATGAACAGCTTTCTAAGCTGTTGATCCATTCACCTTAAAATGGTCAGCTCTCAGCATATTACTCTAAGACAGCGGTTCCCACCCTTCCCATGCTGCCACACTTTCATATAGTTCCTCATGTCATAGTGACCCCCATCCACAAAATTATTTTATTGGTATTTTATGACTGTAATTTTGCTACTGTTATGAATCCTAATGTAAATGTCTGTGTTTTCCGATGCTTTTAGGCGTCCCCTGTGTAAGGGTCATGGACCCCAAAGGCTGAGAGCCACTGTTCAAGGACATTTGTCAGAGAAAGGAGAGCTGCAAATTCTAGACAGGTTGGAAAGCTGTGCACTCCAGTCCTGCACAAAGGCAGGACCTCAGGGGAAGTTGCTACAATTATTTCAATAACAGCAGAAAGTAGAAAGCAGAATCCCTCCCTTCCACCCAAGACTGTCCAGACCATGTCTTGTAGCCGCTCCAATGGAGTGGCTCTCCATACCCTAAGTGCCTTTACACTTCTACCCTACTTTCAGGAGGGAAGGGAAAGCCATTAAAGGAGGATCAACTGCTAGGCTGAATCTTGGTTTAGTCATAACTTCTCAGTTCTAATGAAAAACTGGGAATCTGAGGGGTAGGGATTTGCCAAATGAACAAAGAGACACAACTACTTACTTAAAAAAAAAGAAAGAAAGAAAAAGAAAAGAAAAGAAAAACCTGTGAAATGTCTTTCAAAGCTTTAAAAAGAATGGCTTAATGCTGCTGGTGATTAGAGATGCCTTGTGCAGTGTCCTTCCCTTGACAGAGCTCAGGGAGAACTGGCCCAGACCAGCATCCTCACAGGTACAGAAAGAGCCCGAGGACTGTGCAATCCTGACTAAGGGGAGACACAGGAGGGAAACCAAGGAAGTGTGGATGGCAGAGGCCAGAATTGAGAAGGTGGTGTAAGGTACTGACAGGAAGCCAAGATGGGGAGCTCAAAGAAGCCAGAGAGGAGAGAAGCGGTTGATGGGAGTGTGATTAGGTGCTGCGGAGCAAGCAGATTCGGTGTGGAGGGGAGCCCCACAGAGAACTGGGCTGCCTTAACAGAAGGCTGCAGAATCATATGCTCCTTCCTGTATGGAGCCGCCAGATTCCCTTCATTCATTCAGAAATCTGCTGGGCAGTCCCCCCACACCCGGATTCCACTTTCCCTTATTGGGAGGATCCCCACCCAAGCCAGAGAGCAGGGGCAGTGTGAGTGAGAGTGCCCACGGCTCTAAGCCTGCTCACTAATTGAGACCGCCCAACTTTACTGCCACTGGTGGGAAGCATCTGGAAGGATATCAGATCAGACATGCAAAGCACTGGTAGTAGAGATAAGAAATGCACAGAACTTCCACCCCCAGAACTACCCCCAGAGATGCCTTTACTCCACATGGATGGTCTTCATATTTTACCCAAGAAACCACGTGGCCCCAAAGCAAGAAGTGAAACTATAGAGCTGAGAGCTGGGCTGCTGTCTGTGACTGGGGATGTGATTACAAAGTTCCTATTATTAAGATACTTCACTGCTCTGGGAAACATGGATTAAATTAAACTTTGCTCAAACTTTTTCCTTCCTTGTTTTTACAATTTTATGAAAACTAATTCATGATTTGTTCTTTGTAATCATTTCGACTTGACTGGCCTTTTTCTACTTTATAATCTGTAGCCTTGGCAAACTCTTTTTTCCATAACATCTTTATTGATTGCATCATGATCCCTGAACCACTTCACTTCCCAGTTCTCCTGGGGCCTCTCCCACCGACCCTTAGGACACCCCCCCTTAAAGAAAAGAAGGAAAAAAGTCCAATTTTCATTACACACATACTCACTAGGCATGGCTAACCTCCCTGTCCCAGCCCCTTAATGAAAATTGAATGTCGACCCCTCCAACCCACACCATCCCCCAAGCCATCTGTTATGGAGAACTACACTTCAACATCCTTATCACAGGTTTTAAAAGTTCTCTCTGATAGATTTCTGTCTAGCTGTTGCTGTGTGTGTGTGTGTGTGTGTGTGTGTGTGTGTGTGTGTGTGTAAGAGTTGTCACAGAAGCCTTCTAGATCCCTCTTTCTCAACTGTGAACCTTCAGTCATCAATACCATGACAAAAGTAGCTTCCTTGTCCTTTACAGTCAGCAGGAGCAGGGATCATGGACTTGAGACGCCCATGTGCTCCCCGGTATCAGCATATGCCACTGACCCCATCATGGTCTCCTGTGGCAGTACAGACTATGGGCATCACCATGGCCCTCTGCCACTGCACAAGCCATGAACACCATCACAGTCCTTGGCACCAGCACAGGCCAAGGACATCAACATAGCTTCAGGTGGCAGCCCAGACCACAGTTGTCCAAAAGGTCTTCAGGGTAACTCGGGCCACGGACGTGAACACAAGCTCTAACTACAGTGGGACCACACAGCCAGACATGGCTCTTCGAGGCAGCACAGACCCAGACATTACCAGGGTCTCAGGAAGCTGCCGGGCCACTTACAACAACATGGCCCTGGGTGGAAACATGGTCCTCGGATATCACAGGATGGCCTCAGGTGTGGATCGAGACCAAGCATAGTCATACGGCCTTCTGCAGTAACTCGGGCCAGAGACATAAACAAGGCTCATGGCTGCTGTAGGACCGTGGATATCCACTTGAACCTCGGGCTTCTGGGACAGCTGACTACAAATACCAAAATGGCCTCCAGGGGCAGCACTGACCATAGAGACCTCTTGAGGTAGACTAATTCAGAAAATGAACTGTTCTTCATCTCAGACATCCTATTATTGCTCAGAACCAGGGGGGATCATGTGGTTGGGCTGCAAGCTCCAGCGTGCTGCAAGCTGCCGTCAACCCTGCTCAGCAAAGGCATTTCCTGGTCTGCCATAGCCTGTTGTTGCCCTGATGCTAAGGTCAGAGTCTGACATAACTGGAAAGCCCTGAGCTCAGTGCAAAATGCAGACTCCCTTTGTCAGCGAGGCTTCCTCTTCTCAACCTGGGGGAATCCCAGACACCACACCCTGTATCCACAGAATGTCACAAAGCCTTGATTAAGATTACAGGTTCAACTTCCTTTCTCACAATAAGAATCCCTCTGGTAGCACCTGAGATTCCTGAAATGTCTCCCCATGCTAATGAGATACCTAGGTACCTCAAGCCTTCAATTCAGCCTTTGCCTACCCTGGATATTCCTACCACTTCCCTAAAACTATGTAACCCTTGAATCACCCCAAGTAAAGTTGGTGTGTCTCCCCAAAGCTGGTTCTGGAGTGTTGTTATTACTGTACATACTCACAGGGCTTCTGAACCTCCTGCCAGTCCATTTGCCCTTGTGGACTGATGTTGTCTGACTATCCCTGGGGGCACGGAGGGTCACGACCCTCTGTTGCATCTTCACTGCTAACTTACTGCTCCATTCCTCTCTCTCATCTCTGCACTGAGTATTCATTTGTTGAGTAGCATTGGAAAATTAGACAGCTTTGCATGCAAATATTCATTGCAACCAGTCAAAGTTTGGGGTTTCTGGATCTGAAGCACCATAAATCCTGGACCACTGCCGAGATGCAGCTGCTCAGATGTTGTAAGGGAGCAGTCAGGGCTTCTGGAGACAGGTTCTGTGGGAGCTCCTAGCTGCAGCCCACCTCCCTGCCTGTCCTTCATGTCTGCCACCCCGAGGCTCACTAGGTTTGCCCTCTGGGTTTGTCGAATGCTGCCCTGAGCTCTTTGCCTCCCAGCAAGGCAAGCAGCCCTGGATGTAGCTGCAGGGCTCCATGCTAGGTACCAGGGCACCTATGGCTGGCCCTATTCAACAGTGCCCTATTTCTGTGGGAGCTCCAGGGGCCAGTTCATCTCCCTGCAGTTGGTGTTGGCAGCCCCGTTACTCATAAGGAATGACTTGTGCTGGCAGCCAGCTGGCTGAGACTCAGCAGCTAAGAGTACAGGGATTCATCACTGCCCAAGCAGGGCTCTGTTTTGCTATCTTCCCTCCCAATTTGGTGCTTTTTAAAACATCTTCCCATAAGACATGCCTTTGTTTATTTGTTTGTTTCTTTGCTTGGTTGGTTTGGTTTGGTTTGGAGCTATTTCAGGCTCTACACTTGCTTTTTCTACTGATATGTCACCTAGGGCTGGTGACGGCCACCACCTTTCTCTCAGCTTCCTGGATGCTAAGATTATAGCTGTGTGAGCTATACCACTACCACTTCTAGCATCTCTTCCAATATGCCAAATAGCTAATCCAAATAAACACTCAGTATCTATGAGTTCAGGGCTTATATGGCATCTCATTTAAAAATATATATAGTTTATCCTGATTTTTAGTACAGATATGCTGGCTCATCAACCCAGGTGGAATAATAAGAACTGTGTCAAGTTTGATAACTTTGAGAGACACAGAGGTAGGACAGCGGGTCGCCTCTGACAATGCACCTCATGGGGGTAAGATACATGATGGCACCTGGTCTCTGCCCACCGCATAAGCCCATGGCCACTCTGCTTCGGCAGGATAGCCATATGCAGCAGGGGCACACTTCTAGAAGCTCTTCTCAGAGGGGATCTTCCAGGATTCCAGGGCTGAGGCAGGGGATTTGGTTGGAGATGGGCAAAGGGGCTCAGGTTGAACTTCATGATGATAACACTATGAATTTCTCAGCTAGTCCTACAGGAGTTTCTAAAGAACTCTCTGGACACTCTCTTAGGTTTATTCCCATGTGCCTTTCTACCTTTTAATGAGGCACTTACCTCTGATCCCCTGAGTGAGAAAGCACGTGGGTCGTTATTTCATCTGTGCGTCAGTTTTCCCAAGCCAGCCTCAATATTCCTGTCCCCAGTGTGCCCAAGGCAAACTGTGTTAAGTAATGTGCACCTAGGCTATGGCATAGGATTGCTCACTGGTGCTGCACATATCCTCTGGAAGCAATTTCCCAATGACCAGTAAGTACCTCAATGCAAAGAGGCCAGAAACCTGCGAGATCATTAGAAACCCATGCTTAGAGAATGAAAGATCAGAGTGCCTGTTCTCTGATACTTACACAGAGGATTTGAACATGCTTGTGTCTAAGATGCCACCTGTAAATTGTCATGGGAGAAACATTTTGTGGGGCAGATAGAAAAGGTGGTCTAACTGCTTTACATGTTTTAAAAGTATTTATTTATGTGTGTGCATGTGCACATGTATACGGAGGCATGTGGAGGCCAAAAGAAGGCTTCAGATCTCTGAAACTAGACTTTCAGGCTGTTGTGAGCTCCCAGCATGAGAAACAAGCTTGTTCCTCTGGAAGAACAGCAAGAAGAAGCACTATTAACCAGTGAGCCATCCTTTTAATTTAACTTTTAAAAGAAAGAGGAAGCCAGGCAGTGGTGGCGCACGCCTTTAATCCCAGCACTTCGGAGGCAGAGGCAGGCGGATTTCTGAGTTCAAGGCCAGCCTGGTTCACAGAGTGAGTTCCAGGACAGCCAGGGCTACACAGAGAAACCCTGTCTCGGGAAAAAAAAGAAAAAAGAGAGAGAGAGAGAGAGAGAGAGAGAGAGAGAGAGAGAACAGAGACTGTGACATCAGTATTTCGCATTTACACCTCTCTGTGCCAGCATGTCTTCACTCTGAGAGCCCTGTGGCTTCCCAACCTGAGCAGAAACTTAGGTGAAGCCCAGAAAGTGCATTAGAAGAGCTGCCTCATTGAGATGTTCAAAGTATCCTCATTTGCTAGAGAAAGGGAACTTGGTCTTGTACATTCTAATCTGTGAAAATCATTTCTGTCTGACTGGTTTCCAGAGTGGCTTCAGTGAATCACTGACATGTGTGATCTAAATATCCCTTTCCAAAAGAAGGTCACCTGAGGCTGGCCGTGCCTGGCTAACACTAATCACAGCACAGGACATTGCTCCAATACTTAAGGGTTCAGGTTGAGAACAGTGACTTGATTATTTCGAGGTTTGTCTGTGTCTTTTCTATATTGTTCTTTCTGGAATTGAGATCAATTCATAAAGCAAAATTAGCAAAAAGGAATTCATTAGAAAAGTTAATAGCCATTGTTGAATATAAGTTTTGACACCTTTGACTCAAAAACTCCAAAATACTTCCTTTTGCCTGCCACAGCATAAATGTATGACACTCTTCTGCTAATCTAAAATCTACAATTTTAAATTGTAATAGGAATTTACAATTTAAAAAAATAAAGACGACAATTTGTAAGAAATACTCTTCTCTACAGAGGTATGTGCCAATATACCCAGAACCCCAGAGTGAGGCTGAGGCAGGAGGATTGTGAGCTTGATTCCAGCTTGAGTTACATAGTGGGATCCTCTCCAAAATCAAGCGGGATGCAGGGGGTGGTGAGCCAGAAACGCTCCATTCGGTCACTTATCTTGGCTCACACTGTGATGTAACTTGCCCTGCACACTTGCCTCAGGTCAGTGGCTGGTCATGAGCAGGGCATGCCACTTCAGCATGTGAACGTTCATCCATCACACACTCACCGCCAGCATGGTTGTGGCTCCCAACCCTGTTCTCTTCAGACACTGTAATGGATACTTCCTGCTAACTGGGTTAGTGGCTAAATATGACTCACATAAATACATGGAGCTATTTCAACAAACACTGCCGAGGACCAGAAAATGTTTCCTGCTGTGACGTGTAACTTCCATGAAACGGAATGAACGAAGATGATGTCGGCAGAGGAGCACATTGACACTCCCATCTCTTCATTGGGCTGTTCCCAAGGCCCATTAAGCTCCGTTTTATCTGTGGGGGCAGGGTGTCCAGTGTCCAGGGCTAACAAGGAGCTGCAGCTTCAGCAAGGAGAATGCCTGCCTCCTACCTAAGCAGGCTTGCAGAGCAGAGAGGGGCATGGTCAGCACTGACTCTGCATCAGATCATTTCTTAGCCTTGCTATTGGCTCACAGAGCCAGCATCTGTTGCCATGGGACAAACTAGTGCCTAGTTGGAAGGGTCCAATATCCTCCCTTCACCATGCAGTGAGATCACATCACACCACTTTTACAGTCTGACACTGCATGTGGTCGTGGACCTGTCAGCACATTCCTGGAAGGAGTGACTGTGTTTTGAGCTGATGGATCTGTTTTTATAGCTCTCAAGCCATACAGAACATGGTTAACAGCCACAGTATTTGCAGAACTGCAGAGGGGTCATATTAGCTCCCTCACAAACAGGATGGAAAGTAGCCAGTGGTTCACTCCTTGCTGGCTCCCAAAGTCTCCTTCCTTGCAGCTGTTTCTTCCCTTTTGTGTCAGTAGCCAAATGCCATTCAGTGCAGAAACAGGTGGAGACAAACTTGTCACTTAGTACAGAGTGTCTTTTAGGAAATTACACAGATGACACCACCCTGCTCCAAGGAAAAGTGATTTTATAATAAAAAGATGAAGGCTTCCTCCTCCCTTCCCCCACACTGATAGGTTTCTCTAGAAGACACATAGTACAGTTGCCTGCAATGACTCTGTTATCCCAGAATACATTTTAGCCAAGTTATAGTCACTTATTTTGAAAGATCCTAGATTGAAAGTTAGGTGCCAAGGGGTAAATTTTTAACCCAAATCCCAGTATAGTGAAGCTGTTTGCCAAGTAGCTCTGCACGTTCAGTCCCTGAATCCAGCACTACCAGAACTGAAATGTCCAGTGGGTGGAGACTGTCTCCTATGCACAGCCAGGTTCTACCCTCCCCCACAAGTGTGGGGGGAAGTGCACCGTGTATACAATGAGGAAGACACTTTCATTATCAGTGTGGGCTTAACAACACTTTGCTGATCAGGTAAGCCCATATTATTTCTGGTGACCTGGAGGAACCCAGAGCTTTTCTAGATTCCCCCTACTAATTGTGGCCCCTTCTAGGATGGCCAGGCTCCGGCTGACCATGTGACTTCTCTTAGAAGCCTAGGAAACATTTCCTCTCCACTGACTTGCTTCTCTGCTGGGTGTGCACTGTTTAGGATCAAATCTTTGAGGCCCCCCATGGGTTCTGTGGTCAACACGGCAGGCAAAACTTACTAGAGTAATAGATAGATGTCTCTCAGAGGGGTCTCATTATCCATTGGGTACATGTGGCCTGATCTTTTTGTCCCTCTAACTTCATTGGCATAGGTCTCCATGCTTTGATGCTCGAACATCCAAAAGGATAATTCCAACAGTCTTCCAGGTCTCAGTTCTCAAAACACTTAAACAGAGTGTATGAATAAATAATGAAATATGATTTTCTTAAAACTTGGTTTGCCACATATATGAAAGCTGACAAATTTGCATTTACCCACTCATCACCCAAGAATTGAATTTAAATTGTGTTCATAATGTGACAGTGACAAATTGGGGTTACCTGTTCATGTGTTATCAAACCAGATTCTTCATCTGCTGAACTGCTATTTATACCATCAGCTTTCCCTGAAGGCGAGCTCAGCTGAGACAGCGTTAGCTCTTTTAGTACAAGTTTGACTTCCTCATAAAAGTCTGGGAGATAATTCCAATAGTGGAATTGCAAGCTGGTACAACCACTCTGGAAAGCAGTCTGGCGGTTCCTCAGAAAACTGGGCATGACACTCCCGGAGGATCCGGCTATACCACTCCTGGGCATATACCCAGAGGCTTTACCTGCATGCAATAAGGACACATGCTCCACTATGTTCATAGCAGCCTTATTTATAATAGCCAGAAGCTGGAAAGAACCCAGATGTCCCTCAACGGAGGAATGGATTCAGAAGATGTGGTATATCTACACAATGGAATACTACTCTGCAATTAAAAACAATGAATTCACGAAATTCCTAGGCAAATGGTCAGATCTTGAAAATATCATCCTTAGTGAGGTAACCCAATCACAAAAGAACACACATGGTATGCAGTCACTGATAAGGGGATATTGACCGAGAATCTCGGAATACCCTAGACACAATCCGCATATCAATAGATTTCTAAGAAGATGGAAGGAGAGACCCCTGGTCCTGGAAAGACTGGATGTAGGGGAATGCCAGGACAGAGAAACGAGAGGGGGTTGAATGGAGAAAAGAGGGAGGGAAGGGGGCTTATGGGACTTTCGGGGAGGGAGGAAACGGGAAAGGGGAAATGATTTGGAATGTAAATTAAAAAAAAATAAAATAAATAATTAAAAAAATATCAAACACATAAGCCTTAAAACAGAATTTTGGATAAATATTAAGGCCATATTAAAAACTGTCGATCAAGAAAGCCATGGCATCTTCTACAGACTCGGTCTTTCAGATATAAAATGAGGGTGTTGAGAATGAAGGCAGAGACTCTGTGTAAACATCATATTCCTGGCACAGAATAATTGCCTTATAAGAGTTAGTTGTTGCTAATTTCTAAACTTATCTCATGCCCCTACTAGCCTAAGAGGGAAAATTCATTATTACAGCAAAATCTTGACAAATTTTAAAAACCTAAGTTTTAACGGAAGAAATGAAAACTCTAAATAAAAATACCATGCTGTGTAGCACACGGAACAACCAATATTCTTCTAGGGATGGGGTTTATATCTATCGTGGACAAGAAATTAGGGTTTAGGCAGTGGTGGTGCATGCCTTTAATCACAACACTTGGAGGCAGAGGCAGGTAGATTTCTGAGGCCAGCCTGGTCTAAAGAGTGAGTTCCAGGACAGCTGGGGCTGTACCAAGAAACCCTGTCTTGAAAAAGACAAAAAACAAAACAAAAAGAAAAAAAGAAATTAGGGTTTATCAGAATGAAAGGAACTAGACATTAGGACAAAATGTCTACAGCCTTGACACTGTCATTGTCCTACTAAAACCACTGACAGTCTCATAAGCCAAGGTGTTCCTGTACATGTAGTGGTGTTGAACATGCTTTGGCGCATGCAAATATACTACCAAGTATGACCCTTGCCTAGTAAGCTTACTTTTGTTTTTCTGTCAGAATTGTCCTATTTATAACCATTTTTTTCTTTTCTTTTCTTTTTCTTTTTTTTTTTCTTTTTTTGGATTGGATATTTTCTTTATTTACATTTCAAATATTTTCCCCATTCCAGGTCTCCCCTTCAGAAACCTCCTATTCCCTACTCCCTACCCCTGCCTCTATGAGGTGCTCACCCACCCATCCACCCACTCCATTCTTCCTCCCTGGCATCCCCTACACTGGAGCATTGAACCCCCTCAGGTCTAAGAGCCTCTCCTCCCACTGATGTCTGTCAAGGCCATTCTCTGCCACTTGTGTGGCCAGTGCCATGGGTCACTCCATGTGTATTCTTTACTTGGTGGTCCAGTCCCCAGGAGCTCCAGGGGTGGGGCATCCGGCCTGTTGACACTGTTGCTCCCTCCACAGGGCTGCAAACCCCCAGCTCCTTCAGTCCCTTCCCTACCTCCTCCACTGGAGACCCCGGAGCGCAGTCCAATAGTTAGCTGTGAGCTTCCGCCTCTGTCTTTGTCAAGAGCCTATCAGTAGACAGCCATATCAGGCTTCCATCAGCAAGCACTTCCCTGCATCCACAATAATGGCCGGGTTTGGGGGCTGTATATGTGATGGATCCCCAGGTGAGGTCATCTCCTTCCGTCTCTGATCCACACTTTGTATCCATATTTCCTTCTGTGAGTATTTTGTTTACCCATCTAAAAAGCACTGAAGCATCTACATTTTGGTCTTCCTTCTTCTAAGGCTTCATATGGTCTGTGAATTGAATCTTGGGTATTCCGAACATTGGAACTAATATCCACTTATCAGTGAGTACAAACCATATTTGCTCTTTTGTGACTGAGTTACCTCACTCAGGATGATATTTTCAAGTTCCATCCAGTTGCCTAAGAATTTCATGAATTCGTTGTTTTTAATAGCTGAGTAGTACTCCATTGTATAAATGTACCACACTTTCTGTATCCATTCCTCTGCTGAGGGACATCTGGGTTTTTTCCAGCTTCTGGCTATTATAAATAAGGCTACTATGAACATAGAAGAGCATGTGTCATTATTACATGTTGGAGAATCTTCAGGGTATATGGCCAGGAGTTGTATAGTTGCGTCCTCCAGTACTACTATGTCCAGTTTTCTGAGGAACTGCCAGACTGATTTCCATAGTGCTTGTACCAGCTTGCAATCCCACCAAAATGTAGCAACATTCCTTTGTCCACAATCTCGACAGCATCTGCTGTCCCCTGAGTTTTTGATCTTAGCCATTTTGCCAGGTGTGAGGTGGAATCTCAGGGTTGTTTTGACTTGCATTTCCATGATGACAAGGATGTTGAACATTTCTTTAGGTGCTTCTCGGCCATTCGATAATCCTCGATTGAGAATTCTTTGTTTAGCTCTGTACCCCATTTTTTAACAGTGTTATTTGACTCTCTCAAGTCTAACTTCTTGAGTTCTTTGAATATATTGGATATTAGCCCTCTATTGGATGTAGGATTGGTAAAGAACTTTTCCTAATCTATTGGTTGGCATTTGGTCCTATTGATAGTGTCCTTTGTCTTACAGAAGGTTTGCAATATTATGAGGTCTTGTTTGTCAATTCTTGATCTTAGAGCATAAGCCATTGGTGTTCTATTCTATTCAGGAACTTTTCCCCTGTGCCCATGTGTTGGAGATTTTTCCCCAATTTCTTTTCTGTTAGATTCAGTATATCTGGTTTTATGTAGAGGTCATTGATCCACTTGGACTTGAGCTTTGTACAGGAAAATAAGAATGGATTAATTTGCATTCTTCTACATGTTGACTGCCAGTTGAACCAGCACCATTTGTTGAAAATGCTGTCTTTTTTCCACTGGATGGTTTTAGCTCTATTGTCTAAGATCAAGAGATCATAGGTGTATGGACTCATTTCTGGGTCATCAATTCTATTCCATTGATCTACCTACCTGTCACTGTACCAATATCATGCAGTTTTTAACACTTTTGCTCTGTAGTACAGCTTGAGGTCAGGGATGGTGATTCCCCAAGTCCATTTGTTTTTGAGAATAGTTTCTGCTATCCTAGGCTTTTTGTTATTCCAAATGAATCTGAGAATTACATTTTCTATCTCTAGGAAGAACTGAGTTGGAATTTTGATGGGGATTGCATTGAATCTATAGATTTCTTTCAGCAAAGTGGCCATTTTTCCTACATTAATCCTGCCAATCCATGAGTATTGGAGATCTTTCCATCTTCTGTGGTCTTCTTTGATTGCTTTCTTGAAGTTCTTGTTTGATTAGAGTCACACCAAGATATTTTCTATTGTTTGTGGCTATTGTGAAGGGTGTCATTTCCCTAATTTCTTTCTCAGCCTGTTTATCCTTTGAGTATAGGAAGGCTACTGATTTGTTTGAGTTAATTTTATATCCAATGACATTGCTGAAGTTGTTTATCAGCTGTAGGAGTTCTCTGGTGGAGTTTTTGGAGTCACTTAAGTATACTATCATATCATCTGCAAATAGTGATATTTTGACTTCTTCCTTTCCAATTTGTATCCCTTTGACATCCTTTTGTTATATAATTTCTCTGGTTAGAATTTTGAGTACTATATTGAATAGATAGGAAGAGAGTGGGCAGCCTTGTCTAGTCCCTGATTTTAGTGGAATTACTTCAAGTTTCTCTCCATTTATTTTGATGTTGGCTACTGGTTGGCTGTATATTGTTTTTACTATGTTTGGGTTTGGGCCTTGAATTCCTGATCTTTGCAAGACTTTTAACATGAAGGAATGTTGAATTTTGTCAAACACTTTTACAGCATCTAATGAAATGATACTGTGGCTTTCTTTCATTGAGTTTGTTTATATAGTGGATTACATTGATAGATTTCTATATATTGAACCATACCTGCATCCTTGGGATGAAGCCTACTTGATTGTGATGAATGACCATTTTGATGTGATCTTAGATTCAGTTTTTGAGAATTTTATTAATTATTTTTGCATCGACATTCATAAGTGAAATTGGTCTGAAGATTTTTTTTTAATTGGGTCTTTGTGAGGTTTTGGTATCAGCGTAACTGTGACTTCATAAAACGAATTGGATAGTGTTCCTTCTGTTTCTATTTTGTGGAATAGTTTGAAGAGTATTGGTATTAGGTCTTCTTTGAAGGTCTGAGAGAACTCTCCACTAAATCCGTCTGGTTTGGGGATTTCTGCTGTTTTTGTTGCTATTGAAGACCAGCCTTAATCCATAGTGATCTGATAGGAGGGATTTTTTTCAATCTTCTTATATCCCTGATATAAGGTCTGATTTGTGACTGATTATATGGTCAGTTTTGGAGAAGGTACCATGAGGTACTGAGAAGAAGGTATATATTTTTTTGAATTAGAATAAAATCTTCTATAGATATCGGTTAAATCCATTTGATCCATAACTTCTGTTAGTTTCACTGTGTCTCTGTTTAGTTTGTGTTTCCATGATCTGTCCATTGAGAAGAGTGGGGTGTTGAAGTCTCCCACTATTATTGTGTGAGTTGCAGTGTGTGCTTTGAGCTTTAGTAAAATTTCTTTTATGAATGTGGGTACCCTTGCACTTGGAACAAGGATGTTCAGAATTGAAAGTTCTTCTTGGTATATTTTTCCTTTGATGTGTATGAAGTGTCCTTCCTTATCTTTTTTGATGACTTTTGGTTGAAAGTCAATTTTATCATGTATTAGAATGGCTATGCCAGCTTGTTTCTTGGGACAATTTGCTTGGAAAATTATTTTCCAGTACATTACTCTGAGGTAGTATTTGTCTTTGATGGTGAGGTGCATTTCCTGTATGCAGCAAAATGCTGGGTCCTGTTTATGTGTCCAGCCTGTTAGTCTACGTCTTTTTATTGGGGAATTGAGTCCATTGATGTTAAGAGATATTAAAAGGGGGTTGTGGCTTTTTATTATTTTTCATGTTATTTTTACGATTGTGTGTCTATCTTCTTTTGGGTTTGTTGAAAGAAGATTACTTTCTTACTTTTTCTAAGGTGTAGTTTCCCTCCTTATGTTGGTATTTTCCATCTCTTATCCTTCATAGGCCTGGATTTGTGGAAAGATATTGTGTAAATTTGGTTTTGTCATGGAGTATATTGGTTTCTCTATCTATGGTAATTGAGAGTTTTGCTGGGTATAGTAGCCTGGGCTGGCATTTGTGTTCTCTTAGGGTATATATGAGATCTGTCCAGGATCTTCTAGCTTTCATAGTCTCTGGTGAGAAGTCTGGTATAATTCTGATATGTTTGCCTTTATATATTACTTGACCTATTTCCCTTACTGTTTTTAATATTCTTTCTTTATTTTGTGCATTGGGTGTTTTGACTATTATATGAAGGGAGGAATTTCTTTTCTGGTCCAGTCTATTTGGAATTCTGTAGGCTTCTTCTATGTTCATGTGCATCTCTTTCTTTAGGTTAAGGAAGCTTTCTTCTATAATTTTGTTGAAGATATTTACTGGCCCTTTAAGTTGGGAATCTTCACTCTCTTCTATACCCATTATCCTTAAGTTTGGTCTTCTCATTGTGTCCTGGATTTCCTGGATGTTTTGGGTTAGGAGCTTTTTGCATTTTGCATTTCCTTTGATTGTTGTGTCAATGTTTTCTATGGTATCTTCAGCCCCTGAGATTTTCTCGTCTATTTCTTGAATTCTGTTGGTGATGTTTGCATCTATGACTCCTGGTCTCTTTCCTAGGTTTTCTAACTCCAGTGTTGACTCCCTTTGTTTTGTTTTGTTTTGTTTTTATTCTTTCTATTTCCATTTTGGTGGTGTTTTCCTGTAATTCTTTAAGGGATTTTTGTGTTTCCTCTTTAATGGCTTCTACCTCTTTCTCTGTGTTCTACTGTATTTCTTTAAGGGAGTTATTTATGTCCT
Source organism: Tokudaia tokunoshimensis (assembly GCA_036184795.1). Taxonomy (NCBI): domain Eukaryota; kingdom Metazoa; phylum Chordata; class Mammalia; order Rodentia; family Muridae; genus Tokudaia; species Tokudaia tokunoshimensis. Next base: position 142,531,015 of record BTHU01000003.1, read on the forward strand.
TCTTAAAATCCTCTATCATCATCATGAGATGTGATTTTAAATCAGAATCTTGCTTTCCTGGTGTGTTGGGGTATCCAGGGGTTGCTGTGGTGGGGGAACTGGGTTCTGATGATGCCAAGTAGCCTTGGTTTCTGTTGCTTATGTTCTTGCCCTTGCATTTTGCCATCTGGTTATCTCTGGTGTTAGCTGTTCTTGCTGTCTCTGACTGTGGCTTGCCCTTCCTGCAAGTGCTTCTGTGTCAGTACTCCTGGGAGACCAGTTCTCTCTGAGAGGAATTTGGGTATGTGAGGTGTGGCACAAGGTCAGCCCTGGAGAGCAGACAGAAAACAGAAGGATCCTGTCCCCAATTGCTCCGTGGTTCCTGTGTCCTGATGGCTCTGTTAGGCATTCCTGGGCCAGGAATTTGAACAGTACTGGTGGTATTACTTGTGCTTATAGGTGTGCTGGCTCTCCTGGGAGACCAGCTCCCTCCTGGTGGTATTTGTTTATGTAGTGCTGTTGCACAGGCTCAGCTCCAGCTGGAGACACTTACTTCTTTTTATAGGTTGAAGTGTGTAACTTGGTTGAAATCTACTCTCTAGTACTGACAAATATGACCTCCTTTGGAAATAGGACCTTGGCAGAGATAGTTAAAATGCAATCATGATGTTGGGCCCTAATCCTATTTGACTTTTGCTCTTACATAAAGTTGAAATTTGGACACAGAGCTTGACACACAGAGTGAACAATATGTGAACATGAAGGTGGAAGTTGGGGTCATAAATCTACAAAGCAATGACTACCAAAATTACCACCAGGAGTAGGCATGGTACCAGAAGCAAGGTGAGATACCAGAACAGATTATCCCCACAGTATTTAGACTGGAAATCAATCCTGTTGACCCACTGATTTTAAACTTACCAACTTCCAGAACTTCAAAAGAATAAGGTCTTTGCCATGGCCTCCTTAGCAATTTAATAGTCTTAGAGTCTTCTTGTTGGACCAACAAGATGGCTAAGAAGGCAAAAGTACTTCTCACCAAGGCTGACAACCTGTGTTCAATTCCAGTGTCCTACATGGTGGAAAAATGACGCCACACTGTTTCTTTCTCTCTCTCTCTCTCTCTCTCTCTCTCTCTCTCTCTCTCTCTCTCTCTCTCTCTCTCTCTCTCTCTCTCGCACACACACACACACACACACACACACTAAAAATAAATAAACATTTTAAAAACCTTCCTGTTTTTCTAATCTATTCCCACAGCCTCACTGCAGCTTCTGACCTCTCTGCTCACTACCCGTGCCAGTAAGATAGTCTTCTAGATGCACAATCTGCTTTGTTTGGAAAGCAAGTATTGGGCCTGCTTCCAAGCAGCACAGCTGCCAACATCCAGGAGAGTTGCCAGAGCATAAGGAACACCAGGTGTCTGAACCTTGAGTGTACTCAGAGGCCAAGTTCATGAGCCAGTTAGAGAGCGCTCAGACTGTCACCATGCTCAGTCCTCCAGCAGCTAACAAGAGCTCACTACAGAGAGGGGCCGCATTTGAGAAGTTACTAAGTTCTAGCTGTTCAATATTCAACAATTCACTCAAAATGGTACCATAACTACTCTTTTAGGAAATTCCTGATTCTACTATAGCTTTGGGGGAATTTCCTTTATCTACCACATTAGTCCTGCAATGAAAAGATCTTAAATAACTGGAGTCACGGCTCAGCAGTTAAGAGAACTTCCTGCTCTTGCAAGTACCCACATTGGGTAGCTTGCAACTGCCTGTAACTCCAGTTCCAGAGAATCAACAACTTCTTCTGGCCTCCAAGGTACCCTTGGGTGTACACAGTGCACATACAGACAAGCAGGCATGCACACATACACATAAATACAATTCAAAAATTAAAGACCCTCACACTCTATGTTCCTTAGTACAGCCAGGAAATGGGCAGGAAATTCAAATTCCAGTCATCAGGCTTCCTCCCCAGGCTCTTTTAATTCTGAGTTAGGAAAATATCCTTGTTTAATTTGGGGAGTAATCCTGAAAACCGTGTGCCAGAGTTCTTGCTGCCAAGCTTCTGCAGCTGACCTGCCTACAGCAGCTAGTTGTCTAAGATGGGTGTGCCAGCTTCTTGTCAGCTTCTTGTCTTGCTGCTGCTGTGATTTTGGTGGCTCTGTTCTGCTTTCATCTCATGTTTCCTTGCATCCTTCCAGACCTTAGGACAGAAGACGAGTTTTCTGGGGTTTGCAACCAAGAAGCCTGGAAAGGTCACTGCAGATAGTGTGAGACTAAGATGCAAGCCTGCTTCACACGAACTGTGAGGCCTGAGGAAAGGGGCTTGTTCATTCAGGATTCGAGGCTGCTATTTGCTGTTCAGGAGAAAGCAAGAGAGGATGAGGGGGTTTAGCAGAGTAGTTGAACAAGGGGAAAAAATTCTAAAATCAAACAGCATTTCAGCTAAAAGATGTTCAAGATGACAGTCCCATCCAGAAGTACCCTACTCCGTTGCCAGAGAAGAGAAGTGGGACAGAAATAACCTGACTGGCTACAATTGGCATTTGTCCTTGGTGGTCATGTTTTGGCAGCTGCTATGATTGACTCGGTTTCTTGCTTATAAAAGTCTAATATTAGGTTAGGTTACAACTTACTTACACATCAATGTAAGGTTACAGTTCACAATGTACAGAGGCTGTGTGGGGCCAAACCAACAAGGAGACACATTAAACCAAACTTGGCTTAATGGTTCACCTTTTAAAAAGAAAATTACTTTATTTATGTTGAATGGGAGGTGTGCTCATGAGTTCATTGCCTGTGGAGATCACAAGAGGGTGTTAAAACAGGAGTGACAGGCTGTTGTGAGCGTCCTATATGAGGACTAGAAGCTCAACTCAAGTCCCAACTCTTACTTTTTATTCCTAAGAATTTTAGTTTAGTCACTGAGAAAGCTCTCTGTTGCTGTCAACCCAGTACAAAGCCCAATGAAAGAAAATATGCAGGGAATGGGATACAGAGAGGGGTAGAAGGTAAAACAGTTATCTACTTTAAACTCACACAGGATATTTCTCCCTGAGTATTGGAATAAAATGTTTGAAAGTCATATACTCTAATGTACAAATACAGCAATAGGATGCACCTAGTGGTATATGAAGAGACCCTACCTCATAAATACCAATGACACCAAAAAACTGAACATCACCAGGAAGTATCAGGAAACATTCCTGTGTCCTCTCTCTCTCTCTTCTCTAAGATAACAATTTCCCTGGATGTGTGCAAGCATTCTTGTGTGCGTGTATGTGTGTGTGTGAGTGTGTGTGTGTGTGTGTGTGTGTGCTCACATGCATGCATGTGTGCATGCTCATGAAAACCAAAGGTCTAGAACTTGACAAGTAAGCTAGGCAGGTTGGCCAGTGGGCTCCAGGGATCCACTCATCCCCACCTTTCCAGAGCTGGGATGACAATCACATACAACCATACCTGATGGCTTTTCTCTGTGGGTTCTAGGGATCAAAAGCAGGTCCATGTGTCTCCAAGGTACTTAGGTACTTACTTACTGAGTGAGCTCTCTCACCAACTCTGTCACCAAATATCCAATATGTGTCTGTGTTCATGTGTGAGCTCATGTGCATGTATATGGAGACCCAAAGTTTCCACCTTATTTTCTAAGATGTGGTCTTTCAGTCAGTGTGGAACTCCCAAATGGGCTAGGCTGGTTAGCCAGCAAGCTCCAGGGATCCTCCATGTCCACCCAGTCACCACTGGAATCGTGGGTACCTGCCACTTTTTTGTGTGGTATTATTGGATTCAGATTGTCGTGCTTGTTCAGCATGCACTTTACAAACTGAGCCATCACCTAGTCCCATAAAACTGAAAGCTAAGCTCACATCAAACCCACAATCCTCCTCAGTCATCCTCTTTTAACATTTGCCTACTAGCTAATAGCTAATGGCAGTCCCTCCACAACTGGTGTGTTTGTTTCTTGGCTTGCTTGTTTATTTATTTATTTAGAGATATGTTCTTACTATGTAGCCCACATATTAACACAGAACTCATAATCCTCTTACCTCAGCCTCATGAGTTCTCATCAGCTGTGCTATTTTACTAAGCTAATTTATTTTTCCTATGTTTGAATTTTGCACAAATGGGATTATATACTATGTTTCACCTTGCAAATGGTTTCTATGGCTCCCTTGGGATTCACTTGGCTCCATTGGCATGATAGTCCACAGTATATGCACCATGATTTGTCCATTTACTCAACTGTGTGCTCCATAATAGGTACGGGCCCTATTATTTTTCAACTAACTATATATTTTTGAAGATGTTGGAAGTTGCAAATTAAATTCATTTTGTAAGACCAACATACAGATGTATATTTAATGAATCAGAATTAGAAATTAAAGTTTACCCTACAATGTGGTAGCCCCTATAGCCCCAACTTAGCACTAAAGCAAGAAGAGCTCAAATTTAAGGCCAGTCTCGGGAACAATAGAAGGACCTTGGCTCTGAGATTAGGGAGAGAGCTCAGTGAGTAAGACCATTATCTGTGCAAGCATGAGGACCTGAATTCAGATCTCCAAAACCACATAAAAACAACAACAACCAAACAGACATCACTGAATGCACCTAGAATCTCAGCATTGGGGGAAAGAGACAAGAGGGTCCTGAGATTGCTGACAAACTGGCCTTGATCAATCAGTAGGCTATGTAAGTATGGGTTAGTCAGTGATTCTGCTTCAAGTGGGTAAGATGGAGAGCAATAGAAAAAGGCACCAATATTGCCAATAAATAACAAAGTAAATGACAGTAAAATGAAATTATGGTCAATACTAAAATCTTACCTAAAAATAGATTGTTTTTTTTTTCAGAAAGTTAGGGAACAAAATAATAGAGGCATAATTTCCAAGCCCCCACTTGCAGATAGAAATGTGTATTATTGTTTGTTGTGGATGACTCTGTGCTGCTTGTATTTTTATGCTAATTCTGCTCTCCTGGAGAGGCTCTGTGGAATGAGGAATGAGTCACATACTCAGATGGCTTCTTGTGAACCAGTCCTCTAATGAATAAAGGAGCCAATCACTGGGCAAGTAGACGGGACTTCTGGGTTAGACAAAGGAAGAGAGGAAGCAGGAGAAAGTTAGGTCCTTTTGGAATGGAGACAATATATGGATAAGACGTAGTTGCTAGAGTTTCCCAGTATTGTGGTGAATCTACAAGAATTCGCCTCTGGAGGGATCAAATTTTAATAAGACTTACAGGATTAGGTCTTAGTTGTTGCACCCAGATATTGAGTTACCATTGTTTCTGAACTAAGTTTGTGTTGCATTTTCCTTCACGCAGTGGCTCATTTGGGTTCAAGAGAGAAAGGTATGGTGGCCAAGCGTGGGTTTGCCAGCTGTGCACCACAAAGGCCTTGGAGGATTTGAAGCAAGGGGTTGGCGTGGTAGCGACTCACCAGTGGGAACCTAACACGCTAGGTGGAGAGATTGTGGTGATCTGAGTGAGAGTCTCTACAAGATAAAAACAGGTCAGTCATTGCCCGCCAGCACATGGTTAGCCAGGGGAAGAGAGAAAGGGGCACAAGTTTGGGAATGGGCCGGTTCTATCGTTTTTAGTATTTCCTGCAACAGTTGTTTTCAGGGTTCATAGGGGAAAACATTTGAGGATTTTCCTTTTTGATCTTCTCTTCTATCAAACACAAAGTCTCCTCCCTCACTGCCTACACCAAGTCCCCACTAAAGAAAGAAGTTACCCATTCGCTCAGCTAAAGTAGCAGAGGTCGTTGCCCCATTCCCTACATGACTGTGCAAACCACATGGCTTATCTCTGCATCAAGACTCTGGTCCAAAGAAGCCTTGTGAATGAACTTAATCTAAGGAGGAGGTATCTTTGTGATCACCACATGATGTAGATGGGTAACTATTTTAGAGTTGTTTATCTGCTTATTCATTAGTTTACTCTTCATATCCCCTCATATTTGATTGAAATTCAAGGAAGTCAAGTAATGTTCTAGAATAACACCAGAATCATAGTGTTTGTGCTAGACTGTTCCACAGGCAACTGAGTATCCAACAGTTAGGGCACTGGTGTTGAGAATAGAGCTATTCGCTCAGCTCATGTGGCCTCAATGGGACAGTATGCACTGTGGGTGTACGCTATTTCTAAATGTTATTTTTTAAAAAAACACAAGCTAGAATTGCTTAGGAAGAGGGAACCTACACTGATGAACTGTGCCCATCAGATTGGCCTGTGGACATGTCTTGATTGGCAAGTGATGTGGGAGGGTTCAGCTTGCTGTGGCCTCTGCCATATCTGGGCAGGTAGCCTTAGATCTTAAAAAAAAAAAAAAGCAGTCTTAGCAAGCCAGTTGGCAGCATTCCTCTGTGGTTTCTGCTGACATTTCCACCTCCAGATTCCCACCTCCATTACAACCTCTACTTCCCTCAAGGATGGACTGCAAAGTGTACAACAACAGAAACCCTTCTGAGTTGTTTTTGATTGGTGTGTTACCATAGCCACAGAAAAGCAAACTAGTATACAGGGAGTGAATTATTTTTTAAGATAGTCTATGGTTTACGGCTCTACAAAAAGTCACAGAATGGAGCAGATATCTAGAATATCTGGGATATTAAATTTGCTCAGGGTTCCCTTACAAATATAGAGGAGAAAAAGATCAAATGTTATCAAGTAGGGTGAGACATGAAAAGATGAGCGGACAGATGAGAAGCCCTTGGGCTTCTGGAGTCCGATGCTGTTAGTGAGATCACACAGCATCTGGATGTCCATTGCTGATTTAAATCTGAACAAGCAAACATTTAACACTTAAAACATTAAAATCATCTTCATCAAAGCATTCAGAATGTCTAATCACTCATGAAACTGTGGGGTGCCTGGGGCCATAGGTGGTTTTCTCAGGTATTATGCTATTTATCCTACTCTCGGGAAGAAGGAGACAGAGGATGATATCAGAATCTGTGGGTCCTGTGGACTCCCATCCCCCAGAAAATCTGGGTTCCAGAATTGTTGGATGAAATCCTCACCACTGGGTACATCAAACTGTTTTCTCAGTAAAATCAAAGTCAGGATCCATCTAGGATGTTAACTGAAAGACTAAAGTGTTTTCACATCTGAGAGCGTGCTTTGAGGTTTCCTCTTATTATTCTCTGTGATACCAGGACAGGAACAAAGGTGTGACATCTATAAGTCAGTTTTAGTCTCACTCACCATTTCTCCAAGGCCATTTGAAGAGCCCAAAGTTAACTTAGCAATACAGCCCCCCACCCTGCCTGGGCCATGTGTTTGTTTCCTGAAGTTTGGGGCAGTATGCACATGCATACCTTCGAGGCAGTGACAAGGGCCAGCAGTGGCTCAGCTGCAGAGATGGTGCACAGGTTTCACTGTGGTACTTTGAAATTCACACATTCTTTTCTCTTAGCCATAGCGTTAAATGTATTTTTTCCTTTTTATCCAGCATATATATGTAATGACTGTTTAAAACATAGAAGGCTTTCAGGATAGCTAGCATGTCATATTATTAGCTAGCATATCATATTATTAACAAGAAAATTCAAAATCCTGGCTTGGGGATCACTTTTATACAAAAGACAACATGGCACGGCAGTGGCAGGATTCAGAACACAGTGTTGCATAAGGCAAGAGTAGTGTAGGTTCTAACTTCAGCTACAGTACTAAAAGCCAACCCTCTTCTACATTCCCCATGGAATCCACTTCCCATGAGGATTATGATGCACTTGCTCTAACCTAGTCACAAGATTGTGTCCACCCTTCTAATTTATACTATTCTTCATTTAACCATAGTGTTTTATAAAATTACAAAAGCTTGTGTATGATGGGGCTCAGTCCACCACTCCCATTGGACATATTATATGTAATATATCTGTGATGTGACACATATGTTGTACATACACAAATGATTAGAATATCAGTAAAATAAGACATGCACACTAAGTGGATTTTATGTATTTCTTCTGTTTCCAGAACATAGGAAGAGAATTCTCCTGGAAACAGATGTCTATAATCTCCTGTTGCTTCTTCCCATCAGCCCAGCCCATCTCACTAGTGCCCAGGGTCTGAGGGTCTACCCTGAGTAGCAGGAGTACTGGGGTCCGCTGAATTTCACCATGTGTTCACATCTACTGCAAACATGGACACAGAACTATGGCTTACACTTGAAATCAAGCACTGTTGGCATGCCAACCATAATTTCCCACTTCTGTCTAGAAGACAAATGTTGAACTGAGTGATCATAGATAAACTTCAGGTAAATGCACAGTGCTGTAGGTACTGGCTAGATGTACATGTTTTTATTTTATTTTAATTTTAGTCAAATAAATCTTAAGAATTGTTCTTCTATCTTGGCCTACTGGTCAAAAGTATGCCAGATCAAAAGGTCTAATTTGCCCCAAAGTGACAGTCTTTTGGATATTGTCATAATCTGATATTTCAGAAGATTTTAAAGAAACAATATTGAGGTTTTCAGGGCTAAAAATTCTCCAAACAACAATTGTCTGTCATTGTCTCCAGAAAGTATGCTTAAAAGAGAGTCACACTCTTCCTTTTTTTTTTTTTATTTTTTTTTAATTTAATTTAATTTTATTTTTTTAATTTACATTCCAAATCACTTCCCCTTTCCCGTTTCCTCCCTCCCTGAAAGTCCCATAAGCCCCCTTCCCTCCCTCTTTTCTCCGTTCAACCCCCTCTCATTACTCTGTCCTGGCGTTCCCCTACATCCAGTCTTTCCAGGACCAGGGGTCTCTCCTTCCATCTTTTTAGAAATCTATTGATATGCTGATTGTGTCTAGGGTATTCTGAGATTCTGGGTCAATATCCCCTTATCAGTGACTTCATACCATGTGTGATCTTTTGTGATTGGGTTACCTCACTAAGGATGATATTTTCAAGTTCTGACCATTTGCCTAGGAATTTCGTGAATTCATTGTTTTTAATTGCAGAGTAGTATTCCATTGTGTAAATATACCACATCTTCTGAATCCATTCCTCCGTTGAGGGACATCTGGGTTCTTTCCAGCTTCTGGCTATTATAAATAAGGCTGCTATGAATATAGTGGAGCATGTGTCCTTATTGCATGCAGGTAAAGTCTCTGGGTATATGCCCAGGAGTGGTATAGCCGGATCCTCCGGAAGTGTCATGCCCAGTTTTCTGAGGAGCCGCCAGACTGCTTTCCAGAGTGGTTGTACCAGCCTGCAATTCCACCAGCAGAGGAGGAGTGTTCCTCTTTCTCCACATCCTCGCCAACAACTGCTGTGTCCTGTGTTTTTGATCTTAGCCATCCTGACTGGTGTGAGATGGAATCTCAGGGTTGTTTTGATTTGCATTTCCCTAATGACTAAGGATGATGAACATCTCTTTAGGTGCTTCTCAGCCATTAGATATTCTTCAGGTGAGAACTCTTTGTGGAGCTCTGTACCCCATTTTTAATAGGGTTACTTGCCTCTCTGGAGTTTAACTTCTTGAGTTCTTTGTATATCTTGGATATTAGCCCTCTGTCGGATGTAAGGTTGGTAAAGATCATTTCCCAGTTAGTTGGTTGCTGCTTTGTCTTTTTGACGGTGTCTTTTGCCTTGCAAAAACTTTGTAATTTAATGAGGTCCCATTTGTCTATTCTTGATCTTAGAGTATAAGCTATTGGAGTTCTGTTCAGGAAATTCTCCCCTGTGCCCATATGTTCAAGGTTCTTCCCTAGTTTCCCTTCTATTAGTTTCAGTGTGTCTGGTTTTATGTGGAGATCTTTGATCCACTTAGAATTGAGCTTAGTGCAAGGAGATAAGGATGGGTCAATTTGCATTCTTCTGCATGTTGACCTCCAGCTGAGCCAGCACCATTTGTTGAAAAGGCTATCTTTTTTCCACTGGATGGTTTTAGCTCCTTTGTCAAAGATCAAGTGACCATAGGAGTGTGGATTCATTTCTGGGTCTTCAATTCTGTTCCATTGATCTACATGTCTGTTACTGTACCAATACCATGCAGTTTTTAACACTATTGCTCTGTAGTACAGCTTGAGGTCCGGGATACTGATTCCCCCAGAGGTTCTTTTACTCTTGAGAATAGTTTTAGCTATTCTGGGTTTTCTGTTATTCCAGATGAATTTTTGAATTGCTCTTTCTAACTCTATGAAGAATTGAGTTGGGATTTTGATGGGGATTGCATTGAATCTGTGTATTACTTTTGGTAAGATGCTCATTTTTACTATATTAATCCTGCCAATCCATGAGCATGGCAGATTTTTCCATCTTCCGAGGTCTTCTTCAATTTCTTTCTTCAGAGACTTGAAGTTCTTGTCATACAGATCTTTCACTTGTTTGGTTAGCGTCACGCCAAGATACTTAATATGGTTTGTGGCTATCGTAAAGGGTATTATTTCTCTTACTTCTTTCTCAGCCTGCTTATCCTTTGAGTATAGGAAGGCTTCTGACTTGCTTGAGTTGATTTTATATCCGGCCACTTTGCTGAAGTCGTTTATCAGCTGTAGGAGTTCTCTGGTGGAGTTCTTTGGGTCGCTTATGTATACTATCATATCGTCTGCAAATAGTGATAGTTTGACTTCTTCCTTTCCAATTTGTATCCCTTTGACCTCTTTTTCTTGTCTAATTGCTCTAGCTAGAACTTCAAGTACTATATTGAAAAGATATGGAGAGAGAGGGCAGCCTTGTCTAGTCCCTGATTTTAGTGGGATTGCTTCAAGTTTCTCTCCGTTTAGATTGATGCTGGCTACTGGTTTGCTGTAAATTGCTTTTACTATGTTTAGATATGGGCCTTGAATTCCTGATCTTTCCAAGACCTTTAGCATGAAAGGATGCTGAATTTTGTCAAATGCTTTCTCAGCATCTAATGAGATGACCATGTGGTTTTTTTCTTTGAGATTGTTTATGTAGTGGATTACATTGATGGATTTCCTTATATTGAACCATCCCTGCATCCCTGGGATGAAGCCTACTTGATCGTGGTGAATGATCGTTTTGATGTGTTCTTGGATTCGGTTGGCAAGAATTTTATTGAGTATTTTTGCATCGATATTCATAAGAGAGATTGGCCTGAGATTCTCTTTCTTTGTCGGATCTTTGTGTGCTTTTGGTATTAGTGTAATTGTGGCTTCATAGAACGAGTTGGGTAGTGTTCCTTCTGTTTCTATTTTGTGGAACAGTTTGAAGAGTATTGGTGTTAGGTCTTCTTTGAAGGTCTGATAGAATTCTGCACTAAAACCATCTGGACCTGTGCTTTTTTTGGTTGGAAGACTTCCAATGACAACTTCTATTTCTTCAGGGGTTATAGGACGGTTTAGATGGTCTATTTGATCCTGATTTAATTTTGGTACTTGGTATCTGTCAAGGAAATTGTCCATTTCCTCAAGATTTTCTAGTTGTGTTGAATACAGGTTTTTGTAGTAGGATCTGATGATTTTTTGAATTTCCTCAGTTTCTGTTGTTATCTCTCCCTTTTCGTTTCTGATTTTATTAATTTGGATACTATCTCTGTGCCCTCTGGTTAGTCTGGCTAAGGGCTTATCTATCTTGTTGATTTTCTCAAAGAACCAACTCCTCGTTTTGTTGATTCTTTGTATGGTTTTATTTGTTTCTACTTGATTGATTTCAGCCCTGAGTTTGATGATTTCCTGCCTTCTACTCCTCTTTGGTGTATTTGCTTCTTTTTGTTCCAGGGCTTTCAGGTGTGCCATTAAGCTGTTAGTGTATGCTGTCTCCCGTTTCTTTTTGGCGGCACTCAGGGCTATGAATTTTCCTCTTAGCACTGCTTTCATTGTGTCCCATAAGTTAGGGTATGTTGTGCCTTCATTTTCATTAACTTTCAAAAAGTCTTTGATTTCTTTCTTTATTTCCACCTTGACCAAGTTATCATTGAGTAGAGCATTGTTCAGCCTCCATGTGTACGTGGGTTTTCTTTTGTTTTTGTTGCCATTGAAGACCACCCTTATTCCATAGTGATCTGATAGGAGGCATGGGATTATTTCTATCTTCTTGTATCTGTTGAGGTCTGATTTGTGACCAATTATATGGTCAATTTTGGAGAAGGTACCATGAGGAGCTGAGAAGAAGGTGTATTCTTTAGCTCTAGGATGAAATGTTCTATATATATCAGTTAGTTCCATTTGGTCCAAGGCTTCAATTAGATTCACTGTGTCCCTGTTTAGTTTCTGCTTTCCTGAACGATCCATTTCAGAGAGCGGGGTGTTGAAGTCACCCACTATAATTGTGTGCGGTGCGATGTGTGCTTTGAGTTTTAGTAAAGTTTCTTTTACGAATGAGGGTGCCCTTGCATTTGGAGCATAGATATTCAGGATTGAGAGTTCTTGATGGTGGATTTTTCCCTTGATCAGTATGTAGTGTCCTTCTGTGTCTTTTTTGATGACTTTGGGTTGAAAATCAATTTTATCCGATATTAGGATGGCTACTCCACCTCGTTTCTTGGGGCCATTTGCTTGTAAAATTGTTTTCCAGCCTTTTACTCTGAGGTAGTGTTTGTCTTTGACACTGAGGTGCGTTTCCTGCATGCAGCAAAATGCTGGGTCCTGTTTACGTATCCAGTCTGCTAGTCTATGTCTTTTAATTGGGGAATTGAGACCATTGATATTAAGAGAGATTAAGGCATAGTGATTATTGCCATCTGCCATTCTTGACGCTATCTTTATGTTTGAGTGGTTATCTACTTTTGGGTTTGATTCAAGAAGGTTATTATCTCATTTTTTCCTGGGTGTTGTTTCTCTCCCTGTATTGGAGGTTTCCACCTATTATCCGTTGCAGGGCTGGATTTGTGGAAAGATATTGTGAAAATTTGGTTTTATCATGGAATATCTTGGTCTCTCCATCTATGGTGATTGAGAGTTTTGCTGGGTATAGTAGTCTAGGCTGGCATTTGTGCTGTCTTAGTGTCTGCATGAGATCTGCCCAGGATCTTCTGGCTTTCATAGTCTCTGGTGAGAAGTCTGATGTGATTCGGATAGGTCTTCCTTTGTATGTTACTTGGCCCTTTTCTCTTACTGCATTTAGTATTCTTTCTTTGTTTAGAACATTCGGTGTTTTGATTATTATGTGACGGGAGGTATTTCTGTTCTGGTCCAGTCTGTTTGGAGTTCTGTAGGCTTCTTGTATGTTCATCGGCATCTCTCTCTTTAAGTTAGGGAAGTTTTCCTCCATAATTTTGTTGAAGATGTTTACTGGCCCTTTAAGTTGCAAATCTTCACTCTCATCTATACCTATAATCCTTAGGTTTGGTCTTCTCATTGTGTCCTGGATTTCCTGGATGTTTTGGGTTACGCGTTTTTTGCATTTTGCATTTTCTTTGACTGTTGAGTCGATGCTTTCTATGGAATCTTCAGCACCTGAGATTCTTTCTTCCATCTCTTGTATTCTATTGTTGATGTTTGCATCTATGACTCCTGATTTCTTCCCAAGGTTTTCTATCTCCAAAGTTGTCTCCCTTTGTGATTTCTTAGTTGTTTCTACTTCCTTTTTTAGTTCCTGGATGGATTTGCTGAGATCCTTCACTTGTTTGTTTGTATTTTCCTGTATTTCTTTAAGGTATTTTTGCATTACCTCTTTCAGGATTTCTTCTTGATGACCCACGTTCTCCTGCATTTCTCTGAGCGATTTTTGTGTTTCCTCCTCATGGGATTCCATCTGTTGATCCATCGTCTCCTGCATTTCTTTAAGCAGTTCTCGTGTTTCCTTTGTAAGGGCATCTAACCGTTGATTCATTTCTTTAAGCAATTTTTGTGTTGCCTCCTTATGGGCATCCGTCTGTTGACCCATATTCTTCTGCATTTCTTTATGCAAATTTTGTGATTCCTTTGTGAGTGCATCTACCCGTTGATTCATCTCGTTAAGCGATTTTTGTGTTGTCTCCTTGTGCGCCTCCATCTTTTGATCCATGTTCTCCCGCATTTCTCTAAGCGATTTTTGTGTTTCCTTTGTAAGGGCTTCTAACCGTTGATTCATGGTCTCCTGTAACTCTTTATGAGATTTATTTGTGTCCTTCTTGTGATCCTCTAATAGCATCATGAGAAGTGATTTTAAATCCAGATCTTGTCTTTCGGGTGTGGTGGGGTATCCAGGACTTGCTGCTGTTGGAGAGTTGGGTTCGGATGGTCCCACATTACTTTGATTACTGTTAGTAACATTCCTACGTTTGCCTTTTGCCATCTGGATACCTCTGGTGTTAGTTGGTCCTGCTGCCACTGGCTGTTGGTTGGACCTCCTGTGAGCCTGCAAAGCTATTTCTGCCCCCCCTGGATTACCAGGATTCCCCTGGCACCGATTTCTGGGGCCTGCCTGCTCCTGAGTGACTTTGGAGCCCTAATGTGCTTTGCCCCAAGTGATCTTATATTGGGGAGGCCTTGCACATCTAAAGGCTCAGCCTAGTGGATTCCTGGAGCAGAGGTCGCCAAAGGGAGGCTGGCAGGCTCCTGCCCTGTGCAGGGGTGTGTGATCTCTCCTGGGGGGGGGAGGGGGCGTCCCTCTGCCAGGCAGAAGTCCCACAGCAGATCTGGCGCGCTGGTCACTGCAGATCAGCCCAGCACCTGGGAGCAGGTTACACACAAGCTGCCTGAACCCGAAGCGATATTATGCCTGTCTGTCTCTGAGCCTGGTGGTCCCAACTACCTGGTCACTGGAGCAAAGATGGCGGAGGGCACTCTCCGTGGCGCTGCTCACCCTGTGGTCACGATGGCCCGCCGATCTGGCACCCAGACGACCACAGCGCCAACCCGCCCTCGGGCACAGAAGGAAGCCCCAACAGGCCGAGTCCCAAGTGATGTTATATTGGGGGGAGAGCCTGGGTACCGGTCTCTCCAGCGCAGTCCGCGGGAACAGAGGTCGCGGAAGGGAAGCTGGCAGGCTCCCTCCCTGCGCGGGGTCCCTCCACCAGGCAGAAGGTCCCACCGCGGAACTGGCGCGCTGGTTACTGCAGATCAGCCCAGCACCTGGGAGCAGGTTACACACAAGCTGCCTGAAACCGAAGCGATATTATGCCTGTCTGTCTCTGAGCCTGGCGGTCCCAACTACCTGGTCACTGGAGCAAAGATGGCGGAGGGCAGTCTCCGTGGCGCCGCTCACCCTGTGGTCACGATGGCCTGCCGATCTGGCACCCAGACGACCACAGCGCCAACCCGCCCTCGGGGACAGACGGAAGCCCCAACAGGCCGTGTCCCAAGTGATGTTATATCGGGGGGAGAGCCTGGGTACCGGTCTCTCCAGCGCAGTCCGCGGGAACAGAGGTCGCGGAAGGGAAGCTGGCAGGCTCCCTCCCTGCGCGGGGGTCACACTCTTCCTAATGCCCAAGACAATGGACTATGTTTTAATTGTGTCTTGTATGTAGGACTAAGGATACAGAAGTTGCAGATATCTAATGAATATTGTTTTCTTATGGCTTGGTGCTGCAAATAAGTTCCACATGTATATGACATGAGCTTCAAGGAGATAGCTGGAAGAGGATCACTTTCCAGGATGAGGGAGTAGGGAGGGAGCAGAGGGGCTTGGTGTTACAGCACTGACCACTGTCTTGGCGCTCTTCCAGCTGCTCTTCAGTGTAAATCACGTTTTGTTGTTGCTCTGCCAAAATGCCTAAGGTAGGCAAGTTAGGGAGAGAGGACTGACCTAGCTTTGTGGTTTCAGTCCATCGTTGTAAGCAAGGACAGCACCCACGAAGCAGACAAAGTGACAATGTCTGTAGTAGGCTTTCCCCTTCTCTTCCATTCCATCGCACACACACATACACACACACCCAAGATGGCACCACACAAACAAAAGGCAGGTCTTCCTCATTAATTAATGCTTTCCAGAACAGGCATCACAGACTCACTCAAAATAATTAGAGTCGTAATAATCAGACCTCAATCTATACCATTTCCCTTTTGACCATTCATCAACCCTGTTCCCTGTGTGGCTTCTCATATAAGCCAGTGATCTGCTATAGGATCCAACAGCCTCTAAGATCTACTTGTTAATTATGTGGTTGTAAGTGCAAAGGAGTACATTGTTAATAAAAGAACATTTGAAAGCCATAACAATACAAAAATATAAAACTTTGAACATTAACATCCAGTTACAAGTGAAAGACTATCCCTGGCCTGCTTTGGCTGGTCCCAGTCCAGACTTGGACACAACATACAACTTCCTGAGCACCCACAAAACAAACCAGTATACTTTCCCTAGGATTCAGTTTTTCCTGTAAGCCTTAGAGTTCATGAACAGGAAATCTCATCATACTCATAAAAATATTCCCAACCTTCAAAAACCAAAGGATTAGAATTCAAAAGCACTTCTTGATCTGTAATTGAATGTCATTGCAGTCAATTTAGAAGAGAGAAAGGCAATTTGTACTAAGTGCAGCTTTATGTCTTCTTCAGAACTGTGGTCCTCTGTTAGTGCTGTGTTTGGATTACTGCTTATTTGCTTTTATGTCTTCTCCTCTAAATTATGCTCTGGGTGGACATGAAGGCAGACAACCATTTCTACTGCTGCGTTCCCAGTAATAAAAATATGTCTGGTGTTAAACAGAAGCCCACCATAAACTGTAGTTATAGAGTACCTGATTTACCATGCACATTACCCATAACAGGAACTACAACTAGAGATAATACTAGAGCAGAGGCAAGGCTGTACTTATGCACATGTAATTTATATAATGGACAACCAACGGCTGCTCTGGTGTTTAAACACATGTTTGGCTACTTTGTTGGATTCCTATGTCTACCACCCTTCTCCACCCCAATCCCTTCCAATCCCCCAACACTAGATAGGTGAGAAAAAAGGGTAGAGGGAAGTATCTCTTCAGACTACTTCCTGTTGACTAGCTGCGTCAGGTTCCTAGGGGTAAGTCCAACCTTCATGGTCAGGATGTCTCCACCTAGCAATCCATCAAACCATCAAACAGCAAACCAGCAACTCAGAAAAAGCAATAAAAGAAGCAAAGGAGCCAATGCCACAGCTGCAGCCGCAGCAGCCGCTGCAGCCCCACGGGCCCTCCGGGGCTCCCGCATTTATACCCTCTCAAGAGTCCCCAGAATTCCAAACATAAACTATCTGCAGCTGGCAAAATCACATCTCCTCTGGAGCACAAGACAATCATGGTTAATGGCTATGACAATCTGAAGCAGGCCCGTATCCCACAGCTAGGATTAAAGCAAAAACATAATCATATAACTTAACCGGCTTTTTAACAAAACCAAAATTCTTATGACGCACTTTTAATTGTTAGCACTCTGCTCCTCTTCTTCTAGCTCATCCACAGACCCCGTCACTTTTGCTTTTGCTGAACACATCAGGAGTAGATTTCTGTACAGTAATATATGGATCTTGCCAAATATAATTCAATAGTGTAAGGAAATAGGGGAAACTTTCTCTCTACAGAAGTCCCTAGATCTGTTTTTTGAGCAAAGGCAATTGAAGGAGACAAGGATGAATGGAAGCATTTTGGAACTTGATGTACTTTTATAAACTTTCTCATATTCAGAGATAAGTATAAAACAAAACTAGTAAGGCCAAACTTTAGCGTACACACATTTGATGCATGCACATAGAAGAATGGACATTCTTTGGCCTTGATTCTACATCATGACTTTTAAAAAGTTTCCAGAATGTGTTGAAGAGAAAGGTAAACTTAAAGGAAGCTTTGCAATCAAATGAAATGCTATGATTTTTTCTTGGTTTGACTGTCATGATAAGAGTCATCTTCTTACTCCTGAAGTTATGTGTTAAGATGACTGGCCTTTAGAATAAAATCTTAGAACATCTTAGAAGTTCAATTCATTGTCCTTTTGATAAACACTATCTCTTAATATATCTTTGCTTTCATCTAGCTTTGTTTTTTTTCCTACCTAGAAAAATCTTTGCTCTTTCTTTTGCCAATAGCAGCTTATATGTTTCTTTGCAGACCCAAACACCAGCCTCTCTACTGATAAGCTTATTTAAGTACCCACCACAGCTAAGGTTTTGAGCTTGTATGATTCAGGATTAGCCAGCCAGAGGGCTTCTTCAAATGAGCCACAGGGGAAAAACACAAGCCAATCGGCCAGACACTGTCTCTGGAATTTTTATATATAACACACATTCTCAGATTCCTTCGAACTCAGTAAATCCTGCTACTGAGTCAGGAACCTCCACTGTGTCTGCTATCTTCTGCAACAGGAACCTGTCAATTAATAAAAGATTGTCATGTAGCACTTTGTCTCCAGGTCTCCACATCTGAAGTCCCTCAGTGACCCCAACTCTAGAGTTTTTGTTTTGATGTCACAGAACTACCTGGAATGAAAACAATATATTCTGACTGATGAAAGAAGACAGGAGGGAAAGTTCATGGGCAGACAAGCATTTGCAAAACGTACACTCAGAATGATCTTTAAAAATTTTGAGAATAAACAAAATAGACTTTTCTAAGACAATATCTTAGGTAGGGTTTTATTGCTGTGAAGAGGGACCATGACCAAGGCAACTCTTAAAAAGGACAACATTCAATTGGAGCTGGCTTACAGTTTCAGAGGTTCAGTCCATAATCATCATGGTGAGAAGCTTGGCATTGTGCTCTCAGACCTGGTATTGTAGAAGCCGAGAGTTCTACATCTTGAGCTGAAGGCAGCTGGGAGACTCCATTCTACAGGCATTCAGGAGGAGAGTCTCTCTTCTGTACTGGGAGGAGTCTGAAGATAGGAAGCCTCAATGCCCCCTACACAGCGACACACTACCTCCAAAAAGGCCACACATAGTTCAGTAAAGCCACACATCTTAACAGTGTCCCTCCCTGTGGCCAAGCATTCAAACCACCACAGACAAGAAAATAATAATTCCCCAAACTACATTTTTATTTAGCTTTCTTAATTTGGATTAATGTCATTTGAAAGCATTAGATTACTAATTATAACAAATATAGCAATCATCCCAAAATATATGTATTTTCTTTCACAGTAAGAATTGTCACCAGAAAACTAGTCAGGTTAGAAACTACAAGTCTCAGGAAAGATGGCTAGATGGCTGTTAAAGTGAATGAAAATCTGCAACTGATGGGGGTAAGGAGGTGGGGGACATCTCCAGGAAAAGACAGAAACCTGGGATAAGGGAGGTGCCCAAGAATCAATAAGGATGTCCTTAGCTGTGACTCACAACACTGGAGATATGGAACCAGAAGAGGCCACTTCCTGTAGCCAGGCAAGAACTTCAGTGGAGCAATAGGGACACCAACCCATTCACAAAGCTTTCAATCCAAAATTTATCTTGTCTATAAGAAATGCAGGCACAGGGGATGAAGCAGAGACTGAGGGAATGGCCAACTAATGACAGGCTCAACTTAAGAGCATCCCATGTGCAAACGCCAAGCCCTGATACTCTGTTATGCCAGCAGATGGGAGCATGTTGTCCTCTGAGATGCTCCACCCAGCAGCTGACTCGGACAGATACAGACACCTACAGCTTCAGGACTCTTATGGAAGAATAGGGGGAAGGATTGAAAGCCCTGAAGGGGATAGATATTGTGCAGAAAGATCAATAGAGTCAACAAAACTGGACCCTTGGGGCTCTGAGAGACTGAACTACCAACCAAAGAACATACATGGCTGGACCTAGGCCTCCCTGCACATATGTAGCAGATGTGCAGCTTGGTCTTCATGCAGGTCCTGAACAACTGAAGGGGGGGGCTATCCCAAAAGCTGTTTCCTATTTGTGGGATATGTTCTGCTAACTAGGTTGCTTTGTCTGGCCTCAGTGGGAGAGGAAGCTCCCAGCCTTGCAGAGACTTGAAGTGCGAGGGTGGAGGGATGCCCAGGAGGGACCCAGCCCACTCAGAGGAGAAGGAGAAGGGGAGGGAGATGGGGGAAGGATTGTGTGAGGGGGTGACTGCAAGGGGGATAGTGAAGGGGATAGAAAGTAATTAAGTAAAAAATAAAATAAAAATAATTTAAAAATTAATAAAAGAATATGAAGACCTAGAGAGAGAGAGAGAGAGAGAGAGAGAGAGAGAGAGAGAGAGAGAGAGAGGCAGAGACAGAGGCAGAGACAGATACAGAGACAGAGACAGAGGCAGAGACAGAGACAGAAATAGAGAACACACATCTCAAACCCAATGTACCCCAAAGTAGGCCACACATGAACTCTTATTTCTAATGGAAATAAGGATATATATGTATGTTTACATATATTTTCCCATAATAAATAAAGATTACAAGGAACCAAACTGGGCAAGGAGGCGGGAGAGAGGAAAAGAGAATACAGGAGAAAGAAACTTGCTTTTTGGACTGTGGGAGCAAGGCAGACACCATGTAGGAAGCCAGAGGCTGTTAGGTAGATCCTAGTGGATCTGCTACCAGAGTATTTCTAACATAGACTAGTTTATAAAATTAGGATGCTAGGTTCTGTGCCCAGAGATTGTGTTATCTGTTGATTATAAACTAAGACTGTGTGTGCTTTCCTTCACGCAGCGACTCAACTGGGTTCCAGAGACAGGTCACTGTGGCAGAGCATAGGTTTGCAAGAGGTGTAACCCATCTAGCCGCAGAAATTTGGAAGTGCGGGCCGGGCTTGGCAGCAGCCAGCCACAGAGTATAGAAAGTGATTTCAGAACTCAGTCAGAGAGCCAGCCTTGGTGGGACAGGCTTTGCTTAGAAGAAATATTGTGGTCTTGGCCTGTCTGACAGACTGAAAACAGAGGAGACTGCTGGCCAGTGCCTAGCCAGAGTTAGCACGGATTTGGTTTTTTAATATTTCACACAACACACACACACACACACACACAAACGTATATGTCAAGACTTTGTCTTTGAGCAGAGTTATTCATGGATCTAAAACCTCTCTTTAGGGGTTTACATAACTGACTAGTAAACTATAACATCCAAACAATTATATTTGAGGCACAATATGTTATAGTATCCATACCTACCTAAAGTAACACACTATTATAATCTCTTATCATAATGCTTTTTATATTTGTACTCCTTTTTTTGAGCTCCAGAATGTACATGAAAGATATCCTAAATGATAATTGTTGAACCCAATTTATATAAGAATAATTTGAATAGACAATGAAGAAGTCTAGAAACAGTGATTCATTTACTTTTTATGAGAAAAACTGATGGGTTGAGATAGTGCAAAGGAGACAGATCACAAAGAAAGCAACTTCTGTTGTGTTATCTTTTGAGAACAGGAAAAAACATGTTACTCTCTCTGGGTTGTTTTATTTTGTCTTGTCTTTTTGACATGTGACAGGAGATATGTATGTGTTCATGACTGACAGAGTTAGGGATTAGGAGACTTTCACATACACAAGGCTCCACGTTGCATCTGAGCTTAAGGGTAGTCAGCCTACGTCTGAACTTTAGATAAAACTTTGCTCATAAAATTTCTTCACATGAGATGGTGGCATTTTAGTCAAAAGGAATCACTGTTTATAGGAAGAGTAATCACTTAAGCTTAAGCTACATCTGAGACCATGTAAAATAGTGACAGTTACCCACAAACTTTATGGAGAGCCCAGTTGTTTAAATAGCAACACATTAGGTCACTTTAAAGTGTGAAATGGCACCCTAAACTACCATTTTGCCTCATGTTGCTTTTCCTTCGCAAACACCTATTGCCAGCAGGTCAACCTTAGAAATGAGCACATCTGACATTTTATATCATGCTCAATAGTATTTTATCTTGAATGTATTACCTGCTCCTACTACCTTGTAACAACCATAATGCCAACATCCAGGAAATGGGGTCATTGCCTTTGTAGTCTGGCTTTATTTGGCCTTGGATTCTGTGACACTGAAATTTTTTACAGTAACCAAAGAAAACAAATGGTTGGAGAAAATCAGCCAAAAGTACTGTTTTACAACACACATAAATGTTACATCTTTTTAAATGGTTCAGCTGTCAAGACTTGATGGCTAAGAAGTCATGTTGAAATTTTTCAGATATCATGTCTCCGATGATGAGGTCATAAATCTTACTCTTGGTCAGAAAGGGGTACTGTAGGCCAAGAGGACATAGCTAAGACGTTGATCATATATGAGATAAAACTCCAACAGGAGAGTTGCGTACTGCTGACATGCGCAGTGAGTGCCTTCCATCACTTTGGCAATCAAGATTTCACAATCTACTTTCCACTGGTTGTTGCTTGTGGTTTTACAGTTTCTAGTCAACCGTACTTAGAAAGTGTTAGTTTAACTGCAACTGGTCAAGTTTATTGACCACAGGGTTTTCAGTCTGAAACTTTCTAAACAAGAGTATAAACATGGAATAGATTTTAAGCAACCAACCCTGTCTCTCTAACTTACTTGATTTTGCAACTTTTTAATTTGCTTACTTGTTTTTGTCTGACAGTGGAACATCTCGAATAGTTTAACCACCTTCCAAGTCCCAACAAATTAGTTTCCAATTTAGTCTTTCAGCAGCTGAGTAACAGACTGAACTCTAATTCTAATGAGACAAGGGGCTTTATGAATCTAATATTCCTAAAACATCAAGCATGATCTTATGAGATTCTGTTTGTAACTACCTTCTCAAAGATCCAGAATAGATTTGCTGCTAATAACAAATGTAGAGAGGACATACTGTGTCTAGCAGTCCATGAGATGTTTGTCAAAAAGGTCTGTTTCTGCTATGCACTTAAACAAGGAGTAAGCCATACCACGCCTCATTCCCTAACATGAAAGAAAGCTGAAATGGATCATGCCTAGAATCCATAACCGAGGAATATTTTTAGCACCTCAGCACCTTTACCTGAAAAGCAAAACTGTAGAATGAGAGTGTGTTCTGTTTCCTTATCAGAGCTAGTGTGTAGGTTCCTAATGATGTTTCTGTGTGCTCCTCCAAAGTCTCAGCTAAAAGGAGAAGCTGTCTGGCAACTGTGCGGAGTGAGGAGACAGGAGACAGGTACCTCTAGGAACAGACTGGATGGTGTCTCAGAGGCTACAATTGCTCAAACCCAATGCAACACACTTCCACTTGGGCTTTTTTCTTGATTTTAAGATTTCTTTTTTGTTCTGTTTTTTTGTTTGTTTGTTTTATTTTTGCTTTTGTTTCTATTCTGAGAGGGACTCTTATGTAAAGGTGAGCTAAAATGCAAGTATATTCAACATAAGATTTTGTACAGTGAGCCACGATAATCAGAGCATATTTTATTTCATTTTTTCCTTTTAGTGAAAAAAAAATAAAAGATTATTCTCACATAATAAACCCTGATTGCGGTTTTCCTTTCCTCTACTCCTCTCAGTTTCTCCAGACTTCCTCCAATCCCCACAACCATATCCACTCCTTTTCTGTCATTAGAGAAGAACTGGCTTCTAAGAGACAATATTGAAATATAATAAGATAAAACAAAGCTATCACATCAAAGTTGGATAGGACAAACGAACAGAAGGAAAAAAACCCAAGAGAAGGCCCAAGAAATAGAGACCTACTCACTCACACACTCAGGAAACTCATACAGACACTAAACTGGAAGCTGCAATATACACACAGCGGACCTGGGGGAGGCCAGGGCAGTCTCCATGCATGCTGCTTCAGTCTCTGTGAGTTCATATGAGCGTTGCTCATGCTGACTTAGAAGGCTTGGGTTCTTGGAATCCTCCAGCTCCTTTGGCTTTTACACTCTTTGAACTAGAGACCAGATAGTCCAGAGACCTAGGACAGGTAAAATCAAATACTACTGGATAACAACAACAACAACAACAATAATAATAATAATAATAATAATAATAATGTAGTGATAAAATGACTCCTAATGACATTCTCCTACACAAATACAGAGAACAAATACAGGGAGCAAATACAGTCAGACCCACAGCCAGGCGTTACACAGAGAGGGAGAGACCTTGGAACACTCAGCCAAAAGTGGGATGTGATCAAACGCCTCCCCACAGAGCTCCTGGAACCAGAGCGTGCATGCTTATTTTCACAGCCTCGAGGCCTTTGTGTGAAAGCATATGACACCTAGTGGTGACAGACTGGGCAATGGGATACTCAAGGAAAGCAGACGAGGAGTGGTCTGCTGGAGAAAGGCTGCAGAGAAGGAAGTCATTGTAGACGAACACTCATTCATAAAGGTGTGCTCCTCTCAGAGCCTTCATGTAAAAGGAAACAACTAGAAAAAGATAAAACCTACAAGAAATCAAATGAACCTGGAAACTTGCCACCTACAGAGAAGGAAGAAATTTATCCACATATATTTTGCCCACCTAACTAAAGGTGGAGACCGACTACTGGAGAACTGTGACCATGCACACACAGCCCAGAGATGCACAGAACTAAGGCCATCTCCAGGGCCATTAGCATCTTTCAATTCTATGTGTACAAACACAGGCTTAGGAAATGTTTTAGGAAAGGCAGTGCCACGAGCATTCCTTGCCAGAAGCAGGTAGACATGTTTGTGTCTTTCAATAATGTCAGAACTATTGAATAATAATAAATACACATTTTCATTGGCTGCATTTGCCAAGTCATCCCAAATCTCTTGAGAGCTAGCCACTGGCAAACATAATGTTGTATTCCAAATTACATTACTAACATTAACTTTCTGATCACACATTACACATCACCTAGTAATTGTGTCTATCTATATACATGGACCTATGTATGCGTATATGTGTCTGTGTAGGTTAGAAAATAGCTACCAAGAGATTACAGCAGAGCTCACAGAGGCCTTACTGAGAGACTGGGAGAGGAGGCTGATACAGATGCAGAGATCATAACTCTCTGTTCTTGGGGGAGGAGAGCACGTCACAGGTCAGAGTAAAGCTGAGGTGAAGAACAAATGGTACAAGCTGTCCTGCACCGTGCAGAGCCTGGGCTAGGGGAAGACTGACAGCAGTTGGAGCAGGCTGCTAAGTCATGAGAGCCAAGCCGAGTCAGGGCGCATGGCACAGTCACAGGTAGTGTCTGTCTGTCCGCCCCTTGCACCCACAAGACCAGAGGGCAGGTTGTTGGGAGCTGCTGACACCAATGTGTTAGGTGGTCTCCTCTTGATGGGGTTTAGGTGAAAGTGTCATACCATTTCCTTTGTCTGGTGTGTTCAATATGTTCTCACACCTGATCTTTCTGATACGGTTTTAATATGCCCACCAGTCCCAAATTATTACTTTCATAAATTCACAAGGTGGTACCCTTTTTACTTTTAAGAATAAGATAAATATCAGTCTGTGCCAGAGGGGCAGTACTGGACAAATCGTACCATTTACATGCACAACAAGGTCCAGGGACACCCTGCCTCTGAATTTGCAGTTGAAACATAGTCAAATGCTGGTTGTAACGTGCAATCTCCCAGGGTAAGACGTGGTTGGAGAAATCACTCTTACACAGCCTTATCTCCTTACAGAAAAGGCTGTAGGCAGGGCTTCTTGGAGCAACTGAGAGGCGATGAAATGGCCTGTGGCTCAAGTGATTTCATTTTAAAGGTAAAACTCCTTACTGTTTATGGTAATGATGTGCATTCGAGGTCACGTGTGTGCATGTAGGGGTCCTTTTAAATTAAAAACAGCCTATTATCTCATCTCTCCAAAAATGGTGAGAATCAGAAAGTTACTTAAATTTAAAAAGGTTACACAGTGATCAAATGGACCTTTAAAACAGTAGGTTGGGGTGAGCGAGAAGGAACAGGCCTGGGAAGCAGGGCAGGCACTTTAACCGTATTCCAGAGGGTCTGTGAGCCTTCCTTCCGTTCATCCCCAGCTTCTTCACATTTTGAAGATCACTGTAGAAAAAATTTAAACAACAGATCTACTTGCTCTGTCATCTGCTTCTCTGCATGTATTGAATGTTCCATCCTAACTAGAAAATAGCATCCTTAGTGAGGTAAACCAATCACGAAAGAACACACATGGCATGTACTGCCTGATAAGGGGATATTAGCCCAGAACCTTGGACTATCCAAGATATAATTCACAGACCACATGAAGCTTAAGAAGGAAGAGTAAAGTGTGGATGCTTTGGTCCTTCTTAGAAGGGGGATCAAAATACCCAAGGGAGGAAATACAGAGACAAAGTGTGGAGCAGAGACTGAAGGAAAGGCCATCCAGAGACTGCCCCACTCCATCCCATATACAGTTATATACCCAGACACTATTGTGGATGCCAACAAGTGCTTGCTGACAGGGGCCTGATATGGCTGTTTCTAGAGAGGCCCTGCTAGTGCCTGACAAATACAGAGGGGGATACTCTCAGCTAAGCATTGGGCTGAGCACAGGGTTGCCAATGAAGGAGCTAGAAAAAGAAATGAAAGATCTGAAGGGGTTTGCGGCCCCCTAGGAGGAACATCAATATGAACCAACCAATACCCCCAGAGCTCCCAAGGACTAAACCACCAACCAATGAGTCCTCAGGGAGGGACCCATGGCTCCAGCTGCATATGTAGCAGAGGATGACCTTGTTGGACATCAGTGGGAAGAGAGGCCCTTGGTCCTGAGAAGGCTCGATGCCCCAGTTTAGGGGAATGCCAGGACAGGGAAACAGGAGTGGGTAGGTTAGTGAGCAGGGGGAAGGAGGATGGGATAGGGGGTTTTCGGAGGGGAAACAAGGAAAGGGGATAGCATTTGAAATGTAAATAAAGAAAATAATGAAAAAAAAAGAATATCCCATCCTTTGAAACAAACTACGATCTACTGATTAGACTTCCTACCTAATGACTGTTGCTAGGTGGAGTTAGGTAAGTCACCTTTGGAAATACACTTACATATTCGGGCACATTTCTTGTCTACGAAAGATGGTTTTGTTGCCATAGGAAGTGATTACTAATCTCTGTAGTTGAACCAGTGTGGGTGATTCAGTTCTTCTGAGAAGGGGAACAAAATACTCAAAGGAGCAAATATGTAGATAAAGTATAGAGCAGAAACTTAAGGAAAGGCCATCCAGAGACTGTCCCACCTGTGGATTAATCCCATATACAGTCACCAAATCCTGACACTATCGTGGATGCCAAGAAATGCTTGCTGAAAGGAACCCGATATAGTTGTCTCCTGACAGGCCCTGCCAGAGCCTTACAAATACAGAGGCAGGTGCTCACAGCCAACCATTGGACTGAGTGTGGGATGCCCAATGGAGGAATTACAGAAAGGACTATAGGAGCTGAAGGGATTTGCTATGCCATAGGAAGAATAACAATATCAATCAACCAGACCTTCCTCCCCCCACCCCAGAGCTTCCAGGGACTAAGCCATCAACACATGACTCTAGCTGCAAACGTAGCAGAGGGCAGCCTTGTCAGGCATCAAGGGGAGGAGAGGTCCTTGGTCCTGTGAAGGCTCATAGATGCCCTATTGTAGGGGAATCCAACAGGGAGGTGGGAGGAGGGCGGGTAGAGGAACACCCTCATAGAAGTAGGGGGAGAGAGGATGGGATAGGGGTTACCCCCCCGGAGGGGGGAAACTGAAAGGGGATAACATTTGAAATGTAAATTAAGAAAATATCCAATAAAAAATGTGTTCCCCACCAGTGGTGGAAGAGTGTTCTTTCTCCACATCCTCACCAGCATCTGCTGTCACCTGAGTTTTTGATCTTGGCTATTCTGATTGGTGTGAGGTGGAATCTCAGGGTTGTTTTGATTTGCATTTCCCTGATGACTAAGGATGTTGAACATTTCTTTAGGTGTTTCTCAGCCATTTGATATTCCTCAGTTGAGAATTCTTTGTTTGGCTCTGTACCCCATTTTTAATAGGGCTATTTGGTTCTCTGTAGTCTAACTTCTTGAGTTCTTTATATATATTGAATATATATTGGATACTAGCACTCTATCGGATGTAGGATTGGGTCGGAGGGTTTAGGGATAGGGAGCAGGGTGTGTCAGCCAGGATGACTCTGTAATAAGTACTACTGTATAGGGACTAAGGCAACTCACAGCCGGAGTCACTTTGATATGTTAAATCGGCACCTAAATTAACCATTTGTCCTGAGTTTGAGACAGATTTCTTCTCTACTAAATAATTTTTCCAAATCCCTCCACTCTGGGCTTGGGGTTTATTTGATTCCGTGACCCATGAGATACAAATAACAGCAGTGGAGTAACGAAGATGAGGAAGCAAAGAAATTTAAGAACAAAGAAAACGTCCATTATTCTTGCCCCTTTAAATTTCTAAAATTTACTTGATGAGGAAATACTAAAGAGCAAGTTACCTGGAAACAGCAGTAACCAGGAGACAGGAGCTGTGGGCAAGGCAGTTCCCAGTGGCTAGCGAATGTGTCTCTAATACTGGTTTCCAGAAGCCAAGACCTTTCTCATAATCTGGCCCTCCCTCCATTCAGGAGACCCCCTTGCTGGACTGTAGGCACTGCGGGTAGATGACCAAGCCTATGTGTTTACAGTAAACTTCTCAAGGCCGTGCTAAAGTAAACGCTGCTGAGAGACACTTCATGCACTTGGGGAACAAAGTGGATTCTGTTGTTTATTTAGCCTTTGCACTGACGGTGAGAGCGCGTGCGCCCTGCAGTTCAGAGGGAGCTGCTCTAGATGAGTGGGCGCTTCAGCACAAGGGGCCTGAAGACGCAAGTGGAGAACTCAGGGGCCTCCACTGCCCAAGTACCAGGAAACGCTATTTAAAGGTCTGCACACTCATCTAGTGCTTCAAAGCTCCTTCTCCCTAAGTCTTAAAGATGCTTTAAGGCAGTGAAAAACTGTGAGAAGTGAGGAGCACAGAATGTGCTGCAGCTAAAGGTCTGTGGCCACCCCTGCTATCCATCTCAGTTTGTAACCCCAGCCTGCCTCTGCTGAGGATTATTTGAGGGACTAATACAGACATGTGACTAGCAGAGAATTACAGACATTTTAAAAATCTAAGACTCATATAACAGATAGGTACTTTAGATGGTAACATGTTTCGGTCACAATTTTTCCTGTTTGTTCTCATAATGAGTTTCCATGCCACTCTTTTGTATTATAAAGTTTGGGAAGGAAACCATATAATCTAGTAAGTGTCACCTTAAATAAATAGCTATAACAATATTTTCATGGAGACCACACCCAACTGCCCATGGTTCTTCCCATCTTTTTAAGCAGCAAAAGCATCCTTCTGCCTCACCCCATGATAGGCTAGATACATTTGTTAATCTTTCATAACCACCAAATATGTCTCTAGAGACAAAGAGCTAAAAATGGGGACATCAAGATGTCTCAGTGGGCAAAGGTGCTTGGTCTAGAATGGAATAGAATATAAGAATACAATGGAGAGTAGAATATATTAAATAGTCTATCATATAGAATATAGAATCTATATGCCTGATGACCTATGCTCCATCTCCGGAACCACATAAAGGTAGAAGGAGAAAACCAACTCCACAAAGTTATCCTTCATGAACAAAGATGTCCTCTCACCTCTACATGTATACCATGGTATATGTCACACACAGAGACACACACACACACAATAAGTCTTTAAAAGGAAAAACAAATGAATATACCTTAACCTTCAGGCCATAATCATTTGGAGGTTGGCTCATGAATCCTATACTACAATCTTGAACCTAACTTCTCACTTGTGCCTTAACAAGTAGCCAGTCTCAAGAAAAACAACAGACACTGTAAAATTTATTATCAACAAAATAACCAGATGTCAGCCTAGGTCTGTACAGGAGTTCCACGTTGACACAACCAAGTTCTTTCCCCAACAATGACTGCAAAAGCTCTCTGACTTCTCTGGACATGGAAAGACAGAGTCCAGGAACTCGCTCACCTCTCTAAACACAGAAAGTCACTGTCCAGGAACTCGCTCACCACTTTCTAGAAGTGCTTTTCACTAAACTCCCTTGTTCTGTATGAGCTGTAAATTCTTCTTAGAGTATTTGTTGCAAGTGGTCTGGCAGAAATGAAGATATTCTAAAGAGAAACTGTGTCTCTGAATCTTACTGTCACCCTATTGAAACAATGGACCCCAAAGAAATAGGAATTTCCCAGGACATCTCCTGCTGAGAGAAAGCTGGAGGGGAAATTTGCCTCACTCAGGAAAGTGATTTCACAGGATTCCACAGGCTGAGGCTGAAACCCAGAAAATGACAGCTCACTAAGTGCAGGGCCTTTGATCTCACCTCAGAACCCTGAAGACCACACTTGAAGGGTTTGCTAGATCTCTTTAGTCCCTCCTCCACTGTGGCCACACTGACTAAATCCCCCTTTCTGATTTCCGCTATGGATGTGTCTCTCATCATGAGCTTACTGGGGATGAATGGCTGGACCTGAGCTGAGGCATGGGCTCTCAACCTCAACCTCAGCAGCAGTGCTGCTGGCCATTTCCATATGCCATTCTGCACGGTGTCTTAATGGTCCACTCGAGGAAACACGCTTACTCATCTCTCTTGACTCTTCCTCTGATGCTTGTGGAGGTTAGCTGAGATATTCAGAGACAGCTGAGGGTCTCTGGCTTAGACAATACCCTGCCATGGCATGAGGGCCACTGGGCTGTGACTCTTGCTTTCTGATGCCCATCTGGATACAAGCCAAGTTCTTTTGACCCTGGGAAAGTTTGCTTACTGTTTGAGACTGCCCAAGGCAACTCTCTGATGGCAGCTGAAGGCAATGGATAAAGAATAGCCTCTTATTCTCCATGAGAATAAGGGACTACTTTGTTCCTTCTGAACAAATTCCCTCATGCATTGCAACAGATTGTCTGGGCTGATCTACACATGCTATGAGCATCATCTGTTTCTTGCCCCTCTTCTGTCTCTCTAGAATTTGCTCTCCTTGGAGCCAGAGGGAGCAGAGCACATGGCTGGGCATTTGCACACCTGCCTCCCAACCCCCATGCACCCCTCCTGGCCAGACTGGTCAACCTCAGAGTCTTATAGGTGGCTAGACGTTCCTTTCTCTGGGAAAGTGAGTCCCTGTTCCCCTCAAAACCAATCTGCTCGAGAGTTCTGTCCTGCCTAACCAGTTGGTCACTCTGGATTTAGCACCATAGATAGCTCAAAAGTGAAATTAAGCCTCACTTTCAGGAGACACACATGTGCGCATGTGCCCATTCGTGCACGTGCGCACACACACACATACACACACACACACACACACACACACACACATACACGGGGGCGGGGAGAAGAAGGGAGAGAGAGAGACATACATAGATAAATTAATATACATTTTTAAAAGGGGGGGGCAACCTCCTAGTTCCTAGGGAAACTAAGATCTCACTCTCTGTATTCCCCAGTGGGAACTATAAAGAGAGCCCTTTCAAAACCCAGCCTTCCCTCTGCTAGCTCTTTCTTCCTTCTCACTAAAGATTCCTCAAAGGAGAGGGCAGACAATTAAACAGATGCTAAGTCTAAGGGCAACACTAGAGGATCTTCACATTTAGTGACAGGCCTGGTTCCCAGGACCAGGGACAATGGGACCAACAATCCAGAAGTGTTGAGATCCACAGGCTCTTAGGCCCTGGGTTACTCTTGGCTAGAACTCTGATAAAAACAAAATACAAAATTCTCTCTGGGTCTGGCCTGCCTCTACTGCATTCAACAACAAGTCCCCAGCCTCCTCCAGGAAAAGTAATTCACTATCTCCACAGTTATTCAAGGAAATAGATGCCTTTTGTATCCAAAACTATAGTTACAAGGTCACCGTGAAGATTTTTGCGCCTGTGTATGTTATCTTTCACTCCTGCCTTTTCTTACAAAGATAATTGCACAAGTTCAATATTATTTGCTTAGAGTTTTTGTTACCTTGATCCGCTCTTGCTGAAATGTAATGTTCTGTAACTCTCACACTCATTTGAAACCAAGGGGGAGATCAAAGAAAAGAAAAAAAGCTTTTTAAAAATCTCCTGACAAGTTTGTGCTGCATAATGTCTGCATCAGACGGAACTCTCCACGGCTTAGCAAGGTGTACGTGGGCAATCCTCCTGGTGCTTCGTTAGTTCTGGGGTCGCACTGGACAATCTAGACTCTACTTCATTAAGATGACAAATTTGTTATATTGCTGTGCGTTATGTTAGTGAGGAAAACAAAGTAGGAATGGAAATGACAAACAGTAAAAGTAGAGTCTTTTAGATTTAAAAAAGGGCTTTACATGGTAAAATAAAATTTCATCCTAAGATAAAATGACTAGATTTTTCCAAAATAAAAAGGGGAAATTAAGGGTATGCATGGTGATATACTCGTTTGATGACAGCACACAGGAGACAGAGACACGTGGATCTCTGAGTTTGAGACCAGCCTGGTCTACATTGCAAGTTCTAGGCCAGGAAAAGCTACATAGTGAGACCCTGTCTCCAAAAAAAAAAAAAAAAAGAATCGAAGTAAGATAAAAGAGTTACAAAAGATAAACAGAAGTTACAGAAGATGAAACTTAAAGATAACACATTTATGATAACCAAATGCTATTGAAATCCCTAAGGTAAAAGTTCAAAACACTGATATGAAATAAAACCTAGTTCTGTGTTTAAGACAATAGGCTACTAAACTATTCTTGGAACACTCATAAAAAAAAAAAAAAAAAACAAAACTGTCTTTCAAAACAAGTCATACGGGTCAAGGGAGATGGCTTGAGATAACTTGATGGGCAAGGATGAGGACCCAACTTCAAATTCCCAGCTCTGGTTTAAAGGTCAGCCATGGCCTTGTGTGGAGGGTGGAGGCAGGAGAGTCGTAGGAGTTCACTGCCATCCTTCGAACACTGAATGGCTGAAACACTGACCTTCAGGTTACTTGACAGACCCTGTCCCATGGGAATGAGGCAGGAAACAATAGTAAAGGGCATCTAATATCCTCTGGCTTCTGTATATGCAGCTATGCACACGTGTACACACTATACACATATACACATTTACACAATATACATACAACACACACATGCACATATACATATAGCACACATATACAAACACTGACATATATACATCCAATACACACATGCACATATACACACAAATGTACACACATGTACCCATGTATACAACACATGCATGCACATATGCACAGGTGTACATATGACACACAATTTTCTGTTTAGCAAAAGTAGTTGTATTTAAGATAAATTTTTGGACTTTTTCTTACTTAAATAACTGAGTTTTCTCCTGGGAATATACCCAGAGGCTTTACCTGCATGCAATAAGGACACATGCTCCACTATGTTCATAGCAGCCTTATTTATAATAGCCAGAAGCTGGAAAGAACCCAGATGTCCCTCAACGGAGGAATGGATTCAGAAGATGTGGTATATTTACACAATGGAATACTACTCTGCAATTAAAAACAATGAATTCACGAAATTCCTAGGCAAATGGTCAGATCTTGAAAATATCATCCTTAGTGAGGTAACCCAATCACAAAAGAACACACATGGTATGCAGTCACTGATAAGGAGATATTGACCCAGAATCTCGGAATACCCTAGACACAATCCACATATCAATAGATTTCTAAGAAGATGGAAGGAGAGACCCCTGGTCCTGGAAAGACTGGATGTAGGGGAATGCCAGGACAGAGTAACGAGAGGGGGTTGAATGGAGAAAAGAGGGAGGGAAGGGGGCTTATGGGACTTTCGGGGAGGGAGGAACCGGGAAAGGGGAAATGATTTGGAATGTAAATTTAAAAAAATAATAATAAAAAAAAAAGAAAGAATCTGCCTGTTCTTTTTCTAAGCTCTGTCCAAAGATTACAGAGAAATTAGAACTAAACTCCATTACTTCCTCTTCAAGACCAGTGGCACTGCTCTTTCAACTCATCACCAATCAAAAGTGGAGAGCCTAAAGGGTAAAAGGGTAAAAAGAAAAGAAAGAAAAGGTGTTATTGCAGCCATTGCCCTTCTCGGTCAGCTGGGACCCTAAGGGTGATAGACTCCTCTAAGAGAGCCTCAGCATGAGGTCACTTATCCTGTGGACAGAGAGGCCAGAGACCCTGATAGACTCCTCTAAGAGAGCCTCAGCATGAGGTCACTTATCCTGTGGACAGAGAGGCCAGAGACCCGGCTGGTTCTATTCTTAATGGTACACTTCCTACAAAGGGGCAAGACATTAAGTGGAAAATGCTGCTCTCCCCTCACCCCACCCGAGGAGGAGCCCAGGGAAAGTCTTGGGGCACAGCAGGCTCTTGGCTTCCTGCTGTCTTCCTTGTTGCCTGGAGCTTCCCCTCCCTTCATGCCGGGCCTGTCGCTCTTTGCCAGTGTCTCTAGTCATTGTTTGAACAGTCTAGAAGCGCCGGCCCCTCTCATCTCTCAAGTAGAATTTCTTATTCTCTATTTTCCAACTCTGCCTCTTCAATAGCTAATCAAATTTATTTATCTGCTTATTTTTGTTGTTGTTGAATTAAACAGACCTTTTGGCTGGGCTAACTCTTAAATAACTTCTCTGGATGAACTGTACCCTCCTGACTCCCGTAGCCCCTTGCTTGATTTGTTTCTAATCTGCTTTGTGTTTTCAGTTCTTATTTTCTTAACCTCCTGGTACAATCAGCAGGCCATTGTGCCCAAGCTGGTATTGTCTGAAGAATAGCAGCCTTTACCATCAAAACCAACACCTTTCTGCCATCACCAAAGACCTTTAAAACACCCGTCATATCTGAGCTTCTTGCAACAGCCACTATCTCCCCCTCTAAAATGTCCCTCAAACCTTCTATACCTATGGTATTATAGCCCTTGGCAGATGACCAATGCCAAGTACCATACCAAACTCTGAAGCAGCTCTGCAAGAAAACAGTTCTCCTTGTCTTTGTCAATACTTTGCCTTGTAGTCTGTCATGAGGAAATATAACACCACAAGACCCAAAATGAAAAACAGAAATGTCTATTCTTTAATCATCAGGCCCAGGTCATGGGGAGCCTAGCCCACAACGTCTTACTTGATCATCTATAGTCACACCCAACAGCCCATTGTATCTCGGAGAATGGCCAGTTTTCACAAAAACAACTACCCTGTAAAATTTACTACTCGGCAAAATACCAAAATGTCTGCCTGTCCACCAAGGTGAAAGTCCACCTAGGATGCACATAATAATAAGACCAAACAAGCTCCCTCAGCTGCTATAAAATGGCCTTTCTCTGATGCACAGACTGCTCACTGAGAAGCTTTATACTCCTTTCTTTCTGGTGATGTTTTATGAAACTCTCTCTTTATTAGTTTATGCCCTTGGTTAGTTCCATAGTGGTCTTTTCTATATTTTTTTACTTACATTCCCAATGCTTTCCTCTTTCCTGGTTCCTCCCTCCCTGAAAGTCCCATGAGCCCTCTTCCCTCCCCCTGTTCCCCATTCAACCCCCTCTCGATTCTCTGTCCTGGTATTCCCCTACATCCAGTCTTTCCAGGACCACGGGGTCTCTCTTTCCATCTTCTTGGAAATTAATTGATATGTGAATTGTGTCTTGGGTATTCTGGATTCTGGGTTAATATACCCTTATCAGTGACTGCATACCATGTGTGTTCTTTTGTGATTGGGTTACCTCACTAAGGATGATATTTTCAAGATCTGACCATTTGCCTAGGAATTTCGTGAATTCATTGTTTTTAATTGCAGAGTAGTATTCCATTGTGTAGATATACCACATCTTCTGAATCCATTCCTCCGCTGAGGGACATCTGGGTTCTTTCCAGCTTCTGGCTATTATAAATAAGGCTGCTATGAACATAGTGGAGCATGTGAAATTAGGTTCTAACTGTTGATATTCACTCAGGGAATTCCCATATACTTGTCTGGGGGACAGAGCCATTTTAAATGTCAGATAATATTGTGTGGCTTTTCCTGGAGAGTTGTAAGCAAATACCTATTCGCCCCAGATAGGGAACTGATGACAGAAAAAGAACTAATTCCATCCCAGTCCAGGTTGGTAAGCCAGTGAATTCGGGGGCTTCCTTAAAGGCACATGGTGGGTGGTTACTTACAAGAATGCAGGTGACCCAAAAACAAGTGCATCACTGAAAAGCCCCAACCCCAGTGACTCACAGAAGCCACATGTGCGGATCCCTCTGTCATTACCCTTCCATGTCCTCTGGGCACCAACTGCTCCTAAGACCACTATGCCACTGGAGCAGGAGGTAGCAGGAGCTAGAATTCCAGGTAGAATTCCTGTAATGATTTTATTCTCCTTTTGCTCCAGCGTGCAACAGTTCCACTGCAATGACTCAACTACCACTGAACTCTCTGCCCATCTCGTTGCCATGACAGTGAGGCCCAGGATCATGCAGTCACCACAGCCATCTCTGATTCATGATGGCCAAGGGTCACATCAGACCAGGAGGAAACTGCTGGCCACAGATGGCATCAGCCGAACCCTGCCTTGCACTGCCTTCAATCCACCACCCCACTCCTCTCCTTGACATCAGCAGCATCTAGCAGTCCATCTCCCGGGAAGTCTGCAGCACTCCAGAATCTCAGTAAACTCAAGTGGCATGTCCTGGAATTTGGTTATTGAAAAGAAGAAATGATTGATGGCTGACTGAGCCCATTTTCAGGGAATGTGCAATCATTAAAAAACAAACAAACGAAAACCACAAAGCAGCACCATGTCCTAGGGTGGCATAAAAGGGGCAGCATGCCAGCCCACCTGTGTGTGGAACTAACGTTAGAGAACAAATAAGAACCTGTGGTGGTTACCTCTGAAAAGGAACCTTGGGCGGCCAAGTGCAGGGGTGGTCAGGAGACTTGCCCTTTACCACATAAGCTTTGGCAGTTGCATTGAAGTTACAGATGCAAACTGGTTTGTTAACTTTAGTGCTGACCACATAATTAGACATAACTAGATACACTCGGGTCAATGACCTGAGTGATGCTGTCAGCAACAAGACAGGACTTGGGAACTCAGCTTATCAATAAATAAGGTCAAATGGAAATTCATCTCAAGAATTGGCTTTAACAGACTTACGATAAAAACTTTTCTTTATCTAAAATTTGTGTTTAACCAGGAGTCTTTTATTTGGTCCGAATAACAAAGCTCCTTACCGTTCTGTTTCTTCTGTTTGTGGCCCTGGGAGAATGAAAAAAAAAGTCAGATTCTGAAGTAGAAAGGAGAGGAAGCCAGAGAAAGAGGAGAGCTCAGGCCTGGCTAGGTCCCCCAGGAACCCCTGGAAGTATAAACTCAGCCTGTCTACAGGCAGGAGGCTGTCTATACTGACAGGTGGCACCAGGCAGCCCTGGAGAGGTGCACATGAGAAAGAGGGATCTCAAAGTGCCAGTCCTCCAGTCGTTCAAGGGTGGCCTTCCTAAGATGGTCTGTGGAGAGCTCTTGGTGCCACTTCTAAGTATGCAGCATTTGTCACTGGGTTCAGACAAGGAAGTAGGCTCAGATAAGAAATATTAGAAACAGTGACCGTGGGGCTTTGCTTACTACTTTACTTTCTTATTGCCTTGTGTGATCCTTTTACTTACTACTCGGCTTGACGACTTTCTTGTGTGAGCTCCTTGTTTACTACTCCGCCTGATTACTT
This sequence comes from Tokudaia tokunoshimensis, assembly GCA_036184795.1. Lineage (NCBI taxonomy): Eukaryota > Metazoa > Chordata > Mammalia > Rodentia > Muridae > Tokudaia > Tokudaia tokunoshimensis. The sequence continues at coordinate 142,568,321 of BTHU01000003.1, forward strand.
TGCCTTTGATCTAAGAGCTCACCATGTGTTTTGGATGTACCTAGAATGATTTAAAAGCAGACTTGGAAAGAATAAAGCTGCTCGAGCCTCAGCAGCTCGAGCTGAGTCGTGTTATAATGTTTGTCTAATTGTCTTTTTCTTTTCAGTCTTCACTTCCTCCCTCAAGACCCTCTTGGCTGACTGAGTTGGCTTGGTCAACGGTCTACGCCAAAGCAGAGGGTCCGAGGACCATAGGCTATATCCTGTTCTAAGGAACAAGGAGGCCACTGGAGAACTGAGGAGGCTGTTTTTAGTTCTCCCTCTGGTTCTTAAGCTTACACAAAATTCCTACTTAGCTACCTCAACCACTTTGTGATACTTGCCCTGTCCCAAAAGTGTGCACCCCTGGTCCAGCTCTACCTACAAGCTACGAATGCTTCCAGAGTCTATCAGCCAGACACTTTGAGTCAGATAGTCAGCATTAGGCCCTGACATTTCTCTGTCAGCCTCTTTTTGCCATCCATACTCCATTTATCACAAAGCAGACTCTCTGCTCCAGTGCCCTACTATGTCCATATCTACACACTCTTGGAATCAGGCTGTTGTCTGTGGAAGTGCAGGAGAGAAAAGTTCCTATGTGGAATGCATCAACATGACCAGGATATGTTGAGGCGTGGATCCCTCCGAGATAAGTGGTAAGCTGGAGAGAATCTTGCTGTGTACACCCACACTGTCTTCTGGGACTGCCTACCTGCTGCTGCAACACAGTCACCCCATGCTGTGGGTAAACAGCAATCACGTCTTTATCTCTCCAAAGGTTTCTGTGGGTCAGAAGTTTCCAAGTGTACAGGAGCAAACTCTGACGCAAGAATTTTTTGTGCAAGTGATTTGCTGCAGAGTGTGCTCTGCGAGATAGAGATGGCAAACGGGCAGGGGCAAAAGAAGAAACATGCAGAGCTCTGCAAGGACATCAGGCAACTCAGATGGCTGGCTTTGTGCCAGGTGTCCTAGCTGGAAATGATTTACACTGTTCACTTTGTCTGGTTCTTTGCCAGCAGGGACATGGGGTGCTACAGTGTGGGGGACCCAACAGGCCTGACTCTGCCCAGCTCCACAGCTCACTGTGCCCCTCAGGCTATGCTTCTTGGTTTTTCAAAAGAGAACCCACATTTGTATATGTCTTTTTTTTGTTGAGGATTTAGTAAAATTACGCATATAAAGGTCTCATCTTAGTACCTGGTATGAACAGTACTGTAATCATTCTTTGGAACAGAAAATATCCAAAATATGCTGTTATTTTTATGTCTTCTAAATCTTAAATGCAAATACTTAAAATGAGTGATAAAGCCCCCTTAATAATCAAAAGCAAATGTGAGTTTTGCTCAATATCAACACAAAGCGTTTAGGGGAAGCCTGTGGTATGAGCCAGTAACTCCCTGGCATCTTACTAAACACTGGACAGTGGAAACTTCAAAGTCAGCCTATGGGTCAGAAAGCTTCGAGCTAGTCTATTAGAATCGACTCTTGTTTTTCTGTTTGTTGTTTCTGACGTTATATTTGCATAGTAGCAATAATCATATCTCATAACATGAGCAAGCTTACATAAATATATATTCTCTTACCATCCCTTTAAATACATATCTTCTGTGAAGCAAAAGTTAATTTGCTTGAATTAACCATTTAACTAAAACATCAATAGTTCTATGTTGCACATTATAAAAATGTACAATTTTTATTAACATAACTCAAATGCAAAAGATGCTTGGAACATAGCTAAGTGACTGAGTACTGACCTGGTGTAAGGCCTGAGTTCTTTCTCCAGCTGCACAGAACAAAAAACAAACAAACAAAATATACAAACAAACAAAGAGTAAGGAATGTGGGGCAAAAAGGAAGAGAGAAAGACAGAACGGAAGTATCAGCTGTATTCATGTCTAATCCACTTCTAAACTTCGAACACTACCGGGAACACAGACAGAAGTATCAGCTGTATTCATGTCTAATCCACTTCTAAACTTCGAACACTACCGGGAACACAGACGGAAGTATCAGCTGTGTTCACGTCTAATCCACTTCTAAACTTCGAACACTACCGGGAACACAGGTGAATTTTAGAAATTATTTATTGAATCAATGAATTAATGTTGTTCATATGTGCCTTGGTTTGAATGTGAAATGTCTACTACAGGCTCATGGATTGGTGAGCTCGGTTTCCAACTCTGAGGTTCACTTCTAGGAAATGATTCTGCAGCCTCTGACTGAATCAACTAATTCAATTCCTTGATGGAGTGCTTATATAGGAGCATTATTGGGAAGTGAGGGAAATGGGAAGCAGAGCCTAGTTAAAGGAAGAGGGTCAGTGGGGCATGCCCCTGGGGCTTACATATTGCCTGCAAACTTTCCAGTAGGCCCCTCTCAAAGGATCTTTTCCACATGCCCCCCACCACAATCGGCAGCTTCCCTTAGTCCCAGAATGTATGGAGGATAGAAACATCTGAAACTGTGACATCTGCAACAGGATAGAAACATCTGAAACCATAGTACAAGCAAACCTCTCCTCGTCCAGGTTGTTTGAGCCAGGCTTTCTGTCACAGTGATCAGAGTGAGTTAACAACTGCAACTGGGAAAGAGGAAGATGATTAGAGCCTATGCATGAGTCAAAATCCTGAAAACTACACACACACAAAAGGACAGGACTCCTCCCCCACACCTTAGTTGCTAGAGAACCCAATAAGGCCAAGTCCATGCCACCTGTTGTGAATATTTACATATTTCACTGCAGGCATGGGAATGCTTGATTTCAGGCATGTCTGGGTAGGTAATGTAAGATACATATCCATATGTGGATGAAAATATGTAGTTACAGGCTAGTTATTCCTAATCTAACATGTTTGGAATTGAACGTTCTAGAACTCTGAACTGAAGGCAATGAAGGCTTTGGAAATTTTTTTCATAAACATAATGAGATATCTTGCGGTAGGACTGAAATCTAAACACAAAGTTTTCTTTATGTTTCTTACTCCCTGACTACATACAGCCTGATGGTTTTAGTATGTGTGTGTTTACATTGCAGGGCAGGTATGGAAGTCTCTCCTTGTGACCTTCAAGAAGTTTTCAATTCTGGAGCATTTTACAGTTCTTATTTCTCAGATTAATTTCAACCTGCATTAACTTTCAAAAGTGCAGAACAAATTCTGAGTTCTAGAATATGTGGACTGAGGGAACACAGTCTGTGCACTGTCTTCTCTTTACTTCAGCCTTGCATCGAACCCTCCACTGACTGCTCCACGGATGCACATGCGACCCCACTCCTGCTCGGGACTCTGGGTCTCATCAGATCCCAGCGATGCCGATGCCCGCTCTCTCCAGCACCCAGCCAATGCCCACCCTCTCCAGCACCATTCTGGTTCACATTTCGAGGTACAATCCCTCACCGTGGGGCAATCAAGACAGCAAGTCATGGTGCATCCACACTCAAGCAGAGACCAGTGAGTGCTTGTGCTCGTTTGACTTTCTCCGTTTGTGATCCAGATCCCAGTGGAGAGAAGCGCTGCCACCCATGCCCGCCCACCATGCTAAGTCTCTTTACTTCAGTCACCCAGATCAGCCCAATCTCTCAGAGGCATTCCCAGCGGCCCCTCTGCTTGGTCATTCTAGATTCTGTAAAGTGGACAGTTGATTCTATCACAATGGTGTTTTAGAAGCTGCCTCCATTTGACTGTATGAATGAGAAGAGTCAAAGTAACAAAGACTTTATTACAAAGAAAGACGATATGACAACTTAAGAGCTGGGGAAACAGAAAACTTAGACACAAGTAGGAAAAAACCTGTAGCTCCCCTTCCTACTCCTGAAGAGGGAAAGGGAGATAAAGTCACATGATTCTTTGAAATTGACTGGCAGTCCTAGTTAACAGGACAGCCCTAGTAACAAGTAAGTAAGTAAAGCTTACAGCATAGTTCAATCACCAGCAGATTTTCCTATCATTCAACCTAAATAAATAAATAAATAAATAAATAAATAAATAAATATCAAAGTGGAAATGGATGAAAACTAAAAGCACACTTAAAGAATCAATGAAGCAAATGGTCAGTTCTTTTAAATGATAAGCCAAACTGGCAAACTCTTAGCCAAACTGAGAAAGAGAGAAAAGAGGATTATACATCAGAAAGCACACTACAAAGTCAAAGCCAGCCTGAGTGCGGGTGCTCGCAACCTTCTCTCTGAGCAGAGAGAGAAGAACAGAGGTGCTTTTCTCTTAAGCACCTGAAGCAAGAGCAGGGATGGTCGGAAGACTGTCTCAAACATACACAATACTTAAACTAGCATGTGCGGAACTTTAAGTATGGAACCACCAACCAAAGAAATACAGGGGCTGGATCTAGGCCTCCACAGACACATGGGGCAGATGATTAGCTTGATCTTCATGTGAATCCCAAACAGCTGGAGTGGGGCTATCCTAAGAGCTATTGCCTCTCCATGGGATATGTTCTGCGAGCTGGGCTGCCTTGTCTGGCCTCAGTGGGAAAGGATGTGCCTAGCCTCGCCGAGACTTGGAGTGCCAGGGTGGGGGAATACCCAGGGGCCCCCACCCACTCAGAGGAGAAGGGAATGGAGGGGATGGGGGAAGGGTTGTGGGAGGGGGTGACTGGAGGGGAGCAGTGAGCAGGATGTAAAGTGAATAAGCAAAAAAAACAATAAATTTTTAAAAAATCCACACGAAGTAATACAAATAAATATATAAAGTATAATCCTATTGTTGAGATTCTCCCAACACCCACAACACCAACCACAAATTAACAAAATTGGAATTTGAAAAAAAGGGGGCATTATGATAAATAATATTGAAGTCCAGAGAATCAGTATGAAATGTTTTATAAATTTATATTCCAATAAACTGAATTTTTATACAAAATAAATAAGTTCATTGACACTATAAAAAATCTTGAGGTTGGGAACTAATCTCTGATGGATATAGATGCAAAAATTCTTGCAAATGGAATGGAGCATTGCACTAAACACACATTGTCTACCACAATCAAGTTGACTTCATCTCATAGATGCGATATGATTCCACATATGTAAATCAAATAAATGTAACCTACTATACAAATAAATCAAAGGATAGAAACCTCATGATCATCGCATCAGATACAGAAAAGCCTTTGACAACATCCAGCATCCCCTGTGATTAAATCTTGGAGAGACTAAAGATGGCAGGAATATATCCCAAAATAACAAAGGAAATATGCACAGACCAGCAGCCAGCATCATGTCAAAATGGAGAAAAACTCCAAACATTTCTACTATGATGAGGAATAAGACAGTGCACTGCTGTTTAATTTAGTGCTTAAAGTCTTAGCAGGGCAATTAGACAAGAGATAAAGTGAATACAATAAGGAAAGGAAAAACGTTAAAATGTCCGTATTTGAAGACAACGTAATTCTGTACATAAAACCAGAAAATGGAAACAGCCTAGATATTCATTAACTGATAAATGGATAATGAATATTATTAAGCTGTAAAGAAAAATGAAATTACAAAATTCATATGTAAATAAATGGAACTAGAAAAAAATAATTTTGAGTGAGGTAATCAGGACCCAGAAAGACAAGCACATGTGTTCTCTAGTATATAGACAATATATTTGAATGTTCAGATATGTGAGTCTTTACATTGGAGTACACATGGAGGCTAGAAAACTAGTAAGAAACCATGGAGGGAAGGCAGATAAACCACAAGTGGTCAGAGTGGGGAAAGGAGAAAAATGGAACAAAAGGGGTTAATGGGAAACGGGGTGGGGGATGGGAGAGCAGGGTAAGGGAGAATCTAGAGAAAGGTAATTGACATTAAAGATTTGGTATGAGAGAGAGGGAGGAGAGGAGAGGAGAGGAGAGGGGACGGGAGGGGAGGGGAGGGGAGGGGAGGAGAGGAGAGGAGGTGGGGGTGGGGAACAATTGGAGGAGAAAGGATGGAATGTGGACTTTATCAAAACACATTACACAGATGCCTGAAACTCTCAATAACATATTTTTGAAAAAAACCTTCATGGCTGAAGGGTGTGGGTCATAGGAAGAAGAATGTTATGGTTTGGGTTTAAAATGTAACCTCCAAAAGGTTACTGTGTTGAGAGCTTTGTCCCCTGCTGCTGGAGCTATTTTGGGAAGACCTAAAAATTTTAAGAGGTTGGAGGAAGTAGGCCACTAAGGGTGAACTTTCGGCTTACGTTTTGCTATTCTCGCCCCACACACACACCCTGTCTATTCCCCCTCCCTCCCTCCCCTCCCCCTCTCTCTTCTTTTCCTTGATATTTGCAATGAGGAAATAAGTAAATAAGCAAACAAGCAAGCAAACCTATTGTGCCACAAACTCCTTCCATGGTGCCATTGTCCCGAGGCATGGCTCCAAGCAACTGACCTGAATTTTCTGAAACCGTGAACCGAATTGGTCATTCTCCATCTTGAGTTATCCTGTCAAGTATTTCTGGTCACAGCAACACAAAAGTAACTAATACAAGTCTCAAAAAATATGTAGGCAGAAAGCTAACTAAAAAAGAGGAAAATCTATGCAAGCAAACATACAAAGCATCAATGAAAGAAGTTGAAGCAGACACCAGAGATGAAAACCTGTTCCTCTGGCCATAGGCTAGCCAGACTGATGCAGTGAACATGGGCATATTTCCAAAGCCATCTACAAGCTCAGTGCCATTCTCATCAAAATCCAACAGCATTCTCCATAGAGAGGAAACAATCCTAAAACTTATGGAAAACTCAATAGACTCTGACAAGTCAACGCAGTCCTAAACAAAAAGAGTGAGGCTGGGAACATCATGGTACCTGACCTCAGACCAGACTATATAACCTCAGTAACAAAACAGCATTGTATTGTCACAAAACAGACATGGAGATCAAAGCAGTAGAAGAAAGGAATCCAACATAAGCCCATACTGCACACCAACCTGAGTCTTACCAGAGGAGCCAAAAAAAAGCATGTGTTGGAGAAAGGACAGCGTCTTCAACAAATAGTGCTAGGAAGTATTATTTATATCTAAATAGGCAGGATGGCCACAGCAGAATGAAATCAGATCCCTCTTCAACAAACACCAGTCCAAAATCAATCAAAAAGCTTAACGTAAGAACTGAAACTCCAAAATTGCTAGAGGAAAACTATTAAATTAAGACTTAGGCAATGGCCACCCTTTAAACTTGTGTTTGTTTTTGCATTTTTCTAAGATTTATTTTATTTTTATTAAATTTAATTAAGATTAAAATTAATGATTAATTGGATCATTTCTCCTCACACTCTTCTCATCTACTCCTTCTTTCAAATTCATGGCCTCTTTTTCTTTAATTAAATTGTTTTATACACACACACACACACACACACACACACACACTCACACGAATATCACATGCTGAGTCTGCTTATTATTACTTTTAAGTACATGATTTAGAACTGGTCACTTGGTGCTGTATAGCCAATTAAAGCACTCATCTCTGGAAAAGAATAATTCTTCCCCTCTCTCAGCAGTTGATAGTTGCTTGAAGCTCATCATCTAGGAGTTGGGCCCAGAAAGAATTTGTCTTCTACATCAAGATGGGCGAGACTATCCCATGTATGTATGTAAGTATGTGTACATGAATGCAGGTATCTAAAAAGTCCAGAAGCATTGAATCCCCTTGGAGCTAGAGATACAGGCAATTGTGAGTTGCCCAGTGTAGGTGGTGGGAATTGAGCTTGGGCCCTCTGCAATATCAGTGCATGTTCTTAACCTCTGAGGTTCTTAACCTCTCCAACCCTCTAACTTTTGTTTTTTGAGATAGTCTATTTATCCCAGGTAGATCTTGAACTTGTGAACTTCCTGCATCAGCCTCTTGAGTGCTGTTATCACAGGCATATACCATCAGCTCAGATGGCAATGACTTTCTCATAAGGACACCAGTAGCTCATGAAATAATATTAATCATTTACCAAGAGAACTTCATGAAATCAAATATTCCTGCCTAGCAAAGGAAACAATTAACAGAGAGAAGAGAATAGAACCTTGGTGACCAGGGAGACACAAATCAAAAGAAAAATGAGATTCCACTTCAGCCTACCCCACCCCTGCCCCCAGAACATCATGAAAATAACAAATGCTGCTGAGGCCATGGAGGGCCACTCTTTATACCCTTTTGCGGGATGTAAATTGCAATAGGCAGTATGGACACCACTGTGGAAGCTCCTTCAAAACCAAACACTGAACTGCCATGTAGTACAGCTAGGCCACTTCTGGATTCATATAAGAAGCAATGCACCTCAGCTAGCTGCAGAGACATCGTCATGGTCTTAGTCATCACAATGCTACTCGCAATAGCTAAGTTGTGGCCTCAGCCTGGGTGCTCATCAAGACAGATGAATAAAAGAAGTGTATATACACAGCTGAGTGTGATTCATCCACACAGAAGAAGAAAATCACATTGTTCTCCAACCCCACCCCCACTCTGCTGACCTAGAAATGGATGAAACTGGGGATCATCATATTGAGTGAAGTAAGATAAATCAGACAGATAAATACTGCTAGTTAGCCATCGTATGTTGGATCTGATTTTGGAAAAAAGAGGCATAAAAGTTAAAGGGAGAGAGAGGAGATTGGGATGGGAAGGGGTGGAATAGGAAAGGACAAAAGGAGGCGGATACAATCCCAACATGATGTAACACAGAGACGATGATGTCATAATGGACTCCATTGTTTTGCACAGTTGATTTCCGTAACAAGAATGGGAAACGTATTTGAGGATGAACAACATTAGGCCTGAGTAAGAGTGTACATGATGACTTGTAGTCAGTGAGAGGGTTATTTAAGTGTACAGAGCTATGCTGATTTATTATAGTTACTGGGCTAATAAAAAGTCCCTTCAGTTTCTTTATAGTCATTCTTAGATATGAGGACAGGAAGAAAATAAATAAGACATTTTCAAAACAAGAATAAAGCATTCAGTTCCCCATAAGAAGCTTTCATTGACACATGGAGTCATTTCCACATAATATAAAGTTTTGAAATGACCTCATTTCTGTCACGGTAATCTCCCCAACGTGACTGGGCGTGCCTCTTCTCTGGTAAAATGATGCACTACACAGGGCAGCTTCCAGAACGGGCCATTTCCCAGCCTCTGCCTGTTCCAGAAAAGGCAGTGTCGGCAGGTTCCATGTGTCTGCCTTGGCCTGCTAAGGAAGGAACTGAGCTAGCAAGCTTCACTTCTGTATCTGGCTGTGTAACTTATTGAAATTGTGGTCAAACCAGCAGTTTGTCCTAAAAGAAGTCTTTATCCTTCTATGGAGTGCTCCCAAACTTCTATATGAATGTCATTTTCATTGCTACTAGTTTGAAGCTCTGAAATCCATCTCTGGCAATTTTCTTTCTTGTATTTTTTTTCTTTCAGTAATAGTCTAGTTAAAAAAAATTAGGAAGCTAAGAAACAGAATGTAAAACAAACAAACAATGACAAAAGTGTCAGGGCTTCAGAGAACCTTACACGTGGGTACCCACAACCCAGTGTAGCCATGCACAGGGAAGACAGAGAAGGCACTGGCTTTGTGCGTAAGCAAATTCTAGACTTTACGTAACTATTGATGACACGGAAAGCAGATCTCCACTATAAAACAAACATCAATTCTTTCATTGTAGAATAAAGGCTTCCCTGATTCAGATATTTCACGAAGATAGGGAAAGGTGTGACCCCTGTTAGTGTAATTAAACCACCTGCTGGGAAGACATCGTGCAGCACAGAGGCTTCCCTAACTAACCCGTACATGCACTGTCCCGAGGCCACCTCTGTCTGCTCCCTCAGTGTATGCTGCTGTGTGTCCAAAACACTGAGTATTTTAGGGGGTCTAACTGAAAAGCGAAAACATCAATGTCTTAGAATGCTTTCACTGCGACATTGTTTGGAGATGTTCTTCAAGCAGTTAATAACCTGAATCAATTCCAGAATCTTAACCATCTGTCAACTGGGAACTAAGCAAGCACAGAGAGGGCATAAACTAGGTGGTCTGGAGAGAGAGGAGCGCGGCTCGGCGAGGCGACATGGACTTTCATGAGCTAAAAGCAAGCAGGGTCAAGAAAATGACAATCTCAGGTATAAAGTGTCTAGCTGTGCTTCCACGTGAATGCATAGAGAACTGTTTTAGAACAACAGAGTAAAGGATTCTATTGGTACAAGACTTCCAAGGGCGTTTATTTCATTCTCTGTGCTTTTCTGCAGTATTTCCTAGAAAAATGTATTATTAAAATATGAATCAAGCTATTTGTATGCTGTGTGCATTTTTCCAAGTACATAAGAAAAGCAAAAAATTCAATATCACCCCATCTTCAAGAGATAAGCAATATCAGCATTGTTCTATAGTCTTCTACATGTGTTCCATAGTCTTCTACATATATGTTCTACAGTCTTCTACATATATGCATGTATTAATATACAAATGGGCCAACAGTGTATATGATATTTGATAGCCAATTTTTTTTCACTTTATAACATATTCTTTGGGGGTGATTTTTCCCACTGCTGTTAGTATGTCTATCTTTTTAACACCTGCTGGAGTTTTACTACATAGACATAGCCTTATTATGCAACCAACCCCCTTTGAGGAGCTTGTGTTTTCCAGTTCTCTAATAGTGAAAGCAACACTCACCAGCAAAGTTTCGCCCACTGAGATCTGTCTCTGAGACATATACAGAGGATAGGGACGTTTGTCTGCTTCTCTGCCATCAAAGACCCAATTGCTTCCTGTGTTGCAGGAAATCCAGTGCAGCTTCTCAGCCCTGTGCACCCAAGTGACTGTCCATGGAGACCCAGCTTAGGCAGTTGGGCTTGCAGCTCTCAGTTCCCAGATCTGAGATGAGTAAAAGCTCACAATGTTATTAAACCACCAGTGCTTTGAGGAGAGCTTAAAAACTACTTTGTCCAGTTACTTTCAAAGAATGTTTCTAGGAAGAGTTATTCCAGATATCAGTCTGTCATTTTCACCACTGAAAGCGAAATCAGGGTTTTAATTTAATTTTATTTTATTTTATTTGAACAGGCATCTCTCACTTCCTAGTTGATACCCTTGGTGGTTTCAGTGACCTTAAGATTCATCCACATTTTTCCCGAGCAAGTACAGAGAGCCACACAGGTGCTGTGTGTGCTCCCCGCTCGAGTCTTAGACAGTTTGCCCTGAATTTCTTTCTCTTTTTTCCCCATTGATTAATTTATTTACTACTTTACATCTGGATGAAGCTTATTCTCCTTTCTCTCTCTCCTCCCAGTCCCTCCCTCTCCCCTGCCCTCCACACCCCTTCCAAGCTTAGCATCTGTGGCTCCCTGTCCCCATCTGGGGTTCCTGCCCTGTGTGTCTTGTCACTTACAATACACTGGACCCAGATGTTTGCCTGGCTTCCCCTGCCCATCACTCAGGGCTGGTGGTTAGAGCCTTCCCTAACCACCCATCACGTGGCTTCTTCCCAGCTCTGTGCATCCCTATAGGCTGGTCGTTGACCTGTGTACGTTCTATCTCCTCGCTCTAGTGTCAGCTCCAAGAGAAAGACCCCAGCCTATCCTGCCCGGCTTCTGAGCAGCTTTAAATGGCTCTTTGTGTTATACACCGCTGTGCCTTAAAAAAAAAATCATTTCCAAAGACACTTTCTTTTTCCCAGAAATTTTCAAAGTGTGCAGTGCAGGAAGAGACTGGGAGGAAGAAGGGACCGGGTTGAAAGAAAATGATCCCTTGTGATCTGGTGACAGAGCCTGATAGAGCAGATGTCATAAGACTCCTGTTCTGTTCCAGCCCCGGTGTGGCAGTGGTGTGACTAGCAGCCAGTCATGCCACCCTGCCTTTCACAACCTCGAAGAGACACGTCGCTCAGCTCTCTAAACCAGTTTGTCATCTTCATCAGTCCAACACACAAGAGCGTGTGAGCAGCAGTCAACTCTAAAAGGACAAAGCTGAGAGAAAACGAAAGGAAAAAGCTAGGAGGACACTGTAATTATTCTCCTAAATCAACTGACAGTGCAATAGACGTCCATGGATTTTAAAACAGCAAGAACTGGGGTTTTGAGAACACAGCTGATGACTTTAAGAGTCAAGAAAGCCTGTCAGCAATAAATGAAATAGAACCACTGGGTGTATGACATACAGTAATGTTTCCAGTCACCAATAAGGGTCTCACTGTCACGATTTACCACGTCTCCGTCCACCCTGGGCACCTCCATTCACTTTCAGATGGATGCTATCAGTGCTCAAGGATGGAATCAAATCTGCAGGGAAAGAGAGGGACTGGAGAGCATCCTGTGAGTTAAGCAAAATAAGCCAGATGGAGAAAATTATCACTGAGAAGAGGTGTGTGTGTGTGTGTGTGTGTGTGTGTGGTGTGTGTGTGTGTGTCTGTGTGTATGGTGTGTATGTCTGTGTGTGTGGTGTGTGGTATGTGTGTCTGTGTATGTCTGTGTGTGTGTGTATGTGTGTGTATATGTGTATGTGGTGTGTGTGTGTGGTGTGGTGTGTGTGTGTGTCTGTGTGTATGGTGTGTATGTCTGTGTGTGTGTGGTGTGTGGTGTGTGTGTCTGTGTAAGTCTGTGTGTGTGGTGTGTGTCTGTATGTGTGTGGTGTGTCTGTGTTATATGTGTGTGGTGTGTGTCTGTGTTGTATTGTGTGGTGTGTGTCTGTGTATGTGGTGTGTGTGTGGTGTATGTGTGTGTGTGTCATATGTGTGTGTGGTGTGGGTGTATGTGTGTATGTGTATGCGGTGCGTCTGTGTGTCTGTATGTGTGCTGTATGTGTGTGTGTGTGGTGTGTGTGCATGTGTATGTGTATGTGTGTGTGTGATGTTTGTGGTGTGTGTGCGGTATGTCTGTGTGCCATTGTGTGTGTGGTGTGTCTGTGTGAGTGTCTCTATGTGTGGTGTGTGTGTGTGGTGTGTATGTATGTGCATATGTTTGTCTGTGTGTTTGTGTGTATGTGTGTGTGGTATGTGTATGTAAGTGCGCATATGTGTATATTGTGTTTGTATGTGGGTGTGTTGGTGTGATGTGAGTGACACAAAAGTAAATGAGGGACTATGTGGGGACAAACGGGTCCAAAAGTATGGAAGGGGAGGGAGGGAGCAGGGCAGAGTGATAGGAGGTAAAAGGGAAAACAAATATTGCATGTTTTCTCTCCGGTGTGGAATCTATAGTTAAATACAGACATAAAAGCAGAAAGGGAGAGAACGAAGGGGATCAAAAAGGGAAGGCAAGAGAGGGAGCAGGGTGGACAGCACAAGCAGAAATGGTGTGCACCGATGAGAAATCGTATCGCAGTCACCGGTTCAGCAAGCACTCTGTTACTAACTAAACATGTTAATAATAAGGCAATAAGCAAAAAGCAGGATGCTCTGGCTGGACCCCCAGGCCGGCCGCGCTGTGTATGGTGGTGCGCTTCTTGGAACTGTGGCACTTGAGAGATGGGAGCGGGAGGTCAAAGTCATCCGATTGTCTATAGCAAGGCTCAGGGGAAGACAGACACCACCCAACGTACGCCAGTTACACAATCTCTTGCACATTCTCTTTGGGCAGGTGAAGGGTGTGCCTACCAGGCCACCTTTCTGATGATGATCCACATCTAAGCTGCACTGCGCCCCACAAAGAACCTGGGTTCCATTCAATTGAGCAGACATTGTGTCTGAGTACTCACCTTTCACACAAGCCCAGAAGGACAGCCCATTTCCACATAGAGCTGAGGACCAGTGGTTAGCCTGCCCTGCTGGCTGCCATACACCAGCTCAAGAAGAAAGGCCAAGGCCCAGTTCCTTGATTTCTGTTTCAGATATTTGTACCCCAGTCATCAAATACACTTCCGGGTAGGTAAATGACCTGAGAAAATTTACATAAAGGTACAAAATCTGATTTTGAAAAATGAATTAAACAACATCATGAATGGTCACACTAAAATGTGTTAAATAAGCAATTAATAGATGAGAAGCAATTGGCTTATTAACAGACTGTGTTCTTTTTAGCAATAACTTGTGTGCCCTCTCAGTGCAGACTTCTCTGTCATTAAGCATGAGGAAGGTGTGCTATAAAAACAGCTCCTCCTCTGTGGAGCTTACTTTGCACAGTTGGGGAGATAGATAATAGCAAAAACGATCTCACAACTAACCCAGAAAATATATAGTAAGTCAGGAAAGGTGCTAGGGATAAACGTCCAGAGATACAAAGGCCCTGAGTCAGAGACATAGTTGTATCCACTGGTGGCCAGAGGGCTGAGAAAGGGGTGTGAGATGTGTGAGTTAGGAAGTTGACACAGCAAATCAGATGTGACACTATAATGATCTCAGCTTGATGCCTGAGTGGAATTCAAGGTCAGAGCTTGTGTTGGGTAGTCCCTTAAATTTCCTTACCTTATTTTTTTTATGTATTGATAGTATTATTATCATTCCTCTTTAGTAGATACCATATTTCACAGTAGAATTTTTACTTTCTCTATATTCTCTTGATGCTGGGCAAGGCAGCAAGTGAAATCTTCTGGTCAGCCTTGAGGATAAGAAAAACAAAGGCCACCTGCAGTGTGTGCTGCTCTCTGTGGATCAGACCCTGCAGTGTGTGCTCTGCTCTCTCTGTGGATCAGACCCTGCAGTGTGTGCTCTGCTCTCTGTGGATCAGACCCTGCAGTGTGTGCTCTGCTCTCTGTGGATCAGACCCTGCAGTGTGTGCTCTGCTCTCTGTGTGGATCAGATCCTGCAGTGTGTGCTCTGCTCTCTGTGGGTCAGACCCTGCAGTGTGTGCTGCTCTCTGTGGATCAGACCCTGCAGTGTGTGCTCTGCTCTCTGTGGATCAGACCCTGCAGTGTGTGCTCTGCTCTCTGTGGATCAGACCCTGCAGTGTGTGCTCTGCTCTCTCTGTGGATCAGACCCTGCAGTGTGTGCTGCTCTCTGTGGATCAGACCCTGCAGTGTGTGCTCTGCTCTCTCTGTGGATCAGACCCTGCAGTGTGTGCTCTGCTCTCTCTGTGGATCAGACCCTGCAGTGTGTGCTCTGCTCTCTCTGTGGATCAGACCCTGCAGTGTGTGCTCTGCTCTCTGTGGGTCAGACCCTGCAGTGTGTGCTCTGCTCTCTGTGGATCAGACCCTGCAGTGTGTGCTCTGCTCTCTGTGGATCAGACCCTGCAGTGTGTGCTCTGCTCTCTCTGTGGATCAGACCCTGCAGTGTGTGCTCTGCTCTCTCTGTGGATCAGACCCTGCAGTGTGTGCTCTGCTCTCTCTGTGGATCGGACCCTGCAGAGTGTGCTCTGCTCTCTCTGTGGATCAGACCCTGCAGTGTGTGCTCTGCACTCTCTGTGGATCAGACCCTGCAGTGTGTGCTCTGCTCTCTCTGTGGATCAGACCCTGCAGTGTGTGCTCTCTCTGTGGATCAGACCCTGCAGTGTGTGCTCTGCTCTCTGTGGATCAGACCCTGCAGTGTGTGCTCTGCTCTCTCTGTGGATCAGATCGTGCAGTGTGTGCTCTGCTCTCTGTGGATCAGACCCTGCAGTGTGTGATCTGCTCTCTGTGGATCAGACCCTGCAGTGTGTGCTCTGCTCTCTCTGTGGGTCAGACCCTGCAGTGTGTGCTCTGCTCTCTTTGTGGGTCAGACCCTGTAGTGTGTGCTCTGCTCTCTGTGCATCAGACCCTGCAGTGTGTGCTCTGCTCTCTCTGTGGATCAGACCCTGCAGTGTGTGCTCTGCTGTCTGTGGATCAGACCCTGCAGTGTGTGCTCTGCACTCTCTGTGGATCAGACCCTGCAGTGTGTGCTCTGCTCTCTGTGGATCAGACCCTGCAGTGTGTGCTCTGCTCTCTCTGTGGATCAGACCCTGCAGTGTGTGCTCTGCTCTCTCTGTGGATCAGACCCTGCAGTGTGTGCTCTGCTCTCTGTGGATCAGACCCTGCAGTGTGTGCTCTGCTCTCTGTGGATCAGACCCTGCAGTGTGTGCTCTGCACTCTCTGTGGATCAGACCCTGCAGTGTGTGCTCTGCTCTCTGTGGATCAGACCCTGCAGTGTGTGCTCTGCTCTCTGTGGATCAGACCCTGCAGTGTGTGCTCTGCTCTCTGTGCATCAGACCCTGCAGTGTGTGCTCTGCTCTCTGTGGGTCTGACTTTGCAGGGCTCTGTTCTGTTCTCTGTGGAATCCTTAGCTCAAATGTATTCTATGCATTTTTAAATTTGCTTTATCTCTGTGTGTATGGTGTATACATGTGTATTACACCCATATGTGTGCCCACAAAGAGTCTAGAGTGAGACATTTAATGTCCTACTTGATCATCTTTTGCCCATTTTCTCTGTGACAGAGTGTCTCTCACTGAGTCTGATGCTAGGCTGGTAGTTAGAAAATCCCAGTAATTCTCCTGCAGCTACTGCCCACTGGAATCTCCACAACAGGGGCATGGCAAGCACATGTGTGACCATGCCCAACCTTTATAAAGTTGCTGGGGATTTGAACTCAGGTACTCATGCTTGTACTATAAGCACTTTTATGCACTGAACAATCTCCACAGTCCTCAGCGTAGAGTGTGTGTGTGTGTGTGTGTGTGTGTGTGTGTGTGTGTGTGTGTGTGTGTGTGTGTACTCAAGTGCATGCATGCACATGTGCATGGTTCACAAAAATGATTGATGGGTGCATGTGACCATGCAAAAGCCAAAGGTGAACATCAGGTGTCTCCTACCATTCTCCACCTTAATGTCTCTAGACAGTCTACCACTGAGCCAGAAGACCACTGCTTTGGATAGAGATGCACTCACCCATCTCTGATCCTGGTGTTGGAATTACACATGTTCAGCCATGTCTGGCTCTTTGCATATTGCTGGGAATTCCACTACAGGTCCTTATATCTTATCAGAGCAAACAGTCTTACACACTGGCCATCAAATCGATTCTTACTGATGACTTGTGCTGTGCTTACAGAGATACAGGCCTGTTACAGCCAGTGGATATCTTAATTGCAACCTGTTTTTCAAATGGTGACTGGAAGGACAAAGACAAGCAGAAAGAGAAGTAGAGAGATGCAGGTAGGGTCTGACCCGAGTACATTTGTGGAAACACTGAGAAGTAATTGAGCTCTAATTATATGCTGAAGGTGAAACAAATAAGGTTATTAGATAGGCAATTTTCAAGACAAAAATAAAGAGAACCTCAAAGAGTTTTACCAAAGGTTGCCTTCCTATGGATTTGATGGAGAACACCATAAGAAAAATGAGTTTGGAATAAATGTAAATTGGACTAGCATTTACATTTGCATTTCAATTATTAAGGTTAAACTGCTCAGCTCCATTGTGCAGACTTTTTAGGTGTGTGGTAGCCACCTGCCATCATGGACAGAAAAGACATTAGAGAGAGAGCATTTTGCCATCACCACTCAGGAATACAGGAAGGGCCTTAAGGCTTCATCATTTATTTCAGACCCCATGCTTTAATGTGTTTTCATGTTTAAGAACGCCCCCATGAGCCACGCAGGGCAGCGTTTCCTCCTTTGATGCAGAATGTAAGATTCACATGAGTTAAGTCACAAGTATGTCACAAGATTGCTAAGGAGTAAACCAAAGAGCTGGACTTCAGGACTATCGGCCCAAACACTTGCCCCACCACACTGTGATTGAGAAATGCTAGACCAGTGTGGAATGACACATTGTTTATACAATTACTGTCCGTGAAGCATTGGGGGTAGCAAGGAAATCTCCCAAGAGAGTCCACGTGTTCTGAGACTAAACCTAGTGTGGTAAGCACTCAGTCATTTGAGAGGAACAAAGCCATAAGTGAGCCTTTGGTTTTCAGTTTCCCAGCTAATGGAGAAACAGAGCAGAGGTGCCCTAAAGCTGAGATACGTTTATCTCTGTGACCTTCAGTTTGGTATATGGAGCCTTAGAAGACATCTAGAAACATATGTTTGGGACACATTGGTGCCTTGGGCATTCTATAGCTGCGCCCTTTAAGTGCTTAATGCTTGCCACAGTCTAAAACAATGTTTCTCACCCAAACTGCCAACTGTTGCACCACATATGATATGTGGGCCTGGGGTGACACTACAGCTGTGGACATCAATATAGGTGCTAAAACATGGGAAGAGGGGGGTGCCAGTCTGTGTGACATGGATCCACTCCTCACCATTCTGACTTGTACTTGCTTGCAAAGCTTGGGAACATGTCTTGGGTTCTGCACCATCTTTAACACTGAAAACCAGTTCTTACACCTCAACTCAACTGCTTCTGAGAACCGCAAACCCTTCAAGCACTTAGCCCAGTGTTTGGGTCAGGGAGAATGTCAAATGTCTAGTTATCAGAAAACAGGAAAATGGAGGGACACAGGCACAGAGATCCAAAAATGAGTGATAAATCAAAGCATTGTCCAATCAAACACAAGTATCTATGTTCTGGATGTGACAGCACACTGCAATCCCAGTGTTCAGAATGAGGCAGGATTGCAGGTTGGCTCCCGGGTGAGTTTCTATCTCCCCTGTTCCAAAAAAAAGCAATTGAGATGGTCTACTTTTCATTGCAAAGTTCTGAAATCCCATTATGTACTGCTCAACTGGGTTGCCACATTTCTAGAGCCTACTAGCTACCTGTGGCTCATGGGCCCAACTGACCAGTGTGGGGCTAAGGTTACCAAGAAATCACTTGCGCTGCCAACTAGCTCCAAGGAATTCTTTTTGAGACAGGGTCCTGTTATGTAGCCCAGGCTAACCTGAAGCTCACGGTCCAGCTGCTTGAGCACTGGGGATACAGGACTGACTGACTAGCTTTAGGTAATTTCTGAGATGCCAGCACATGGGAGGTGGTCATAGAAAAATCCAAGTTCACTAAAGAGACTTTAACCTCAGGGTCACTGTACACTCCAGGAAGAGGCCTTGCTGAGAATGACCAAATACATTAAGTGCACATTAGCAAAGTGAGTTTTGCAACCCAGCTCTATTTCCTGTGTCCTTGAATAAGTTAGCTAGTCAAACACCCTTTCCCATATTTGCAGAATGCAGATAACAGAATCAGCCCCTCTGATGCTGTTCTGGGGAATGTGTACACAAAGGTCTGTACCTATAACCTATTTCTCAAATGTTGATTGTGGATATTTGTGTTTGAGACCAAGAAATGCAAGAGAGTTCCTCTAAAACTCAACTCTTTACATAGTAAGTTTTACAACATGTACTTCCAGACGAAAATGCACACAGAAAGACCCGAGAGCTGTAGAGCTTTGATAACTTGTGATGAGCAGTACATTCTAAAGCTGGGATTTTCTTTGCACTTGTCCATGGTTCAGATTATCTCAGCAGATCTCAGTAAAAGACAGGTCTTCCATATTCTAAAGGAAAGTTCCATTGGAGTTTACGGATGTTATAATCACACCATTTATAAGCTTGGATTTTCCTTTATAGTATAAAATTTATGTAGCTTTCGTTCCATAGGAAAAGTCTCAAATTCTTGAGTTGACAAAGTTCAAAAGATATAGGGCAAGCTTCAGTGACTGGGCATGTATTCACTGCAAAAGAAGCTGGCCACGCCCACAAATTGCTAGGATATATTAGCCATAAGGGACCCTGGAGAACACCAGAGAGCTTTTCAGTTTCTAGTTGTTATAATGTATCACCAATTTCCAGTTCCTTGAAGAACCCACGCATATATCATGAATTAGCACAAACACGTTTATTTACTAACCAAAGGAATGATCCTGGGTAAACCAAGTTTGACAAGGGTTTCGTGTAAAGTGTTTGTGATAAAGAGAACTTAACAGTCATGAAAAATAAAACCAAAGAAGTGAAGCCGTGTGGCTACTTAGGACCTGCTCACTGAATTGAGCTTATTCACGCTGGCAGCTAACTCCTGTCCAGGACGACGGCGAAGCCCTCATTGCACCTTCTCATAGACCCGAGTGCAGGTGGCATTGTTCATGATACATTCCTAGGAGAGAAGAGACAGACTCAAGCTGGTTATACTTTTCACAGCATGTGCTGTGAGCAGGATCCTATAGAAGCTTGTAAACGACCTTGCTACAGGAAAAACACCTTTCAGGGTCTCTGGACTCAAGAGGCCCTGGGCCTGCTGTTTTGCTAATAAGTACATTTGCTATCCTATAGACAAAAGCACTGGATACGATCTCTAAATTACTCATGCGGCTTTGGCAAATATCCCTTACTTAAATAAATGGGGGTGGGGGGGGGAATCTCTGTACCAGGAGAGAGGGACGCTTGGTGGCCTGCCAGCTCTCACGGTACTGTCGCAGCCCAGGAAGAGACTGCTCCAGCCGCATCCTGGGAATCCCATCACATCTCTGTCCCCACAAGAGCCACCTCAATAATGAGGACTCTCATCTCTAACTTGTTATTTTGAGTATTTTCCTCCTAAGTCTCCTTCTCTTGCTAAAAACCCAACGGCCAAAAATGGTCATGACAATGGTGGCTACAAGCCCAAGCCCCAGCATGAGACAAGCACCCTGATGCTTACCACAACCATCTTCCCATCTTTCAGTTTCCTTGTGATCGTGCTTTCCTTCCCATCCCACTTCTGGTGCTGAACCAGGGCACCGTCCGTGAAGGTGCAGACCGTCTGCAAAAACGCAGGGTAGTTCATAACCTTCCAAAGTGCAGGAACACCACGACCCACACCACCCCAACATGTCTTCACCATTCCCTCTGAACTTCATCCACCATATTGATTTTGTTCACAATACAACTACATGCTTTCCAATCTAGAGACTCATAAGATGTCTTCATTTCTTAGTCCTGGGACTTTTACCAATTTATCAAACTTCAACTCCATAATTTTTTCACTCAGCCCTTGGCAATAAGTACAGACATTGTTAATGCAATGTAATCTGTAAATCTAGAAGCTTCTCTCTTTTCACAGTATGCTGTAGCTGACCTCAGTTTTCCTGCCATCTGCCGTAGTTTCATCAAACTTCTCTCCCAGGGTACAAGAGAACACCGTCGTCTTCACTGTGCTCTCAGTTTTGACAGTGATGTTGTCACCGTCACAAGTAATGATACAGTCTGGTTTGGCCATGGCAGCCATCTTCCTAAGAGCCAGTCCTACGCCTGTGGGACGAGAAAGGACATAATTTGCACAATATCAGTGAGGATTCGTTCATAATCATTCCACCTGCCAGCCTATTCTCTCTCCCCCACCGACATGCTTGGCTAGCATGCTGCTCTCACATTACACATGTAAGCCTAATGGCATCCTGTGCTGGGGCGGGCAGGGGTGATGTCTCCACTGGACAGATGAGAACCGGGCTTTAGCCAGAGCTCGAGGCAAATCGTGCTGACAACATGACTCTAAATCTCAGCTACTAGCCACTGAGCTACTACTGGTCCTCAGAAACTCAGGCATGACTTTACTCCTTAACCGTAACTAATGCCCGTAAGTGCAGCATTCAAGACATGGAGGTAAGAGGGTCAGAAGTTCAAGGTCAGCATAAGCTGCATAGAGACTGTGTTCCCAAAATAACAATGTAAGTATGAAAACAGTTGGCAGATGTTTTTAAATAAGCTTTCAATCCTAGCAGCACAGTATCTTAACTGAGTAACACAGCTCTGATGTTAATAAGTAGGGGAAACACAGCCTGGGAAAGAACAAACATTTCAAAGCTGTGTGACAAGGTAATTTTCCATGATAAGGCTCTTTCTGTATGTTAGGAACCTGACATGCCATCTGAAAACATTTTACTATTTGAGCATCTGGTTGATTTTTATTTTGTGTAATTTGTCTATTTACAGTAGTTACACGGGTATGAAATTCCACATTACTGAGTTATGCAGTAGTTTATGTCCTTGTCCTTGGTGGTGACACTCATAAGGAACCTAGGACATTTTTCACAAGAAAGGATCCAAGCAGCCAGGCTTCCTTGTCCACAGGGAGTCTTCTGCTGGGCTCCTTCCTCCGTTGCCCAGTATCTATGGGTAAGACCTATAACCTTCCTAACTCCACAATCCAGAGAACTAGCCACTCAGCGGAAGCACCCAGCTGCTTTCAAGCAGTGCTCTCTACTGGTTCTCACTCACACCTGTGCATCTTCACGTACTTTCCAAATTCATCCTTATTTAATCTTCCAGTGTAGACTAGGAAAGACACAAAACCCTAATGTGTTCACATTCTGACAATAGTATACGCACAAACACATCAGGAGCCAGGCTTAGCCCCATAGTGTGTTGGATGTTTAAAAGAATGAAGGCTGGTTCTGACCATCCAGGGATACTGGGAACAGCAGTACCTCTTCTGAGAGAATCCCTATTTCCTTAACCCCATCCCACTTCCTAGCATCTGTGACAAAGGTTCATTTCGTTGTCTGTTCTGTGTCTACCAACACATCCCTATCTTAGGAGTAGGCAACAGTGGCAACAGACAACAAAGCACTCTTTCCAGTGAGGGTCAACTTGAACCTTGCCCACTCTCAGATTAGGCTTTAAGAAGCAAGTGCCTGCTGCAAAGCCACACCCATCACCCATCGTGTATCAGCTGGCAACCACAGGGCAGCAACAGCAGTTTCTGATTATAGTTTTCCAGCCAAGCCCAAGTCTCCTTGCTCCTCACCCTCCAGAATCAAGAGTAAGAACCAGAACAGAATGGTCGCAAGACTATAACCATGCACAGTGGGTGTCTCTGCGCTTCGCCCACATGCCAGCAGCTGTCGGCCGGTGCAGCGCCGCGGGCGCCACGCCTAGCCAGCGGTGAGGAGAGAACCTGAGCCATGCTGCAGAGAAAGGGATCTAAGCAGCATCATTCATAGCCTCTAACGAGCTTCTGCAGAAACCACGCCCTACCACACGGTGTCCTCTCAGAGACGGGGGAGGGGGGGAGGGGAGGGAAAGAGGGGGAGGGGAGGGAAGGGGGGGCTGGCGCCATCGAGGAACAAAAGACGCGGCAAGGTGAGAAAGGAGTGTGAGTGCGGTCACGCGGGGGGGGGGGAGGTGATGGGGCAGGACGGTGGCGCCAGGTGAGGACGAGAAGTGGGGATAACATTAAGGGACAACTGAGGGGCTGTCTGTAGGGGGTTCACAGCAGTACGGCTGGCACGCACCTGTGAAGGACCGGGCTTCGGGGGCAAGAAGCAGAAAAGGAGAGGAACAGGGTGACCCACCACGTCCAGAGTCGGCGACAAAGACGGGCACTCCATCCTAACCACCACAAGGTGCCCCGCGCAGCTCCGCCGGCCACATGGTGGAAGGGAACCAACACATCCCCACGAGGAAGAGGACCCAGGGAGGGGTTCGGCGATAAAGTCTCACCTAGCTCTTTCATGTACTCCTCAAAGCCGTGGCTTTCCATCAGGCGCCACTTCCCTTCGAGATCCTTAAGGCTGGCCATGGCGGGCGGGAGAGCACAAAGCAGCAGAAACGCGGTGGCGGGGGCGCTGTACTGCTCCTGGCGCCATCTGCGCTTATATCGTCGTTGGTGTGGGGGTGGTGTCGGGCAGCCAATAGGAGGCGCGCCTCAGCCTGGGCCCGCCCTCGCCACGCCCGAACTGCGCGCCTTGGGCTGTGCCGGCGGTCTGAAGGTGCCACCCTGGCCGTGCTGGACTGCGATGCCACACGTCTCCTGCTGCTCCTGCAAGCTGCGACTCGCCTGGCGCGCCCTGTGCCTCCCCTAGTGGCAGCTCCAGCACAGTCCCACAGGCCCAGGAATCCCCCCCACCGCCGTCCGAGCACAGCCTGAGCGCGGTCCTGTTGCTTCCCCTTTGCTTTTCCTTAGAACCTGGGAAGAACTAATTAGCCGTCTCTTGGCGCTATAGGAATTGAATGGCTGATTACTGAGTTAATTAATAAACTGCAATTTCCTTATCCTTAGCAACCATACATCCTACTGCCTCATGAAAGAACCTTCTCACCTCACCCTCCCGCCTCCTAGGGCCTCACCAGGGCCTCTTGGTTGTCGGCTTGAGTCATGCTAGACTATCCTGGCAGCAGCCTCTGAGTGATAATAGGGTGCTCTACAAATTTGTTTTCTCCACTAAACTAGCAAGTTTCAGCTTAGGTAACTGCCATTTCCTGAAAAAATCTTACTAGCTTCCGGTTAGGAAGTAATAGTTTCTATTCCGGTTAGGGGAAATAGAAACTATTACTTCCCTCCAACCTTTGAGGATGTCTGGCCCAGCTACAAATTAGTATATTGCCTAAAATACATTGACTATAAAAATCATATATTATCACTTTGATATGCACTGAAGTCCCACAAAATATGAGGCCCCAAGGACAGTCAGGTGACTGGAGCTGACAGATAGATGGTACCCCCCAGTCACAGAACCTGAGTGTGTGGAGAGGGGTGGGGGAGAAATACAGGGAGACAAAGGGAGCACATTTTATGAGACGGTGAAAAGAGAAATTGAATAAGGGTTATGGAGAGGTCATATAGCCCAGGCTAGCCTCTAACTTCACATGTAGCTAGCTCCTGCTCATCAGTCTCCAGCTACCACCTGCTGACATTGCAGGTATAGCCAACACCCCTGCTGAAGTTGTCATTACAGTGAAAGTCAAGAATAAAATATCCACCATTAGTGAGGGCCTATCGCACAGTCCCTGATCCTCACTTCAGTGTCATTTTCAATAAGTTCTCTGTGATACTTCATGCTTTGTTAGGATGCAGGTTTGGATTAGATAATTTGCCCAACTACAGGCTCAATGTCCAGAGTCTGTTTGAGGACAGCTGAGCCATGATTTTTACTAGGCTGTGTATTTACAATAACTCCAATGAACTTATTCACACTCGAGCCCCTCTTAATTGAAGGTCATCTGTACTTTGGTAATGCTGATCTCCCAGCTGAGGAAATGACTCCCGGAGTGAAAGGTTACTTTAGATCGCCAGTTCCCACACAAAAGCTAGGTGCAAGTGTCTGCAACCCTAGAACTGAGGGATATACAGGAAGAGCACTGGAGCTCCCTGGTCTAGCCAGTCCAGCCATTTGGCAAGCTTCAAGTTCAGTCAGAGATCCTGGTGTTAAAAAAAGCAAGGTGGCAGGCAGCTGCAGTCAGCCCCCAGTTTCCACATACATGTGTATGCATGCAGGCCCATGAACACACTCACACACATGACAATTCATACTTAGAATTTTTTGTCTTAAGAACATCTTTTCAAACCTATCCAAAGGCCTGCAGCTTCTCAGACCAGCTCAAAATGTGCCAGACGTTCATGAGGGTGCCGTATTTTCATCTACTAAGGTCACATATTGATGTGTCCTGAGCCCTGAAATCCCATTGACTAAACCCATGAGCTCTCTTCTGTATGTGGAATGACTTTTCTCAGACTGTCATTTTTACAGAACCTTACTGCCTGCTCCCACGCCTCATTGGAGGTAATATGGGCTGAAATGAAAATGTTGCCACCCAGATGGGCTATTGCCATGGAGACAATGTCAGCTTATTGAGTTTCTACTGCGCAGTACGTGCTCCTTCCTGGCATTTACAGGGATGAACTTTAATGCTCGGCAATTACGAAGAAGGTTATCCCAGTTTCTCAGGAGAGGAAATGAGTGAGGCTAGGAAAGTCGGTGCTGTGGAGTAGTAGAACTGGAATCTGCACTGAGGAGTTTCTCATGAAAGATCTTGTGAAACAGGACCACGCCTACCTGTCCTTTGTTCATGATGCTTGTAGGGGAGGTAAGAGCAGAGGCCACAGTTACTCTGCCAAGACACTCATTATTGTATCATCCCCCACGCAATTGAAATCTGAGAGGCATCTAGCATGCTGCAAGAAGTTCCACAGTCTGCACCCCCTTTATTACAAGTTTCTACTACAAATTTTGGGTTGGAACCCCAGTGTTCCCACAGTACCATTTACACACTGACTCGGCCCTGTGCCTGTGCCAGTAAAGGCCTGCATGCCCATACCTGAGACTCCATTCTTGGAAAGCAGTGTTGTTCTGAAAGTCCCTGAGGAAATCGCTGCTTCTTCTGCATTGGTAGTCCCAGGCAGGCCGGCTCCCATGTGGCTGGGCTCCCCCTAATCAAGTGCTTTCTCGAGATGTTTTCTGCAGTATTGGGTCCAATGTAGTGATGATAGCCATGATTCGGTACCAACATATTAATTCTTAGATTCTCATATTAACCAAGTCACAGAAACGTCAAAAGCAGAGAATTTGAATCCTCAGGTGTTACTTAAAACCTAACTTTTCTCCTTTTTTGCAGTACTGGGGACTTAACTTGAGGTCTTACATGCCTCACATGCATAAGGACTCTGCCATAGAGCTATATCCAGGGCCCTCTTTTGACTGTTTAAATTTTGAGATAGAGTTTCACCAACTTGCCCAGATTGACCTTCAACTTTCAGACCTCCTGCCTCAAGCTCCTGAGTAGCTGAAATGATAGCCTTGTGCTAACCTGTGTGTGTGTGTGTGTGTGTGTGTGTGTGTGTGTGTTGGTTTGATGGGAAGAACTAATCCTCTTGTAGTTAAGTGCACCTTAGAGAAGTGGAAATCTGAAATACCTGTCACTGTCTGATGCAGCCAAGGCCTGTATTACCACTGTATCCTGAAAGTAATAGTCAACACCGAACTCTTGGGGGCCTCACTGAGCATCTAGGGAGTAAAGTGCACACATGTGTACACATAAGGTTCAT
Source organism: Tokudaia tokunoshimensis (assembly GCA_036184795.1). Classification (NCBI taxonomy): domain Eukaryota; kingdom Metazoa; phylum Chordata; class Mammalia; order Rodentia; family Muridae; genus Tokudaia; species Tokudaia tokunoshimensis. Next base: position 142,594,857 of record BTHU01000003.1, read on the forward strand.
CTGAGATTCTCCTTCATCATTGGTTTTCATTTATAAATTCTATATCAACCACTTTGACTTTTAATATTGACAGTAAAACATGATTGCAGGAAGTTTAGAAGATGCAGAGAAGCATAAAGGGAATAAGAATTCATCTATAAGCCTACTGTTTCAATAACTATGCAGAGAAATGTGGTGTTCCCTTCCAGTGCTTTACCATGTGTGTGCATGTGCCTGTGCCTTTGTATGTGTGTGTGTGTGTGTGTTTGTGTGCGCATGTGCATATGCCTGTTTGTTTGTGTGCATGTGTCCATCTGCATGTGCTGTATGAATATGTGTACGCAAAACCATGACTGCAGTCTTTAGCATTCACACACTCTGTCCTGCATTGCCCAGTTTCATACATCATCCCACATCGAAATATTGGCTGTGACTGTTTCTGACATACACATTAAGTTGAGAGTATGGCTCCCATCTCACTACAAAGTTGCTGATTTGTTCTTTTGAACATGCTCAATGCTCTGCACACAATCGAAAGCCTGCCTTTGAAATAGATGCCACCTTCAAGACTGTTCAGATTCTCACCCGTCCCTGATCACAGAGCTCACCATTAGCCTACGGGCCATCTCTAGCGTTAGAAGCTTAGTATTTTCTTCGGCATATTCGATGTTGTTCTTTTAGGAGCAGTCAGTTCCTTCTGAACCGATGGCTTCGACACTTCCTTTTAGGATGAGCCCAAGTTAATGGTCAGATTTGAAGAGGCCAACAAGAAATCCATGTGAAAGGTCTTAGACTCTTGTCTCCCCTAAACGTGGAACCTAAATGATTCAGTTCTAAACAAGTAGATTTCTCCCTTGAAAACTGTAGCACCTGTGTTACTTCAGATACCCAGCTCTTCCTCCACAGCAACGGCAGGGACTTGTCAATGGCCTGTTAAGTAGGGTTCTCCACAAGCAGAAAGAATGAAGGCTGAAGCCTTGCTTGCTGCTTTTCCTCTAGCCTCCTGAGAACAGATGGGGCTGGTGTAAAGTTTCTGAGCTCATGACCCTGAATGGAGAGGCTCAAAATCACTCTATTGCCACCTAGTGGTGGTAGCAAAATATTTCTCCTGGGCCTTCTTTGATTAGCACCAATGGCCTGCTGTCTTACCTTAGTGGACACAGGTAAGTAGCTTTGGAACATGGAGCGTGACTTCATTTACAGACACCTTAGTGGCTGTTGTGTAAGCAGGTGCACCTCTCACATGGTTCCTCGTCCTATATAATCATTCCTAAGGGCAGTAATGCAGCTGATAAGAAAAAGAAAAAAAGAGGAAACACCACATTTAAAGAAATTGTGGCACAGAATACCCAAAGTAATTCAGGCTTAGACAGTTAAGTATTCTCTAAGTGCCAGACAAGATACATTTGAAAAGCAGGAAAGCTAAATATAAAGTGGGAGCTGTCTGAAGTGACATTTCTCGTGTTTTAGTGTCTGGACAAGCCTACATTTGTAATTGCATATTCGGATCCAGTAGGTTCAGGGCAGGGCCTGGCGTTCTTCTCACCTACTGATTCCTTAATGGTGTTAATGCTGCTAGTCCAAGGACCATGCTCCAGATACCAAGGTTGCAAAAGATGCTCAAACTCACACATGTGACCTTGCCACAAGAGGCCACTCCCACTTCAGCACATTAAAGATTTTTATATTGAACTCTTACAATTGTTCTGATTAGATCCTTATGTAAGAATAGTATCTGCTGTCTCCATCTCTGCGTTCCAGACACAGACATTTGACTGACTGTAGATAAAAAGTATTTGAGGAAAAATGAGTCTCTAGTCAATTTATAGAGAGTTTTTTTTCTTTTTGCTATTCCCTAAACAACACGGTATAATTCTTGTTTTTATATTTAAGCATCATACTTTATTTTATGTGTAACAACATAGTTTGCATTTTAAATAACACGATAACAGAATGATTTGAAGAGTTTTGAATATGAAGTGGGGAAAGGGAGAATTTTCAAATTACAAAATCCATCCCCCAAAGCAAATTTTTTAATAATTGCCTTTCTAAGTAGGTCAGTGGGGCACATGTATTCAACAGCTGTTTAGTTATGACTGATTCCTACAGTACACATGATCAATAGAATTGAAAAGCCCGACTCCGATAACATACTTTCTTTTGGAGTAAAACAATGGCTCTTTAATACTTTAATACCCAGAAAGTTGAACTTAAGTATCCACCACAAATAAAGAAAAACAACATGGTGGAGTCAAAACTATAAAACTAAATGAGTTTCACATCTTCCTTGGTGACTCGTGTGCCCTCACGCCTGCTCCGTAAATACCCCCTTCATCACCTAGTATGAACCTCTTTTTGTCCCCCTTCCTAATTTTTATACTATACTTACACTTAACTCTGTTTCTATACATTCATGTATACATTATAGGCTGGGATCTGCATATGGGGAAGAAAATTTGAGGTTTTTCTTTCTGAGTTTGGGTCACCTTGATAAGTGTTACACTTTCCAGGTGCATCATTTTCCTGCAAATTTCATAATATTATACACAACTCTTCACATTGAGTTTACCTAGCGTTGGTACTTAAACTTAGAGACAGAGTCTGTGGGGGCTTAAGCATGGGTCATATTCAAATACTACCTCATGTATGTATCAGCTGATTTGGTGTGTCTGTTTGTCTGTCTATCTGTGTAACTCATCCTTTGAAGACCCCAGGAGGCAAACAGGAAATGAATCAAATTCACTAAATATATCTGATTCAATCATTTAACTTTTTCTGATCTGCCGGAGGAAGCTGTTTATCTGTCTGCTTCCCAGAAAGCATGAGCAAAGTCTTCCAATGGTATGTGGCTGTGAGAGGGTTGGAACCTGCCTTTGTTAAAGCTTAATGCCTTCCTTAAGTTGTATAGCAAGTCTGTGAACTCTCCTAAGTCTCACTTGTTCTACTGTAGACTTGCTTTGTTAAACTAGCTTCTAGCCAGGCTTCCCTAAGAAAAACCACTAGAGATGCTTCCAAAGGGAAATCCTAGAAGGCGGATACATGATAGGCCTGCATCTTGTCAGCTGTCTTTAGCAGCAGAAATCCTCAGCTGAAACCAAGGTTAGGAAATCAGACAGTCTCAGACACACCCAGAACATAAAACCCCACAACTGTCAATGTATCAAGTCCAAGACCTCTGACTAGCCACTACTCACCAAATGAAGACTCTTGTTTTAATTGTCATAAGGTTGTTTCTACTTAAAAATAAACATAAGAACTTCTCTCTTTTTACATAAAGCAGTTTTATTCCTATACCACATGACTACCATGGCTTACCATTAAAACTTACCAGTTGCTTAAATAATAGATCACAAACAAATGGTTGCTAAATGAACTGGACTAGATAATGTCCAGAAGGAAAGTGAAGCTTTGCAAAAGTCAGAATAATAAAGAGTGAGTGGTTTCAAGATAACACGGATTCCATATCCGTTCTGAATGAAAGCTTTCTGCACAAGATGAATGCGCTCCTGACTTACACATAAGCCCCTACAACCCAGACATGCGTGTTCATAGATATTACATTGTTACTTGCTCATGGCCATGGATTGCAAAATATTCATAGCCCTGTCTAACTGTTTCATGTTTCATATGGACAGTATTCAAAGTCTTAAAGACACAGTGCTACCAGGCAAGATAACTTCATCTCAATCTCTCTGACACTCCTAACTCCCTCAATCCATCTTCCAACTAAATCACCAGACCTAAACCTATGTATATACTAAATTCAGGTTAGGACCTATGGGGGGTGTTTAAAACTTTCAAACACACACACACACACACACACACACCACCCTCTATAGTATTTCTGTATCAGAAGAAGTCAAGTCTTTTCTTGCCAATTACACCTTCCCCATATTTCAGGACCACTACCTGTATATTATCCAATGAGCTACTGATTTTGCCCAGATACACTATTAAATCATTTCTTTGATAGATCTCTATAATAACTAATAATTTCTCAAATTGGATCCACTATTCCCAGGAGTCTTCTTGCTCCTAGGGTATTACTCCTGGATGGGTCAGGCCCACTGCTCCCTTTTCATTTTATTAACTACGGAAGAGTCATGAATACTTCATACTGTATGTAAATCCTATCTCTAATCTTTTTAAATTGGCAGTGGGATGACTATTCCATAAGCTTTTAGAGGCATGCACAGAGCTACATAACCAATGCATAAGATGATCCTGGGCGTCTCTGGATCAGCCAGGAGGTTGGTAGATGCTCTTTCTTTCCTTTTGCTTATCCCAGGACACTGCTTACTCTCCTGTTTACCTTCACCAAACACACAGACAAATCTTCATTGGGACTTGGGAACAGGTATGCTTGGCTCTCCACGCACTCCCTGGGCCAGTTCACCTCTTCTATTCCTACACACACCTGTAACTGTGCCACTCTTGAGAGTGAGACCGGAAGACTGCCTAGAGTGTGGTATCTGCCTGAGCTATGCAATCAATACCCAGCTCAGCCAGGGAGAGAGAGAACAGTGTTTGAGTTTTGAACTGCAAAAATTATTTTTATCCTACCTTCCAAATCAGACTTAAAACTTTTTCAATGGTAACAACCATTCTGCCTGAAACATGAAGTATAGTAATCAGTCTACTTAGAAAATAGATATGAAACCAAGATAGTAATCTTCTTTCAACAAACCCCAAAGAAGATACCCACTCAAACATAAAAATAGCATCAAAAATAACAGGAAGCAACAATCACTATTCCTTAATATCTCTTAACATCAATGGACTCAATTCCCCCAAAAAAAAAGACATAGGCTAACAGACTGGATACATAAACAGGACCCAGCATTTTGCTGCATACAGGAAATGCACCACAGTGTCAAAGACAAACACTACCTCAGAGTAAAAGACTGGAAAACAATTTTCCAAGCAAACGGTCCCAAGAAACAAGCTGGAGTAGCCATTCTAATATCAGATAAAATTGACTTTCAACCTAAAGTCATCAAAAAAGACATGGAAGGACACTTCATACTCATCAAAGGAAAAATCCACCAAGAACTCTCAATTCTGAGCATCTATACTCCAAATGCAAAAACAACCACATGCATAAAAGAAACTTTACTAAAACTCAAAGCACACATTGCACCTCACACAATAATTGTGGGTGTCTTCAACACTCCACTCTCCTCAATGGATGGATAAGGGAAACACAAACTAAACAGAGACACAGTGAAACTAATTGAGGTTTGGGACCAAATGGATTTAACAGATATATAGAGAACATTTCATCCTAAATCAAAAGAATATACCTTCCTCTCAGCACCTCATGGTACCTTCTCCAAAATCAACCATATAATTGGTCACAAAACAGACCTCAACAGACATAAGAAGATTGAAATAATCCCACACCACCTATCAGATCACTATGGAGTAAGGGTGGTCTTCAATAGCAACAAAAACAACAGAAAGCCCACATACACATGGAAACTGAACAATGCTCTACTCAATGATATCTTGGTCAAGGAAGAAATAAGGAAAGAAATCAAAGACTTTTTAGAATTTAATGAAAATGAAGGCACAACCTACCCAAACTTATAGGACACAATGAAAGCTGTGCTAAGAAGAAAACTCATAGCCCTGAGTGCCTCCAAAAAGAAACTGGACAGAGCATTCACTAACAGCTTGACGGCACACCTGACAGCTCTACAACAGAAAGAAGTCAATACACCCAAGAGGAGTAGATGGCAGGAAATCATCAAACTCAGGGCTGAAATCAACCAAGTGCAAACAAAAAGAACCATACAAACAATCAACAAAACCAGGAGCTGGTTCTTTGAGAAAATCAACAAGATAGATAAACTCTTAGCCAGACTAAACAAAGGGCACAGAAACAGTATCCAAATTAATAAAATCAGAAATGAAAAGGGAGACATTACAACAGAAACTGAAGAAATTCAAAAAATCATATCAGATCCTACTACAAAAATCTATACTCAACACAACTGAAAAATCTGAAGGAAATAGACAATTTCCTAGACAGATTCCAAATACCAAAATTAAATCAGGATCAAATAGACCATCTAAACAGTCCCAAAACCCCTAAAGAAATAGAAGTGGTCACTGAAAGTCTTCCAACCAAAAAAAGCACAGGACCAAATGGTTTTAGTGCAGAATTCTATCAGACCTTCAAAGAAGACCTAACACCAATACTCTTCAAACTATTACACAAAATAGAAACAGAAGGAGCACTACTCATCTCGTTCTATGAAGCCACAATTACGCTGATACCAAAACCACACAAAAATCCAACAAAGAAAGAGAACTTCAGACCAATTTCTCTTATGATGATAGATGCAAAAATACTCAATAAAATTCTTGCCAACAGAATCCAAGAACACATCAAAATGATCATTCACTATGATCAAGTAGGCTTCATCCCAGGGATGCAGGGATGGTTCAATATATGGAAATCCATCAATGTAATCCACTACATAAACAAACTCAAAGAAAAAAAACCACATGGTCATCTCATTAGATGCTGAAAAAGCATTTGACAAAATTCAGCATCCTTTCATGCTAAAAGTCTTGGAAAGATCAGGAATTCAAGGCCCATATCTAAACATAGTAAAAGCAATATACAGCAAACTGGTAGCCAACATCAAACTAAATGGAGAGAAACTTGAAGCAATCCCACTAAAATCACGGACTAGACAAGGCTGCCCTTTCTCTCCATATTTATTCAATATAGTACTTGAAGTTCTAGCTAGAGCAATTAAACAACAAAAGGAGGTCAAAGGGATACAAATTGGAAAGGAAGAAGTCAAATTATCACTATTTGCAGATGATATGATAGTATACTTAAATGACTCCAAAAACTCCATCAGAGAACTCCTACAGTTAATAAACAACTGCAGCAAAGTGACCAGATATAAAATTAATTCAAACAAATCAGTAGCCTTCCTATACTCAAAGGATAAACAGGCTGAGAAAGAAATTAGGAAAATGACACCCTTCAAAATAGTTACAAACAATATAAAATATTTTGGTGTGACTCTAACCAAACAAGTGAAAAATCTGTATGACAAGAACTTCAAGTCTCTGAAGAAAGAAATCGAAGACCTCAGAAGATGGAAAGATCTCCCATGCTCATGGATTGGCAAGATTAATATAGTTAAAATGCCCATCTTGCCAAAAGCAATATACAGATTCAATGCAAACCACATCAAAATCCCAACTCAATTCTTCATAGAGTTAGAAACAGCAATTCTCAAATTCATCTGGAATAACAAAAAACCCAGAATAGCGAAAACTATTCTCAACAGTAAAAGAACTTCTGGGGGAATCATTATCCCAGACCTCAAGCAGTACTACAGAGCAATAGTGTTAAAAACTGCATGGTATTGTTACAATGACCGGCAGGAAGATCAATGGAATAGAATTGAAGACCCACAGCCGGGCCGGGCGGTGGTGGCTCACGCTTTTAATCCCAGCACTTTGGAGGCAGAGGCAGGCGGATTTCTGAGTTCAAGGCCAGCCTGGTCTACAGAGTGAGTTCCAGGACAGCCAGGGCTACACAGAGAAACCCTGCCTTGAAAAACCAAAAGAAAAAAAAAAAAGAATTGAAGACCCAGAAATGAGCCACACACACATCTATGGTTACTTGATCTTTGACAAAGGAGCTAAAACCATCCAGTGGAAAAAAGCCTTTTCAACAAACGGAGCTTGCTCAACTGGTGGCTAGCATGCAGAAGAATGCAAATCAATCCATTCTTTTCTTATCTCCTTGTACTAAGCTCAAGTCCAAGTAGATCAAGGACATCCACATAGAACCAGAAACACTGAAACTAATAGAAAAGAAACTGGGGAAGAACCTTGAATACATGTTCACAGGGGAAATTTTCCTGAACAGAACACCAATAGCCTAAGACAAATGAGACCTCATAAAATTACAAAGTTTCTCTAAGGCAAAGGATGCTGTCAATAGGACAAAATGGCAACCAAATAATTGGGAAGAGATCTTTACCAACCCTACATCCAACAGAGGGCTAATATCCAATATATACAAAGAACTCAAGAAGTTAGACTCCAGAGAACCAAATAACCCTATTAAAAATGGGGGTACAGAGCTAAACAAAGAATTTTCACCTGAAGAATATCAAATGACTGAGAAGCACCTAAAGAAATGTTCAGCATCCTTAGTCATCAGGGATATACAAATCAAAACAACACTGAGATTTCATCTCACACCGGTCAGAATGGAGAAGATAAAAAACTCAGGAGACAGCAGGTGCTGGAGAGGTTGTGAAGGAAAAGTATTCGAACACTCCTCCACTGCTGGTGGGATTGCAAGCTGGTACAATCACTCTGGAAATCAGTTTGGCAGTTTCTCAGAAAACTGGGCATAATACTACAGGAGGACCCTGCTATGCCTTTCTTGGGCATATACCCAGAGGATTCTTCAGTATTTAAAGAGGACACATGCTCCACTATGTTCATAGCAGCCCGATGTATAATAGCCAGAAGCTGGAAAGAACCCAGATATCCTTCAATGGAGGAATGGATACAGAAAATGGGGTATATATACACAATGGAGTACTATTCAGCCATTAAAAACAATGATTTCATGAAATTCTTAGACAAATGGATGGAAGTGGAAAATATCATCCTGAGTGAGGTAACCCAGTCACAAAAGAACACACATGGCATGCACTCACTATAAGTGAATATTAGCCCAGAAGCTTGGAATACCCAAGACACATCTCACATATGAGTTGATGCCCAAGAAGGAGGGAGAACAAAGTATAGATCCTTGGGTCCTTGGTAGAAAGGGAAAAAATTACCCACAGAAGGAGATACAGAGACAAAATGTGGAGCAGAGTCTGAGGGAAAGACCATCCAGAGACTACCTCATCCAGGGATGCATCCTATATACAGTTACAAAACCCAGACACTAATGTGGATGCCCACAAGTGCTGGCTGACCAGAGCCGGATATAGATATCACCTGGGAGGCCCTCCTAGTGTATGATAAATACAGCAGGGGACACTCTCAGCCAGTCATTGAACTGAGCATAGTGTCCCCAATCAGGGAGCTAGAGAAAGGACCCAAGGAGCTGAAGGAATTTGCAACGCCACAGGAGGAACAATATGAGTCACCCAGTCCTCCCAGAGCTCCCAGGGACAAAACCATCAACCAAAGAGTACACATGGAGTTACCCATGGCTCCAGACACATAGGCAGCAGAGGATGGTCTTGTTGGACACCAAAGGGAGGCGAGGCCCTTGGTCCTGGAAAGACTTGATGCCATAGTGTAGAGGAATATCAGGACAGGGAAGCGGGGGAGGGTTGATTGGGGAAGGGGAGATGGCTTATGGGATTTTGGAGGGAGGTGGGAAACAGGAAAGGGAACAACATTTGAAATGTAAATAAAGAATATATCTAATAAAAAACAGATATAGTTCATTAAAAATTCAAATTGGTTTCTTGTGATTCACAGTGGATCACTTATTTGAGAAACAATTGTTACAGGAATTTGGCCATGTGAGCAGCCTGGCTTATAGACACATTTTTGTGTGTACATTTCTAGGGTCAGAGCTCAAGCCCTGAGCATCTTCGGAAAAGCACCACACTCTCACCTACACCTCCAAATCATTATCACGAATTCTTGCAACTTCAAAATACATAGCTTTTCTTTCCAAGTATCAAGACTTACGTTCAACTTCCTTTTCAATACTCAGGACCAGAAAGGAGAGTTCTTAAACGGCTCCTAAATATAGCCCAAAATCTCTGTTCAGTAACTTCTGATTAGAACGTATTGCTTGAGTGAGCTTCAAACTTCTTTCTTTTTTATTTTTTCTTTCATTGGATATTTTCTTTATTTACATTTCAAATATTATCCCCTTTCCCAGTCTCCCCTCTGGAAACTCTCTATCCCATCCCCCTCCCCCTGCTGCTGTGAGGGTGCTCTCCCACCCATACACTCCTGCCTCCCTGCCCTGGCATTCCCCTACTCTGAGGCATCCAGTTTTCACAGGACCAAGGGCCTCTCCTTCCATTGATGCCCAACAAGGCCATCCTCTGCTACATATGTGGCTGGAGCCATGGGTCCCTCCATGTGTACTCTTTGGTTGGTGGTTTAGTTCCTGGGAGCTCTGAGGGGTCTGATTGGTTGATATTGTTGTTCTTCCTATGGGTTGCAAACCCCTTCAGCTCCTTCAATCCTTTCTCTAACTCCTCCATTGGGAACCCTGTGCTCAGGCCAATGTTTGGCTGTGAGCATCTGACTCTGTATTTGTCAGGCACTAGCAGAGCCTCTCAGGAGACAGCTATATCAAGCTCCTGTCAGCAAGCACTTCTTGGCTTCTGCAATAGTGTCTGGGTTTAGTGACTGTATAATTGGATGTTTCTTTTGTTGTCTTAAGGACGTTTAATTTTTTTAAATTTTTAATTAAAATATAAATGCATTACTTCCCCCATTCCCTTTTTCCCTCCCACATGTCTCCCACTTCTTAAATTGGTAATCCCCTTTCCTTTGATTATTGTTGTTGTTGGTGGTGGTGGTGGTGTGTGTGTGTGTGTGTGTGTAAATATATAAACACAGCCATCTAGTCTGTTTCTGTTGTTTGCCTGTATATGATTTCAGGGCTGACCACTTTGTATTAGATAAATAATTGGGAGCACTTTCCTCACTTGCCCTCTCTCGGCAGCCATTACTGGCCTAGCTCTTTATCTAGAGTTGGATCCCATGAGAGTTTCCTTTATTTTTCAACCAAAGTTCTGTGGTGACAAGTTTTGTATTATGTTTCACAATACAATATGATGTCATTTCTGCACCTATATTATCAGGACATCACACAAAGAAGTAAAAATTCTAGTCAGTCAAGAAAGACAGACGGAAACAGCACAACAAACCCTCTGAGACGCCAAGGCTCAAGCCAGTTTTGCAACAAACCCTGAAACTAAGCATTAGTTTCTTTTCTACTATTTATACTTCTCTAGAATGAGCCAGCTTCTAGAACCATAAAATAATGGTCATTTATCAATATCCCCTTGAACACATTTAGTAATATCAAAGTATTGATATCAAAGTAATATCAAAATATCAAAGCATGTCTCTGTGACTATATGTGTGTGTGTGAATGTGTGTGTTTGTGTGTGTGTATGCTTGTGTATGTTTGTGTGTGTTTTGAGTGTGTATATGTGTAAGTATATTCGAGTGTGTGTGTTTGTGTATGAGTGAGTGTGTGAGTGTGTGTATGTTTGTATGTGTGTGTGTTTGTGTGTGGTGTAATGATTTTCCTGCAAAGAAGTGAAGAAACATCTATTTCCCTCAGATAGGAACCAATGACAGACCAAAGGAATGATAGCACCTAAATCCAATTTTGTGGAGCATTGAGTTTTCTGGGGTTACTTGATAAGGATGGGTGAAGGCCTACTCACAGCAGCAGGACTGACACAAAAACAGCTACGCTATGCAAAGCCAACCCCAGCACAAATGATAGGGCATGAGAGCTGCATCTCTGAGGCTCTCTGCATAGTTTACAGACTCGTGGGCTTGACAGGGTCAGGAACCTCCTCTTGGCAGCTCTGTTAGTCACTGAGATACTTAGAGTCCCCCAGCAGTCGTTTGGAGTGTCTATAACTCTAAGAAGAGACTCTGGATTTTTGTGAGATCTAGCTTTCCCAGGCATGTTGTTTATTCCTGAGTCTCAAGAGACTTTCCCTCTTTCCTAGAAGAGATATCTCAATTCAGAGAAAAATGCTATCTAGCACAGAGAGAGAGGGAGGGAGGGAGGGAGGGAGGGAGAGAGAGAGAGAGAGAGAGAGAGAGAGAGAGAGAGAGAGAGAGAGAGCACAGAATGCACAGAATGCACATATCTCTACAAGTCAAATTCAAGGACACCATTTTCTTCTCTTCTGTTTATAGCATCTCCACCCTCAATCTTCTTTACAGAGTTGTAACTATTTCACTTTACAAACACTTCCAGAACTGGTCCAGGATTACCCAACACATTACCCATTCTTCTCCATTTCTGTTAACTAAGTACAATGTAGGAACAGTTTATACAAAGTTCTGAAATAGAAGTCTGGCAGCCCAGTGAATGCTGGTGGCTCATGCCTTTAATCCTAACACTCAGGAGGCAGAGGCAGGCGGACCTCTGCAAGTTGGAGGGCAGCCTTATCTATATATCAAGTGCCAGGTCAGTCAGAGCTTCATAGAGAAATGGTGTTTCAAAAGTAAAAACAAAGCAAAAACAAAACAAAGAGAAGACCAGGCATTAAAGAGAACAGAATACCAGGCATTAAAGAGAACTTTTTATAAAGACCTTTGACCTACTTAAAAGAAATGAGTCAGGTGTTTCTGGCAGGTGTTTTGAGTTCCATTAATAGTACTTTCTAGGACCACACCATAGATTAGATGTCTTGGAACCTCTAACTCCTTTCTATACAGGTGGCACTATGACAGGAGGACAGGGACCTCAGTGACCATGTTCACAGAGGTGGCAGAAAGGTGCCCAGCAGTCAGAATGGTTTCTAGTGACACTCTCCCTCACACACAGGCTGTCAACAGCAATTCTAAACTGATTTTTAAAGTGGTCACCGCAGCATGCACCCTGACTCACTTGATAAAGCTCTTCCAGTCACAGCATGAACCAAGGGACACTTCGACTGAGGGTGTAACACTTACTGCTCCGTGTAGCTCCCCGTGTGGTAGGTACACTGGAAGACAGCTGAGTCACTCTGACTAAAGCCATCCCCATGCTGACCTGGTTAGACAGGTGGCTTCCTTCTAGGACATGACCCAATAAAACTAGGACAGAGATAGAGAAGAGGAGCCTTCGCTCACGGCTGGGTGATATTATAAACTGGAACTCTGTTTGGTGTTATCCACTAAGGTGACCATTTATATGAAGAGATACATAAAGATATTAAGTGAGACCAATACTCATAATAGTCTATTACAGGTAGAAGTAGAACTTTGACATTTTTTATTGAAAAATAGTTTGGTTTTTGCTGTTGTTGTTGTTGTTGGTGGTGGTGGTGGTGGTGGTGGTGGTAGGTTTAAGGAAATTGTGCCGGGTGTTGTGACTCATACTTGTAATATCTTCAGTCAGGAGTTGAGGCAGGGGATTGCTATGGGTGTGAGGCCAGCCTGAACTACACAGTGAGTTCCTGGTATAGTAAGGCCACATAGCCAGACCTTGTCTAAAAAATAAATAGAAGGAATAAAAGAGGGAGGGAGGGAAAGAGGGAGAGAGGGAAGGAAGGAAGGAAGGAAGGAAGGAAGGAAGGAAGGGAGGAAGGAAGGAAGGGAGGGAGGAAGGGAGGGAGGGAGGGAGGGAAGGAGGGAGGGAGGGAGGGAGGGGAAAGAAAGGGAAGGAGGGAATAGCAATTGAAAACCTGAGAAAATTCCATTCATTTGAAGCTGTTCATGGAGAGTGGAAAGCTGTAGACTCACACAGACCCTTTTCCTTCCCACAGACCCAAAAGACACTTGAGACTGTGCCATTGAGGTTCTACTTAGAGCAAAGCCTGTTTCAGCAACAGATTTTCCCAGGAGAGAGAGACGTTAAGGTTCAACTCCAGTCTTTTACCAGGAAAGCCAGGAACCATTGCCCCTATCTTATCCAATCCCAAAACTTCCTCTACTTTTTTTTCAGCTGAAAGTATTGGCATTGACATAATTTAATTAAGCATGTGTGAAATTGTTGTGTTCCAAAGTCTGAATTGATGTAATTAAAGTGAATGCGGAGCATGTGCTCCTCATAGCATCGTTAATGTCACACTCTATCATTCCTGCACAGTAGCCAATCACGAGAGGCACTTTTCATCTTCTAATTGCATTTCACATGCTCTTCATCTTGACCCCAAAGCAATTACTTTTTAGAAAAATATTTCACCGAAGTAAGGTCCAAAATAATAAAGTTACTTTGGCTCAGGATGTCGCTAGCAGATAAAGATCACTATTCCAAATTGTCACCTTCTGGGACTGCTTCACACACACACACACACACACACACACACACACACACACACACAACCCCACTTAGGTTAAAAACTGAAGGAGCTGAAGACTTATATTTTCATGGTATTTGTGAAAAGTTGAACAGTTGTTCAGTTGTGGTACTCTATTATAGAAATGGTTACTCATTTGGTACAGCACGTGTTTATGAAGAATATTAAAAACTGAATAAGTTGTTGGTTTTCTTACCTCCCTCAGCATGTCTCAGGAAGCACACAGTTTCTTGATGGTTCACAAAGGGCCTGGGAATCACTAAGAAGTTTGATCCATGAAGTTTTAAAACATTTTTAAGTTTTAATTTGGTTGGGGGTAGGGGGAGGCGAAGGTCCAGGGACCAATTTCAGGCCATTGACCTGCACTGAGTGGCAAGTACCTGAACCTGGTAAGACATCCCATGAGCCCCTCCCATGATGTTTTAAAATATTAAACTGAATCAGACAGAGTGAACATTTTTGTAGGTTAAATAGCACTTTCTTGTGGTTCAATCAAATATCTAATGAGCATGTCTGGAAATAATGTGGGGTTCCCCCCTCCCCATTAAATTGATTTAAGTATATATTTTGAACTACTTTGTGATCCAGGCTTATCTGTCAGATACTATATTCTTTACCCTAGTGAATATCTCCAATTATTTGACCCAATTGAAATTCTTATCCTCAAATATGGATCAAAATCCAGAAATCAGAGTTGATCACACTCCCCCTTAAAATTGTCATTTCTCAGTTACCATATACTACATTGATTAAGTATGACTTCAGTGCTCAAGACCCTCCTCTGCTCGCCATCCCCTAGGATGAAGACTTCTTTCTGCAAGGTTTGTTGTCCTCCTCGCTCAGAAGACTGCAGGTATGGCCTTGCTCCCTGACCACCCACAGGCACGAGCACTCTCTTATGTGATTCTGCATTTTCTCTCTCACTCCTGACTCAGGGAAGGAAGGACAGTCCCTCTTCCTCTGTAATGAACCCTTAACTCTTGCATGACTTCAACTTGTCCAAGGACATTGTTCTACTAGCTCACCACAGATGATAGATAGATAGATAGATAGATAGATAGATAGATAGATAGATAGATAGATAGATAGACAGACAGACAGATAGATGGTATATAGTTAGGGAAATATATGTGTGTATGAATGTATATGTATATATGTGTGTGTATACACATTCACACACACATCCCTAACTCTAGACTATCTTCCAGCTACCAAAATAAAAGCTATCATCTTTTACCTGTAAGCAAACTTAAATATCCTATTTTCTATCACGATCTCTTTCACATAAGTCACTTAGCATCTTAAACTGAGCATCCCAGACAGACAGATAGAAAGCAGACAGGAATAGCTCATCTGGAGGATATCCCCTTCCAAGAGAAAAGGGGTGAGAACCAGTGAGAAGGACAGGCAGGAGGATTTGTGACTTCGAGGGCCTGAGCACTGAGTCACACTGGCACCTTGGGGAAGCTGTCCAGGACAGATCTTACAACTCTCCATCTCAAGGTTGGGACAACAGGAGACTTAGCAATCAACAGTCCTCTAAATCCTGGAAGGCTGACAGGGGGAGGTGTCTTAATTCCCAACACATTTATCCAGCTCCTCCTGATGACAGAGCTTTCAGGAAAGGAGCAGCTGCTTACGTTGAAGGCAGATCCCAGACAGTCAGTGCCAGAGGGAAGGCACCATGGCCACAGGCCGTGCCCATGAGCTCATGGTGATTAGCAGCTTGCTCTCACTACTTCAGTAAATTTATAATGAGAGCATTGTGCTTACAACCAGACCTAGTAAGTTATCTCCTGTTCTCATTCTCTGTGACCTTTGTGTATTGCCTAGTTGGCATCTTTATAATCTTTAATTCTCTCTTCTCTCTGCTCCTGTGACTCACAACCCACTCATAAGTCTATCCTGTTTCTCAAAATATAGCCACAACAGAGCACCTGGGACATCGGCTCTGCCTCTGCCTCTGCCTCCAGATCGCATCCACAGTTCCGAGACACAGGACCCTCCCCACGCCACTGCCATTAACCAGGTCTCAAACACCATCATTTCCTCCCACATGTGACTTGGTCCGTCATTTCCTCCCCACATGTGACTCGCCATGTCATCTGCTCTAGTGCTTTTGCTTTTGTGCTGCGACAGACCAACAAGGATGGAGATATTAGGCTGGTGACATCACACCAGCTTCTAGAATCCCTATGCAAGTCCTCATCTCTCTCCTAGTAAGAGTACAAATGATTTCAGCCGCCTGAAGTTCTGGCTGCCCTCTGACCTCCGCCCATCCTACTCCCTCCTACAGAAGCCCTGGCCTTACCATACCTCTCAGGTTCGGGCACATCCTACCACAAGGCTTGGGATTTAGTGTTCCTGTTGCTGCCTGTGGCCCTGGTGAGAATGTGTGGTACCTGGACAGCCCAATCTAAACTAGTCTTTGTTCAAATCATTGCTTTCAAGGTGCATTGTAGGTGTACAATGGAACTATGATACCACACATGCATGAAAAATACATTAATAAAACTCACTCCTTTGCAGGCAAATTAGCAAAAATAGTTTGAAAATCAAAGTCCCTGAGGTTGTGTCTCTGTGTCTCTCCAAGCTACTTTCCAGCTTTGTTTCTTGTTATATCATCTCTTTTAGTCAGAAAACTTCTAGCACTGTGACCAAAATACCTGAGGGAAGAGCTTAATGGAGTTGTCTGCTCCTCCTGTGGTTTCAGAGATGCCAGTTCACTGTAGCACAGCAGCACATATCTTGGCAGCAGAAAGAAGAGGCCAGGGTGAGAGGTAGCCCCACCTCATCCACTTAGCCCCCCCTTCTCTCTAACCCATCCCCAAAATGCCACCACAACAGAAGTTCATAAAGAGACTAGGCCGTTCATTCTCTCCAGCCCCTAAAGGGTCAGTGAGCTCCGAAGCCCTGATAGACATTCCTGGAGGTGAACTCCACTGACCTTCTAGGTGTTTCTCGTGTTTATCATTGTTAAGGTGTTTTTTTGGTTTATTATTGTTTTATTTTTTTAAAAGGCGCTGCATCAATGGCATCTCGGTTAACTGCTCTTGAAGAGGACGTGAGCTCAGGTCTCAACACCCATATGACAGTGCACCACAGGCAGTGCACAAACACGTGCCACGCCATCTCAGAGCCAGGAGATCTGTCACCCTCATCTGGCCTCTGCAAGCACTGTACTCACAGACACAAACCTGCATGAACACACACACACACACACACACACACACACACACACACACACCATACACCACACAGAGGAACTGCATTTATAGGCACAAACCTGCATACACAGACAGACAGACAGACAGACAGACACACACACACACACACACACACACACACACAGACAGAGAGAGAGTGATATAATGTTAATCCTCTCTAAACTCCCCAGTGAGGGCACACATGCGCATCACTACCCACCCAAATCTTTTGAATCATGAATGAAAGGCACACACATGCCGCCTTCTATTTTAATATGCCTAAAACAACACAATGGATGCACATTTCCAAACCTCCCTGCAGCTAACACACTCTCCACTCCAATATTCCTGAATTGTTACTTGCTAAAACCCATTTTCCATTCTGGCTGCACAGACCCAGGCCTGCAGCCCTCGTGGGCCACGACCCTCACTTCATGTCTTGACAGTGTCTCTGTCTCTCTGTCCTACACTCCTCAGGCTGAGACCTTCTCCCCAGTGTTGACAGTCTCCTCTTCTCTCCTGTTCCTTGCCCCACTGCCGGCTGCTGGTGACTTTATTTACCAAGTAGAACCAGCTTTGGGCAGGGACCTTCAGCGTCTCACACACAGACGTGCGAATTCTCATGTAATTGGTAACCCAGTTAACAATATAAGCAGCAAACCAAATCCAACACACACACAGCACTTAGAGACACAAACCTGGAGAGAGAGAGAGAGACTGCATTTATAGGACAAACCTGCATAAATACACACACACACACACACACACATTTAAATATAAAATATACAAAGTAGTGAGTTTCATCTTGGCATTTCCACACATATTTTGTTTTTGTCAACCTTCCTCTCCCCTCACTTCCTTTATCACTCTGCCACCTCCTGCTAAGCCCTCATTTCTTCCCAGAAACCTTCATATTCTCTCTCTCTCTCTCTCTCTCTCTCTCTCTCTCTCTCTCTCTCTCTCTCTCTCTCTCTCTCACTTATATTTACATTTTTTGTATTTTTCTAAATTTTTTATTGGCTATTTTATTTATTTACATTTCAAATGTTATCCCCCTTCCCGGTTTCCCCTTCGGCAAATCCCCTATCCCACTCCTCCCCGCTGCTCCTCTGAGGGTGCTCCCTCATCCACCCACCCACTCCCCACCTCCTCACATTAGCATTCCCCTACACTGGGGCATTGAGCCTTCACAGGACCAAGGGCTTCTCCTCCCATTGATGCCAGATAAGGCCATCCTCTGCTATGCATGCAGCTGGAGCCATGGGTCCCTCCATGTGTACTCTTTGGTTGGTGGTTTAGTCTCTGGGAGCTGGGGGGGGGTCTGGTTGGTTCATATTGTTGTCCTTCCTATGGGGTTGCAAACCCCTTCAGCTCCTTCAGTCCTTCCCCTACCTCCTCCATTGGGGTCTCCATACTCAGTCCAGAGTTTGGCTGTGAGCATCTGCCTCTGTATTTGTCAGGCTCTAGCAGATCCTCTCAGGAGACAGCCATATCAGGCTCCTGTCAGCAAGTACATTTTGGCATCAGCAATAGTGCCTGGGTTTGCTGGCTGCATATGGGATGGATCCCCAGGTGGGCAGTCTCTGGATGGCCTTTCCTTCAGCCTCTGCTCCACTCTTTGTTCCCCTATTTCCTTTAGACAGGAGCAATTCTGGGTTAAAATTTTTGAGACAGGTGGGTGGCCCCATCCCTCAACTGGGGGGCTGTGCCTGATCTCTGGATATGGTCTTTACAGGTTCTCTGTTCCCTTTGTTGGGTATTTCGGTTAATGTCATCCCTGTTGGGTCCTGGGAGCCCCTTGCTCTCCTAGCATCTGGGACTTTCTATTGTCAACCCCCCCCCCAGTTTCCCATCCCCCATTGCTACACACCTCTGTTCAAAATTTCCTGATCCTCTGTACATCTCCCCAGACTCCTCCCACACCTGATCCTCTCCCTCCCTCTCTTCCTCCCAAGTTCCTCCCACCCTCTAACTGCTGTGATTATTTTGTTCCCCCTTCTAAGTAGGACTGAAGCACCCAGACTTTGGTCTTCCTTCTTTTTGAGCTTCATACGGTCTGTAAGATGTATCGTGGGTATTCCAAGCTTTTTTCCTAATATCCACTTATCAGTGAGTAAATACCATGTGTGTCCTTTTGTGACTATATTACCTCACTCAGGATGATATTTTTCAGTTCCATCCATTTGCCTAAGAATTTCATGAAGTCATTGTTTTTAATAGCTGTGTAGTGCTCCATTGTGTAAATGTATCACATTTTCTGTACCGATTCCTCTGTTGAGGGACATCTGGGCTGTTTCCAGCTTCTGGCTATTATAAGTAGGGCTGCTATGAACATAGTGGAGCATGTGTCCTTGTTATATGTTGGAGCATCTTCTGGGTATATGCCCAGGGGTGGTATAACTGGGTCCTCAGCTATACCACTTTTGTCCAATTTTCTAAGGAACCACCAGACTGATTTCCAGAGTGGTTGTACCAACTTGCAATCCCACCACATCCTCACCTATTACCCTCTCCCTATCCCTCTTTAGAACCCTATTCTTCCCCTTTCTAGTGTCATGGCCTATACCTACAAAAAGCCACACACACACACACACACACACACACACACACACACACACACACACATATAAATATGCTTACATAAAATTAAAATTTTAGGTATTTTGAGAAGTCCAGTTACACTGATTGTCAAGGGTAACATCATGACATCTAACTACATCAATTGTATCAATTGGCTTTACCCTTTGTCACGTACCCCTAGAATCTAAGTTTCATCTCAGTTCTCTGAGCCACCATCAGCATCAATGCAATGCTACTCTATAAAACACCATTATTCCAGTGTGATGAGGTCCTTTAAAAACACCCACTGAGTGGGGCACTCCATAATTAAACAAGTTACCTTTTAATTCCTTATATTAAAAAACTATCCTAAGATCTCTATAAAGACATCTCTATAAAAATACCTACTTCTATTCCCAGCTTTAGCATTGCAAACATGACAGTCTCTGGGGTATCTCCGCCTGCACACTGGTCTCACACAAACAGTCTAAGTTAAATCCATGTCTTGATGCTCATCTCTCCCAAGCTCAGGACATTTTCTAATTCTTTTATGAAATCTCAAGCTATCATCTTCTTGCCACCTTTCACTCTTGCCTCCACTGATTTCTATATCCTTGGATGCCATAATTATCCCAATTAGAGAGATTAGTGACTAATATTTCTCTACTTCCATTTCCATAGACACTGTCACTTTGGGCCTCAGCCACATCTTTATTCTTCCAAGTCCATTCTGTCTCTCTCTTCCCATGTCAGCAAGCAAATGCAGCACATAAATTAGCCTGTATTGCACAGAATGTTTCATAAAATGCTTTCCTTTATCAAAAGATGTATCCTTTGGAAGGCCAAACTGACAGTGTGCTTTATTTGGCATTTTAACTAAGTTAGCAGCATTAGTTTGTACAATAAGCAAAGACAAATCCTGACTCCACACAAACCATTTCAATCTTTCTGGGACTAAAGGACAGCCTGTGTTGGTTCTTCAGCCCTGGGAATATTACTCCTTGAATTTCAGAAACGCTGTACCACCTACTGACAAATCAGACCATTACGTGTAGTGGTTTGTACTTCTTCTGATGCCCCTGGTAGGGAGCATGGGACATCATCTACTGAGTATTACACAGCTCCGTTTCTCCAATTGTACCACATGCCTACACATATCAGGAATCCAAATACATCTTCCTGGAAAACCACTTAAACACCTGTCTGCTGGTCTCAGTTTCTCTCTTGTCCTGGTAAGGGATTTCCACAATATATAATCTACAATATATAAACTTGACTTGTTCAAATGTTCAATTAAAAAAACTTGTATTTTATCAATTGCTAGCCCCTTGTCATGGTTTGAGGATATGGGGGTCGGAGTGAATACTGACAGTAGCTACATCTCTTACAGGTTAGATTCAGTTTGAACATACGGTATGACTGGATGAGCAAAGACACATCTTTAATCCATGCAAATGAACTAATTTGAATATTCCCAGGGATAAAGTCAGGGGTCTTTTTATATAAAATGGGCAGGAAGAATGAGAAGTTCAAAACTACAATTTTATTTAAGGATGAGTCTAGAGTCCATTTCTTCATTGATTCAGTAACAAACCAAAAGCAAACTTTAAGAGTTGGTAGAATAAGTAGCTCCTCCTGCTGGCCATTTCATGAAACTACAAGGCCTTCAAGGCTTGCTTGCTTTCTTTCTTTCTTTCTTTCTTTCTTTCTTTCTTTCTTTCTTTCTTTCTTTCTTTCTTTCTTTCTTTATTTATTATTTTATGTGCATTGTGTTTTGCCTGCATGTATGTCTGTGTGAGGGTGTCAAATCTTGAGTTGCCACAAAATCAAATTCCCTTTACAAAAGAGAATATTAGTTAAACCAGATTATATCAATGAAGGAACATTTGAAATTTCATATCTTTAAGGACAGCTTACCATATAAGAGTAAAGACTTTCTCAAAGAACCAACTCCTCGTTTTGTTGATTCTTTGTATGGTTTTATTTGTTTCTACTTGATTGATTTCAGCCCTGAGTTTGATGATTTCCTGCCTTCTACTCCTCTTTGGTGTATTTGCTTCTTTTTGTTCCAGGGCTTTCAGGTGTGCCATTAAGCTGTTAGTGTATGCTGTCTCCCGTTTCTTTTTGGCGGCACTCAGGGCTATGAATTTTCCTCTTAGCACTGCTTTCATTGTGTCCCATAAGTTAGGGTATGTTGTGCCTTCATTTTCATTAACTTTCAAAAAGTCTTTGATTTCTTTCTTTATTTCCACCTTGACCAAGTTATCATTGAGTAGAGCATTGTTCAGCCTCCATGTGTACGTGGGTTTTCTTTTGTTTTTGTTGCCATTGAAGACCACCCTTATTCCATAGTGATCTGATAGGAGGCATGGGATTATTTCTATCTTCTTGTATCTGTTGAGGTCTGATTTGTGACCAATTATATGGTCAATTTTGGAGAAGGTACCATGAGGAGCTGAGAAGAAGGTGTATTCTTTAGCTCTAGGATGAAATGTTCTATATATATCAGTTAGTTCCATTTGGTCCAAGGCTTCAATTAGATTCACTGTGTCCCTGTTTAGTTTCTGCTTTCCTGAACGATCCATTTCAGAGAGCGGGGTGTTGAAGTCACCCACTATTATTGTGTGCTGTTGAAGTCACCCACTATTATTGTGTGCGGTGCGATGTGTGCTTTGAGTTTTAGTAAAGTTTCTTTTACGAATGAGGGTGCCCTTGCATTTGGAGCATAGATATTCAGAATTGAGAGTTCTTGATGGTGGATTTTTCCCTTGATCAGTATGTAGTGTCCTTCTGTGTCTTTTTTGATGACTTTGGGTTGAAAATCAATTTTATCCGATATTAGGATGGCTACTCCACCTCGTTTCTTGGGGCCATTTGCTTGTAAAATTGTTTTCCAGCCTTTTACTCTGAGGTAGTGTTTGTCTTTGACACTGAGGTGCGTTTCCTGCATGCAGCAAAATGCTGGGTCCTGTTTACGTATCCAGTCTGCTAGTCTATGTCTTTTAATTGGGGAATTGAGACCATTGATATTAAGAGAGATTAAGGCATAGTGATTATTGCCATCTGCCATTCTTGACGCTATCTTTATGTTTGAGTGGTTATCTACTTTTGGGTTTGAAGCAAGAAGGTTACTATCTCATTTTTTCCAGGGTGTTGTTTCTCTCCCTGTATTGGCGGTTTCCACCTATTATCCTTTGCAGGGCTGGATTTGTGGAAAGATATTGTGAAAATGGAACCTCATTAAATTACAAAGTTTTTGCAAGGCAAAAGACACTGTCAAAAAGACAATGCGGCAACCAACTAACTGGGAAATGATCTTTACCAACCCTACATCCGACAGAGGGCTAATATCCAATATATACAAAGAACTCAAGAAGTTAAACTCCAGAGAGGCAAGTAACCCTATTAAAAAATGGGGTACAGAGCTAAACAAAGAGTTCTCACCTGAAGAATATCTAATGGCTGAGAAGCACCTAAAGAGATGTTCATCATCCTTAGTCATTAGGGAAATGCAAATCAAAACAACCCTGAGATTCCATCTCACACCAGTCAGGATGGCTAAGATCAAAAACACAGGAGACAGCAGTTGTTGGCGAGGATGTGGAGAAAGAGGAACACTCCTCCACTGCTGGTGGAATTGCAAGCTGGTACAACCACTCTGGAAAGCAGTCTGGCGGTTCCTCAGAAAACTGGGCATGACACTCCCGGAGGATCCAGCTATACCACTCCTGGGCATATACCCAGAGACTTTACCTGCATGCAATAAGGACACATGCTCCACTATGTTCATAGCAGCCTTATTTATAATAGCCAGAAGCTGGAAAGAACCCAGATGTCCCTCAACGGAGGAATGGATTCAGAAGATGTGGTATATCTACACAATGGAATACTACTCTGCAATTAAAAACAATGAATTCACGAAATTCCTAGGCAAATGGTCAGATCTTGAAAATATCATCCTTAGTGAGGTAACCCAATCACAAAAGAACACACATGGTATGCAGTCACTGATAAGGGGATATTGACCCAGAATCTCGGAATACCCTAGACACAATCCGCATATCAATAGATTTCTAAAAAGATGGAAGGAGAGACCCCTGGTCCTGGAAAGACTGGATGTAGGGGAACGCCAGGACAGAGTAAGAGAGGGGGTTGAATGGAGAAAAGAGGGAGGGAAGGGGGCTTATGGGACTTTTGGGGAGGGAGGAAACGGGAAAGGGGAAGTGATTTGGAAGGTAAATTAAAAAAATAAAATAAAAAAAAATAGATTTCCAAGAAGATGGAAGGAGAGACCCCTGGTCTTGGAAAGACTGGATGTAGGGGAATGCCAGGACAGAGAAGCGAGAGGGGGTTGAAAGGGGAGCAGAGGGAGGGAAGGGGCTTATGGGACTTTCGGGGAGGGAGGAAACGGGAAAGGGGAAATCATTGGGAATGTAAATAAAAAAATATAGAAAATAAAAAAAAAAGATATGCTGGATTGCTGTGAAACCAAACTTCCTGGTTTCACAATAAACATTAGAATGTTCATGACCAGAAAAAAAAAAAAAGAGTAAAGACGATGGGTTTTCAGCAAACTCTGGCTAATTTTTTGCTGTGCCTGTTTGTTATGATGACCAGGGGTCGCATACCTTACTGAGGAGAATTAGCAATGGTGGAGTCTTACATGAACATGTAATTAAAACCTCTTTAAGGATAGTAGCTCTCAAGATTTGGCCTGCATAAGAATTACCGGAAGTCGCCGTGAACGCCACAGCTTGTTTCTGATCTAATAAGTATATGTTCGATCTGAAAATGTACATTCCTCATCCACTGTGAACCACCGTGCTAGACAGTCAACACCCAATGACCCTAAGATGAAGGGGGCAACCTGACCTGTCTGTAAATGCTGGGCTCACCGCGGCTCACAGCGGGGCTCACCGCGGGACTCAGGGGCTCACAGCGGGGCGGCCCGGTGAGTTTGAATCTCCTTCTTTCATGACACCTGGGGACAAACTGCAAGGTTGGGGGCAGTGACTGGAATCAGAGGTGGCAAGCTCTCTTGGAATTCGACCAGATGATGGGTGTTTTAAGTTTCACAGGCTATTCATTTCCATCAAGGCTGCTGACTTCTGGTAGGGTGGCACAGCAGACCCAGGGGACAGATGTGGCTATGTCCCAATAAAACTTTATTTACAAAAACAAGTCATGAGCTAGTGTTGGCCCACCAAATTCACTGACCTTTGTGTGCCGGATGGATGTTTTCCATTTTGCAGAATTTCCAAAACAAAGGTATATACAATATACCATTGACTGACATAGATTCAGGGTTTTCATGGGCAACTGCTTTAAGTTCTGAAAAGGCAAAATGTGTATTACACACTTATTGGAAATAATGGCGATGATTGCGATAACTACACAAATTAAAACTGATAATACTCCCGCATGCGTATCCAATAAAATGAAACAATTATTCTCTTATTACAACATAAAGCATGTGACTGGTTTACCACACAATCCCACAGGACAGGCAGTTACAGAAAGAACCAATCATACCTTAAAAGAGATGCTTATTAAACAAAAATGGATAGTAAAAAGTCCTAGGGACTGACTAAATAATGCTTTGTTAACTCTCAATATTCTTAATGTTGGTGAAAGGGGGACAGCAGCAGCGGAGAGACACTGGGTTAGACTGTAAGGCTGTGTCGACATTAGAATGGAAACCTGCAATAACTTTAAGATGGGTACATGCTTATGCTCATGTATCTACAGGGAATGAGACAATATGGATACCAACAAAACTTATCAAGATGAAATCTGACCAGGGAAAACCTCTTATCAGCTGAAACATGAATGTCTTCACAAAGCAAAGAAGCCTGGTGATTGACTCTCACAGACTGTCAGCTACTGATTTCTTCAGTGTGCATGCACACCAAGTAAGGGGCTAGCCCAAAGGACTGATCACACGAAGACTTGCAGACAACACGTAGGCAAGACAGACCACACAGAGACTTGACAAAAACAGAGAGTGGGCAACAAATGCTACAGCTACGCTTTTTGTTTGAGTTTGTGTTTTTCAGATTAACTATTTTCTTCCCTTGGGCCCTAAACAGGAATTCTTTGCCCCAATTTAGCATGAAGGAATTAGAAGAAGACCGTCGTCCCCGATCCCATAAGTTGGGATGGATGGTTTTGGTTGTTTGATGTGTTATGGTTGTTATCATCTAGGGTGGTAGGTTTAAATTATTGTACATTAATAGAATTTAAGGTTGTTTGTTACATTATATTATACATAAGTACTTTATTTAAAATATGATGTAAAGTTCTAGTTTTATGGTTCTTATAATTATTTTTATTGTATGTAGAATTTTAATGCTAGAGGAAAAGACAATTTTTTAAAAAAAGAGGGATATGAAGCAGATGTTTATGCTTGTGTCATGTGATATAGACTTACATGATGTTTTTCTGAGACAGAGTCATGTGATGTTTGGCTGAGGAAAGACACAACTAGAAACTTCCACTTCACCTTTGACTTAGGACATGTGTGCGCTTATGTGTATCTTTTAGTCTTGCTTCTCCTCCTACCATGACTCTTTCAATCAGTCTAGGATTACACCTACATATTTATATCTTCAGAAAACATTTGGGAACCTTTAGATTCTGTCTGAGAAACACTCCCAGGTGTGGCCAACCTGCTTAACACTTCAGTAAGACATTGCCATCTATAAAGTTCACGCTGGATAATGGAGCAATCTACTTTTACTTTTTTAAACCATAATGTTTTAAATACATCTATATTTGTGTTGGGCTGCATTCATACATGTCCTTTGTAACTTTAATTTTTTTCAAAACGTAGTTTTAATGAAATTTCTTAAATGCTTTAACCTCCCTTGTAGCCCACCATCCACCACAGGTAGTGGAAAAGAAAGGATATGGGGACACAGGGAGGGGGAAGTGGACCTGTTTAGAAAGGTTCTTTGGAGCAACTCCCGTCTGTGTTCTCTGGAAATTGGTGGTTCACTTCACAGGTTAGCAGGCAGTGGCAGCTCTATCCACTCACAAACACCTCACGGATACACCAGCAGTCTGGTGATGGATACTGAACATAACGAGTTCGGTAGAATCTGGTTAGCAACTGCAGTGACACGACCTAGCAGAGACAGCCAGGCCTCATCCTCGATTCTAGTCAGCAGGAGGGATCAGCAGGAACATCAGGAGAAGTTCTTGGTTATGCCTCTCTCAGGGAAACAAAGATCATCAAAGACTTGAGACCCACAGCATTGCACAGCCAGCTGTACCAACAAACCAGGCTCTGTCTCTGTCACTCCTGTGAGTTCTATTACACCCTCCACACATCCCTTGTCCTCCACATGCCTTGCCTCAGCACGGGTCTTGCCTCAGCACATGCATCCAATCAGCCCGAGTCAGCGGAATTCTAACAAATGGAGCTCAACTACACAATGTAAGGTGGACTGATACACGCATGTTGTTAGCAAAGAATCCTTCATCATGTGTCTTTTCACATGCTTGCCTTAGCAGAACATCCTCTCTCCTGTATCTGCTTCAGGTAAACATCCCTTCACGAGTCTGCCTTAGTCTTTCACCTATGCCTACTTCAGAAAAACATTCTTTCATGTGTTTGCCCCAGCAAAACACCATCCAACACAACTGACTCTCCAAAGAACCCTTAAGTTTCCTCTTCAGCCCTTCTTGGCAATATCTAATTGTTTTACTAGCTACTAATATTCTTCCTATCAAATAGTTCATAGACAGAAAAGCTTAAAAATCTCTCCTTTTTTCCAACACCTCTCTTCATCTTCCAGATACCATTCTTTCATGACTAGGGCATTCCAAAGGACACGTGGTTGTTACCAACAAATAAAACTGAACACCACAGGCAACATGGCTAAGAAAAGCGGCTGCCACTCCCACATTTTTTCCTATAGGGCCAGAACAGACTGCACACATATAAGGCAGAAACTCATCACAGAAGAAAATAAGGAACAAGAAGAAGTTTGAGCTTGGTCTTTAATTACCTTGGTAATTCCCCACCCCACCTCCCAACAACAACAACAAAAAAAACCCTGGATTCTACTCCAGCTATACTCTTCAGGCAATGGCTTATGGTTGAGGAGGGAAAGAAGAAAGTATTTCTCTCAAGTCTTTATCAGAAAGAGAAAGGGATGGGGAAGGGAGCTGGGAAGAGGCCTTCATTCTATAGGTAGTGAGTTGTTTCTCCCATACAGGTGAGGGTTGAATTCTCTGGGCAGTTCCAGATGCCTTACACCAGACAGTCTCTCCCTCCCAGGCACTAGCTCCAAATGAGTCCACAAATCTTTCCCTCCACAGCCTTTAGATTGCTTTAGTCCTGGAAAACAGTACGCAGCAAGATGCGTAATAGTGATTGGAGACACAAGCCCCTACTGGTAAGCACTATCTGTTTGGAATATGGTGCTTTCAACGTATTCAAAGCATGTCTAGGTCTCCTTTCCTTTCCTTCTTCTCCTTTTTTCTTCTCACCCTTCCATCTCTCCTTTCCTTTTCTTCTTTTCTCTTCCCCACCAGCCCTGGTAACTGGGATGGATCTCATGGCCTTGGAGAACCTAGACGAGCTCTCCTGCTTCTGGTGGCTCTCGACCTAGGTCCTTTACTTAGGCATTTTTCTTTCCAGTATCCCTAAAGTATAAAGTGTGCCTTTCTTGTGGGGTTATTTGTTTATAATTCTTTCCTAATCAATTAGGGTAGCACTGCTCATTGACACAGATGAAGCTGATTAACAGCAGAAGAAGCCATGCACAGCTTCATCACGCAAACCCCACCACCCTCCAAAAGGTAATTTTTGCAAACATAAAGGTTGCACACAGAGGTGTTTTCATAAACATAATGCTGACGACCTCTGCTTAATAGCAAATACATTCATAATTCAAATGAAAATCTCTTACCCATTAAATGGTTTCTCCCCAGTTTTTTCCCACAGCTCCCAACAGCTAACACCCATATAATTTAAAGGATAAAGTTTTTAATTTTGACAAAAATGACCACTGGCATTTTGTTAAAAGTTGTATCAAATGTATAGATTTCTTAGCTATTATAGACATTGGCATTAGGTGATTCAGTTGGTAGATAATGAATTTATTTATTCATATTTATTTCATTTGGAGAAATATACAATGTGATTATTTGTGTAAAATAAATTTTTGGAGATACAGAATATTGAACCAAAGAGTAAAAAAGCTTCAATATATAGCCAACATGTTCCCGTCAGTTTTCCCAAGGTCTGGAGTGATGGCTTACTGAGGAACGACTCTTGTTTCAAGCCTGATGACCTGGGTTTGATCCCCAGGATCTACATGGCAGAAAAAGAGAGCACATCTCCGTAGTCATCTCTGATGGCCGCATACCATGGCACGCATGTGCACACGCATGCACACACATGCAGTACGTAAATGAGTGCTTACAAAAGATGCCAAGTTACACTTTCCTTCAGTTGCGTGAGAGAAAACTTGTATTGCTTCCCTTTGGTTTTCACTTCCTTTGCTCTTGATAACTGAATAGCTTTTCATAGCTTATCGATGGTTGATAAAACTACATCAGGAACATTTATTTGTAAACAAGTCTCAGCAATGAAGGAGTTTCTAAGTTAGATTTATAGAGTGTGTTGTACCTGGTGACTGTATATCAGTATAGACACATATACTGACTTTCTTTTTCTCACTTTGCTTGAGTTCCTTTCCACTGCTCATCCCTCCTAGAGCAAAAACTTCCCTGTTACTACTTCAGCATCCAAAGATGGGTTGGTTCTTTGGGTTCTGAGTGGAGCTCATGTTGCTACTTAAGCTGGCCCTACAGCTGAACTTCTCAGGTCAGAGCTAAGAACGTCAGAAACCAGGAAACACAACTGTGATGGTACAGGTAAGGAACACACCACCAAGAGGGTAATACAGTTCAGTAGAAGTCACAATTACTCAGTCACAGATAGGGTCCAAGTCACCAGTACTGTAGGCTAAACTTGTAACAAGCAGAACAGTGTGAGCATTCAAAGCCTATATACCCCCTGCTGGTCTGTGGCAGACCCCACGGATCAGTATGCTTGGCAGGGGTGGGTCCCTTCTGGTCTGTTGAAGGCATTTTTCTTGCTAAACAAACCCACAGGCGAAGGCCATGTCAATATTTCAAGTACTCCAAGCTGAGCATTTCCTCCTTTAAAATCCTCTTCTCAATACTGACATCAATGAGAGCAGTCTTTTGTAGTAATTAAGAACCCAATCATTAGATTCAAAGTCACTGGGTCTGAAGCCTGACTCAACCATTTGCCAGCAATATGCACAGCTGAAACGTACTTTTTTTTATCTGTATAATAAAAGGAGCAGGAATCCTGACTTCAACAACACATGTGTGTAAGAGCTACATAAACTCCTCAGTATGGAGCTGACAAAGGGGACAGCTAAGGCTGTAACCACTCCTTGAGCATTGATAAATGGCAGTGTGTCCACACTCCACGAAATTATGGACTATTTTAAATATCTCAGAACTTCCAGTCTGTTTATCCTCTTTATAGTTGAACATTCTAAGATAGGATTTTCTTTTACAATGTTTCTTTAATGATGTCGAATGGGGGACAATGTACTCATCATAGAGCTATTTGGGACGAGAAATATGGAGCAATAGCTATCACAGATAAAAGGTGTTAGAAGAAACATTCCAAGGAATATCAACAAAGCTTACACGTGACATTTTAACTGAAGTGTGGGACGATGTTTCATTAAAGTGGTAAAATGCCACAGTTCTAAATTAGATGAATGTGAAGAAGAGTTTTTATTAGACCCACATTTACGCATTAATAAATAGAGAAATGTAATAAGTTGTAAAATGTCATATAAAAATTAATGGGATATGAAGCAGGGTAGTAAAAAAAGAGGTATTATTCTGACATCTAGTCGCTATAATTTTTAAAAATTAAAATAACTCCAAGAGGGGCTGGAGAGATGGCTCAGTGGTTAAGAGCAATGGCTGCTCAGCCAGAGGTCCTGAGTTCAATTCCCAGCAACCACATGGTGGCTCACAACCATCTGTAATGGGATCTGATGCCCTCTTCTAGCATGCAGGTGTACATGCAAATAGAACACTCTAACAGAGCAGATTAAAAAACTGTCTGCTGAGTTGACAGCACCAATACTGACTCAGATAAGATGGCATTCAGTCTGACGCTGTGATCGGGCCTTGGTAGCAGTGTGCGTGAATGCTGTGATTGCCAGTGGAACTGGTCATTGTTTGGTGGTTATTTCAAATCTTATCACTTGTTATTTATTAAAGTAGTCCGCGGACACAGCGGGTGAGGCACACAGAGGCCAGCCTTCGGGATCCTGGTAAGGCAGAGTTCAAGCTTCAGCCTGGCAGCCTAGTGTTGCATTTTGCACTCTCAGGCCTAGTTCCCTTAGCAGAGGGATGCCGAGGCGGGATTAGAACCCCAGGCTAACTTGCAATCGCAGAAAGCACAACGTTTCCGGATTTGGGAGGAACTACTGGCCTGATCATGGACCCAGAATGCTCCTGGCTCCTCCCTGTTCTCCATGCTGTTTTTGGCAGGTCCCAGACATCAGGTGGCAGATGACATCTGCTTGGAGAAACTGCTGGACTGGTTTAAAACAGTGACAGAGACAGAGTCTAGCCTCCAACTACTACATGACCACCCCTGCCTAATGGAGCTCCTCCTATCCCATGTGCTGAAGCCACAGGATGTGAGCCCCAGGGTTTTCTCCTTTGCTTTGTGCTGTTGGGGTCTTTGCAGGCCAGGAGGACTGTTTCTAGTACCTTCAGCAGGGGACGTTGTTGCTGGGGCTCTTTGGGGAGACAGGTGCCCTCACCTGGGCAGCCTGGAGCATTACCAGTGTGTGCACTGGCCAGGGCCTGTGCACCCTGGCACACCACCCCAGCATCCTACACTTCCTGGCTGACAGTGATGCTGTGGACACAATCTTCTCCTTGCAGGGAGACCCCAGCCTGTTCGTAGTCTCAGTAGCCAGCCAGCTCCTAGTACACATCCTGACTCTGTCCATGCAAGGTGGAGCAACAGGGGACTCCGTCCCCGAAGCTGCTGCCTAGCCTGTGTGTGCCCAAAAGATTGTGAACCATGTGGAAGAGTCCTTGCATGCCAAAGCCATCCCACAGGTCACACAGTCCTTAAATGTCCTACTACGACCTTCAGGCACTGCCATAACCCCTGGACAGGGGTCCTCTGGGAGCCGCTAAGTCCCCCGTCACCCACCTGTTTGAGAGAGACCCCATTCCAGCCGTGCACTCGCTCATGGGCTTCCTTCTCAGTGTGGCCAGGTCTCCTGTGTTCAACTTTGCAGCCTGTGGCCTGTGGCCTGTGGGAGATGGTGGCCCAGACTCTGAACTGCCTGAGCCCCATACAAGCTGGGCCTCTTGCCCTGGGGACCCTGAAACTTCAGCACTGAAGTGAACTGAGGACCCAGGCCTTTAGAGTCCTCCTCCTGCCACTGGCCTGTACCCTGAAAGCTACCCCTCAGGCACCTGGACTCCAGGCTTGCTGGATGGGACTATGGGTAGCTTGCTGACTGAGGATATACTCTAATCTTCAAAGTCGACCCGTGTGGGACCCTTTGCCAGACTGGCTCACCTGGAGGAGCTGCTGAAGCTGCCCCAGTGGGCCTCATCCTGGCCACAGGCGCCTCTGCTACAAGCTGCTATGACTATATTGCATCTCTGTGATGGCTCAGGGGACCCCAGCTCCAGTGCGGGAGGCCGCCTCTGTGGACTCTGGGTGGCTGTGTTCATGTCCAGCAAGCAGCCCTTGACTTCTTGGGGACACTGTCTCAGGGAATGAGCCCCCTTGAATTGGTGCTGGAGGTGTTAGCTGTCCTCATGGGAGTCCAGCCCCATGGTCCTAAAGAAGGCCTTCCAGGGCATGCTCAGATGGCTTCAGAACCCACACAAGCGCCCCCCACCCCCAGCAGCTCTGATCTCAGCCCCGGGCCCTGCTGTTCCTCGGAGAGCTATTCCCCATCCTACAGAAGCGCCTGTGCCCTGGAGTTCCTGATGCATCTGATCCGACACTGGGGAGGGCAGGCTGACTTCAGAGAGGCACTGCATTCCTCAAAAGTCCCCACACTTGCCCACCAGCTCCTCCAAGACCCTGAGAGTTATGTCCAGGTAAGTGCAGTGGGTGCCGCAGGTCATATCAGGAGCATATATGTACATACATATATACACCTAAGAACAAATAGTCGGCTGCATGGTCAGGGCTAGCACATTGCTAAGTGGGAAGGAGAACTTCTCACTTGAGCAGGGCAGAGCAGCACAGTGCTTGGCTTGGGGAGTCCGTGAGTGGCTCTGAAACCACAGGGATGTGCAGAGGGCTTGCTTCTGTGTTTGCACAGACAGGGCAGCTTTCACCATACTACATGGCATTCGTGGCTTGCAGCTGCGGAGATGGTGATAGAAACATAAAGAACGGGTGTCCTGACCTGTTGATGCCCTTCTTCAAAGAACTGCATACGTTGGATATATTGCTGAACCGTTTCTCTCTTGTTTTCTTAATTCTTCAAAAAGAATTTAAGAACATTAAACTGTACACAAACACAAAAGCCCATGAAACTAATAGGGAATCTTTGGATATCAAATATAGATTCCAAATCTGTTTGCAGCACTCTCTCCTGAGGTGGCTTTGGGTTATGAAAAGTCCCTGTTCCTTTTGTAGTAAATCACATGCCTTATGTGGCTGAACACATCTCTCTCAGCCTACAGCAGCACACGCATGCGCCAGCCCTGGGCCTCCAGCTCATAAAGAGCGAGGCCCAGGTAACTGAGTCTCTTTACCTGCTCCTGCTAACACGGCCCAAACGCGCATATAATAGAGCAGTATGTGAACCGTGCTGTGGGAGAGTCAAGGTTAATAACAGGAAGGTAAACACAATGCTTCTGACCTGGAAAGGCACAGAGGGAAAAGGGCTCACTTAAAACCAACAGAACAAAACAAAACAAAACAAAAAGACTGGCCATAGAACCAATCAATACCCGAGAAAGAGAAGGGAAGACAGAAATCACAACACTGTGAGGATGGAAATTAGTTGCTGCCTTCTTCCTCTGGGTGCACTGTAAAGCCTGTTAATATTTTATCTTCCTGACACTTTTTTTTATCATGCATTGCTTCTTTTTTTTAATTTTATTTTATTTTCTAAGTTTTGTTTTATTTACATTCAAAATCACTTCCCCTTTCCCGTTTCCTCCCTCCCCGTTCCTTACACTTTTTAATTAAGTTTTAGTTGTTGGCATTTTGTCTAGGCTCCGCCCCACACCACGTGTGCCTGACTCACTATAAAAGGGGCTGCTTGCCCCTCCTCACTCTCCTGCTCTCTCGCTCTCTTCTCTTCCCTTGCCCTCCCCCATCTCTTTCCATGTGCTGATGGTGGCCTCTCTCTCCCCCTCCAGCCTCCCCCGCTGCCTTTCTCTGTCTCTATTCCCTCAACTCCTCTCCCATGCCCTAAATAAACTCTATTCTATACTATGCCGTTGTGTGGCTGGTATGTGTGTGTGGGGGGGGTTGACTAGATGACTGCGGGCCCATGCTGAGGCATCCCTTCCCCCACACCTTACCCCTTGTCATGACTCCACCAAACATATTCCTGTCTTCTTTATCTTTTTATAAAACACAGCAATAGTAACATGTTAGTGGGTTGATTTGGGTCACTAACACACACACACACACACACACACACGAGAGAGAGAGAGAGAGAGAGAGAGAGAGAGAGAGAGAGAGAGAGAGAGAGAGAGAGAGAGAGAGAGCGCTAAAACAGAATTTGGGAGGACTGAGATCCATAGTGGAAACAAGCGCAGAACAGGCAGAGAGATGCTTCCCCGCAGCGGCTGCACATACTCATCCTACTTCTGCTGAAAGCAGACTGAGACCACATCCTCCTCTCCCTCCCAGTCCTTAAAAAAAGCTCTGAATCATTGCTATGATCGTTGAGTTCTTTAAACAAGCAGTTCTCTGCTCCCCTTTATTTAGCCAAAACCCTCACAAACTTACTTTCCAGTACTGATTAAGACTCAAACCTCCCACTTTAGAGGAGTTTCAAGGAGACTATGGGAATCAGATTTGTAAATTCCACCGAGACACCTGCTCCCTTGGGACTTTGCAAGCCATTTTCTGAGCTGTTAATAAGCTGCAAGAGTTAAAAACTAAGCACTCCAGTGTGACTGTGTCTGCTGTCGTAGGCCTGGGTAAGATCATGGCAGCTTGGAGTTCTAGAGGAAAGAAAATGTGACTGTTTTGTTTTGTTTTGTTTCTTGTACAGCCCTGCCTGTCCTGGAACAAGCTCTGTAGACGGAGAGGAGGGCCTCTGCGTCCCAGATTCGAGGATTAAAGGCGTGTGATTTTATTTATTCCCTTGCTAGAGAGCAGGAACCACTGTGGAATTGGACCACAGGAGTGATTTCTTAATTCTCCTGTGCCACTGATATCAGAGGGTGATGCGGTCACTATTTCGCGAGTAGATGAGTGCTACCTAAAGTCCCTCATCATAAAACGAGTCACTAGCTTTCAAAGAGAACAGATTAGGAAACTGTAATCGCACCCATGCTTGATCCATAGATTTGGCAAGTACAGCAAATAGAACACACAGAAGAAAATAATTTGGCTTTCCGAAGTGTGGGCCCCTTTCCATATGGCCCGCGCGGAGCAGCAGATGGCCGGAGCAGTGTGCAGACGCGAGCTGACGGCCAGCAGGCGTGCTCGGTTGAAGCCTGCCACGAGGCAAGGCTTCCAATCAATTAGACCGAAGCAAAGTGACGATTTCTGTGTTTCCGATTCTTTGGTTTGTGTGTTTCCAAAAGCGAAATTAAAAGGCAGGAGGACAGATGCGGGGAAAGGTAGGGTAAGCTCTTGAGATGGCTGCTGGTGCCGGAAGCCTAAGCCAAGAGCTCCGCGGGGCTGAGCCCAGAAAAGCAGCTCCTGTTCGCAAAGAGCTTTCTATGCATGGTTTTCAAATGTCATAGCTTTTGGGGCAGAGCCTCAGTTCATTCCACTGCGCGCGCATGCATGCGTGCATGTGCGTGCGTGCGTGCGTGCGTGCGTGCGTGCGTGCGTGCGTGCGTGCGTGCGTGTGTGTGTGTGTGTGTGTGTGTGTGTAGGTAGACACATGCTGTACATGGATGCACATACACATTTGTGCAGTATGTCTTTTATCAGGTGGTGCCTACCTTCGTTTTTGTCTTTTGGGGGTGTTGTTGTTGTTGTTATTGTTGTTGTTGTGTGAGACAGGGACCCTCATTGGCCTGGAGCTTGCCAGTTAGCTAGAATGGCTTGCCAATGCGCCCCAAGAACCCCTCTGACCCTACCTCTCCAGCCTGGCTTTTTATGTAGGTTCTGGGGATTAAACTCTGGCTGTCAAGCTTACACAGGAAACATTCACAAACTGAGCCACCTTCTCCGCCTACGTTCTGATTTATAAGTAAAGAAACGGAGGTCCAAAGAGAGAAGCTGTTTGGCAATACATCCTAGATTAAGACGTGAGGTTCTAGAACGACCTAATAAAGTTAATTAAAAATTAATTTTTGATGGCTAAGATCAAAAACACAGGAGACAGCAGTTGTTGGCGAGGATGTGGAGAAAGAGGAACACTCCTCCACTGCTGGTGGAATTGCAAGCTGGTACAACCACTCTGGAAAGCAGTCTGGAGGTTCCTCAGAAAACTGGGCATGACACTCCCGGAGGACCCTGCTATACCACTCCTGGGCATATACCTAGAGGCTTCCCCTGCATGTAATAAGCACACATGCTCCACTATGTTCATAGCAGCCTTATTTATAATAGCCAGAAGCTGGAAAGAACCCAGATGTCCCTCAACGGAGGAATGGATTCAGAAGATGTGGTATATTTATACAATGGAATACTACTCTGCAATTAAAAACAATGAATTCACGAAATTCCTAGGCAAATGGTCAGAACTGGAAAATATCATCCTTAGTGAGGTAACTCAATCACAAAAGAACACACATGGTATGCAGTCACTGATAAGGGATATTAACCCAGAATCTTGGAATACCCAAGACACAATTCACATATCAATAGATTTCCAAGAAGATGGAAGGAGAGACCCCTGGTCCTGGAAAGACTGGATGTAGGGGAATGCCAGGACAGAGAAGCGAGAGGGGGTTGAATGGGGAACAGAGGGAGGGAAGGGGGCTTATGGGACTTTCAGGGAGGGAGAAAACGGGAAAGGGGAAATCATTTGGAATGTAAATAAAAAAAAACTTAGAAAATAATAAAAAATATATTATATATATATATAAATTAATTAATTTTTGAAACAGGACCTCCATGTATGGCCCTGGCTACCCTACCCTAGTACTTTCTGTATGCACAGGCTGAACTCGGACTCAAAATTGTCTCCCACATATTCGGATTCCAAGCATGAGCCACTATAACCCAGAAATGCAGTGATTTTCAGCAAACCTGACATTTCTTAGTAAGTAAAGGAGCGTCTCATTCTAAAGCATTGCCTTTCCGGCTCCTTGTAGGTCGCCAGTGCAGCACCAGTGGCTGCCCGGTTTTGCGGCTGTCCGGCTTCTCAATATTGCACTCATGCCTTGGGTTCCTCGTAAACAGATCCCCTGTTCCCACCTCTTGTTGGTACCCAGCAGCCACCTCTCTCCCCAAGCCCTTCATGTCCAGATGAAATGCAGGCTTCCGCCCCATGTCCATCTTCCTCCTTTACCTCCCCACTGCAGCGCTTCCAGGAAGTCCTTGTTTCAGGAGACACTACGAATGCATTATCAGTTATAATCACTTCATTCTGGTCTTATTTGTCTTTCTTGATTCAAAGGATTTTATGAGGAAATGTTCAGTCTTTCTGCATCCCAAACATTTTTACCTGCAACAGACTCTTCACATTAAAGGAAACCCTGCCACCTAAAGCTAAACCACCCCAATTTTAAGGAAGAATGTCATTACTAGGACCAAGCAAAGACAGGAAATCTCCCTACGGAATATTGTCGCTAAATATGGAGATTACCAGTCTCCTTAGTGAAATTTACCCATTTTTTTTAAAGCATTTCAGTGATGGAGTGGGGGCATGCAAACGCTGTAATGAAAACTGAGATTTTTCTCACTCTGGCCTCCTGTTCCCTCCTCCTAGATTTGGTTCTTACTTCCTGTCTTGGACATAAGCCTTTTGAGCTGGTGCTCAGGCTTGTACCATGTGACCCCTGCCCTGATTCTAACTATTCTAAACTATTTCTCCAAAGGAGCAATTGGACCAAGAAGCTGGGCTCCAGTGAGGCTGGTTTTTGTCTCTTTTCTCCCTGCTGTGACCAATATTTGACAAGAAGCAACTCAAGAGAAGATTGCTGGCTAGGTTTTGTCTACTTGACACAAACCTAGACATCTGGGAAGATCAAAGGCATCTTGACTCCACATTCGGGTCTCCTTTCCTCAGTTAAAACTCCCAGGAAATGTCCCCACAAACATCCAGGATGTGTGTCTCCTGGGTGACTCTAAACCACAGAAAACTGGCAAGACTGTCTCAGATGTGCAGGGGTTATTTTCCTTCTGTCTGGAAACTAACAGTGAGACCAAGACAAGTTACTGAACAAGAAGCCTCTTCTTCCTCTTCTTACGTAAGGAAGCAAGTCCATTGTCTCCTTGTGATTCCGAAATCCCCAGATAAATGCTCAGGTAACACATGTGAATGCTCGTGTACCTCAGTTACTGACTGCTAATGGCTCAGTGTCAGTCCTTTGGGAGTAAAGAAAAAGATAACACAAATGCCCTAAATGGCTCCTGTTGGGTTTCAGTATAAAATACACATGTGTTAGGTGGCTTATGTAAATACTAGGGCCTTCAAAGTCTAGCATCTCGCTGCTATCTCTCCTCCTTCTCTCCACAAAGGACATCCTTAGCTTTCCTGAGATTTTTCAGCTTCCCCGTGCTCCAATGACCCCTTCATGCCCATGGGTGTGGTGGCCTCTGCCTTCTTCTGATGTTAGTCTGCTGAACTCTGACCGTCATTCAAGATTCACATATGAGCTGCCATGTGATGCCTGCCTGGCTACCTCACAGACTGAATTCTCTCTTTTCCGCAAATGAAGCAGACCTTCCATCTGAGAAAGAAAATTTCCTTCAGCTTGGTGCTGTTCCCCTATCCTGTTCTCTTGAGTTATAAAATTGTGATGAGAATGGATTCTGTAGGCAGTTGTGATATACATCCGTAATCCTGGCACTCAGAGGTGGAGGCAGGGGCGTTGTTGTGAGCTCCAGGCCAGCCTAGGTTGTAAAGTGAAACCTTGTCACAAAAAGAGAAAAGAAAAGTGTCTTGTTATTCTCAGAGTAAATACCCATCAACCTATGTAAGATTTAAAAATTTAATTATAAGTGAATAAATTCATGGACCATGGAAATTATTGTTTCTGGAGAAAGGTATAAAGTTAGATAAAATATATTGAATATGAGTAATTTCACTTTAAAATGAAATGATTTGGAGCAAAGGATGTACTGCATTGGCCTCATCTTCCAGGCCTTTCCTCATAGCTACAGTATCTTCTGGGCCAAATTCATGAAGACGACCTAGCGCCACTGAAAGTTGAAAGCCATTCTCTTGTGACCTTCCAGATGGCAGGACACTGTGATTAATATCACATTCCTTATATAAAAAATATAACATATGTCATTCTGATAAGATGGCAAGAGACGTTGTACTCTGGGTTGTGAAAGCAGATATTTCTAGCTGAAAGAAAGATTCATGACCAAAGATGTGCCCTGTAGAGATATAATCATGACACCCACACTCAGCAAAGTCTGGACCTTTAGATCCACATTCTCTGTGCTATAGTACAATGGGAGAAAATTTAGCAATACTTCAAATTTAGAGGGACTGGGGATAAAACTCAGTTATGTAATCACTGTAACCCCAAGCACCTAGAAACAAAGGATAAGTGTCAGGGTACAGGTTTGATCAGAAGCAGTTATCATGAATATGTAACTTCAGTGAGGTTTAAAAATGTCAAATTTTAATATCACTTGAGTAGGGGAAATGGCTTTTTCCTTATGTTTTAGTAATCTTTAGATGTTTCTTAGTGAAATTTATTATTGCTATTACTATTACTATTACTATTATTATTATTATTATTATTATTATTATTATTATTAAAAACTTTACTTTTAGGAATCAAATTTGCCAATTCAACCAGCCAGGCCAATTTAGTCCGGCCTTCTCATGATGCACTGCGGCAGGAAGATTGCAAACTCAAGGCCGGGTTCAGCTACACATTAGGCCCTGTCTCAAAAATCATTTTTCCTTCTCAGCTTTGGTAGGACCTCTGATGCATGAAGTCTTTGTGTCAGGCATTGTGGTGACAGACTATCCGAAGGTAACACTCGTTGTCTCATGACAGGCACTTCACACTGTAGCCCTGCATCAGCTTGCATCCTGCCCCGTCCTCACCGACAGCCTGTCTGTGTCAAGTGCTCTAACATAGCACAGTGAAGGACTCCACAGGATTAACATCTGCTTGACAGCACTAGAGAAGTGTGTATAGACAGCTGACACCTAGTTGGATATAAAGACTGGGCTTCTTTAAATGGAGGAAAGAAGACACACATTAGCACACACACGACGAGTGTTTTGCTGGGGTGCAGGCACTCTCTATGAAAGGCTTGGCTTGAAGCAGGTGTAAGGGAGACAATGCGTGTGTTGGCACTGTGCAAAGAGAGCCTAAATAAACTAGATTTTTATCCAAGCATTCAGTATTATGCACTTCATTGATTCAAAATATTCATATTTTCATAACTTGATTTCTCATGCCTTAGCCGATTTTGTAAGCCCCAGACTTGCATCTTGAGAATAAAAATTATAAATATAATCCCATCACTTGTCAGGAAGTCCACTAAGTGTTTCCCGCGTGCAAAGCACAGGTACCTCATGAAAACCATACAGATAGCTCCTTCTCCTCACTCTACAGTTCAGTTAACCAGGGTGGAGAAATAGTCTATAGTTTCTGCAAAGTCACACATGTGAGGAGGTGGAACAAATTCCACGACATTAAATGCAGAATTAATTCTCACCCTTTGGGCCACGAAGCGCCTCATCTGTAGTTCATCGACTGTGCCACTAGATGGCAGAACCAGTCCAATTTGGAGAGAGCTTTGCCTGGGTGTGGCCATGGCACTAAGCAATGGGTAAAAATGGCTGTCACTTTCCAGTTTAGCAGATTGAGTCTGAAATAATATCCTTCCTAAGTAATTAAACTTTGCATAGAAATATTTTTATTCTGTGAAGTTAAGCCTTATATTCAAAGTAATCTTCATTTCTCCCTTCACAGGGACGGTTGTAACCCTAGCATAGTAAACAAAAGATATCTCTGGTCTCTAGTGGCCACAGCGCTCTCCACTCCATCTGCTCCAGTATATCTGGGATGGCCCATGTGGTCTAAGGAATAGACAATCACCGTGGGAAGAGAGAGAAACTTACCTTTTAGCACCACATGTCTTCTTAGGGGTTTTGACTTTGACCACGCCCTTATTGTGTTGGATCTGCAAATACTGTACTTAAATTTGGCACAAATATCTTACAGGAAGACACACTCCTGTGCAGGGTCTGATTTTGCCCTGTCATCTTGTGGTTCAGTTCTTCAAGTGAGTTAAAGGTAAACCTCACCAAACTTTGCAGACCTACCTATCGTTCAGAGCGCTGTTGCCTAAAATTTCTCTACTGGAATGATCTTCCACCTTGCTAGCTAGTTGTTTCCATCAACTTGAACACGCTAGTGTCATTTCGGAAGAGGGAACCTCAACTGAGAAAATGTCCCCACCAGATTGGCCTGTGGGAAAGCGTGAGGTACATTTTCTTGATTGGTGATTGATGTGAGAGAGCCCAGCTAACTCTGGGTAGCGCCAGCCCTGGGCTGGCGGTCCTGGGTGCTACAAGAGAGCAGGCTGAGCAAGCCATACAGAGCAAGCCAGTAAGCAGCACCACCCCACAGTCTGTGCATCAGCTCTGGTCTCCAAGTTCCTGCCCTGACTTCCCTCAACCAAGGAGTGACTCGAGAGCTAAAAGATGAAATAAATCCTTTCCATTCCAATTTATTTATGGTCATGTTTTATCGCAGCAATAGGAACCCAAGACACCCACCCAGCCAAATGCCACAGATACTCTATAGGACTACTTCCAGTAGCCCTGGTTAAGACATGGGCTCTAACCAAATTGCTACACAGTGGGGCCTTTGTGAAAATGGAAAGTTCATGACAGGGACACAGTGACTATATGCGACATGCATCAGGCTGAGTCACATCAAGTTCGGGTCACAACATACCGACATGAACCATGAGAATTCTTGGCTAACTATCTCTGTTCCTCAGAAGACTGACTCTGTTGCCCTCTCTCCTGCCCCAGGCCAATCCCCCAGCCCTGGATGACAGAACATCAGCAGCAACGACAACAACAAAAAATCCCAAGCAGAAACCAAGCTGCAAGGAGCACAAAGAGGAACTTGTAGTTGCAAAAAAATATAAAAGTGTGAAATGAG
Organism: Tokudaia tokunoshimensis; assembly: GCA_036184795.1. NCBI lineage: Eukaryota > Metazoa > Chordata > Mammalia > Rodentia > Muridae > Tokudaia > Tokudaia tokunoshimensis. Next base: position 142,637,128 of record BTHU01000003.1, read on the forward strand.
ACGCATTCAGAGCCCTGTTGAATAAAGGGGAGGGGTGTCACCCATTGTCACAGCTCTAGTAGAGCACGCCAGGACAGAAAAGTCCACTCTCTTCTGCGTCATTATGTTTTCAAAGGAAGAAATGCTCCTAAGTTGTCCTCAGACTCCACTGTTCTGAGTCTGAGATGATGCCCTTCCTTAAATGATTCAACTTAGGAAACTGTAGCTATATACGTGTGCACCCGCATGCACGAATACACTTAGACGGCTGCCTGGCTGAGACATAGACGAAGAGATCCATCCAAGCTTGTGGTTTACTTGCTGTGTGTATACATGCCCTGTGTGTGTGTGTCATCAGAGAGGCATGAGCACTTCTACCTGTGTGCAGTAGTCAGAGCTCAGCTTTGAGAGTTTTTCATTCCACTCACTAAGACTCTCACTCACCCCAAAGAGCACAGATTCAGTTGGGAAACACCTTGCCCCACGCTCTGTTTCCCAACTTCCAGGATTACAGGCAGACTGGCACGCCCTCTTGGCTTTTCTCTGGGTGCTGACAGTCTGAACTCTGGTCCAATGCTTGCTCTACAAATGTTTTAGCCACTAAGCCACGCCCTCCGTCCCTCCGGCAGCAGTTTTATGTTCAAGCATGTTGACAAACATGCAGTGTCATATAGCCACCTGACACCCTCAATCTGCACTAGACCAAGTGTAAACAGTCTCCTTCCTTCCATCTCTCCACCAGAACGACACACTAAATGCCTTCTGTCTCTGTATATCTTTTTCCTAGACTGTTGTAGAAATGAAATCATACAGCGTATAGTAGTCCTTTTTCTTAGTTTTTTTTTTAAAAAAAAAAAACACCTTAGTGTGATGCTTAAGAAGCCCGTCTGCGGCATTCTCTGTTCTGGGCATGTTTACCTGCTGAGCTGCCACAGGGAAGCACTGCAGTTCCTTCCCACTCACCAACACTGCTGCCTTGTTTTCGGGTTTTAGGTATTGTGATCCAAGTTGCTCTAAGCATTCAGATAGAAGGCTTTGTGTGGGCTTATGTTTCGGTTTCCCTGTTCTGCTGATCAGCTCATGTGCACTTCATGTCTTAGGACTGTCCCTTACAGTTCACACAGGGACAGTTTTACTAGTGTGGAGCTTTACTTCAAATCCATGTATCAGAGTTAGCAACAGACCAGAGGGTTTCTCCATGCAGAATCTGGGACCAGGGTCCCATCTCTCTGCTTCCCAGGCATTCACCGACACTCCATTCACACTGCTGGACAAAGGACAGCAGAAAAGATGAATCTGTCACCTGCTGCCACACTGCCAGGAGTCCCTTGCTCTAGTGCATTTCACCAGCAACTCTCCCAGGAATCCAGGGGTTGTCCCCAAGGTACAAAAGCTCCCACCGATGTGCTGTCAGCCCTTTCCTGCGTGTGCTTCTCCCTTGGGAGCACAGAGGCAGAAGGAATACAAGAGCAAGACAGCGTGTGCATTCCTGAATCTGAGTAGCACAGGCTGCGCCATCACATCACCCAGTGGCTCTGCGGGCCAGCATCTGTGTGTAGACGCATCCTGGAGCCACACTTCGTGCTAATCTTGGGGTGCTGTTCTATGGTTCCAGGATCAGACTTTAGACTATCTAGACCTGAGAAGATAAAATTTCAATTAAGTAAGCACATGAGAGCATCTGCCTTAACTACATTTAATACATATTCATGGAGCATCTACCAGGTACTAAGGTGTCAGCTGTGGTAGAGAACTAGTTTTTTAGTTCGCCAGGAAAATGTCTGGGTCATCACCGATTGGACAAATACACACGCTGTGTTGTTTAGCTTTTATCTTTACAAAAGCTAAGCGTTATCAGGGAAGAGAAAATGAGAGTGCCTCCATTAGATGTAGGCAAGTGTAGGGGAGCATTTTCATGATTGACAATTGACATGGGATGGTCCAGCCCACTAGAGGCAGTGCCAACTCTGGGCAGGTGGTCCTGGGGTATACAAGAAAGTAAACTGAGCAAGCCAGTAAGCGGCATTCCTCCACGGCTACTGCTTCGGTTCCGGCCTCCAGTTCCTGCCTTAAGTTCCTGACCTAACTCCTTTTGGTGATGGGCTATGTTGTGAAAGTGCAAGTCAAATAAACCCTTTCCTTGCCCCACTGAGTTTAGCCAGGTCACAGCAATAGAGACTTAACTAAGACACACACACACACACACACACACACACACACATTATTAACACTGGAGAATGAATCCAGCCAGACTGAGTTTTGATCTGGGATGTAAAGAGGCCCTCTGAAGACCTAAGCCATATAAGTGGGACGAGTTCCTCAGCCAGGGCCAAGGGCTTCAGGTTCCAGTCCCAGTGCTTTCCTATCCCCTGTCCATAGTCAGGAGTTGTAGTAATGTCCCATTGACAAACAGGGAAGCTAAAAAGAAAATCAATATTAAAGAATAGATTCCTGAAATTCTGAGAAATATTTTTATCCATGAACAAAAGAATGAAACTGATGAAGAGAGCCCATCTTGTCTTCCAGGGCTGGGCTGGCTCCCTGACCAACACCGTCTGGGGTGACTATCCAACTGCTTCTGTTCCTCTCAGAGACCTTTCCTCAGGTGTCTTCATTTATCTGCAGTGGTAACTTAGAGTCTTAAAACTTCATTGGCTGTACTTTGATGTCATGCTAATGTATGTAAATGAATAATAGTGTTTTTGCAATGTTTCATCCTTGAGTGGCACACAGTATCAATATGTGATACCTACGCTCTAAACCACAGCGTAGACAGCAGGGACATCATATATTTTCATGAAGTAGCAGGACTGTGACCTGCTGTGTTAGGTGCAGCAAGTCCTTGGGACGGAGACTGAGGAAGCGGAGCCCACCTTCGCCTTCATCGTGATGTCTGAGCTTCTCAGAATGAGCTTACCTTGTTTTCCCAGCAACTTGCACATGTTCAATGAAATATTCCTATGCATTCCACAGGACATGCAAGAATGTTTCTCACACATAACAGCGCAGTCAGGTATGCTGTGGTTAGGAAGTGCTTACTTGACTGGAATTTTTAGTGAAGAAATGTTATGATAGATAAATGCTACTTTAGATTAAAAGATAATTGAATTTTATGTCTCCTCTTAATCTTAAGCAATTATCATTATTATTTTAGTAACCCATAAGTTTATATGGCTAAGTATTTAACTATGAGTGCATGTACACACAGATCATCTTCACCTTCAAATGGTCAGACTTCATTGTATTTCTTTATGGTGGTGTGAATTACGGTTGTATAGACACAGTATTTCAGCTTTTGAAATTTATCTTTTGTTTTCTGAGCTTGCATAATGCATGGTGATGCCCTAACAAAGACAATCAGAACATCAAACCACAGTTCCTGTCAGTCACATGACCAAAAGGGGAACAGGAACTGGGGGTGTAGTTCATTTGGTAATGTGCTCGTCTTATAAGCATGATGACCTGAATCTGACAGCCAGACCCCAACAGTTTTTAAAAAGCCAGATGTGGAAGAAGCCAGATTTGCAGGGTTGCAATCCCAACAAGGGGCAGGGGGACAAAGACAGACAGATTCCCTAGGCTCCTTTGTCTACCAGCCTGGAGGAATTAGCAATTTCCAAGTCAACGACAGTCCTTTGTTAGAAAGCAAAGAGGGGGTGACACTTGGAGGCACAGAACCTGGTGTTGTTCTTTGGCTTCCACATGCATGTACACACACAAACACACACACACACACACACAAACATACACAGCTCCACAGTGTTGTGTTGCTAAATTGAAACATCCAGCAGGTAGGAGAATAAACCTAATTTTGACACACAGTATTTATAGCTTAGCAATGTGTTTCTGAGGACATACTCCTATCATGCCCTGGGCAGTGCCTATACATTATCTTACACAGTTCTTCCCTAAGCTTATATAGACATGGTCTGTTTTACAGACATAGAAACTGAGGTGTAAGTGGTATATATCTAATATTACACGTGTCAATGATTCCACAGTAAAAGTTTTATTCCAGAGTTCAGAGTCTCAGCCCTCACCAATTAAGCAGCTTGTCTTGGAATGAGGACAGAGCAGATAACAGTGTCTTTGTGGACAGATCATTTTACAGTGGCTATTAAAGCTATTCACAAAGGCAGATGAATCTTCTTCAGAGGCTGAAGGTATTTGCCTATTTCTACTTATTCATTCAACCAATATTGGCATGCCAGGCAGTGTTCTCTGCACTGCAAATATAATAACAAAACAAAGCCTCTGCACACCACACACGTGCACACCCACACCACCACCTCTGCACACCACACACATGCACACCCACACCACCACCTCTGCACACCACACACGTGCACACCCACACCACCATCTCTGCACACCACACACATGCAGACCCACACCACCTCTGCACACCACACACATGCACACCCACACCACCACCATTGCACACCACACACGTGCACACCCACACCACCATCTCTGCACACCACACACATGCACACCCACACCACCACTGCACACCACATACATGCACACCCACACCACCACCACTGCACACCACACACATGCACACCCACACCACCACCTCTGCACACCACACACATGCACACCCACACCACCACCTCTGCACACCACACACATGCACACCCACACCACCACCTCTGCACACCTCACACATGCACACCCATACCACCACCACTGCCCACCACACACATGCACACCCATACTACCACCTCTGCACACCACACACATGCACACCCACGCCACCACCACTGCACACCATACACATGCACACCCATGCCACCACCACTGCACACCACACACATGCACACCCACACCACCACCTCTGCACACCACACACATGCACACCCACACCACCACCACTGTACACCACACACATGCACACCCACACCACCACTGCCAGGGCTTAGGTAACAGGAAGGAAGGTCATCTAAGGATGGATGACCAAGGAGACAGATAAAGACAGTAGAGAAGATGTGTCATTTTCCTTTAGATAATGTAATAACTTGTCACAAACCACATGGCTAAAACCAGAAGTATATTGTCTCAGGTGGTCATGGTACACATACTTGTGAACCCAGCACAAAAGAAACTTTGACAGGAGGCCAGCCTGTGCTATAAAATGACATCTGTCTCTGTCTCTGTCTCTGTCTCTCTCTCTGTCTCTCTCTGTCTCTCTCTCTCTCTCTCTCTCTCTCTCTCTCTCTCTGTCTGTCTCTGTCTCTGTCTCTCTGTCTCTCTCTCTCTCTCTCTCTCTCTCTCTCTCTCTCTCTCTGTCTGTCTCTGTCTCTGTCTCTCTGTCTCTCTCTCTCTCCTTCCTTTCTTCCTCCCTCCATTTCCCATAGTTCTGGGACCAGAAGTCCAAGGTCAAAGCGTCAAAGTGACAGTAGGCCACATCCCTGCAGCTTTAGTGAAGAATCCTCCCTTTTTTCTTCCAGCTCTTGATGGCTCCAGGAATTCTTAAATATGGCTATATAATTCCAAATTCTGCCTCACTCCCTGCCACCCACTCCCCCCCACACACACACACACACGCACAGGTGCAAAGGGGCATGCCCATGGGTGCACGCACACACACAACTACACCTGTGATTTCTTATGTTCTCAGGACACTTGTCATTGCGTTTAGGGCTCGCTTTGGCCATCCAGAAATGATGTCATCTCATAATCCTTAATCACATCTGAAGATCCAAATGACAGCACATTTTCAGGTTCTGGGATCAGTACTTAGATACATCCTGTGGGAGCTGCATTTCAAACCACTACAAGAGATAAATGATTTTTAGAAGTAAAGGAAAAAATGTGCTGATTAAAGACAAAAACAAAATGGAGCTGAGGATGCATAAGCCCAGGCCGGGCACTATAGTCACACAATGGCATCAAGGTACTTCTAGGGTGACAGATCAGACCTAAAGAAAGGGACAGACAGATGAACATCTCTCAGGTTATGACAGGACACATGAATGTTTGCCGGTCTCTCTTTCCCTGATCCACACTACACTTCATGTTCCAGCTCCCTTACTATTGAATTTAGTCTGGTGACTGGGCTCCAGCTGGTGAGCATGCGTGCAGATTATGGCTACTATGTTCTCTCCCCCCCCATGCCCCTTTATACTTCCAGTTCAGCATGGGGATGCCTCTCCAAGCAACTTTGGTAGTTCCTGCTGAAGATGGAGTGGTCCATTAGTCCAGGGTCCAGAGTGACAGCATGCAAGATGGACTCCTCATAAAGCTGGTCACTGCCCAATTTATGTGAGGAAGAAATAACCCCTTCATTGGAGACATCACAGAATTTGGGGGTCTAACAATTTTAGCAGGAGCATGTAAGGTGTGAACATTAAGGCCACAGTACCCAGCCCTGAGCATTCTCAGTGTGCTTGAGAAGCGGCAGGAAGGGCAGCCAATGTGGCTGCAGCAGAATAGCAGTGAGAAACGTACTATAAGATAAAGCCAGAGGGCTCTGCTAGAGAGAACCAACCGGACTACAACAGAGCACTTAAAACGACAACGTGGGAAGGCATGGCCAGATTTCACTGAGAAATGACGTAACCTGAGAGGATTTCTCTGGCTTCTATTAGGGAACAGAATGCGGAACAGCAAGCCACCTTGAAGGAAGGATGGCAATCAGAAGGTTCCGCAGATGTCAAAACGGGCTAACGGCAAGTTACCCAGGGTTTGCTTCACCACGGCAGGAGTGTAGGCAGGTGAGAGATGTTTTAATGGTGAAGACATCAGTATTTATGAGAATCCAGGAGTGGGCCTGAGAAGGAACGATGACAGGATGACTCTTGCATTTGGAACTGAATCAACTGGAAGAAGAGTTGATTAAGTTTCCTCTCACCAACATCCCATGTATACTGCAGTAACCACAGCGCCAAACAGAACTTGAGGCTCAGAGTTCTTGGAGAGAAGTAGAAACTGATAAAGTATACATCCTCTCCTCTTGCTCTCGGAGATGACTCTGTCCTCTCACATAGAGGGATTCTTCATGTGCCTTACCAATGGCTCCGTGTTTAACAGCACCTTGGTTTGAATGTGGTTTTATGTTTGTATTTGTGGTCTTAGTGTTTCTAGTGAGCAGGCTTCTGAAAAGCAGGAACCATTCATATTTTAGTATCTGTGTACATTTACAATTAGCACCATTGGTTAGGAATGCATTCTTTAAAGCATCCTTAATTGTTTTTCAACTTTATTCACTGAGACCAACCAAGTTCTCTGAAGCAAAACGAGAACTGTTGACTGTGACTAGTCTTACCGGCCAGCCTGCTCTGGGGATTCTCTGCCTCTGCCTTTCAGGGTTGGGAGTACCCGCAGGCCACCATGCCCATCTGCCATTTGTTGACTTGAGGTTCCAATCTCCAGCCCTCACAAACACGTTACCCACTGAGATGTCTCACTGGCCCAGGAACAGACTTTTTACAAGTGAACACAGCACTGTGTTGGTGTGGGAACAAATTGTTTTCCAATAAAACACCCTCCAGCAGGAGCCAAGCTAAGACAAAGAGAGGTCCTCAGAGAAGTAGGAAGATTCAGAAGGCTGTCGTGACAGCTTTCACATGAAGAAAAGACTCTAGTGGGGCCATTGAAGAAAATCCCTTCTGGTCCTAGAAAATTGACACTTCTTGCAAATAAAAATGAAACCCGGCCAGTTATAGGAGCTTACTCGTGTAATCCCAACACATGGGAAGATGAACCAGGATTGCTATAAGATTTGGGCCAGTCTGGGCTACAGAGAGGAACCCTGCCTCCAAAGCAAGCAAACAAAGCACAGCTAATGTATGTTTTAGAATAAAAAGAATCCCCCCTTCCCCACTTCTCGGTCAATGATCTGACATTCTCCCATAGTAATTCGCCGCTATAGGTTGAATATTTGTGACCTTTTAATTCATGTTGAAATGTACTTTTCATTGTAACAATAGGAGCTAAGCCATGAGGACCCCACTGTCCTGGCTCTTTGGTTGCCGAAGGAGAGTTCCTTCCTCTTGCTGTCTCTCTGCTCCTCCAGTCTTCAGCCACTTAAAGGAGGACAGTGCTCTTCTGTGTCCTTGGTAGGACACAGCATTTAAGACACCATCTTGGAAGCCCAGACAGTGTCCTTATCACAAGCCACACCCTCAAGCACCTTGACTTTGGACTTTACATCCTTCTAAAACTATAGGAAAAAAATGTTCCCTTATAAAATGACCTAACCTCCAGTACTCAGGTATAGCAGCTTGCAACAGACTAAGATGATGTTAGTCCCTTTCTTACTGCTAAATAAACAGATTTGGTATATTGCAATATAATAAAGCCATTCAAACATATTAACAGATAAACTCATCTGCTCATAGCTTATATCATTCCTTAAAAGCAGGTATAGACAAAGCAGCTGTATAAACTGAACACACTCAAGCTGTTCCAGATGTCTCTAGACAGAGATCTGAGAGGTTTGTAGAATTCTGACTATTATCATTTGGGCTCAGGACAAGGAGCAGATACAAATAGTTCAACAAATTCATCTCGTTTCAGGAAAGTAAGTTGACAGAGCACCTAATAACCCAAGGCATTCTACCAAGTATTTAGAAAACTCCCTTAATTCCATCTCTCTTGAGGCAGAGGCAGATGGATCTCTGACTTTAAGGCCAACCTGCTCTACAGCCAAGACAGCCAGCTAGGGTTACATAGAGAAACCCTGTCTCAGAAAAAAAAAGAAAGAAAAGAGGAGAGAAGGGGGAGAGAGGAGAGGTAAAATAGAGGAAAGGAGAGGAGAGGAGAGGAGGGGAAGGGAGAGGAGAAGGAGAAAAGGAAGGGAAGGGAGAGGAAGGAAAGGAAAGGAAAGGGAAGGGAAGGGAAGGGAAGGGAAGGGAAGGAGGGAAGGGAAGGGAAGGGAAGGGAAGGGAAGGGAAGGGAAGAAGGGAAGGGAAGAAGGGAAGGGAAGGGAAGGGAAGGGAAGGAAGGGAAGGGAAGGGAAGGGAAGGAAAGGAAAGGAAAGGAAAAAGAAAATTCAGCCCCACTACTCAACACAGCAGAACAGGCTTAGAGTTCTATTTTACACCTGAATGACTTAACATGGGCATTTTGTAAACTCCTCCTAGGGAGATGTAAGCAAACATTTCCTACTCCCCCCCCACCCCTACCACCCAACCCCTGCCTCCCCAACCCTTGTCCCAGTTCCCCCAGATAGAGCACCAATGACAAATCAAAGTAACAATTTCACTCAAATCATCCATGAGTTTATTAGATTAAATTACAGAGCAGGGGTAAGGGTTTCCATACAGGAGGGTAGGTTGATCCCAAAGCAGCTATGTCACTGAAAATACCTACCCTCGCCTGAATGACAACCTCCCTATAGCTGAAGAGATGGAACCTCGGCTTCAGTTAACCTTCCAAACTTCTACACTCTAATCTCCTGAGACCATGAGACCATGTGAAGCCTGGGAAGAGCTGCACACAGCTGGGAGGGGGCATGGCAAGGAGTGACCACGGTCTCAGGGGAGGGGCTGGGTCATCCTGGGCTCAGGCTCCTCCCTTCTCTCGGTCCTCTTTTTGTCTCTACTTAGTGGGAAGGCAGAATGTATATGGAACTGAGGGCATTCTATACAATTAGATCTTAGAGAAGGGACACATCTCACCCCACATTGCATTAGCTGCTGCCCAGTTGTGTGGCCAAAGTTCGTAGTAATGGAAGGTGGAAGCATATTCCAGTTACGTGCTGGGAGGAAAAAAAATGAGTTGTGAGCAATACATAGCAGAGTGAGCATTAACTTATTGCAAAACATGGAAATATCCTCTGTTGGTGGCAAAAGCAGACTTTCTTGATTTAATATTTATAAGGAAATAGCACTCAGCCAAAGAAAATAAATAGAAACAATATGTCTCCAAGAATTCATGAGAATCTCTGTCAGTTCCTCATCATTTATTAGGCTAAGGCCAAGTATTTTCCCTGACTTTCTACATTCAGAATATTAAAGCGGGGCCAGGAGCTTAGTTTAGTCAGTAAAGTGTTTGTGTGCTTGAGGACCTGAGTTCGATCCCTAGGACCTGTGCAGGAAGAGTAAATGCTTGTAATTCCAAAGGGAAGGGAGCAGAAACAAACAACCGGCACATACGAAACTGATGTGCGGCTGGGTCTGTCCTCACGCTGCTTGCCGCAACTGGAGCGGGACTGTCCCTGACTCTGCCTGCCTGTGAATCCTGCTCCCCTAACTGGGCCACATTGTCTGACCTCAGTGGGAGAAAATGTGTCTAGTCCTGCAATGACTTAAGGTGCCAGGGTGGCTTGGTACCTGGGGGGGGGGCACCCCGTTCTCCTCTGAGAACGAAAGGAGAGGAAGGAGGAGAGACTGTGTGAGGAGGGACTGGGAAGACAGGGGGAGCTACAATCGTGATATAAAGCGAATAAATAAATTAATGAAAACAATGAGCACAGGACCCCTCTGGCTACTGCTAGTCCCTAGCTTTTGTAGGTGATGTGAAGGTCATAGTTTAATTATTTACAAGGATGTCAATTATGAATTTTCAGTTGAATAACTAAATTCTTTGATTTATTTTTATGTTAAAAGGAAGTCTTCACATTCAATAAGATTGGAAAGTAATGCCTTTAGTCGATATTCTAGAGAAAATGGGAGGCCTGTTGGAATCCAGTGCTACCCAGAAGCACTGGACATACTGGCATGGAGAGAGAGAGAGAGAGAGAGAGAGAGAGAGACTCATCCACTCACCCACAAATACAGCAGCATCTGTCGCAGCCCCCACCTTCTCTTGCAGCCTGCCAGGAAGTCATCCTATTTGACTATGGGTATATATGTTATGCAATCCAATTTAATTAAGTGAGCTTGTTAATTGGGACACACATGCTTCATCTTGGATTAACTCACTTGATTTCTTTGGTGGGGAAATCCTACTAGATTTATGAAGAACAAAGATCACAAACGAAGAATAACAGTAGAGTTTCTTATCCTGAGTTTCTTCAAAACCCACTTGTACCACATACATACAATTTTGTCGTTTTAAGTTAAAGATAAAAATAAACTGCATGTGCTAAATGTTTTCAAGTCTTTTACAATTTGGTAGTTATAGTCAGCAATATGAAATTGCATCTTGTTGCTAAAATTTCATACGCAGTTACTAAAGCCATGGGAGCAAAACTGTAAATAATGACAGCATATACATTGGTTTGTGTGACTGGATAATCCTACATTGTGAATGGTACATAACATTTCTGAAAGGATTTATTGAGACTGGCCAGATATGGATGCATTTATACAAACAACTTTAATCGTGTCAAAATTATCAAAATATGCATTCAATGTATTCTATAATGAGCATTACACAAAGATTATTCAGATGCTATACTTTAATTGGCAAGGGGTACAATAAAGCTATTCTCCTTGATAGCTCTTTTATACTCCTAGAAACACAAGTCTAAGGCAATCGCATGAGTGGACACTGCTCTTTATAAAGTGTGAGTCTAGTTAGTCTCATGACCAATGAAATTCCAGGTGACTTCAAGTACCCCCCCTCTCTCCCAGTATATCAAGGACTTGTGGGGTTTTTGGAGAGTAGTGCCAAGGATATCTTGTGAACAGAAGGGTTTTCCCACAGAGAACTAAAGAAACGGAAGAAACGCACATCAAAAGGCGAGTTCCACTGTGCAACATGAAGCACGTGGCCTGCTTGTCTCATGCCTTTGGGACACACGACATACTTGTAAAGCAACAGAGGGCAGAAAGGTTGTCTTTGAGGAGTAAAAATTAGATGTCAGGAGGAGGATGGAATCTGGGTGATGGGGGCCTCTTAATGAGATGGAACACCCTGTCACTTCTGTGGTTTACAGCTATTGACTGTGACCCACGCCCCCAGGAAGAGACAGAAGCACTTGGTTTTTGGGGTTTTTTTTTTGTTTTTGTTATTTTTTAATTTTATTTTCTAAGTTTTTTTTATTTACATTCCAAATCATTTCCCCTTTCCCGTTTCCTCCCTCCCCGAAAGTCCCATAAGTCCCTTTCCCTCCCTCTTTTCCCCATTCAACCCCGTCTCGTTTCTCTGTCCTGGCGTTCCCCTACATCCAGTCTTTCCAGGACCAGGGTACTCTCCTTCCATCTTCTTAGAAATCTATTGATATGCGAAATGTGTCTAGGGTATTCCGAGATTCTGGGTTAATATCCCCTTATCAGTGACTGCATACCATGTGTGTTCTTTTGTAATTGGGTTACCTCATTAAGGATGATATTTTCAAGTTCTGACCTAGGAATTTCATGAATTCATTGTTTTTAATTGCAGAGTAGTATTCCATTGTGTAGATATGCCACATCTTCTGAATCCATTCCGCCATTGAGGAACATCTGGGTTCTTTCCAGCTTCTGGCTATTATAAATAAGGCTACTATGAACATAGTGGAACATGTGTCCTTATTGCATGCAGGTAAAGCCTCTGGGTATATGCCCAGGAGTGGTATAGCCGGATCCTCCGGGAGTGTCATGCCCAGTTTTCTGAGGAACCGCCAGACTGCTTTCCAGAGTGGTTGTACCAGCTTGCAATTCCACCAGCAGTGGAGAAGTGTTCCTCTTTCTCCACATCCTCGCCAACAACTGCTGTCTCCTGTGTTTTTGATCTTAGCCATTCTGACTGGTGTGAGATGGAATCTCAGGGTTGTTTTGATTTGCATTTCCCTAATGACTAAGGATGATGAATATCTCTTTAGGTGCTTCTCAGCCATTAGATATTCTTCAGGTGAATGAGTTCCATTGTTTAGCTCTGTACCCCATTTTTTAATAGGGTTACTTGCCTCTCTGGAGTTTAATTTCTTGAGTTCTTTGTATATATTGGATATTAGCCCTCTGTTGGATGTAGGGTTGGTAAAGATCATTTCCCAGTTAGTTGGTTGCCGCATTGTCTTTTTGACAGTGTCTTTTGCCTTGCAAAAACTTTGTAATTTCATGAGGTCCCATTTGTCTATTCTTGATCTTAGAGCATAAGCTATTGGAGTTCTGTTCAGGAAATTCTCCCCTGTGCCCATATGTTCAAGGTTCTTCCCTAGTTTCCTTTCTATTAGTTTCAGTGTGTCTGGTTTTATGTTGAGGTAGGTCCTTGATCCACTTGGAATTGAGCTTAGTGCAAGGAGATAAGGATGGGTCAATTTGCATTCTTCTGCATGTTGACCTCCAGTTGAGCCAGCACCATTTGTTGAAAAGGCTATCTTTTTTCCACTGGATGGTTTTAGCTCCTTTGTCAAAGATCAAGTGACCATAGGAGTGTGGACTCATTTCTGGATCTTCAATTCTGTTCCATTGATCTACATGCCTGTCACTGTACCAATACCATGCGGTTTTTAACACTATTGCTAAGAAGCACTTGTTAAAGGGCCAACAAGAAGGCTGCATCTTTGATAAACTGCAGTTGAGGGTATTAGTAAATAACTGGGCCGGGCTTTTGTCCCTTTGCTCAGATATAAAATTTGTAAGTAAACAGGCAAAGCAAACAACAAACAAACAAACCCTATTGATTTTCCTAGTCAAATCCCCAGAACCCTTTGCAGAATAATAGGCAAAATTATCATTTCTGGCTAAATTCTTTCCACTGAAGAGCTGTCCACAAAATAATATCTTGAAAGTCTCCAACAAGTAAATAATTCATAGACTCACTGAGGATGCACTTTGACTCAGAAAGTGCCGTGCCAAGCACACACGCATGATCTCATTCCCTCAATGCCCTCAAACGGCATTAAGTAATCTGGGCAAAACAGTCACCTTTCCATAAGTTTGTTATCCATGTCTCTGAAGAGACATTTCACGAAATGAGGGCATGCTTTTAATGGGTTACAAACAAACACACGAAAGATGCAGTTTGCACAGGCAGTAGCTATAAATGGAACCAGTGTAATGACTGTCAGTGGAAGCCCCAAGCTCATGAGAGAGCAGCACTCTTCAGGTACTTGGCATTTTTCTCGGAGGAACTTATAGCACTTTGCAAGCACGAAAATGTTTCTCTTTTTAGGAAAAAGGGCCTGTAAAAGTCATCCTTGAGCACTGAGCAAGATCAGTGGCACCCATCTCCCACACCCTTGTGTAATCCTCTTTGTTTACTGGAGTTCATTTCTTCATGATGATGACAGAAGAGCATCTCCTCCTCCTTCTCCTCCTCCTCCTCCTTCTCCAGGAGAGCATCTCCCCCTCCTCCTCCAGGAGAGCATCTCCCCCTTCTCCTCCAGGCCACTTTAATTCATCTCTTGGATCTTAGATTTAAGTAAAATGTTCTTTGTAGTTTATGTGTTATGGTGAGAGAGAGAGAGAGAGAGAGAGAGAGAGAGAGAGAGAGAGAGAGAGAGAGCAGTATGATAGAGTGTGAGTATGTGGTATGTGTGCTGTGTGTAAGAGTGTGTGTGCTGTGTGTGTAAGAGTATATGTGTGTGGTATGTGTATGTGTGGTATGTGCACGTGGTATGTGAGAATGTGTTTGCTGAGTGCTCTGTGTGTGTGTGTGTGTGAGAGAGAGAGAGAGAGAGAGAGAGAGAGAGAGAGAGAGAGAGAGAGAGAGAGAGAGAGAGAGAGAGAAGGGATTAAACACAGGGACTCAATACATACTAGGCAGACATTCTATCATTGAGCTGCAAAGCCAGCCTAAAAAAAGCACATTTTCTTGAAATTGCATTTGAGAAGTTTTTAAGTCCTTTGTTTAAACTGTGAACAATTACTTTTTTCGAGGTGCAGTTTAAATCAAGACTACTATGATATAATTTATATACAATTATATTTCTCTTTTGAGCACAGTTCAGTGATTTGTTTTGAAACAACCACAAATACCATGTCATATTTTAGCACCTAAGGAGTCCCCTCAGTCCTTTGGTAGTCACTCCTCACCCATCTCTGCCTGCAACCTTTGAAAAGTTGATGCACTGATGTCTCTCTCCCAGTGTAAAGGAAACTTGTGATAACAATGGATGGCATACCATTACCACTTTATTTTTAATTTATTACTTTTATTTTTTTTTACAGTCCAGTCATTATCCCCTTCCTGGTCCACCCTCCAACAGTTCCTCATTTCATTCCTCCTCCGACTGTCTCCAAGAGGATGTCCCACCCCACCTGCCCACCAGGCCTTCCTTTTCCCTGGGGCCTCAAGTCTTGCAAGAGTTAGGTGCATCTTCTCTGACTGAACCCAGACCCAGCAGTCCTCTGCTGTGTATGTGTTGGGGGCCTCATATCAGCTGGTGTATGCTGCCTGGTTGGTGGCTCAGTATCTGAGAGATCTCAGGGGTCCAGGTTAGTTGAGACTGTTGATATTCCTATGGGGTTGCCCTCCTCCTCAGTTTCTTCCAGCCTTTCCCTAATTCAACCACAGTGGTCCCAGGCTTCAGTCCATTTGTTGGATGTAAGTATCTGCATCTATCTCAGTCAGCTGCTTTTTGGGCCTCTCAGGGACAGCCATGCTAGGCTCCTGACTGTAAGCACATCATAACATCAGTAATAGTGTCAGGCCTTGAAGCCTTCCCTTGAGATGGATCCCAATTTGGGTCAGTCACTGGATCTCCTTTCCCTCAGTCTCTTCTCCATTTTTGTCCCTGCAGTTCTTTGAGACGGGGATAATTCCAGGTCAGAGTTTTAACTGTGAGATGGGATCATCTCTCTGCTTGATGCCCTGTCTTTGTACTGGAGGTGGACTCTACAAATTCCCTCTCCCCACTGTTGGGCATTTCATCTAAGGTCCCTCCCTTTCAGTCCTGAGATTCTCTCACCTCCCAGGTCTCTGATACATTCTAGAAGGCCCATAACCTCCCACCTCCCGAGGTTATAAATTTCCACTCTTTCTGCTGGACCTCAGGGCTTCTCTCCTGACACTTCACCATACCTAATCGTGTTCACCTTTTCCCCTCCCCGTCCCCTCTCCCACTCAGGTTCCTATCTCCCTCTGCTGCCCCACCCCCATGATTGCTTCCTTCTTCCTCCCAAATGGGATTGAAGCATCCTCATTGGGCCCTTGAGTTTGTTAGCCTTCTTGAGTTCTGTGGATCGTGTCCTGGAAAGTCTGTACCTTTTTGGCTAATATCCACTTATTAGTGAGCACATAGCATGCATGTCCTTTTTGGTATGAGTTACCTCACTCAGAATGATATTTTCTAGTTCCATCCATTTGCCTGCAAAACTCAGGGTATCCTTGTTCTTAATAGCTAAGTAGTATTCCATTGTGTAAACGAACCACATTTTCTGTATCAACTCTGTTATGGAACATCTGAGTTGTTTCCAGCTTCTGAATATCACAAACAAGGCTGCTATGAACATAGTGGAACATATTCCCCTGTGGCATCATGGGGCATCTTTTGGGTATATACCCAAGAGTGAGTGGGTCTTGGGCTTATAGTTAGGTCTTCAGATAGATCTATTTCCAGTATTTTGAGGAAACTTCAAATTAATTTCCAGAGTGGTTGCACCAGTTTGCAATCCCGCCAGCAATGGAGAAGTGTTCCTTCTTCTCCACAACCTCACCAACATGTGCTGTCACTTGAATTTTTGATCGTAGCCATTCTGATTGGTGTGAGGTGGAATCTCAGAATCGTTTTGATTTGCATTTCCCTGATCGCCAAGGACTTGGAACATTTCTTTAAGTGCTTCTCAGCCATTTGAGATTCCTCTGTTGTGAATTCTCTGTTAGCTCTATACCCCATTTTTTGATTCTGTTGTTTGGGGTTTTTTGGAGGTTAGCTTCTTGAGTTCTTTATATATTTTGAATATTAGCCCTCTATCAGATGTAGAGTTGGTAAAGATCTTTTCCCAATCTGTCGGTTGCCAATTTGCCCTATTGACTGTGTCCTTTGCCTTACAGAAGCTTTTCAGTTTCATAAGGTCCCATTTATCAATTCTTGATCTAAGAGTGTGAGTCATTGGAGTTCTGTTTAGGAAATCCCCTCCACCCCACCCCACCCCCCATGCCAATGAGTTCGAGGCTCTTTCTCACTTTCTCTTCTATTAGATTCAGTGTATCTGGGTTTTATGTTGAGGTCCTTGATCCACTTAGACTTAAACTTTGTGTAAGGTGACAAATATGGATCTATTTTCATTTTCTTCAAACAGAATGCCAGTAGACCAGCACCATTTATTGAAGATGCTTTCTTTTTTCCAGTGTATATTTTTGGCTTCTTTGTCAAAGATCAAGTGTTCATAAGTGTGTGGTTTTATTTCTGGGTCTTCAAGTCTAATCCACTGATCAACCTGTCTGTCTCTGTACCAATACCATGTGGTTTTTATCACTATTGCTTTGTAGCTTGAGGCCAGGGGTGATGATCCCCCCAGAAGTTCTTTTATTGTTAAGAATCGTTTTCTCTATCCTGGGTTTTTGTTTTTATGTTTATA
Source organism: Tokudaia tokunoshimensis (assembly GCA_036184795.1). Classification (NCBI taxonomy): domain Eukaryota; kingdom Metazoa; phylum Chordata; class Mammalia; order Rodentia; family Muridae; genus Tokudaia; species Tokudaia tokunoshimensis. Next base: position 142,654,446 of record BTHU01000003.1, read on the forward strand.
TGAAATTTAGAATTGCTTTTTCCATGTCTTTGAAGAATTGTGTTGTAATTTTGATGGGGATTATCTCATCTTAAAGTCACTTAGTTGGCAGGTTTTATTCTATTTCTACTTTACCTTCTCCTCAGCACTATCTGGTTATGGGCTCTGGAGGTTTGAACCCCTTCTGAGACTATTATACCACCTTACAGCAAACATGTGAAAAGAATGGGCAGCATGTGCACTGATCTACCTCGCCTGACCGCTGGTGTGCCTTTCATGGTACCTGAGAGATGTATTAACCTGCATGGATCTGTTTGCTTGTCTGCCCAAACTCTTCAGTTGTGGGTACATTGAGAAAGGGGATGCAATTTTATCTCCACAGGCCTATCATCAATAGAGTATGAAGAGGAGATGAGCACACTGCCGTGAATGAATGAATGAATGAATTCAGGAATGAGTTCCTTCCAATCCACTTGATTGTCCTGCTTCTCCATTTTTCTCTCTGTAGCATGCTAGATGGATTAAACTTAGATTTTTGGTTCATTTGCTTCAAGACTATGAGCTTCTATAGATTGCTATTGCTATTGCTGGAAAAACAGATTAATCACACGTTAGAACTAGGAAGATTATCTAATTACCATTTCACAGTCCAGAAATGGCTCAGTTGGGTCTCTGCTTAAGATCTCCTAAGTCTAAAATTCAGGTGTTGGCCAAGCTGAATCCTTAGGTAAAGAATTTAGAGAGAGGAATTCATAAGCCAGGTGTGGTAATGGCTGCCTATAATCCCAGCACCAAGAAGCTAAGGCAGGACCATTGTGAATAGGAGACCAGCCTAGACTATGTACTGGAAGTTCCAGACTATTCTGAGCCACATGGTGAGACCCTGCCTCAGAAAACATGGAGCAACACCACAAAGATTCCTTCATTGCGGCTGTAGCTCCGAAGTCACCACTCTCCTACAGCTGCAGCTGACATCCACCCTCTGCTCCTGGACGATTTACACTCATGATCCCCAGATCTTCAAAGCAGTATGAGCAAGACCTGCCCTTCTCTCCTCTCTTGACTTCTGATTTCATCTTAAAGGGCTATATATGACTATATCAAGCCTGTTTGGTTAATTGCCATGTCTGAACATCACCTGCTTTGGGGCTTTTAATTACAGCTGCAAAACTCCTTTACAGCATGACCAGATGAGTGATTCAATAAGCAGGAAACTGGCTTGGGGGCGGAGGTGGTGGGTAGCCATAGACTACTGCACACTGTTACTTCCAGCAGAAGCTGACTAAGATCTTCAAGTAAGAAAAAGCAGAAATGAGAACTATTCTTACCACCTTACAGATACCCAACTGCCACGATCTCTGTAACATGCCTAACAAATATCCTAGACCATAGTGGGGATTTTTTCGTAAATTGAAATACATTCATTTTCTTACAAAAGCACATTCATTTCACAAAAGCCTATGTTGTTTTACTAATTTCTCAGCTTACCATTTGTGTGCAAAATTAAATATCCCCTTTCTTTAAACAAAGTTGATTTTATTTTTTGAAGAATCTCTATTTTGTACAGAAAACAGAGCATATTTTAATATAAATCTGTATGTGGCAGTCTAAACATTTTTAACAACCTTCCAAAATTAGAAGTAAGTGTCCTGAATATAATTGAAAACCTCAAAGGTTCCTGTGTGCTTCACCAATAATAAAAGATTTTCTTGGAAACTGGACTGTTCCATGTAAGTTTTTACACTTCCTACTTTCCTTTATGTTAAGAATGAATTGAATCTCCTTAATACATTTCTAATTTATTAAAAAGTTCCCACAGGCCTTTGACGTGGAAAGACAAATGACGAACATCTGTTCTCTATAACAAGAGACAGCCTTGTGTCATGGGCCAGGAGAGTTAATCTATAAAACAGTTGACCTTCTGATGACTCGGTTGGTGTTTTATTAGATAAAACACCATAAAACAATGAACTAAAGGGTTTCATCTCCAGAATTGCTTCATTTTCTCCTCGGGCCTTTGATTCAGTAGTGACTGTATCTTTCATGTAAAACAAGACAGTTTCTAACAAGAAAACCATGATTTTCAGTCATTCAACTCATCTGCATACATTTGATTTTATGACATGAAGTACTTTCACATGGATTCTTTTTAGAAAGAACATTTAGCACACTTAAATTGTGTAGTTCTTAAAAGGATCTTTTTTTATTATATCATTTGTTCCTTACCACAACTGCTATGAGAAGTCAGAGATATATTAGCATCTGTTTCCACTAGTGAGGAAATGGGGCTAAGAGGAGAGTTAATTGACTCATTTTCATGTTAGCTGGTAAGAAACTGAGACAGGTCCTCAAGTGTTCACCCTTTGTTCTTTGCAGCACGTGATGCACCAATCACATCTGAGAACATCTCAAAGTAGACAAACTCTCCTGTAAGTATATGTCACGTAGCCACATGCATTCATTTTCATAATCTCAGACTAAATTACAATATCTACTCTTTAAATCATTGGCTATGTTTCAATCCTAATTTTGAACGTGATAGTTCTACCAAAGTCCAGGATACAGGTTTATCTTACCTACAGTAAACCTAGTCACACTGTGGTAGAGATTAAGAAACATCAGCTACAATTTATCATGTAAACAAGGAGACTTTTAAGAGTAAGAGGAATACTATTAATTATGATGGAAGAGCAGATCTACCCAGGAGGAACCTAATGAAGTTAAACTGAAATTTTGCTACCACAACCTAGCCCTGGTAGGTACCTAGCCCTGGACCTTAAATGTCCTCTCATTTCCCTGGGAACAAACAGCCTTGGTCTTCATTATTATTACCGCACCACACTGCCTAACCTGCCTACCTACACTGTACGGTTGTGACTTGAGCTGTACCTTCAGTCCAAAGTGCTTCGTCTCCACAGCACCGACCTTGGGATCGTTCCCCTCGTTCATTTCCTCACTGACTCCGCATTGTCTCCCTACTTCTGACTCTGCCTATGTCCTCAGGTCCTGGACAGTGTGTGTCCCACAACTCATGTAGCAGGCAGAGGCTACTGGTCTCTGGGAGACTCTTCCCTATGGGCAGCTGCTTTTGGAAAGCTCTCTGTGAAGCCTCTACCCTCCTCTGTACCTTTTCCTTCTAACAGATCCAACTTTACAGATCTTCACCCAAGATGCTTGTGTTATTTGTCCCCTTCCCATGAGGTAATTGTTGAACATTACTGGAGAGGGTAAAGCCTTTGAAGTTTTCTTTCCTTTCCTTTTCTTTCTTTTCTTTTCTCTTTCTTTCTTTCTTTCTTTCTTTCTTTCTTTCTTTCTTTCTTTCTTTCTTTCTTTCTTTCTTTCTTTCTTTCTTCCAGATTTTTCCTGCCTGTTAGCAACTGGATCCTCCTGGTTAGCAGTGTTTTCCCTCTCTGTGAATTAATGTGCTTTCTTCCACACTGTTCAGAAATAAATCAGCTACTGTGCCTGCCTTCAGGGAGAATACAAATGTGCAGATAGACATGGTACAAAATGCAATTAAGATTGCAGTTATAAAGTTAACAGTATGCAGGGATGCACTGTAGTCATGACTAAATTCAAAGAATATGGTCACTTCAGAAGAGAAAAAGCAGCCAAGAAAGATTTCACAGAAGATTCTGCCTTGAGCTAAGACCCAAAAGGTAAATGGGCAATCTCAAGTGGCAAAGAAGTAGGATGACAGAATGTCCCAGAAAGGGGAAAAAAACACAATGAGGTGCAGGGCAAGATGTCATATGTCCCAATGTCAAAGGGTCACCAACATTTCTGAATAGCTAGGTTGTAGGTCTTACACAAGATGCGTGAAATTCTTTGTCCCAGCTGGGATTCATCATGTGTAGAGATAACTAGACGGGGAAGACTTTCGAGGAGTAGGGATGGAAATACTACCACAGATACAACTAATAAGTTCTGGTGCTTTACAGCTCAGATCACAAGAAGTTAGTATATACTTATTAGTAGCTGGATGAGCTCTAAGTGTGCAAACAGAAAGCAATGATAATGTGTTGGAGATGTTCATTATCCTCATTCGATCAGTCCACTTTCTACATAAGCATTACTAATATTCATTTTAAAAAGAGCTAGTGCCTGAAGGGAGGAACACCAGTATGTCCAGACACCGAGGTGCCAACTCTTACTTGGGGCGGGGAAGTTGGAGAAACAAAAAAAGGAATTATTGCCATCTGCAAACAAAACAAGCTTAAAATCCAGTAATATTCAGGCAGCATGCCCTAGAAGAGAGCTTCTAAATAGACTACCCTTACACACATGTTAAAATAAGTGAGAAATAAATAACTAATGAACACCCCTTCAGTCAAGGCTTATAGACAGTGAGTATTTCATAGCTCAGTGCTCACTGGAGCTCAGGGTGTTGTGACTGTGTGCAGGATTAGTAAATTTAGCTTCCAATGAGCTAACATCCAAGAATCCAATGGGTTTGACCCATTTATTATAATTGTCCTAACTATTCCAATAGTCCAGCATAGTTCTTGGCTAAAACACATGTAGAATGGGACTCAGAAAAGAATTGTAGCTTCAGACTTTGTGCTTGTAACTATCAGCCCTAAGTAGGTCCTCTAAAAAGGCAACAGCAGGTGTGAAGCAGATAGAGGAAGGCTATTCAGTCCTCAGAATCTCTAAGTGTGGAATGGTGGCTGGATCATCAGAACCTGTTGTTTGAATTGTCTTTCCATGGCTGATTCTAAAAACAAAAGAAATCCAACGAAACAGCAACAAAAATACCCACAATCCTTGGGGAAATTAAAAAATTCTAAAACTCGGTTTTATTATTCATCTTCCTGATAATGAGAATAAATTTAAGATGATATTGCAAATTTTGGAGTACTTCACACTGAGTTATGCTATTAGTGGGTAAGTTCCCCACTAAGACTCTTCTGAGAGACCCCAAAACTTATGAACCTAATTAAGTATACATATCTCCTAGTGCAATTCTCCTGATTGTATCCTTCCCTAAAGGAGTAGTTAGCTTCACATTCAAAGCAAGCAATTCTAGCTGGTAAAATAAAAAAGGGACATGAGAAACAGCCCTTTTCTAATAGTTTCTCGCTATCAGCAGTTAGCCAGAACCCCACCCCCATGGATGCTCAAATCTGGGGCACTCAAGGCTTCTATAAAATAGTATGATGTTTGCATATGACTGATCACACAAACACACACACACACACACATCCTTTTTAAGTTAGGAATGTGTGTGTGTGTGTGTGTGTGAATGTCACAGCACACATGTGGAACTCAGAGGATAATTGTAAGAACTGGTTCTCTCCTTCCACCATAGGGATCCTGGGAGTTAAATTCAGGTAGTTATGGCAGCCAGCCCATTTAACTGCTTACATATTGCACAGTCCACTTACATACTTTCAATCATTTCTAGATTATTTTAAATATACTGTAAATGCTATGTAGGCCACTGCTATACTATATTGTTTGAGAAATAAGTACAAAAATTAAAGACTATATATGTTCAATGCAGATACTACTATAGGTATAACTCTACTCTGGCCCTGTGGTGCCTGAATCTGTGGGAGAAAACCCATGCATATGAATGAATGCCCAACTGACATCAATTATGAGAAGCCACAGATGCTAAATTACACAGTAAAGATATGAAAATAATACCAGGTAAAAAAGACAAAATACTTATAGATATACAACTGAAGACTAGTTTTCAGACAATATGAACATTTTTTCCCAAATATTTTCTGAAATTTTTGAAAAGTTCTCAAAAAGTTCTCAAGTTATTTTAGAAAATAGCCTAAACCAAGATTTATATTCTTAATTTTGCTTATGATATTTAGAGCATGCTAATAAAATCAGAAGTGATTAATCTTGGCTATATTTTCAGTGTTGGGAGGAAAATTTAGCACTTGAAATTTACTTTATTTGAAATAAAATATTTATGAGAAATATAAAGCTTAGGGTTCACAAAGTTTGACTGTAAGATATGGCTGCACATCAGCAGGCATAAAATATGTAAGAGCATTTGGTACATTCCAGAGAGAAGACAAACTTGGGAGCTATTACTTTACTTGTAAGAAGATTTTAGTGCAATGATTTAGAGGAACCACTATTACTGTGAAGACGTGGTCTCTAGCAATCTATCAAGCCATCTCTTTGTTTGTATGGGTGAGGTTACAATCCAGACTAAAGAAAGGTACCCATCAGTCCATGTCTTCTCTCCACACACGGGTATCTGACACCAGAACCATGTGGCTATGGTTGACCAGTGACCACTGTGTCTGCAGACCTTCTCTGAGTCTCATGCCCCAGCTTATTTAGGAACATGTATCTGTCTCCATGGCAGGGCTGAATCACATGAGCTCCAAACAAAAGCACACAATATGTTCAAAGCTTGGAGGCTTAGACTACACAGTCAGTGACAAGGCACGGGCAACTTTTTCTGCTGTTATGTTGGGGCAGTGGATTCTTCCAAGAGAAGCAGTTTCATAGTGAGCCTCTAGACCCAAGATCTCCTATGCCCTCTGATATAATGGGAATCAAGAAGGATACTTTCCCATGAAAAATAACAGCAGCTAACCTGGACTGCCTGGAAAGAGACAAATTCTGCTTCTACCTCCATGGAGAACGCTGCTCTTCCTCTGGCTCACACCCATGCTAGACTGAAATGATGCCATTACCACTACAGGGAGACCTCAGTTACACTTCATTTCCTGTTATAACAAATACAGGCTGGAAAATTGAGGCTGGAAAATGATCAAAGAGAAAAATGCATATTTGAACAAAGTCTAAAAGTTCACGGCTCCTGACTCCATCACATCATGGTATTTAAATATCTTAGCATGTGAGCGGTCACACAGAATGCTAGGAGTGAGAGACTCAGAAGCAGAATTCAGCTTCTTCTTTTTATACCAATTTGTTCTTGAAGGAAATAACTGGGCTACCACAAGAACTACATTAATACCTTGAAAAGTAGGCAACCACCAATGACCCACCACCTTCCACCAGGCTTCACATTGGTTGTTTCGTTGGTTGGCTAGTTGATTGTTAGCTGGTTGGCCAGCTGGCTAGCTAGCTGGCTGGCTGGCTAGCTGTTTGATTGGTTGGCTGGTTGGTTGTTGGATGGCTGAATGCCTGGCTGGTTGGTTGGTTGGTTAGTTGTTGGATGACTGGATGGCTGGCTGACTAGCTGGTTGGTTGGTTGGTTGGTTGGCTGGTTGGTTGGCTAGTTGGCTGTTGGCTGGCTGGCTGGCTGGCTGACTGTTTGATTGGTTGACTGGCTGGTTGGCTAGTTGGTTGGTTGGACTCTTTGATACAGGATCTCCATGTGTAGCCCAGGCTGGTCTCTAATTCATATTCTTCCTGACTAGCCTTTGGGGTTCTGGGATTGCAGGTTTGAACCACTGTACCTTGAAACCTTTACCTCTTAAAGGCTCTGCTTCATCAATCCCACCACACTGGGAGCCAGGCTATTGATCGGCACATGAAGTTTAGCTGGGAGGGTCACATTGAACTCATATCCTAACCACTGCCACTCCTCAAGTATAAAGGAAGCAGAGGTCCAAGCGTAGGGGACCTTAGACCTGTGGTTGCTCCTCAGAGACCAAAACCGCTCTATTGTGAATATCAGTAACACCAATATTTCCATGAGGCCCTTGTAGAATCTTTTCCTCTGCACTCTGACTTCTCTTGCCTTCCTATCCATGTGGATAATCCATACTCTGAGGAAGTCCAACTAGCAGATCAACCAGTCACAGGTGTGTGTGACTTAACTTTTAAGGGATAATCACAAATCCCAGCAAAACACTTCTCTCTGTGACATATAGATAATGTTGTATATATACCATGCACATAAAAGTCAATTAGTTACACACTATTAAGATTCACTATAGCACTTACCTTTTATATTTATCTGTAGAGTTCCCAATAACTAAATATAATGTATTAAAGGGAAAAAAGCAGAAAGATCTTTACAATTTCTCTTGTGTTTCTTTCTTTTGCTTGTTTGTTTTGGCTTGCTTTTTCAAGACAGGGTTTCTCTGTGTAGTCTAGGCTGTCCTGGAACTTTGTAGACCAGGTTGGTCTTGAACTCAGAAATCCTCCTTCCTCTGCCTCCCAAGTGCTGGGAGTAAAGGTGTTGGCCACCACCACATGGCTCCTGTTGTATTTCTATTGGTGGTTTCAATACTATGTGTTTTAGGGAAAATAACTTATGACTATTGTATCTTTATTGCTTTCAGGCCACCCTCCTCCCTCCTTGCCTGCTTTTGTCCTTAACAGGTTCATCTGAAGACGTTTGGTAGCAGGGTGGAATTTGGTAGGGAAAGGAAATGGAGATGTATATACTCAAAGTACATTGTAGGAAATTCTCAAAGGACTAATAATTGTTTTAGGCAACATCATCTGTTTGATTGATGAATCACTGAAATCAGTCATTGTGTCCTCAGTAGCAGATCCACCGAATGCACTCTATATATGTTGGAATCCATTGTGTTGTGTATCTAACGAGGAGGTGCTCGGCCTATTTTAAAGCTGATGACTCTGTACTCATACACAGCTGCCTCCTTCTTCCTCGGCTTGCGCTTCATTCCTGGAGCAGCTTGGTTTTCGCTCTGGCCACCCACCAGCTTCACCTGCATCCACGGACTCCATCCGAACTCCCCTTTAGTGGTGCCACTTAATCTTCACATCCATTATCATAATCAATAGGTTTCGTGTTATCTTTAACTCTAATTCTGTGTTGCGCCATTAGTTGCACTGAATCCTTTAAGAGTCTATTAACCTTGCTGGGGGATATACCTCAGCGACAGAATGCTTGCCCAGAGTGTATGAGGCCCTAGGTTTAATCCTGGTAAGTAGAGAAGGAGAGAATAGAAGCCATTGGCCACATTGTCTTCATTACTAATCCTGAGCAAACCTCGTTCTGTTCATCAACACACAATACTTCCCTCCACCACACATTGTTTCTCTTGTTTGAAGCTATGATGTGATTCTAAGACTGTTTTCCCTATGGTTACCTTCTATTCATTTTAAAAAATAATTTATTTAATTTTAGGGTATTGATTAATGTTTTGCTCAGATGGTTGTAAGCAGCCATGTGGGTGCTAAGAATTGAACCTGGGTCCTCTAGAAAAACAGCCAGTGCCTAGTAACCACTGAGCCATCTCTCCAGTCCTTATCTTTTACTCTTCATCTTCTACTTTCACAGCTGGTTGTTAGGCACGTTTTTCTTCATCCCCTTGTTTTGGCTAAAAGGGCGGGCATTTCATTATAAATTGCTCCCAAGAAATTTGATGCTCAGTAGGAAAGAAGCTAGTGTGCACCTGTGAGGGCTTAGGGGATTACACCGTGTGGGTCTGACCAAAAGACCTACCCAGTTGTGCAGAGTTAAGGAAATAGGGGAAGGCAAGAGTCTATAACACTAGTGCTGTGCTCAGTGTGGTATAAGGATTGGCACTCAACTGTTACTTGGCCTTACCCCTGAAGGAGGAAGTGGGAGCAAGAAGCAGTCGTCTCATCTGTGCCCACTAAAGCCTTATCAGCAGTTGCTCACGCTCAGGACATCACGACTATGGATGTCTGCACACGACAACCAGCTGGTGACACATTGTTTGGCAACTTCTGTTTCAGAAGAGAAGTGGCACCATGCCCAGTCACCCAGGAAAGCTGCTCACCTTCTCTGTTTCAGGTCAGATAAGGTTCAGTAGCAACTGCTGCAGACTCAGAAGGGTCCACTGGCACCAGACTCTTCCCAAAGGAAGGACCCCCTTGTCCAGCCCATACTTAGTTCTCCTAGGGCAAAAGCCTTTGCTATATCCAGGGAGATCTCTGTGAAATGAGACTTTCTGTGCTGGCGAGTGTATCTATAGACAGATACCTACTTCCCTGGGCACTGGAAAACATGATTATGTATTGGAGTGCTATTTGAAAGTAAAGTTGATTTTTTTTTCCTAGACAACAGAAATTGTTTAGGAGAAACATGGGGCGAGATAATTTGTTACCTATCAACATCCTAAATTAATATATCTTTTCTGATGCTGGAGACTGAACTGGAGCCTTGTGCATGCTGAGTCAACTTTACTCCACTGAGAGACATCCCAAACACTAGTTTTCTAAAAACACTTCTGTTCACCATATTTAACTCATTCCATGCCCTGATAATGACAGATGATAATAGTTAAAGAGCCCAACTCAGCAAATAAAAAGCTCCCATTACAAAGTCTTAGTGACTGTTTTTCTAGAATCTTCCACAGATTTCTCTTCTTTCTAAAATACAAACAGTTAAGAAGTTGGTATTAACCTCTTATTTTGTGAAAAAATGTTGTGGTGGTTTGAAAGAAAATGGCTCCCATAGGCCCATAGGGAGTGGCACTATCAGGAGATGTGGCCATATTGGAATAGGCACGGTCTTGTTGGAGAAACTGTATCACTGTGGAGGTAGGCTTTGAGGTCTCATATCCTCAAGCTGTGCCCAGTGTGGTTTACAGTCTCCTGCTGCCTGCAAATTAAGATGTAGAACTCGCAGCTCCTCCTCCAGCACCATGTTTGACGGTGGCATGCCCCAATGCTTCCTGTCGTGATGATAATAGAATGAACCTCTGAAACTGTCAGCCAGTCTCAAATGTTCTCCTTTATAAGAGTTGCTGTGGTCACGGTGTCTCTTCACAGTCAATGAAAGCCTAAGACAAACGTGAAGCCAGAGTAACTGCTTTTGCTCCATGGGCCCCAATAAGACTCAGTTAGAAGCTTGCACCACATCAGATGATTATATCCAGAAGCATGAAGCGGCATCCCCAGGTTCCTGACCACTCTTCTGACACCATGTCAATGTAAATCTTCCTGTATTCTTTCCTTAACTTGGTTAGGCTCCGTACTGACATTAGAATAATTGACAAGGGAAATTACAGATAATAGCAGTAAAAGAAGGTTTACCAGGCTGCGCAGCGATAGCCTTTCCTTATAATGACCTTTCTATAAGGACAACTTCACTCTCCTAATTGCGTTTGCACACACTGTAAAGCACGGAGGTATGTGAGACCACTGTGGAGCATCCACCTTCCTAAAGAGTGTCATCAGTCCTTACACAGACTCACAGGTCAGCTCCACAAAGACTTAATATCCCAAGAGGGAAATGAGAGACTCTTGCTAAGTGTTGGTCCCAAGACCAATCAGTTACCCAGCTAGAGTCAGGACTCCTGCACTCTGGGCAGCCCATTCATTCAACTGGGGCACTGCATTAGCTCCAGTTGTTTCCAGGACTGTTCAGAAGATAAAACCTGATACTGTGGCTGTAGCCTGAATCCTAGCTTTAACCAGGCAGCTCGGCAGAGTGCACTCCGCCATCTTTGCTCCGGCAACAGGGCAACTCGGACCTCCAGACACAGAAACAATCAAGCATAATATCGCTTGGGTCTAAGCCAGCTTGTGTGCTCCCTGCTCCCAAGAGCTGTGCAGTTCTGCGGTCACCTACGCCAGTTCTGCTGTGGGACATCTGCCCTGCAGAGGGACCCCCTACTCTGGGAGAGAGTGCACCCGCACAGGGTGGGAGCATACCAGCCTCCCCTTGGCGACCTCTGCTCCTGGGATCGACTACACTGAGCATCCAGGTACCCCGGGACTCCCCAATATAACATCACTTGGGGATAGGCACATCAGGGCTCCAAAATCACTCAGGAGCAGGGCAGGCTCCAGAAATCGGTGCCAGGGGAATCCCGGTAATCCAGGGGGGTCAGAAATAGCCTTGAAGGCACACAGAAAGTCCAACCACCAGCCAGTGACAGCAGGACCAACTAACACCAGATGTAACCAGATGGCAAAAGGCAAATGTAGGAACGTTACTAACAGAAATAAAAGTAATATGGCACCATCTGAACCCAACTCTCCAACAGCAGCAAGTCCTGGATACCCCATCACACCCGAAAGGCAAGACCTGAATTTAAAATCGCTTCTCATGATGCTATTAGAGGATTTCAAGAAGGACACAAATAAATCTCATAAAGAAATACAGGAGAACATGAATCAACGGGTAGAAGCCCTTACAAAGGAAACACAAAAATCGTTTCGAGAAATGCAGGAGAACGTGGGTCAACTGATAGAGGCCCATAAGGAGGCAACACAAAAATCGCTTAAAGAAATGAATCATCGCGTAGATGCCCTTACAAAGGAAACGCGAGAATCGCTTAAAGAAATGCAGGAGACCTCAGAAGATGGAAAAATCTGCCATGCTCATGGATTGGCAGGATTAATATAGTAAAAATGAGCATCTTACCAAAAGTAATACACAGATTCAATGCAATCCCCATCAAAATCCCAACTCAATTCTTCATAGAGTTAGAAAGAGCAATTCAAAAATTCATCTGGAATAACAGAAAACCCAGAATAGCTAAAACTATTCTCAAGAGTAAAAGAACCTCTGGGGGAATCAGTATCCCGGACCTCAAGCTGTACTACAGAGCAATAGTGTTAAAAACCGCATGGTATTGGCACAGTAACAGACATGTAGATCAATGGAACAGAATTGAAGACCCAGAAATGAATCCACACTCCTATGGTCACTTGATCTTTGACAAAGGAGCTAAAACCATCCAGTGGAAAAAAGATAGCCTTTTCAACAAATGGTGCTGGCTCAGCTGGAGGTCAACATGCAGAAGAATGCAAATTGACCCATTCTTATCTCCTTGCACTAAGCTCAATTCTAAGTGGATCAAAGATCTCCACATAAAACCAGACACACTGAAACTAATAGAAGGGAAATTAGGGAAGAACCTTGAACATATGGGCACAGGGGAGAATTTCCTGAACAGAACTCCAATAGCTTATGCTCTAAGATCAAGAATAGACAAATGGGACCTCATTAAATTACAAAGTTTTTGCAAGGCAAAAGACACTGTCAAAAAGACAATGCGGCAACCAACTAACTGGGAAATGATCTTTACCAACCTTATATCCGACAGAGGGCTAATATCCAATATATACACAGAACTCAAGAAGTTAGACTCCAGAGAGCCAAGTAACCCTATTAAAAAATGGGGTACAGAGCTAAACAATGGAACTCATTCACCTGAAGAATATCTAATGGCTGAGAAGCACCTAAAGAGATATTCATCATCCTTAGTCATTAGGGAAATGCAAATCAAAGCAACCCTGAGATTCCATCTCACACCAGTCAGGATGACTAAGATCAAAAACACAGGAGACAGCAGTTGTTGGCGAGGATGTGGAGAAAGAGGAACACTCCTCCACTGCTGGTGGAATTGCAAGCTGGTACAACCACTCTGGAAAGCAGTCTGGCGGTTCCTCAGAAAACTGGGCATGACACTCCCGGAGGATCCGGCTATACCACTCCTGGGCATATACCCAGAGGCTTTACCTGCATGCAATAAGGACACATGCTCCACTATGTTCATAGCAGCCTTATTTATAATAGCCAGAAGCTGGAAAGAACCCAGATGTCCCTCAACGGAGGAATGGATTCAGAAGATGTGGTATATCTACACAATGGAATACTATTCTGCAATTAAAAACAATGAATTCACGAAATTCCTAGGCAAATGGTCAGATCTTGAAAATATCCTTAGTGAGGTAACCCAATCACAAAAGAACACACATGGTATGCAGTCACTGATAAGGGGATATTGACCCAGAATCTCGGAATACCCTAGACACAATCCGCATATCAATAGATTTCTAAGAAGATGGAAGGAGAGACCCCTGGTCCTGGAAAGACTGGATGTAGGGGAACGCCAGGACAGAGTAACGAGAGGGGGTTGAATGGAGAAAAGAGGGAGGGAAGGGGGCTTATGGGACTTTCGGGGAGGGAGGAAACGGGAAAGGGGAAGTGATTTTGAATGTAAATTAAAAAATTAAAATAAAATAAAAAAAAGAAAGAAATGCAGGAGAATATGGATCAACAGATGGAAGCCCATGAGGAGGAAACACAAAAATCACTTAAAGACATACAGGAGAACTTGGGTCAACAGGCAGAAATCCTGAAAGAGGAAATGCAAAAATATCTTAAAGAAATACAGGAAAATACAAACAAACAAGTGAAGGATCTGAGCAAATCCATCCAAGATCTAAAAAAGGAAGTAGAAACAACTAAGAAATCACAAAGGGAGACAACTTTGGAGATAGAAAACCTTGGGAAGAAATCAAGAGTCATAGATGCAAACATCAACAATAGAATACAAGAGATGGAAGAAAGAATCTCAGGTACTGAAGATACCATAGAAAGCATCAACTCAACAGTCAAAGAAAATGTAAAATGCAAAAAACGTGTAACCCAAAACATCCAGGAAATCCAGGACACAATGAGAAGACCAAACCTAAGGATTATATGTATAGATGAGAGTGAAGATTTGCAACTTAAAGGGCCAGTAAACATCTTCAACAAAATTATGGAAAACTTCCCTAACCTAAAGAGAGAGATGCCAATGAATGTACAAGAAGCCTACAGAACTCCAAACAGACTGGACCAGAACAGAAATACCTCCCGTCACATAATAATCAAAACACTAAATGTACTAAACAAAGAAAGAATATTAAAAGCAGTAAGAGAAAAAGGCCAAGTAACCTATAAAGGAAGACCTATCTAATTCACATCAGACTTCTCACCAGAGACTATGAAAGCCAGAAGATCCTGGGCAGATCTCATACAGACTCTAAGAGAACACAAATGCCAACCTAGACTACTATACCCAGCAAAACTCTCAATGACCATAGATGGGGAGACCAAGATATTCCATGATAAAACAAAATTTACACAATATCTTTCCACAAACCCAGCCCTGCAAAGGATAATAGGTGGAAACCGTCAACACAAGGAAAGAAACTATACCCTGGAAAAAACAAGATAGTAACCTTCTTGCATCAAACCCAAAAATAGATAATCACTCAAACATAAAGATAGCATCAAGAATAGCAGGTGGCAATAATCACTATTCCTTAATCTCTCTTAATATGAATGGTCTCAATTCCCCAATAAAAAGACATAGACTAACAGACTGGATACGTAAACAGGACCCAGCATTTTGCTGCATGCAGGAAACGCACCTCAGTACCAAAGACAAACACTGCCTCAGAGTAAAAGGCTGGAAAACAATCTTACAAGCAAATGATCCCAGGAAACAAGCTGGAGTAGCCATCCTAATATCAGATAAAATTGACTTTCAACATAAAGTCATCAAAAAAGACACAGAAGGACACTACATACTGATCAAAGGAAAAATCCACCAAGAAGAACTCTCAATTCTGAATATCTATGCTCCAAACGCAAGGGCACCCTTATTCTTAAAAGAAACTTTACTAAAGCTCAAAGCACACATCACACCTCACACAATAATAGTGGTTGACTTAAACACCCCGCTCTCTGAAATTGATCGTTCTGAAAAGCAGAAACTAAACAGGTACACAGTTAATCTAATTGAAGCCTTGGACCAAATGGAACTAACAGATATATATATAAAACATTTCATCCTATAGCAAAAGAATGCACGTTCTTCTCCGAACCTAATGGTACCTTCTCCAAAATCGATCATATAATTGGTCACAAATTCAAGTCTCTGAAGAAAGAAATTGAAGAAGACCTCAGAAGATGGAAAAATCTGCCATGCTCATGGATTGGCAGGATTAATATAGTAAAAATGACCATCTTGCCAAAAGCAATATACAGATTCAATGCAATCTCTATCAAAATCCCAACTCAATTCTTCGTAGAGTTAGAAAGAGCAATTCAAAAATTCATCTGGAATAACAGAAAACCCAGAATAGCTAAAACTATTCTCAAGAGTAAAAGAACTTCTGGGGGAATCAGTATCCTGGACTCAAGCTGTACTACAGAGCAATAGTGTTAAAAACTGCATGGTATTGCTACAGTGACAGGCATGTAGATCAATGGAACAGAATTGAAGACCCAGAAATGAATCAACACTCCTATGGTCACTTGATCTTTGACAAAGGAGCTAAAACCATCCAGTGGAAAAAAGATAGCCTTTTCAACAAATGGTTCTGGTTCAACTTGAGGTCAACATGCCGAAGAATGCAAATTGACCCATTCTTATCTCCTTGCACTAAGTTCAATTCCAAGTGGATCAAGGACCTCCACATAAAACCAGACACACTGAAACTAATAGAAAAGTAACTAGAGAAGAACCTTTAACACATGGGCACAGGGGAGAATTTCCTGAACAGAACTCCAAAAGCTTATGCTCTAAGATCAAGGATTGACAAATGGTACCTCGTAAAATTACAAAGTTTCTCTAAGGCAAACAACACTGTGTAAAGGACAAAGCGGCAACCAACTAACTGGGAAATGATCTTTACCAACCCTACATCCAACAGAGGGCTAATATCCAATATATACACAGAACTCAAGAAGTTAGACTCCAGAGAGCCAAGTAACCCTATTAAAAAATGGGGTACAGAGCTAAACAATGGAACTCATTCACCTGAAGAATATCTAATGGCTGAGAAGCACCTAAAGAGATGTTCATCATCCTTATTCATTAGGGAAATGCAAGTCAAAACAACCCTGAGATTCCATCTCACACCAGTCAGGATGGCTAAGATCAAAAACACAGGAGACAGCAGTTGTTGACGAGGATGTGGAGAAAGAGGAACACTCCTCCACTGCTGGTGGAATTGCAAGCTGGTACAACCTCTCTGGAAAGCTGTCTGGCGGTTCCTCAGAAAACTGGGCATGACACTCCCAGAGGACCCTGTTATATCATTCCTGGGCATATACCCAGAGGCTTCCCCTGCAATGCAATAAGGACACATGCTCCACTATGTTCATAGCAGCCTTATTTATAATAGCCAGAAGCTGGAAAGAACCCAGATGTTCCTCAATGGAGGAATGGATTCAGAAGATGTGGTATATTTACACAATGGAATACTATTCTGCAATTAAAAACAATGAATTCACGAAATTCCTAGGCACATGGTCAGAACTTGAAAATATCATCCTTAGTGAGGTAACCCAATCACAAAAGAACACACATGGTATGCAGTCACTGATATGGGGATATTAACCCAGAATCTCGGAATACCCTAGACACAATTCGCATATCAATAGATTTCTAAGAAGATGGAAGGAGAGACCCCTGGTCCTGGAAAGACTGGACCAGGACAGAGATGCAAGAGGGGGTTGAATGGGGAAAAGAGGGAGGGAAGGGGGCTTATGGGACTTTCAGGGAGGGAGGAAACGGAAAAGGGGAAAGCATTTGGAATGTAAATAAAAAAACCTTAGAAAATAAAAATAAAAAACAGAAATATTGGGATAAAACTTTATCATTGTAAATTGGCATTATGTAATTGGGAGTTTCATATACATAAATATATTTGGCTAACTAAAAAAAAAAAAACAGGCAGCACATATAATACACCTATGTGGCCTATTGCTGGGTAGTAGCTTTCTATTTAGTTTCAAACAGAGCTTTCATAAAAATGAGTTCAGAGCGCTACAAGGAATGACCATCATTAGAAGCTTTTTGTCTGGAAGTGTTCACAATCAGCATTGATATGAGAAACTCACAAAGTACTCTTTTTATGCCATCTGGGGAGCAGAAGAGCCTAGTTAATGGGCATGGAGGATGTCCCACTGGCACAAAAGCATCTTTGGCCATAGTCCCAGCAATTCCTAGAGTCTATCCAAAGTTGAGTTTTGTCAACACTTGGATGGAAACCCTGCAGAGAAAACCCCAGGTGTGAGAAAAAGTCTGTTGGTGATTCACTGGCTGGCATCCTCCCTTTAGCGTGAATAACTAACCCAGCGTGCCAGCATTGACATTCTGCCCGTTCCAAAGGCTTCAGCAATTTGTATGGCTTTAAAGGGAGACGTATGCTAAACTATTGATCATAAACACAGTGGAGATAACACAAGGAACTTGGAACCTGGTTGTAACTACAATTCAGAATTAATTTGGATACATAATTTCTGCAGTGGTCTTCAGGATTTTATACAGAGAGAACTTTCTGCTCATTTCTCTATAGAATTACAGTTTCCCAGAGAAGGTAAGAACAGTATAGCTCTAATTATGAAGTCATATCTTGACGAGTTCTAGAAACAACTTATCTCATATGAGAGAATTCTTTTTAAATGTCCCCCTAGAACAAGATTCAAGTGCAGATTGTTGGCAGGCCTGGACTAGGAAAGACTCAGTTCTGAGGAATCACAGTTGCAGATGGTTGCGAGGGTTTTTTGCCTCCACACTTTTGGTGTATGTTCTGAATATCCTACATTCAAGCCTTCCTGTTATGGAGCCATGAATTGCAAGACTTAGAACAATGTTCTTGTGTCTACACAAAGGTAGCAAGAGAGCAGCCATGTTGGGCTACCACAGGTAGTACATCATGATGCAGCCTGGTTCACTGTGCAAAACTCACAACCTCTGCTATGATGATGTGTTCACAGAAGTGTAGGTTTCAAGCAGCTGAAGAAACTAATTTTCAATGTTTTTTTTTTAATGAGGAAAGAGCTAGAGCCACACAGTTTGGCCCTAATAAGGAATGGCACCTGATGGAAGCCAGCAGATTTGACAAAGCTGGGAAACTGCCTATTGTGAGTTGGAACCAAAATGGTACATAATATAAATATTCCAAAAATTCTTATTAGAACAGTACTTTTTAAAGAAAAATAGTTTTACACCTGGAAGAGATCTTAGAAATTAGTAGTTCATAACTAAACTTGAAAATAAGAAATTCAAAGTTTGGGCTATTATTCCTGAGAGAGGTTCCCTGGGGACTGTGAAGAGTAACTAGGGAAGATTCATGTACCTGACCACTCAGAAGAAAGTGTCACAGCAGTCAGGGTGCTAACTAGGGACCAGCTGGGGACCATGGTGGCTAGGAAGCCCAGAACTAGTCTTAACTTTATCACAATTTCAAAGTCCCTTTCACCTTTTAACATAAATCTACATGACCTGAGGTTATCTGCAGATAGCTTGATAGCTTTGGATGACTGTTTCAGGCTAGAACGTGAAATTAGAAGCTATTTATTCACATACCAGCTCTGTAAATGATGGATCTTAAGTCACTTGTCTGTGCCTCAGTTTCCAAGTCTTTAAAGTAAGAAGCTTGTATATTAAATGACTTAAAAATACTTACTTTCCTAGGTCAGATTCTGTTTTCCTGGTTAGCGTGAATAACATGTTTGAAAACAATTTTGAAACCGGATTTTTTTCTGTGAAGAATATTCTATCAGTTTTCAGTACTGGGTGTTGTGGATTCATGCAAGTATTTCCATGTTCCTGGTCTTCAACATGGGCAGTGCTCTGACTACCACTGTATTGTCCTTTCTTAAAAGACATCCATATTCAATACTTCTGTTTGCTTCCATTGCTTCTGCTCCCTCCTTCTCATTTGCACGCAACCCCTAATCTAAGAGGTGGGGAGAGAGGGAGGGAGGGAGAGAGGGAGAGAGAGAGAGAGAGAGAGAGAGAGAGAGAGAGAGAGAGAGAGAGAACCCAAGAGTATCCCAGAGCTTCTTTCACTCAGTTTTCACTACCATACAGAAGCAAACTTTGGGACCGCGTGTCTTGGTCCCTATTCTAGTGATGTAAAGCAACACCAAGATCATGGCAACTCTCAGAAAGAAAGGCATTTAATTGGGGCTTGCTAACAGTTTCAGAAGTTTGGTCCATTATCATCATGGGAGGGAGCGTGGTGACACACATGCAGCCAAGTGCTGCAGAAGCAGTTGAGAGTTCGACCTCTGGGTCCACAGGCAGCCGGAAGAGCAATGCTGTGCCTGGCTCAGGCTATTGAAACCTGGAAGCCCATATGCAGGGACCCACCTCCTCCACCAAGGCCACACCTTTGAATCTTTCTCAAGCAGCCCCACTCCCTGATGATCACACATTCAAATAATGAGCCTTTGGAGGACATTCTTCTTATTATTAATTTATGTATTTATCCACTTTTCATCCCAACTGCAGCCCCCTCCTCCTCTCCTCCAAGTCTCATCCTCACACACTTCTCCCATTCTCCTCAGAGAAGGGGAGGCCCCCTTGGGTACCAGCCCACCCTGGGGCAACGAGTCAAAGCAGGACTAAGTATATTGGATGCCATTCTTACTCAAACTACCAAGCCTATCTAGACTATTTTCTATTCCTTCCTCACACACTTCCATTTCACAGAAAAATAAATTACAACTTAATCATATATATATATATATGTATATATTAGAAGGCATATATATATATATATGCCTTCTAATAGAACTATCACTTCCATAAAATAACAACTGAGGAACGTTCAGGATTTGCACACACATTTCCTCTCAGTTTCAGTTCCTGCTCATCCAGACTCAGGTGATGTACTCAGGCATCACAGTAACACTGGAGAGTAGCCTGAAAATACAGTTTTGATCAAGAAATTGGCCTGATTATAAGATCAGTGTAAAAACTCAGCTAAGCAAGGGCACACATAGTGTCCAAAGAACTCAGGTTATCAAGTGTCACCTCCACGGTGACAGGAGCCTGGGAGAGGCAGGTCCAGTCAACTCCAGAGTGGAACTATCCCTGTCCCTAAGCAGCATGTGTGGTGACAAGTGCAGAGATGGGACTGAGGCCCAGGAGGCAGATAGAAACCCAGCACAGGGAGCTGCTCTCCTGGGCAAAGCTTCTCACTTAGCTGAGTGAGCTTGCTAAAGTATTTCCTGCTTCTCAGGCTTGAGTCCGGAGGTGCAAGGGGCAGCAGAAAGGCAAAAGGCGGTTCTCTGTGCAAGCCCTTCTTTTCAGAAAATTAGTTCCTGACTTTTGAATGAGTCCCCTAAACTCCAAGCCCCAAACATCCCAGCACCTGGAGGAGCCAAGAGTACTCAAAAGGCTTTTCAGAAAATATGCACAGGAAATGAGTAGCAATCACACACAGGAAAAACAGGCTGTTTCAAGTGAATCTGGTGCTGATTTGATTTTTTTTCTTACTTTTTTTTTGCAACTTGACACAAGCTAGGGTGATCTGGGAAGAGGGAAGATCACTTGACAACATGCCTCTGCAAGCTCGACTTGCAGACAAGTCTGTAGGGCCTTTAATTATTAATGATTTTTATGGAAGGGTCCAACCCACTGGGGGTGCCACCCGTGGGCAGATGGTCCTGGCGTGTATCAAAGAGCAGGCTGACAAACATTGTACGGAAGTCCGAGACTCTTATGGAAGAGTGGGAGGAAGGATTGAAGGCCCTGAAGGGGATAGGATCTCCACAGGAAGACCAACAGAGTCAGCTAACCTAGAACTCGGGAGCTCTCAGAGACTCAGCCACCAACCAAAGAATACACACAGGCTGGAACGGAAATGCACCTCAGTCTCCATGTGCTTCCTCCAACAACTGGAGTGGAAGCTCTCCCTAAAGCTGTAGCCTGACTGTGGAATCTGTTCCCCAACAGGGCTGCCTTGTTGGCCTCCTTGGGAGAGGAATTATCTAATCTGGCAGATATCCCAGGGTGGTGGGATACCCAGGGTGGAGCCAGACTCTCCATAGGAGAAGGGGAGGGGTGGGGGAGGGACTCTTTGAGGGGGGATCCCAGGGGGAGCAGCATTTGGTACGTAAATAAATAAGTAAATAAATAAATAGATTTAAATGAGCACAAGCCAGTGAGAACCAGTGCTCCATAGTCTCCCCGTCAACTCTCCGCCTCAGCAACTGACTATAACTGAGATTGTGAGATAAAATGAACTGCTTTGGTCAGTGTTTTAATACAGCAAAGAAAGCAAATCAGAGCAGGGCTGGCTCAGAGGCTCAGTGGTTAAGAGCATGCTCTACGCTTGCAGGGGATCCAAGACCAATTCCCAGCACCCATACTGGAAAGCTCACATACCTTGTAATGCCAACTCCAGGGTATGTGACACACTCTTCTGGCTTCTACAGCACCTGCATTCATATGCACACACCAATACATATAATTATAAGAAATGATCTTAAGAAAAGGAAATAGGTTTTAACTATAAAATAAAATGTAGTTTACTGCTGGAGCCCCAGTGCTAGTACATACCATTCCTATCAACAGAAATCGATGTGACGATTTCAAAATTGGCATGCTCACAGATAGGCTAGTTTCTTTGGCTTTCCCTAGTTCATATTTTCTATACTTCCATTATCCTGAATCTGGATGTGACTGAAAATACATCCCAATCAATGTCCGACATGCTGTAGCTTACAATGTGGTTATAGACTTCTCAGGGAACAGAATTAAACCATCGAACCCATTTTCTGTGTCCAGGGTGAAAGGTAAATAGATTTACTAAAATGCTAAACAAATTACAAAGCAATATCCCTTGGAGGGAGAGATGAGGAAAAATATCAAATGCTTATTTGACATTTTTCTCTCAGTTCTGCAAATGTTGTAAATAGCAGCAAAATAATTGCAGAGAAGCCATCAAGGCTGAACAGTTATATAATAATAGTTATATAATAATAGTTTTATAATGGAGAGCCCTCTGCCACCTAATTCAAGATTTTTGCCTTGTTTCTTGGAAGAGAGGAGAGTGGGTCACCTGAAAATGTCATTTACATTTAGCAAATGACTGAGAAGAAACTCCAGAAAAATTAGCTTTGTTTAGTTTCTCACACCAAGCAGACAAAAGGACCTAGGGATCCAGTTACAGTTCACATTCTCAGGACCAGCCTTTCTTTCAGATAATCAAAGTCCATGTGTGGCAGTTAAAGACAATTACATTCTTTAAGATACACAGGCCCAACTGTATCTGTTCTGTTGTGGTGGGTTGAATTACTGGTTAACAATATTCAGTCACCTCTCTACCTCAGTAGTAGGGCTGTAAGATAGTCCGTCACTTTGGACCTATCCTTCAAACTTGCTTTAACCAATAGCCTATATACAGAGATGGCATTGGCCGTAGCTTGAGTTGTCCTTGTCTGGTTACCTTCTTGAGCTTCAGTCATAGCCATGAAAAATAGCCAAGCACACATCCCTCTGGGCTATGATTTGTGTCCTCCAAAATTCACAGGGAAGTATGGTCCTTCAGCCAGCAGTGTTGAGGCGTGATAAGAACGTTAGAGGTGTTTCAAAGACAGAATTGATGTCATCTCCAAAAGCGTGTTAGATCCGGTGGAAGGCTGAATTAGTACAAGAGCTGGCTATTACAAACTGTGTTCCCTTGTGCTCTGTTGCCTCGAATGCTCTCACTGGTCAGCTGCCCTTCTGCTCTCCATCACAGTGAGGTACAGCACCCGGCTCCTGCCTGCTCCATCCCTCCAGATTGTGAGCCAAAATAAGCCTCTTTCTTTTATTAATTACACAGTCACGGGTGTTTTGCTATAATAACAGAAGGTAGACCGAGAAACCTTTAATACCTGTCTGCCCCAGAACAGATAACATAGGCAAATCTTCAGCTCAAAGCAGAGCCGCTCATTGTAACCAGCCTACTCCTGCTGTCACCCACCCACGAAAGACAAGCACTGGTACCTAGGAATTATGGTTCTCAGTAATAAAGGACTCCGTAGATGAGAAGTATGTAGTCTGCTGTCTAGTCTAGCCTAAAGTGGGAATGGAGATGGTTAGTTTCCTTTGAGCTTGTTTTTCTGAAATGGAGTTATAAAATGCCACTCAAATTATGACACTTGGGACTTTAAACTGGGGTGACATCGGGCAGGGGCAGTGGCAGTGGGGAGCGGGTGGGGGGAGCATGACGGCACAGTAAATGTGTTTTTCTC
Organism: Tokudaia tokunoshimensis; assembly: GCA_036184795.1. Classification (NCBI taxonomy): domain Eukaryota; kingdom Metazoa; phylum Chordata; class Mammalia; order Rodentia; family Muridae; genus Tokudaia; species Tokudaia tokunoshimensis. The sequence goes on from BTHU01000003.1 coordinate 142,678,081, forward strand.
ACCTTTTCCTGTCTGGTTCTAGATCCTACAGAAGCTCAGTGGTCTCAAATCCTCCCAGCAAACCCAGTCAACTGAGGAGAAATTAACTCAGGTTATGGAGAGGAAGCTAGAGGTCAACACCACAGCCACACAGCCCTGTGGCAGATGCCAGGTTCCCAGGACCTAGTCACTTTCCCAGGTCATTCACTCTCTCTTAGGGTATCTGAACTCACTTCCCCATTTCCTATGGAGAGCGTACGTGAACTAAGCAAGTTTTTCTAGCTAATGTGACAAAAGGTCTCACAGAAGCTAACAGTTTAAGGTACATCCCATCACGTTGCGATAGGAGCTGGTCACATTGTGTCCCTAAGTGGAAGCAGAGAATGGTGAACGTCACTGCTCAGTTCAATTTCTCCTTAATCAGTCCTGCACCTCAGTCCCTGGACTGGAGCTGCCATCTATGGGCCAGGAGGGTCTTTCATCCATCTCTCTACAGTTAAACCTCTAGAAAACGCTCACACAGACACACCAAAAAGGCTGCTTCCAGGGCAATTCTTAATCTAGTTGACAACAAAGATTAATCTATCATCACAATAAATTTCCAGATGCATCACTGAGTTGGGGAGTTTCATTTTCGTCATATGACACCCCCACACAGATAATAAACTCTGTTTCTTTCCCCCTCACTAATCCACCAACTAAGTTCATTTCACAGTTTCTGCTATTGAAAATCCCCTCTCCCAAGCTGCTCTGGGCCATTGCATTTAAAACAACCAAAAACGTCCTTGTGTGAACTAGTCCGGCTGAAGCTACTGAGTTGGAGCCTGAGCAGCTAATTCCTCTAGCTGCAGAACAGCTCCGTTCTTCTCCCTTCTTCTCACAGTTCTGCTAATCTGACTGCTTTCCTTCTCTGAAGGCTTGTCACACTGTGAAGACTCAGATGCCTCCTTACATCAAAATGATGATGATGATGATGGTAATAATAATAATAATAATAATAATAATAATAATAATAATAATTTCCCCCCATTGTATTGAGGTTACAAAGCAATGATAAGCATCAAAGAAGCACACACATAATGTAAAATCCATACAGTCAGGCAAAGACAGCATCAGATAAAATAATTTTTGTAGGAAGCATTATTGCCCATTGAAGCCAGAAGAGTAATCACTGAGACTAGTCTGGACCTGCACATGGTGCTGTCACAGTCACAGCCTGTCATGCTGATATTCCAGGGAAGATAGGTTCCCCTGTATCTTATTACATGTATTGCAGTCTTCTACTACTAATTTTGAGGCAGGATGTCAACGTTTTATGCATAGAGTGATCCAGAAAATCTGGTCATGATTCAAATGGTTCATCACATGGCCAGAAACCCTGGCATCTGGTCAGCACCCCTTCTTGGGGACGTTCGAACTGTGGTTGCAGCATCAAGGGCGCTTGCTTGGAGTGGGCAGTTGGCCAAGGTCATTTCTGCATTCTTCTGAGGCTAATACCCTGCTGTCCTTAAAGCTCTCAGATCAGTTAACATTTGCCATACTTTAGTCAATTAACTGCTTGTAGAGATTAAACAATTTCCCATTACTGTGACCAAAAGCAACTTGTGTGTCAAAGGGTTTATTTAGGCCCATGGCGTGAGAGGCACTGCAGAGTTCAGAGTGTGGGAGAAAGAAGCTGGGATTTTGCATATCAGAACAGTCCAGAAAGCAGAGAACAGAGATGGTTGACTACCAGTGTTCTGCTTTCCCTCAGACCATGGGCCACAGACCTATGCTACTGCTGTCTATTTCCAAGGTGTGTCTCCCCTCCCCTGTTAAGCCTTTCTGAGAATGTCCTCACAGACACATCCAGAGGTGTGTCTCTCCTAGTTGGTTCCAAACCCAGTGAGGTTGCCCATTAGTGTATGACCATTAATTACCATACGTCTACCATCTCTTCTCCACACAGTCCTATCAAATGAGTGTCACCTCAGGCTAACTGATGCAAAGCCATCAGACTAAGAAAGCTAAAGTGACCCTTTAACCTCCTTATTAAAGCAGTGATTTAAAGCCAGGTCCTATTGGCTACTAAAACTCCAGTCAGAGTATATGGTGAAATTTTAGCAAAGTCAAAATATACATAGATACAAAATATACATAGATTTTCCCCATGCATAACAAACCAACTTTCTTAAAGTCCCTTGTTTTATGTCATTTTGGGAAAATTCTATATTAATTAAATCTTGATGGAGCAATGAAAAGAAATATGTTAATGAAAATGTCCTGCTGTTAGTGAAGCTCTCAAGTTCATAGCATTTGTCTCAAAAATACAATTAAGCACAAAGACAAAGGACACACAAATCCTTAGTTAAAAGGAGGGTTAAAGACGTGCTTTTGATTCTGTTATCACTTTTTACGATGTGCATATTGATTTAACCAAATGATATGTTTGTTCACATGTGCATTATTTGTAAAATAAATAAATACATTTTGCCTGATTTTCTATTTTATACACCATTATTTTTGATATCCTCAGAAAGACTCAAAGAAGCACAAATGAAGGGAGATCAGCAGTCTTGTTCCTGGTGCAGTTGCTTCCAGATAGGAGTCAGAAGAGCGTTGCATAAGAGGCTGACTGTGGTGGAGATATTATTTCAGAGCAAGATGAGGAAACCTGGTGTTAAAAGCTTGTACCAGAAATGCCATTCTGGGTAAAAAATAATGAAGTGCCAGGATGAAAGGAAACCCATACATCCCTGCCATCCACTCCACCTTATTACAGAAACAGAGACAGCTGTGGATCTGTGACTTTTCTTCCTACGAAATCTACAACATTGGCACAATCCCATTCTCTCATCAAAACATTTGATCTAAATTACGATTTAACTTCATTTGACCTTTTCCCGACTCTTATGTCTTATTTGCAATTTCAATCGTTTGAAAGCTGACTTGATTTACCAAAGTGTTTTCTTGTGGCCAACAGAAGAAAGTAAAACAACCCCTCTGGGAACTTTATTGCATCTATACCCCATCTGGTTCCAACAGATATTTAGGAGATATAGTGATATTCAGAAACATGGCTACATTTAGCAGAGAAAAAGCAAGAGTCAAAGAAAGTAACAAGAAACCCTCAGAGAGCTGCGTGAAAAGTCAGGTTGATTGACTATTCCTCAGGGTTATAAACACAGTGACCTGATCTACACATGCTCTCCTGGCTTGAATCACTAGCTACTTGTTTCCTGTTTGCTTCGTTCCAAGTGTTTCTAGAGAAACACCAGGTTAGTTCATGCAACAATGAAACAATCCACACCCTCTCTTGAGCGTCTTCCCCGCAGAACCCCAAACACACTCCAAACTAAATTCAGTTTACCTAGCAGATCTCATCTCACCCCACATTCCTACTCTTGTGTAGGAAATGAGTGTAAGACCCTCAAGAACCAGGCATCTTCTTTTTGTTATGTTTCTTACCAGGTCATTTTCACCATCCTTATCCCTCCTGTACACCAAAAAAACTTTATCACAATACAACGTGTGTGTGTGTGTGTGTGTGTGTGTGTGTGTGTGTGAGAGAGAGAGAGAGAGAGAGAGAGAGAGAGAGAGAGAGACAGACAGACATTAGGCATCTTCAATCTCAACGCCAAAACACAAGTATAAGAGAACTTACAAGGATATCTCAAAGAGTGTTTTATGCATTGAAATGTGTCCCTTCAGAGATGCAGATGACCTTCAGTGGCCATTCAGAGGCTGCAGCTAGATGGTTTCAAAGTAATCAAACTAAAACGAGGTCATCGGGTACACCCTCTACAAATCAGACTTTAAGTGTGAGGAGAGGATTAGGATGCATTCAGCACAGAAAAGGATCAGTGTGCAGATGCACATGAAGATGGCAGCTCAGAGGCAAGAAGCGAAGGCTTTTCGAATGACAAAACTGCTAACAGTGATTTCAGACTCGTAATTCTAGAACTGAGAAAACTTCTGTTTGTCTTCTGTTGTTTAAAGAGCACAGCCTGAGAACTCTTTGTCCCACCAACCAAGGACACCAACACACATGTGTATTGATTTCCTTATTCATATTTTTAATTTCTATTTTGTGTATGTTTATGGGATACTTGCGTATGTATATAGATGTTCACATGTATGTGTGTACATGTGTGTGCATGTCTGCATGTGTGTGTGTGTGTGTGTGTGTGTATGTGAGAGAGAGAGAGAGACAGAGACAGAGAGAGAGAGAGACAGAGAGCACATGTAGAGGCCAGGGTTTGACATGGGATATGTCTTAATTAGGGTTTTATTGCTGTGAACAGACACCATAACCAAGGCAACTCTTATAAGGACAACCTTTAACTGGGGCTGGCTTACAGGTTTAGAGGTTCAGTCCAGTGTTATCAAGGTGGGAGCATGGCAGTGTCCAGGCAGGCATGATGCGGGAGAAGCTGAGAGTTTTACTTCTTCATCTGAAGGCCACTAGGAGAAGACTGGCTTCCAGGCAGCTAGGACAAGGGGCTTAAAACCCACGCCTTCCTCCAACAATGCCACATCTCCAAATAGTGCTGCTCCCTGGGCCAAGCATATTCAAACACCACAGTGTGCTGTCCTCCATCACTCTCCACCTTATGTATCCAGGAAGAATCTTTCACATGAACACAGAGCTCATCAATTCAACAAGTCTGGCTAGGAATCATGCTCTGAGGATCTCCTCTCAGCATCCTCAGTGTTCAGATTAGGACACCCACAAATAACTTGCACAGGGCCTAGGGATCCAGACTCCAGCCACTGGGCTCCTGTGCAAGTACTTTACCCTCCAAACCATCTCCCCAGCTTCTCTGTTTGTGATTTTCTTTCTTTTTGTTTTATTTTCCATATTTTTTATTTACATTCCAAATGATTTCCCCTTTCCCGTTTCCTCCCTCCCCGAAAGTCCCATAAGCCCTCTTCCCTCCCCCTGTTCCCCATTCAAACTTAACACAGCTAGGTATTCTTTGAGAACATTTATGTTTTACTGAAATGAGCTATGATTGCATTTCACCTTTACATTAATGTATAAAAACTGTTAAGACTATATACACAGTGCAGTCTGATAGCAATACTTAATTCCTACTCCCTGATTGATGAGTAATGCCTTTCCTGGGGAGTAGTGTGTGGTCCAGTCTGAGTGGGCATCCTAATTAACCACAACATTGTTGTATAGTTGAGTTCTCTGCTTATTCCAATCTGCAGCTCTTCATCCATAGCAAGTTTTCTACGCTGTGCCATTACACAAGGGCACAAACTCATTACGACTCGTTGTATCACACATTCTCAGAGTTTTATTGATAACCATAGAAAGTTTGAGTCTAATCTTATCGATTTCCCTAAGAAAACCTCTTTTAGGATTAATGTTTGAAGGACCCTCTTATCCGAACCCTTTCATGTTGCAGGTTGACTCTGCGAATTGCTGGATATTGACATGGTAACATTGTGTACAACACAGTCCATGCACCATGCTGTGGACCAGTTTCAGGATCAGATTTCACTTCTAAAGCCTTACTTCAAACGTAACGAATTTTTTCTGTGAGCTGGTACTGAAAATATTTTTATTGAAAACAGAGTACAATATGCTCTGACTGTGGCTTTCCAGCTCCTAATTTCTCCCAGATCCTCCCCTTCTCCCCACTCACATAGATCCTCCCCTCCTCTCTCACACTCATTAGGATACAAACATGCATGTAAAACAGTAATACTAACAAAATAAAAACAAACCAGAATGAGACAGAAACAAAAACAAACAGAAGAAAAAGAGCCAAAGAAAAAGATAAGGAAACACAGGCAGATGCAGAAACACACACACTTGCACTCTGGATTAGGGATGGTGGTTCCTGTCTACATTTCCTTTCAGCACTGGGACCCCATCAGAAACAAACCTGTGCGGAACCTGTGCATGCCACTACAGGACCTGTGCATGCCACTACAGGACCTGTGCATGCCACTACAGGACCTGTGCATGCCACTACAGGACCTGTGCATGTCACTACAGGACCTGTGCATGCCACTACAGGACCTGTGCATGCCACTACAGGACCTGTGCATGTCATTACAGGACCTGTGCATGCCATTACAGGACCTGTGCATGCCACTACAGGACCTGTGCATGTCATTACAGGACCTGTGCATGCCATTACAGGACCTGTGCATGCCACTACAGGACCTGTGCATGTCATTACAGGACCTGTGCATGCCCCTACAGGACCTGTGCATGCCATTACAGGACCTGTGCATGCCACTACAGGACCTGTGCATGCCAGTACAGGACCTGTGCATGCCATTACAGGACCTGTGCATGCCACTACAGGACCTGTGCATGTCATTACAGGACCTGTGCATGCCCCTACAGGACCTGTGCATGCCATTACAGGACCTGTGCATGCCACTACAGGACCTGTGCATGCCACTACAATACCTGTGAATGCCATTAAAGGACCTGTGCATGCCACTACAGGACCTGTGCATGTCATTACAGGACCTGTGCATGCCACTACAGGACCTGTGCATGCCACTACAGGACCTGTGCATGCCATTACAGGACCTGTGCATGCCACTACAGGACCTGTGCATGTCATTACAGGACCTGTGCATGCCATTACAGGACCTGTGCATGCCACTACAGGACCTGTGCATGTCATTACAGGACCTGTGCATGCCATTACAGGACCTGTGCATGCCACTACAGGACCTGTGCATGTCATTACAGGACCTGTGCATGCCATTACAGGACCTGTGCATGCCATTACAGGACCTGTGCATGCCACTACAGGACCTGTGCATGCCCCTACAGGACCTGTGCATGCCATTACAGGACCTGTGCATGCCACTACAGGACCTGTGCATGCCACTACAGGACCTGTGCATGCCACTACAGGACCTGTGCATGCCATTACAGGACCTGTGCATGCCATTACAGGACCTGTGCATGCCACTACAGGACCTGTGCATGCCACTACAGGACCTGTGCATGCCACTACAGGACCTGTGCATGCCACTACAGGACCTGTGCATGCCATTACAGGACCTGTGCATGCCACTACAGGACCTGTGCATGCCATTACAGGACCTGTGCATGCCACTACAGGACCTGTGCATGTCATTACAGGACCTGTGCATGCCACTACAGGACCTGTGCATGCCCCTACAGGACCTGTGCATGCCACTACAGGACCTGTGCATGTCACTACAATACCTGTGCATGCCACTACAGGACCTGTGCATGCCATTACAGGACCTATGCATGCCATTACAGGACCTGTGCATGCCACTACAGGACCTGTGCATGCCATTACAGGACCTGTGCATGCCATTACAGGACCTATGCATGCCACTACAGGACCTGTGCATGCCACTACAGGACCTGTGCATGCCCCTACAGGACCTGTGCATGCCACTACAGGACCTGTGCATGCCACTACAATACCTGTGCATGCCCCTACAGGACCTGTGCATGCCACTACAGGACCTGTGCATGCCCCTACAGGACCTGTGCATGTCATTACAGGACCTGTGCATGTCATTACAGGACCTGTGCATGCCACTACAATACCTGTGCATGCCACTACAGGACCTGTGCATGCCCCTACAGGACCTGTGCATGCCACTACAATACCTGTGCATGCCCCTACAGGACCTGTGCATGCCCCTACAGGACCTGTGCATGCCACTACAGGACCTGTGCATGCCCCTACAGGACCTGTGCATGTCATTACAGGACCTGTGCATGTCATTACAGGACCTGTGCATGCCATTACAGGACCTGTGCATGCCACTACAGGACCTGTGCATGCCACTACAGGACCTGTGCATGCCACTACAGGACCTGTGCATGCCATTACAGGACCTGTGCATGCCACTACAGGACCTGTGCATGTCATTACAGGACCTGTGCATGCCCCTACAGGACCTGTGCATGCCCCTACAGGACCTGTGCATGCCATTACAGGACCTATGCATGCCATTACAGGACCTGTGCATGCCCCTACAGGACCTGTGCATGCCCCTACAGGACCTGTGCATGCCACTACAGGACCTGTGCATGTCATTACAGGACCTGTGCATGCCACTACAGTTTCTGAGAGCTCATATGTGTACTAGTCTAACTAGAAGACCTTGTTTTCTTACTGTTCTCCATTTACTCTGGCTCTTAAGATCTTTCTACATTCTCTTATGCAGAGTTCCCTGAATCCTGAGAAAAAGGAATTGATGGAGACATCCTATTTAGGGTTGAGTGTTCTCTCACTCTCAGTCCAGTTGTGGGCCCCTATTTATTCTTATTTCCCACAGGAGAAAGCTTCTCTGTTGATAGCTGAGCAATAAACTGATCTATGAGCATAGTAGGAAGTTATTAAGAATTATTTTATTGCTACTTTGCTTTAGCAGAACAGTAGATTTAGGTTTCCCCTTGGCCTATCTAGCATCAGATTCTTGCCTGTCCCGCAATGTCCAGGATGGGTACCTATAAGAGACTAGTTGCTCATTCCTTTATTTATTTGTTTATTTATTTATTTATTTATTTTATTTTTTAGAGACAGGGTTTCTCTGTGTAGCCCTGGCTGTCCTGGAACTCACTCGGTAGACCAGGCTGGCCTCGAACTCAGAAATCCTCCTGCCTCTGCCTCCCAAGTGCTGGGATTAAAGGCGTGTGCCACCACCGCCCAGCGTGGTTGCTCATTCCTGTAGCTGTGTGTCACCATTGCACTAGCACAGCACGTAGTCAGGTCACCATTGTAGATCAAAGTGTTTGTAGCTGGATTGGTCTTTACCTTTCTTCTTTGGTAGCATTTCAAGTACTTTCCATTACACTGAACACTAGTCAGTAGAGATGAAGACTCTGAGAAGGCACCAGCCTAATGTCTCCATGTTCAGTGAATTGTATAGGTGTTGCCATCTGTAATATAACCTTATAATCAGTTTCTGGAAAGTAACCAATATACCCTTGGCTATAGCCTGTGTTGTTTGGGGGTTACCATGAGGCGCCCTAGACCACCAACTTGATTACATGTAACCCATTCCTGTACCAGAATTTAGTGATGAGAAATGTCCAATTGGGGCTCTATCTCCCCTGTTATTTGACAATTCCACTTACATCACTTTTATAGATGTATATATTTTAGGAAGCTTCTACTGTATTAGGTTTCCAAATGGCGTCACAAATGGCCCTTCTCAGATGATTTTTCTATATGAGAAAAATTGAATTCCTGACCTATTATTAAAATTGCATTAATAATATGCATTATAAAATGGTCACCTGATTTTTACTAACTATTGGCTTCATAACTCATTGATGGAGATGTTGCCTCTTAATTGTGCTACAAGGGCTTTTAAAGTGAACAAAGAATAAACATGAAGTTGTAATAGAGTATACTTTAATCACTGTAGCCTCCCAGCAGCTGATGGGTTCTCTGTTAGAAGGGAAAAAATCTCAACAAAGAAAGATGAGCACATCCCCAACTGCTTTACAGCAAGTACAGCATCAGGACAGACAGCACTGCTGTGTGATTATCGAGCCTGTAGAGTTCTCCAATTATTTCTTAATACTGCCAACCAAGTTCCAGGGCCTGCATTGACAATGAAACTTAATGAAGCAGAAAGATGAGCAGAATTCATTATGAAAGATGTACTATCCTCATTGTTTTATGAAGTTTTCATCAACTTGATTTCTTCAAAGTCAGTTATTTTTGCAGGAAAGCCTGGATGTTTCCAAGTGCCTCTCTGGTAACAGAGTTGTATTGAGGTAGACAGCCATCAAGACAGTGTCCACTGATTCTTCTCTCCTTGATTTCACACTTTGTGGGCCCTGCTTCTGTGTTAAATAAAACTTATGTGTCTAATCAGTCAGACGCTGCCAACACGATAGAAACGGGACTTTGGGAGGTGAGATCATCAAAGACATGGTGTTTCTGCTGTTTTCTCTCACCTTGCTTACTCTGAAATTGGTTCATTGCCACACTACTTAGACATCTACAGCCTTTCACCAACATCCAGTACCACTTTCCTGAGGATGTGAGTCAGCCCCCTTGGAAGCAGCCCCTTCAGCCCTGCACATCTTTCAAAAGACTGCAGAGTCAGTCTGCAGTCAAGACTGCAGCATCACGAGATGCCTTAGACCAGAATCACACAAATACACACTCCAAATCCCTAACTCAGGAAGACCAGGTTAAAATAGATTCCCTGGGTATAATAGACTAATGTTAACTTGGTGCTTTTAAAAATGTTGTCGCAAAGCATCAGACAATAATTATCATAGATACAGAACATGACTGTCATGCAAGAGGTCATGGGTTGGATCACAAATACCTCAAAAAGTGACAGAAAGCAAATTCTTACAAAGATGTTTGGAAAATTTCAGAATAGCACTGTACCCTATTAACATATGTCTTCTCATTTAGTCCCCCAAATTTCAATTTGTAGCACATGTAATAGTAGGTTTTGTGCAAGTACGTGGTTAGAAACTGTGACTGGAGAGTGAAGGAGAGGAGAAAGTATAAGACAGGAAGAGGGTCAATTCCAAGACACACTGTCGTGTCACACATTGTACAGGTCCCCATTAGTCCAACATTGTATAGAGGAAGCATCACTTCAGCTGACAGCAGGCTGTTTGTTTGTTTGTTTTTGTATTTCATAACATTCTATGAAGAAGGAACCTGTGTCAGCACTTCTATGTAAACAATGACAGATAATCAAGGGAGACACACCAGGGATTATGTAGACAGTAACTTAATCTCTTATATAATCAATGTACAATATTTAGGGAAAGCTTAACCTTTATTAAGCAATCACTTTTGCATACACTACCTTTTTTTAAATCTTTCTGTGCCTTTATCATTTGTTTAACTTTAAGCAGTTATGCTGGGACAGCTTTATCTCCTGGGGCTATCTCCTGCACCATCTTAAGATCAGCCACTGCTTGGTCGTACCATCTTAATCCTTGCCACCCTTGATTTTTGGTATAATGCTTTGGTGTTTGGCAGGTCCATTTCAAGAACCTCCAAACAACTGTCAATTGCCCCATGCCAATATGATACCTTCACTTTACAAGCACCAATATTCAGCACACAACTTAAGGCTACAGGTTGCAGTCTAGATGTATCTGCTTTCTCAATAACAGCCTTTGAACTATCTGCATACCTTAAAACCTTTGCATATTTTTAGTAGCCATATCCCAGTTCTGAGACTTGAAAAAAAATGTTTCCAATGTTTTCTAAGTCTTCAACTATTAATAAAATTTTATCTACATATTTTAAATCTATATCTGCATCCTCAGTGAAATCTGTATGACTATCATCAGAGCCATCTTTGCAGAACATTCCCAAGTCATCCTCTTCTTTCTGTCCTCCACATTCTGCAATAACACACAGTTTGACAGGGTTTTCATTTTTAAGCATCTACATCTCTCTTCTACATTTTTAAGCATCCTTTCCCACCGAGTCCTTTAATTACTTGACAAAATACCACATGATTCCCATCCAAATGAGGAGTCAGAACAGTTGTGATAAAGAACTGAGAACCATTTTCATTGGGGCTTGCATTTGCCATGCTCAACAAACTCTCTCGATCATGCTTATAATAAAAATTTTCATCTTCAAATTTTTCACCAAAAATACTTTCTCCTTATGTATACTATCGTATCATCTACAAATAGTGATATCATGACTTCCTTCTTTTCTATTTCTATTCCTTTGATCTCCTTTTGTTGCCTAATTGCTCTGGCTAGAACTTCGAGTACTATATTGAATAGATAGGAGGAGAGTGGGCAGTCTTTTCTTGTCCCTGGTTTTAGTAGAATTGCTTCAAATTTCTCTCTACTTAGTTTGGTTTAATATATATTACCTTTATTATTTTTAGGTATGGGCCTTGAATTTCTGATCTCTCTAATACTTTTAACATGAAGGGGTGTTGCATTTTGTCAAAGGCTTTTTCAGCATCTAATGAGATGATCATGTGGCTTTTTTTTCTTTGAGTTTGTTTATATAGTATATTACATTGATGGATTTCCTTATATTGAACCATTCCTGCATCCCTGGGATGAAGCCTACTTGATCATGGTGAATGAGTGTTTTGAAGTTTTATAAAACCACATTGGAAATCAATCTGGCAGTTCCTCAGAAAGCTTGAAATTGCCGGGCGGTGGTGGCGCACGCCTTTAATCCCAGCACTTGGGAGGCAGAGGCAGGCGGATTTCTGAGTTCGAGGCCAGCCTGGTCTACAGAGCGAGTTCCAGGACAGCCAGGGCTATACAGAGAAACCCTGTCTCGAAAAACCAAAAAAAAAAAAAGAAAGCTTGAAATAGTTCTACCGGAAGACCCAGCTGTACCACTACTAGGCATATACCTAAAATACACTCCAACATATAACAAAGACACATGCTCCACTGTGTTCATAGCAGCCTTATTTATAATAGCCAGAAGCTGGAAAGAACCCAGATGTCCCTCAACAGAGGAATGGATACAGAAAATGTGGTACATTTACACAATGGAGTACTACTCAGCTATTAAAAACAATGACTTCATGAAATATAGGTAAATAGATTTTAGCCCAAAAGCTCAGAATATCCCTGATATGACCCACAAACCGTATATAGCTTAAGAAGAAGGAAGGCCAAAGTGTAGATGTTTCAGTCCTACAAAAGAATCACAGGAGCTAGAGGGAAGGAAGGAGAGACCAGGGACAGAGAAAGGAGGGGAAGAGAAAAAGGGGGCAGGAACAGGTACTGGAAGGGACAGGAAATAAGTACAGAGGATCCTGTACTTATTTGTACTTAATTGAATAGAAACCTATAGCCAAGGGCCATGAGAACTCTGGTAGCCACTAGAAAGTCCCAGACTCCAGGGAATCAAGAGACTTCCAGGGATGACTTTAGCTGAAATACCCAGCCAAGGGAGATAGAATATATAGAGATCACCTCCAGCAGATAGGCACAGCCCCCAGTAGAGGCATGGAATCATCCACGTATCTTAAAAATTTTAACCCAGAAATGTTCCTATCCAAAGGAAAGACAGGAACAAAAAATGGAACAGAGACTGAAGGAAAGGCCATCCAGAGATGGCCCCCACCTAGGGATCCATCCCACCTGCAGACTCCAAACCCCCACATTTGCTGGTGCCAAGGGGCACTTGCTGACAGGAGTCTGGTATGGTTGTTCCCTGAGAGGTTCTACCAGCACCTGACCAATACAGATGCAGATACTCACAGTCAACCATCGGACTAACCCCGGGGAGCCCAAGGGAAGAGCTAGGAGAAGGACTGAAGGAGTTGAAGGGGATTGCAACCCCACAGTAAGAACAATATCAACTAACTGGACCACCTAGAATTCCCAGGGACTAAACCACTAACCAAAGAGTATACATGGAGGGAGCCATGGCTCCAGATACATATGTAGCAAAGGATGGCCTTCTCTGAAACCAATGGAAGGCAAGGCCCTTGGTCCTGTGGAGGCTTGATACCCCAGCGTAGGGGGATGCTAGAGGGATGAGGTGGGAGTGGGTGAACAGGTGAAGGAGCACCCTCATAGAGGCAAAGGGGAGTGGGGAGTGGGGGATGGAATAGTGGAGTTGGTGGAGTGGTAACTAGGAATGGGGATATCATTTGAAGTGTAAATGAATAAAATGATTAATAAAAAATACTTTTTCTACCTGTCCCATTCTGATTTGAGAAGTCTCCACCCTGAATGATAAATTTCTTAATAATTCCATGAAAAGGGCATCCTTTAAAATGAAAAGATTTCCCAGTTATGTATCTAGTGCCTTTTTCTACCATACACTATTCATCAAATTTTTCTGCAGTTTTGAGAACAATATCTGCAAACAATTCTAAAACAATTTGGCCAACTCACTCCTGGCCAATGTTCACATCAAAGAAGACCCTCAGGTTCTTGGCTTTGAAGGACTTGGCTTCTGGGGATGGTGAAACATCTTCACTGCAGGAGCTGGGACACAGGACTTGGGAATCCCGTGCATGCAGGAGAGGAGCTTGACAGTGTTCCTATATGTGAGGTCATCTGCTTTATGGTAGACCTGTTTCTCGATTTTCTGCTCAATCCTACTGAACAGAATCCTTCTATAGACAGCATTCCCACGTATTTTGTTACTGGGAATTTCAAGTTAGTTGAAATAGAAAAGCCAGTGCTCCCAGGAGCCTTCACAGTGTTCCCATGAGCCTTTGCGGTGCTCCCATGAGTCTTCACAGTGCTCCCATGAGCCTTCACGGTACTCCCATGAGCCTTTGCGGTGCTCCCATGAGCCTTGGCGGTGCTCCCATGAGTCTTCGCTGTGCTCTCTTGAGCTTCACAATACTCCCATGAGCCTTCATGGTGTTCCCTTGAGTCTTCACAGTTTTTCCTGACTATTTTTGTTCTTTCACTTTTTCCATCTGAACTTTAACATTGCCTTATGTGAGTTCAAAATTTAAATGTTGAGTCAAATTTTAATAATGTTTTCCCCATGCATAAACTGATATCACTATCTTTTGTATTTCTCAGAAGCACTTAAAATATGTTTCTTACCCATTTTCATGCTTATTATTAGGCACTTATTTTTCTCGTTAATTACGAATCTTTCCCCCCTTTTATCATCTATGTCAAGCTGCCTTCTTTAGAGTCTTACCCACAAGATCACTGACTTCTCTTATTTTGCCTGATTTATAAGTTTTGTCATTGAATCTGACCTGTGTTTATATGGAATTTAAACTTTGGAAAATGCAGTGTGTTTTGAGATCAAGAGCTGCAGTGAACCTCTGCATCAATAAACGATGCTGACTGAACCTAGACCATGAGCCTAGACCACATCCTCTAAAAAAATTAGTATTCTATCCTTAATTTAGGCATATGAGGCAGTGGTATGATCGTTTTATGAAAAATTTCAGCTTATTTCAGGGGACTAGCTTACAAATAAATGAGACTCAGACTATGTTTATTTTATATGGCTTTTTTGATTACTGGGGATAACCTCTAATCTACTCTTCAAACTGCTGGCCTGGCTACCTCCCCAGCAGTGTACCCCAGACACTTGCTGTTTCTCCTGGCATTGCACTCATGGCTCCTCTCCCCTCAGGGCAGGTTCCTCCTCCTCCTTCTTCCTCTTTTCTCCCAGTCTCTCTCCCTCTGACGAGGTCACTCCTAACCCACCTACCTCTAATCCCTCCAGTAATTGGCTGTAGCCAGTTTTATTTAACCAATAGTTATAAATCAAGGAACACGGTTTGCACAACAAAAGCTTGTAAACCTAAGAAGTCACTTGTAGGCCTAGACCTTCCTGGTATAGAATTTGGCATTTTAATACACAGCAATAGACCAAACCTCAACATATGATCACAGTTCATATTTGCTTTCTTCAACATTAAAGACAAATTCAGTGGGGCTTTTTATTGTCAAGCTATACTAAGTCATCTTGGGTGGATATCTGCAAACTTTTAAATTATTCTGAGGTATGTCTTCTTTCCTGCAATGAAACATCTAGCTGAAACCCACTTGTGCTTCATACGGTAACAAGCATTTCATGAGTAACACACAATCAGACATAATAGCTACTAGAGGCTTAGATGTTGGAGAAAAGCTAGGACTCCATGGCTCAAGCTAAGATAGACAGGGTATTGGTGCTAGCATGCATACACAGATACACCACAGTAGCAAGAAAGCAAACAAATAGACGATAAGAATGGACATTTAGTACAGGATGAGAAAAACACATAGCTGAAAGCCTAGATAGGAATTTTATATACAACACAGAGTCACTAGGAAACAACCCTAACACAGAGGAGGAACTATGAGGAGGTGTGGTGTGTGCAGCTACTAAAATGAGAACTCTGCTTCAGTAGGGTTTTCCCTTTTATAGAAAATAAATTCTCCTACAATATACCCTGATTATAGTATCCCCTCCCTCCACTCCTCCTACTTCCTTTCCATTTCCCCTCCCCTCCGGATCCACTCCCCTTTTTGTTTCTCTTAGGAAGACAGACTTCTAGGAGATAACAACAAAACATAACACAATGAAATGTAAGATAAATTTAAACATCATATTGAAACCAAACATCAACATCAGGCAAAGATTCTGAGAGATGCGCTTGTGCACACAGTCAGGAGTCCCATACAAACACTAAACTGAAAGCTATACTATATACACAGCGGACAGGCCTGGTGAAGACCCGCGCAGGCCCTGAGCTGGCTGCATCAGTCTCTGCCAACTCAAATGTGCTTTGCTCATGCTGACTTAGAGAGCCCTGTTCTCCTGATGTCCTCCATTTCTGCTTTCTCTTCTGCGAGGTTCCCTGAGCTCTGAGTGGAGGGATTTGATGGCGACACCCCATTTAAGGCCGAGTGCTCCAAGGTCTGTTTTTCTGATTAACATGTGGCTGTGGATCTCTGTATTTGGCCCTATCCACAGCAAGAAGAAGCTTCTTTGACAAATATATCTCTGACAATGAGATAGGAAACTACAGTTACAAGTTATGTTATCACTTTTTTAAAGACCTGTAGTAGTTTGTAAACAGTGGATCCCCACCAGACTGTGAGGCATCCTCTCTGTAGTACTGATACTCTCCTCTGTTTTCCCCTCTCCCCTCCCTGCCCCTCCCAGCCTCTAGTGGATGCCATTGTGCTCTGTTCCATGATAGAAAGTCTTTAAGGTTTGAAAAGTCCATGTGGACAAACTCATAAGAGAATATGAGGAAGTGAGCATTACCTCAGATAATGATCAGTTTGAGAAGATAGCATGTTCATTGGTTTAACAAAAATAATTAAATTCTACTATGAAGATGTGCGTTTAAGACAATAGGCAAGAACTTCTCAAAGCCTTCTACCTAAGACTAACACCTGCTTCCCTCCAGAATGCCATCTATCACTCAAAGGCTGGGGAGATGACTTAGCCAGAAAATTGCTTGCAGTGTGGTGTGAAGATCTGAGTTTGGTTCCCCAACAATCACCCACATCCCACTCCTGAGTGAGGGAGTGTATGACTATAATCACAGTGCTAGAAAAGTGAAGGGAGCCAGCAGGCTCCCGGCTCTGAGATAGCTGACCTAGGCAAATGACCAGCTGCTGCTTCCGTACGAGACCCTGTCTCAGAAAGCCATGGAGAGAGCAACTGAAGAGGGCATCTGTTACCAATGGCACACACACACACACACACACACACACACACACACACACACACACAATGTCAATTTTAAAAAGGAATTCTCTAACATTCTGCTATTTTCGTGCTTAAGAAAATGTTATTATCTCCTGTCTGTTGAGTCTTCGAGGCAAAACCCAGCCCTTGTCTGTGACTAGTTACCCGCTTCATGTGTATCTTCCCTTTTCAAAATAAGAGAATTTTCCAAAATTGTACTGAAACTCACGTAATCCACGAATTCTCTATTGCACTGAGGTTAGAAATGGATAGAATTGGAGGGCAAGACTGTCTGATGTCTGCCACTTTCTGGACAGTGGCACAAAGGAAATGTCTGAGACGACTTCAGCCCAAAAGGTCTTTATAACATCTCTGATTGGGTGTACAGGCAACACCCAACAGTAAATGTCTATATTCTGTTGCCTCAGAGTGCAATGTCAGATTTTGAGAAGAGAAAATGCATAAAAATCAACACCCCTGATGCCTCCCAGAGGAACAGTGTGGGGATCTGTGGTAAAGTTGTTCTTCTGCAGTGCCGGACAGTTCTGGGTTGACAGAGCATTTACATTCCTAGCCCTGGTTCTTTAAAAGCTGATTGTCCCCAGCCACAGTGTCAAACAGGAACAGAACTGTTGTAAAAGGCCCTCCTTGCATTTATTCACAAATTGGAACTCATCAAATGAAGAACTTATCATCCCATGCTCCCAAGACTCAGCTGCCGTGTTCTGTACAGCTTATCAATTCTGAAAACTGCAGTAAACAACAAACAATAATCACTTCACACCTATCCCGTGTTCTTTTCTGTCTTTGATTCATTTTTCTCCCATTCTCTATATCAGATTACCCAATAGAGCTAATCTGCTCTACTTAAAAAAAAATATCCAGTATAACAGCTTGTACCCTCTACCATTCCAAATTTTCTGACATCTCTCACCCCAAATGTTGTAGTGATGTCCTGTTTTGAACTGAAAACTTGTGTTTCTCCCAAATTCATGTTCTGAATGAGTATGATGCCATTTGAAGTTTGGGGGCTTCTCACTTTGTATTGCTGTGAAGACATACCACGACAAAGGCAAATTATAGAAGAAACCATTTACTAGGGTCTTACAGTTTCAGGGGGTGAGTCCAAGACCATCCATGGCAGGGAGTATGGCAGCAGGCAGGTACATGTGGCACTGGAGTAGTAGCTGAGAGATTAAATTCTGATCCATAAGTTAGCACAGAAATCAAACTGGGAATGAGAAAGACACTTGAGACCTCAAAGCCTACCCTCAGTGACACATCTCCTCCAACAAGGTTACACCTACTCTCTGTCTCAAACAGTACAACTAACCACAGACTAAATATTCAAATATATTAGCCTGGAGGGGAGGGCATTTTTAACCAAACCACCACAGGAGGTAACTGGAATTAGACAGGGTTGAACAAGTGGGGCTCTAGTGCTCTGCATTCATCTACTTCTTTTTCCTTATAGAAAGATAGATAGGACGCTCCCCCACCTCTCTCTTTCTCCATTATATATTTCTACCACAGAGAAGCCACATGAACACAAAGTGATATGGAGGCTGCCCATACGCTACAGAATGGGCCATCAGCATGAAACTCACCTCGTTGGCACCTTGAGTCTGTACTTTCCAAGCACCCCAAACTGTGGAGAATAAAGGCCCTTGATCAAGCCACCTACACTGTGGTAAAATGGCAGCCCCGGCAGACTCTTAATATCTCTCACCTACCTCTTTGCCTTGCTCTCTCCATTCTCAGCATAACGGAAAGAAAGATGCTGCTAAACATGTAAGTTACATGATATCATTTCCTCCTCTAAAATCCTAAGAACTTCATTTTTTTCCAAGAATTAAAATAAGGCCTTGGACCCTGTGACACTGAAATCACCTTTGACACCTTTTATGGCCCTTTCACCACAATGGCTCACTCTTCCTATTTTGTCCTCAGGATTTTTGGACTCTGCCCCATTACTGGAATCCTACTCCCTACCCACCCTTTACTTGTGAAGATCTACACTCAGATGTCCATAGCAGCCCCAGCTAGGTCTGATGACCTGGCTTCCTACACGCTTCACTATGTCCATAGCAGCCTTATTTACAATATCCAGAAGCTGGAAAGAACCCAGATGTCCCTCAACAGAGGAATGGATTCAGAAGATGTGGTACATTACACAATGGAATACTACTCTGCAATTAAAAACAATGAATTCATGAAATTCACAGGCAAGTGGATGGAACTAGAAAATATCATCCTGAGTGAGGTAACCCAGTCACAAAAGAGCACACATGGTATGTACTCACTAATACGTGGATATTAGCCCAAAAGTTCGGAATACCCAAGATATAATTCACAGACCACACAAAGCTCAAGAAGAAGAAAGACCAAAGTGTGGGTGCTTCAGTCCTTCTTAGAAGGGGCAACAAAATATTCACAGAGGAAATACGGAGACAAAGTGTGGAACAGAGACTGAAGGAGATTGAGTTACCTGAGGATCCATCCCATATACAGTCACCAAACCCAGACACTATTATGGATGCCAAGAAGTGCTTGCTGACAGGACCCCGATATAGCTGTCTCCTGAGGGTGTCCGCCAGAGCCTAACAAATTCAGAGGCAACCATTGAACTGATTACGGGGTCCCCAATGGAGGAGCTAGAGAAATGACCCAAGGAGCTGAAGGGGTTTGCAGCTCATAGGAAGAACAACAATATCAACAAACTTGAGCTCCCAGGGTCTAAACCACCAACCAAGGAGTACACATGGAGGGACCCAGCTGTATATGTAGCAGAGGATAGCCTTGTCAGGCATAAATGAGAGAAGAGGCCCTTGGTCCTGTGAAGGCTTGTTGCCCCAGTGTAGAGGAATATGAGCACACTCTCATAGAAGCAGGAGGAGGGGAGATGGGATAGAGGATTTCTAGGGAGGAAACATTTGAAATGTAAATAAATCAAATATTCAATAAAAAATCAGTTTAAAGAAGAAAAGAAGAGAAAAGAAAAGAAAAGAAGAAAAAAAGGCCTAGGGATACCTCAGTAGCACCGTGCTGTTAGCCTGTACAAGGCTCTGAATTCAGTCACTGGTTAATCCCAACCACCACCACCACCACCCCCATCCCATACAGTTCCCTGTCACACAGTACACCCACCTCGGCACCCCAAGGCTTCCACTTAAAAGTTGGAGAAGGAAATAGTATTTGACGGGACTAAAAGCACACACTGAATTTGCATAGAAAAAAATTGCTTCTCAGCTGGGTAGTTATTGAAAAGACTGTGAGCTAAGTTGAGTAAGAAAAAGCAGTCCAGAGCCTTTAAAAAAGGTTTTGGGAGTTCTGACTACAAGTTGAAGGCAGAGAAACCATCACGGGACTATCTGGGAACCCAGAAGCCACACCTGCTGGGGATGAATTTAGTGTACTGTTCAGCCAGAAAGAGAGGCTTCCTTCTGCAGGAGATGGGGACTAATTGAGACACCTTCAGCTGAACAGTATGCAGAGAGGGAGAGACCCGGGACACTAACTCCTAAACAGAGCCGGACCAATGCACTCATGAACTCAAGACTTCACCAAGGAAAGAAAAACAGAGCTGGACAGGTGCACATATAAACTCCAAGGATCACGGGCAGCTTGCACAGGGGCTGCAGAGGTCTGTGCCAGACAGAGTCCCATCACCAAGTATGGAACTGGAAGAGCTCCCTTCCCTAAGCCAGAAACTCTCTCTAGCTGACATCCACTCTCAAAAGGAAAAATTAGCTTTTTCCAGTGGAGTCTCGCTGGGTACACAAACCACACTTAAGGGCAGTGCTGTACCCAGCAGTAGATGGCCAACACAAAGCAGACTCAATGATATTTTTTGAACCTTACCTGTCTCTTTGCTTATCTATCACGGTTTCCAATTTTATGTTTTTTATGGATTTGTATTCTTATATGTGTGTGGGAGGGTATGTCTTTCTTGAACATTTTCTTTGGGTTTTTTCTTTTTCTTTTCTCTATCTGTTTGGTTTGTTTTATTCTGGATTTCTTTTTAATTAGCCTATTAGATTTTTAAAGAAAGAAATAAAGATGGTATGGGGATGAGCAGTAAAGGAAATAGGATCTCAGAGAAGACAAAGGAAGAGAAACCATGATCAAACATACTGTATAAAATATTTTTTAAAAAAGACAATTTAAAGCACAGATCATTGAGTATGTCAAAGTTCTTTTTGAAAAAGGCCTTACATCTACTAGTTATAGTTGTTTAGCTAAGCAATTCTGGGCCAACTCTCCTGGGACTCTAGAGAAATTGGTTTTATAAGTGGTAACAGTGCATATCACTCTCAGACCTCATGCGTGTTTGGGTGTTATGCTATTTTTGGCTGTCAACTTGACTACAACCTAAATCAACTGAAACTCAAGATGGTGGGCATGCCTGTGAGGGATTTTTCTTTTCTTTCTCTTTTTCTTTTTCTTTAAAGGAATGAATGGTTTATTATAGGTGCAAGGACAGAAGATAAAATATTGACTGGGTTTACCTATATAAAACTTCAGTATTAATTTAGACATAAGAATTATGGTACTAGACACTCAATGAATAAGAATTATAGTTTTAGACTCTCAGTGAACCTGTGGAGCTACTTAATGAATGTCTAGCTAGATAACTGATCTTTTTTTAAACTAATAAAATTTATTTTAAAATATACAACTCAGTATTGACATTTTTAAGTCATCAAAATAATTTATAATAGTTAAATTCCTCTTAAATATTTTCTGAAGCTGAAAGTATACACACTCAACCAGTTTTTAAAATCTATTTGGAACACTACACATGATAGAAGTAGAAAAAAATTCTCTTATGAAGTCCTCTATGAAAAGAAATTGTGACAATTTCCTGATTAGACAGAAACCGTTCCATCTCCAAGGGAGAATATGCAGTGTAACTGTGGCTTCATAGAGCGAATTGGGTAGTGTTCCTTCTGTTTCTATTTTGTGGAATAGTTTGAAGAGTATTGGTATCAGTCTTCTTTGAAGGTCTGATAGAATTCTGCACTAAACCCATTTGGTCCTGGGCTTTTTCTGGTTGGAAGACTTAATGACAGCTTCTATTACTTTAGGGGTTATGGGGCTATCTAGATGGTTTATCTGATCCTAATTTAACTGGTGTTTGGTATCTGTCTAGAAAATAGTCCATTTCATCCATATTTTCCAGTTTGGTTGAATATAGGCTTTTGTAGTAGGATCTGATTTTTTTTTAATGATCTGATGGTTTTTTGAATTTCCTCACTTTCTGTTGTTATATCTCCCTTTTCATTTCTGATTTTGTTAGTTTGGATTCTATCTCCGTATTCTCTGGTTAGTCTGGCTAAGGGTTTATGTATCTTGTTGATTTTCTCAAAGAACCAACTCCTGGTTTTGTTGATTCCTTCTATAGTTCTTTTTGTTTCTATTTGATTGATTTCAGCCTTGAGTTTGACTATTTCCTGCCATCTACTCCTCTTGGGTGTATTTGCTTCTTTTTGTTCCAGAGATTTCAGGTGTGCTGTTAAGCTGCTAGTGTATGCTCTCTCCAGTTTCTTATTTTGGAGGCACTCAGAGCTATGAGTCTTCCTCTTAGAACTGCTTTCATTGTGTCTCATAAGTTTAAGTATGCTGTGCATTAATTTTCATTAAATTCTAAAATCTTTAATTTCTTTATTTCTTCCTTGAACAAGTTATCATTGAGTAGGGCGTTGTTCAGTTTCCATGTATATGTGGGCTTGCTGATGTTTTTGTTGTAATTGAAGACCAGCCTTAGCCTTGGTGATCTGATAGGATGCATGGGATTATTTCAATCTTCTTGTATCAGTTGAGGCCTGTTGTGTGACCAATTATAGGATCAATTTTGGAGAAGGTATGATGAGGTGCTGAGAGAAGGTATATTCTTTTATCCTAGGAAGAAATGTTCTATAGAAAGCTGTTAAATCCATTTGGTCCATAACTTCTGTTAGTTTCCCTGTGTCTCTGTTTAGTTTGTGTTTCCATGAACTGTCCTTTGATGGAGTGAGGTGTTGAAGTCTCCCACTATTATTGTATGAGGTGAAATGTATGCTTTGAGCTATAGCAAAGTTTCTTTTATGAATGTGGTTGTTTTTGCATTTGGAGCATAGATGTTCAGAATTGAGAGTTCTTCTGGGTAGATTTTTCTTTAATGAGTATAAAGTGTCCTTCCTTATCTTTTTGATAACTTTTGGTTGAAAATCAATTTTATTCAATATTAGAATGGCTACTCCAGTTTGTTTCTTGGGGCTGTTTGCTTGGAAAATTGTTTTCCAGCTTTTTACTCTGAGGTAGTGTCTGTCTTTGACACTGAGGTGCATTTTCTGTATGCAGCAAAATGCTAGGTCCTGTTTACATATCCAGTCTGTTAGTCTATGTCTTTTTATTGGGGAATTGAGTCCATTGATGTTAAGAGATATTAAGGAATAGTGATTGTTGCTTCCTATTATTTCTGATGTTATTTTTATGTTTGTGTGTCTATCTTCTTTTGGGTTTGTTGAAAGAAAATTACTTTCTTGCTTTTTCTAGGGTGTAGTTTCCCTCCTCATGTTGGCGTTTTCCATCTATTATCATTTGTCGGGCTGGATTTGGGGAAAGATATTGAGTAAATTTGTTTTTGTCATGGAATATCTTGGTTTCTCCATCTATGGTAATTGAGAATTTTGCTCAGTATAGTATCCTGGCTGGCAATTGTGTTCCTTAGGGTCTGTATGACATCTGCTCAGGATCTTCTAGCTTTCATCGTCTCTGGTGAGAAGTCTGGAGTCATTCTAATAGATCTGCCTTTGTATGTTACTTGACCTTTTTACTTTACTGCTTTTAATATTCTTTCTTTGTTTTGTCCATTTGGTGTTTTGACTATTATATGATGGGAGGAATTTCTTTTCTGGTCCAATATATTTGGAGTTCTGTAGGCCTCTTGTATGTTTATGGGCATCTCTTTCTTTAGGTTAGGGAAGTTTTCTTCTATAATTTTGTTAAAAATATTTACTGGTCCTTTAATTTGGGAATCTTCACTCTCTTCAATACCTATTATCCCTAGGTTTGGTCTTCTCATTGTGTCCTGGATTTCCTGTTTGTTTTGAGTTAGGAGCCTTTTGCATTTTGCATTTTCTTTGACTGTTGTATCAATGTTTTCTATGGTATCTTCTGCCCCTGAGATTCTCTCTTCTATCTCTTGCATTCTTTTGGTCATGCTTGCATCTATGACTCCTGATCTCTTTCCTAGGTATTCTCTCTCCAGGGTTGGCTCCCTTTTTGATTTCTTTGTTTCTACTTCCATTTTTAGATCCTGGATGGTTTTGTTCAATTCCTTCACCTGTTTGGTTATGTTGTCCTGTAATTCTTTAAGGGATTTTTGTGTTTCCTTTTATGGGTTTCTACCTGTTTACCCCTGTTCTCCTATATTTCTTTAAAGGAGTTATTTATGTCCTTCTTAAAGTTTTCTAGCATCATCATGAGATATCATTTTAAATCAGAGTCTTGCTCTTCCAGTGTGTTGGGGTATCCATGGCTCACTGTGGTGGGAGAACTGGGTTCTGATGATGCCAAGTAGCCTTGGTTTCTGTTGCTTATGTTCTTGCCCTTGCCTCTCGACATCTGTTTATCTCAGGTGTTAGCTGGTCTTGCTGACTCTGACTGTGGCTTGTCCCTCCTGTAGGCCTGGGAGACCAGTTTTCTCAGGGGGATTTGGGTATGGAGAGCTGTAGCATGGATATGGAGGGTCAGCTTCGGGTGCAGATGGAAACTGGGAGGATCCTGTCCCCAACTGTTCCCTGGTTCCTGTATCCCAATGGTTCTGGCAAGTCCCTTTGAGCAGAAGTGGTGGTCTTATCTGGGCTCACAGGCCTCCCCGAACCTCTGGGAGACCAGTTCTTTCCTGGCAGTATTTGGGTATGGAGTACTGTGGCACAGGATCAGCTCCAGGTGCAGATGGAAACCAGAGGGCATTTTTTGGTTTTTCAAGACAGGGTTTCTATGTGCAGCCCTGGCTGTCCTGGAACTCATTTTGTAGACCAGGTTGGCCTCAAACTCATAGATCTGCCTGCTTCTGCCTCTGGCTCTGAGTGTGGGATTAAAGCTGTGCACTACCACCTGGTGATTTTTCTTGACTGAGTCATTTTAAGAGGGAGGAACCTCCCCTAAAGCTGGATCTCCTGAGGTTGGGATGCTCCACCTTAAAGCTGGGCCATACTTTCTGGTGAAGGCCTATATAAAGGACAGAGAGACCTTGCTCTTTGCCAGTTTACCTCACTCTCAGTGGCACGTATGGACATCTAGCACTTCCTTGGGATTCCAACATATACTGAAAACCAGCTGAGACATTCAGCATCATGAACTGAACAATGCTGGATTCTTTCAACTTTCAATTGGTAGGCAGCCTTTGTTGGAATAGTCAGACCATAAGCTATAAGCCACTCTAATAAATCCTATTTTTATATAGAAAGAAAAAGAGAGAAAAGAGAAAAGAAGAGAAGAAGAGAGGAGAAGAGAGGAGAGGAGAAGAGAGGAAAGGAGAGGACAGGAGAGGAGAGAGGAGGAGAGGAGAGAAACCATCATGGACTTGGACTATCAGAGCCGGAAGCAGAGCTGGATGATATCCATGGAGAGTACAGAAGCCTACTGAACACATGAGGAGAAAGGGAAGACAGTTGAGTCACTTCATACTCAGACTGCATGGAGGAGAAAAGGAATATGGAAAAGTCATAGGGAATAGATGATTGGAGGGAATGCAATAGGAGACACCTCTGGACTAGTCACAGCCATGGCACTACCTTCACAAGACATGCCTGTCAATATTCAATCACAGCTTAGGGGAGGGCTTATAATGCTTCACTCCTCACAGATGAGCCTAAGGCAGGTTCCTTGGGATTGGAGAGTCGTAGTCCTCAGTGCTGTAGCCCCTGGTATAATGTCCTTCCTCAAGCACTAACACCCCTCCCATGCTCATGCAGGCACCTTTAATTAAAATAAGTGTGTGAGTGTGTGTGCATATACATGTGCGTGCGTGCGTGTGTGTGTGTGTGTGTGTGTGTGTGTGTGTGTGTGCATGAAAAGATAGTAAAGTATGAGGAATTTGGGAAGAAAAGCCATATTGGGAGGGGAAGGGGTAGGAAAGGATGATAAGGGCCTTTGATACATACACACAAGGACACACACACATATTTATGAACACACACATCCTGTGGGAGTATGGCTTTCCTTTTCTGTTTGGGAGGCTCTGCTGTCAGAAGTATCACCATCCCTGCAGCATGCTCCAATCAGAGGAGGAGGCAGTGGGTCTCCAGGTGAGCTAAGCGATGACCATAGAGAGAAGTCGAGGATCTGTGCCTCCAGAGACACAGGATTTCTGTAGAGTTCCCTCAAAACTGGCCTGAAAAACAAAGCGAGTCTGAACACTGGCTGCAAGTCACTTCCACAGGGGAGAACTATGTGCACACGCCCAGGCTGCAGCTCCACAGGTGTGCCGTGGCAGCAAGGAATGGTAGAAAGAACATACAGGCGTGTACAGAAAAGCTGGGATCAGGTAGACTGTGCTTGCCATGACAGAGTGTGCCTACTATGTACAACACAAGGGGAAGAGTTAGCTAGTGTGTGTAGGAAGTCTGTAGGTGAGCAGTCTAAGTGTCTAGGAGGAGGAAGTTGCAATTGCTAATTTTTGCACACACCAGCCGACGGTCCCTAAATACTCACACTTACACACACTGTCAATATTTGCTCCCAGACCAGAGGAAGGCTTTGCCAATTCTAGATCTGATCAGTATGGGAAGGCTTGGCTGTTCCCATGGCTCTGAGGTGCTGGGTCTTTGGGGTCTTTGACAAGGGTGTGGCCCAGGTCAGACAATCCAAGTTCCCTCTTAGTTGTCCACAGGGTTCCAAAGCCCCCACACAGGAAAGTAAGGCCACACTCCCACAGGTGCTGGAGGAGAGGTGCAGTTACACACTGGTCTCCGCCACAGCTGTCTGCCACAGCTGTTAGAAAGCAGCAGCCCACAGAGCTGTGCCAGGGGCACTGCACACAGCTGCGACACCACAGTTCCCAGCTACAGCGCTGCGGTCACGCTGGAGTGGGTCGCCCTCTCTTGGGGTTCGTTCTGCTCCTTATACAATGTTAAGCAGTGTCCTTGGCTTTCCTCATTCTATCAGTGCCTCTGCCCCCAAACCCCCGTGCTTGGTTGAGACAGTGAAAAAATGTCCTCGAACATTGCCAAATGTCCTCAACCAGACAAGACTAACCCCAGTTGAGAAGCACTGTGCGATACTGGAACCTTGGGCCAAGTTGCTTCACTTCTCAAATTCTATTTCTAATCTGTGAAGCGAGGATAATAATAGACTGAGCACATAAGCTTCGGGAGGTAACTAATGCATGGGTAGTTAGCAGAGGAGATGGACATCTCAGGAGACAGTTCCTAAGAGTGACAACATTGAAGAAAAGCTCTGTGCTGCGTGTTCGTTTAAGGGGGAGAACTTAAAGTTGATTTTCCCTTCTTAGACTAACAATATTAATTTTTTTAATTAATTAATTTTATATCCCAATTTTTGCTGCCCCTCCCAGTCCCCCCTCATAGAGTCCCTCCCCTGTGCCCTCTCCCTTTCTCCTCTGAGAGGGTGGGTCCCCCTGTATCCCCACACCCTGGCTCATCAACAGTATTAATTTCTAATATCTACCTCCTCAGCTGGATAGAGGCTGAGTCTCAGTGCAGATAAACAGACAAGGAAAGGATCAGAAGATCAGTCGCTGATCTTCCTTCATTACGAAGCACCGTCAATGTTCCCGAGCTGCAGATGTCCACTTGTCACTCTGGTTAACTGAGCATGGTGTGTGAAGGTGATGAAGGACCTCTGCTTTAAAAGTGGATGGGAAAGCCATCTGCTGTATTCCAGAATAATCTCCAGAAATTTATACCTTCGAGTTTTACAAGATCCCGATCTGCAATGCACATTTACTAAAACAAATTTTTAACATCTGCAATCTCAGACTTAAAAGCATGAATATTTTAGGTTTATTAGCATAAACTGAATACCAACATGCAAACACTGAAATGAATTTAAGGAAATTGTTAATGATTCATTACGTAGAGTAATTAGATTTTTATATGATCAGAGCAAATGCATTAGCAGAAACAATTATGCACCAATACAATGAAAAGCTGCTCTCAGGAAAGAAGCCATTAGTGTAATAAAAAGGACATTTTGCGGGGCTGCTCCTGTACTTTCTTAGACTCAATTGCAGCAGCTGTTGCCATCTGCCAGTGAGAACCCTTGGCAGAGAATCACTATGAATCCTCGCCAAAGCCTGGCCTGGTGAAAATGCCTACCCTAGAACTCCAGAGACCCAAGGGACTGAAAAGCGGCTCAGTCTTACCTCAGGATCTGAGGGGAACGGTAAAGAAGATAAGCAGAAAAGTAATTCTGTGGAAATGTGTTTCTTGTTGCTTCTGTCTCTGTAAGTCTCTGACATTTCCATGCTGTCTGTCTGTCTGTCTGTCTGTCTTTGCCTACAGCACAATCATTGTTCAGATGCATTGCACTGCTTCCCACAGAACTGACTTCTAATGCAGCTTCGAATTCAAGACACTGACATCTATATATTCCCAGGACCTAGCATAAAGCAAACATCTAGACAAATGCTAGGTAAGTGGATTGTGGAAGGGAGGGAGAGACGGAGGGAAGGAGGGAGGGAGAGAAGAGAGGGAGAGAGGGAGGGAGGGAGGGTCTGTCAGTCCAGGTGGAGGACATATCTTACCCTTCCTAGAATAGATACAGTCTCAGGAGACAGGAAATGAGTCGACGAGAAAGCCATGTGACATAGGGCAGCTCTAAACCCAAAAGAAAAAAAAGTTAGGCAATCTTCCAGATCACCAAAACAGACAGAGATGTTTGCCAAGAACTTCATGATAAAGCAGGCAACATGCCTTGGTTTTTTTGTTTGTTTCCCCCTTTCTGTGTGAATCAATACCGTGTTTGCCTCAGCTCTCCAGTTGTTCATTCTTATTTAAAAACAGCTCAGATACAATTGTTTGAGGCAGACCACTCCCAGAATTAGAAGAGAAGAATCTCGGGGACAAAGGAGGAGCCTTTAAAATTAGATCAGGGTGTCACAAGAAGCCCAAGACGTGTGGGTGACACTTTAGGGGTGAATGGAAACTGGGTTCACAGAAAGCACTGAATTTTACAAATAAAAATGCTAGCTCGTCCCACCATGCGGGCGTGTAACAAATGTGACATTTGCAGTATTATAAATCTATGTAGGCCAAGTTTTGCTTTTCATTTCTGAGGCTACTGACTACAAAGAGGCTGTTTTTTTCTATAAAAATTCCTTGTGAAAAAAGCTGATGACATCAGTACTGAAAATGATTTTTAAAACAGAACTCAAATAATATGGTCGCCAGGAAGTAGTTTTGAATAATATATAAAGAAAAAATGAATTAAGTCCAGAGGCTCCTCCATAGGTGCTGTCCCTGAGGTGCTGGCCCCAGAATGCCTCTAGAGAATGGGGGATGTCATTTAAGATAAACTTAGCTGCTGCTGACTGAGTACTGTGTCAGCTACCCTCAAGCCTCAGCTGATGATGGATCTGAACAGAGTCCTCAAATTGGACAGAAAAGTAAGCAGGCACCAAAGAAATTGAAATTGCCTGTGAGACACTTTTGTAAACCACAGCAACCCCGTTGGAAATCTGACTTATCACGCAATAGAAGGCTCACCAGAGCCTCCCTCCTCTCTTTCAATAAAATGATGTGACTAATCGCAAGGATAGAAACTCATTAAGTCTTTTAACCAGAATTTTTCTTTTTAATTACTGCAAGCTTATTTATTTGTTTTCTGTGGGCAGATTTTTGAAACTCAGTCATTTTCGTCTCCCCGCACTGATGAAAACCACCGTGGTGCATCTCTTCCGGAACTGTTTGATCCAAAGGAAGATAGGATTTGTCTACCTGTGCAACAGGAATTCACCATGGAAACAACAGAACTGAAGAAAAATAAGCAGAGGAAAGGAAAATTGCTGTGACTCCTCAGCACAGGTGGTCAGCCCTCTCCAGATACTTTGTTGTTGAACTAGATTTGTACTGTAAAATGAAAGGCTTTCTTATTTTAAGTTTGCTGACTTGAGAATAAATTTATTTCTTGGCACATTTAATTTTTCCAGACCTAATAATTTAAAAACAAGTGGTAAAATTAAAATAAAAGTTTTAGGTAACATAGGTAAATGTCAATACATGTCAAAAGCAGGCTCCCGAGACCTGGGTTTGTTGCTTAGTGGCATAGTGTTCAAATAGCAAGCCTTAAGGCTCTGGATGCTGTCACTAGCACCGGAAATAAACAAGACATGAGTCGTCAGATGTTATTACTGTCATTGCAAATCAAATTGTCAATGATAATCTGCTTAAAACTTGCCGTCCTTTAAGAAATACTTTAAAGTTACATCTTGTTCATTTATTTTGTGTGGTATAAGATGTACATGAATATGGGCGTCAGAAGCACCTTTGGGACTTGGTCGTTTCCCTCCTTCCACCACCTGAGTCCAGGAGCTCAAACAGGACATGGCTCCACCAGCGGCGCTATCTCGCAGCTCCACTCTTCCTTCCTCTTTCTTTACCCTTGAGACTTTCATACTCGTCTACCTTGAAATATGATCACATCCACCCCATTTTCTTTTCTAACTCCAACCCCTCATACTTCACCAATATCCTCTCTGCTTCTTGTCTTTCTTCTCCCTTTCTTTCTTTCTTTCTTTCTTTCTTTCTTTCTTTCTTTCTTTCTTTCTTTCTTTCTTTCCTTCCTTCCTTCCTTCCTTCTTTCTTTCTTTCTTTCCTTCCTTTCTTCCTTCTTCCTTTCTTTCTTCCATCCTTTCTTTCTTTCTTTCTTTCTTTCTTTCTTTCTTTCTTTCCTTTCTTTCTTTCTTTCTTTCTTTCTTTCCTTCCTTCCTTCCTTCCTTCCTTCTTTCTTTCTTTCTTTCCTTCCTTTCTTCCTTCTTCCTTTCTTTCTTCCATCCTTTCTTTCTTTCTTTCTTTCTTTCTTTCTTTCTTTCTTTCTTTCTTTCTTTCTCTCATAACTCAGTAACTCAAGTCTGTGCTGCCCATGTAAACTTGGGTGTGAGATCCTCTCCAACACAGAAAAACTGGTAAGAATGAAAATAGATGTTACCAAGATCTCATCGTCAGAGTTCTACTAATATTCAATTTTATTAATTAAAGTATGCATAATAATATAACACTTATTTCATAAACTATTCCTACCAAACACTAGTCAAGAACTTTGATTGTTCTATTAAATTTCATTTGAACTTTACCAACTCTTCTTAGGAAACCCTGGTGTCTACTGAGTGAAATTGCTGCAAAGTGCATCGTAACGTGTTCAAAGCATGAAAATGTCCCAGAAGGGACTGGCAGTGGCCACATCGGCATCTAGAAGCCATTTAAGGAATAACAAGAGCCCAGGGGCATGATGAAGGAAGAATAACACAGTGAAGCTAGGGCTGCAGAGAGCTTGCTGTTGCTAGGCCATCAAGAGTGAGTGTTTTAGACCCAGGGTGTATTATCTCTTCTTAGTGAAATGAGTTTATTACAGCATCTTTTCTAAATATATTTGCTAAAATGTTAAAGGATGAACTGATTGTGACATGGTTATTATATTTTCCTAACTTATGAGAAAAGCTGCACATGGTGCTATGTATCTGCAATCCTAACTACTGGGGAGGCTGAACCAGTAGAATCATAGGTTCGAAACCAGCCAAGACAATGCTGGTACATCCTTCCTCAAAATAAACCAACAAATAAGCAAACCCATAAACTGATTGGACTCAATTAAATTTTGAGACCATGTAAGAAGAATTAAAGTTCTTTAATCTCATGAAACATCTATAAATGTGTCTTTATTTTTCTCAAGGCAGCATCCGTTGAAGGAAAATGTTTTAAAAATGGGTTTCAAAGAACATAAGAGCTGGAGAAAGGGGAGGAGCGCTGAGAAACACTGTTTAATGATGAACTCTCAGCCGCCACGGTGACTGGCTCAATATCTGCACAAGATCAAGCCAAGCCAAACCCCAGCACGTAAGGGGAAGGGCTCATGCTATCTGGGGAGCTATTGCCAATCGGTGATTGTTGGAAGAGGGAGAACTGATTTTCTTTACGGATGCGCATCCTGGGAAGCTACCTGAGCGCCATAGAGGAACCACGCCTACCACATGTTCACTGCACTGAGTTGACTCAGTGAGTATAAAAACAAACAAACAAAAACACATGAAGTCAATAGAGAGGGGAACATGGTGGAGTGGGGGCCTGGTGGTAGAGAAGTGGAGCAGAAGGAACTTGGGGTAGATTTGACTCAAACACACTTTAGGACACTTTATGCTTTTCAAAAGAGTCATTAAGGATGATTAGACAGCTCTTGTTTAAAATATTGACTGAAAAACAACTTTATGTTATTATAATAGGATAGTATGGGAAGTTGCATTTCTAAATCTAAACACACAAATACACACACACACACACATATACACACTTTCTAATGCCTTGAAAAGAGCTAGATTGGTGATTCTAAAATGAAAAATTATCTTAATGAGTCTACAAATTTAGAAAGAGATTCTCCAGTTGTGTCTGATTTAACTAGATAGTTAAGTGTTCCAAAAATATATCTTTGAGTTCCTGCTGTGAAAATGTATATAATGTCACTTAAATTAAAATAACTTTTAGAGTTATATACATACTATGTGTCTTCCTGGTCACCTTTCTCTCTCGTTTCTGTATATAACCAACAGTTGGATGAGTATTGAAAAATTTTAACCATATTTCTTATTAAATTTAGTTGTTTATATAAAGGATAATCTAAATCTTTGAAATGTCTTACTCTTTTATGAATATTTCCTTTTTTGAATTTTAATTCTTTTAAATTAAGGTTTAGTAATAGCTGAATGATATGGTTTAGATGCTACTCTGGTAATGGCAGAAATAAAATACATTTTTTCAAATATTCTAATGTCCCTCTTCTTGGGTTTTATTTTAACTTAACAACACTGAAAATTAATCATCTCCAACCTTTAAAAACATGAAATTTTGAGACAAATGATTAGAGAAAAGATTCGAGTATGTGTTTAACAACATACAACTGATGCTGCCACTAAAACTGGGATCAGCAAGGGCAGGGTTTGGTCTGTGAGACAGTGATGGGGCATTTGAGATGGGTTACTGTAAAGGAGGAGTCCTACTCAACTTCTCCATCACAAGCCATCTCCAAGGCAAAGGGAAGCCATCTTTCTGAGGGTGGATGCTGTGTTTCAACAGGTCTTTGGCTGCATCCAATTTCATAATTTATTGCACCAGCTTGTTCCAAAGTTTTCAAATAGTCTCTTCCCTCATTGCTAATGAGTTGCAATGCCCTGGTTTTAGAAAGAAAAAAAAAAAAACACTTGCCCTGGTTTTAGAAATAAGCAAACAGGGAAGTTGTCACTCTTTTTAAATTGCATATGCTCCTCACCTTCCTTGTCCCCCAGGTTTCTCCCACTTTGAGAACCAGTTGACTACTCTTAAAGCACCACCCACATCACAGCCGTGTGCTGAAAACTCCACCAGAGGTGGTCTACCCAAGTTCTGGTACCTGGGACTGGGTGTGCTGAGCAGGAGACGGCCTCCCCAGCAAGGGCAAAGTCCCTTTAGTCCCAGCACCACACACAAACATCAATAAGAATAATAACTGTAAAAACGCTCATATAACAGTGGCCAAAGGTTAGGTCCCGAAATAGCCAATGATAGTGTTTTCTCCTGCAAAAGATTTCTAGGATTTAAGTCATCTTCTCAGAGACAAACGAAGAAATCCAGATTGGGCTCAAGATCTTGGCTCGGGAGAATATGGGGGCAGAACTTGAGAACTTGGGAACTATTAGCAACAACAACGGCCGCTCCTGCCATGGCCCTTCCATTGGCAGCCCAACACTGTTTAATCCCTCTCCCTTCTTCCCCATCCCCATCCAAAAGTAAAACCACAGAAAAGGCCATGAATGATGAGAGAGAGGGAGAGGCTGCAATTCTGCCAGACCGGAAACACTGTGGCTCAAGACTTCCTCGCTGCAGTCTGGGTTTTGTTTTCTCCCCCCACCCCCAGCACTTCCCTATTTACACTGTAAACTGGAATGGACTAGAATGTTCTCTGGAGGATTTTAACTGTCTCACAGGCTCTCTATTACTAAAGCCCACTTCCTTGTCATAAATGTAAGAAGCAATGAGATGACAGACTGTATGTCCTTAACCTTTGCCACCTTAAGGGACACTCTAGTGCTCTCCTCCCCCTCAACTCCTTGATGTCAGTAAAGCCAACTGTTCTAATCATACAGAAAAGGAACATCCTCCATAGTCATTATTGGGAGAGGCACAATTGAGTGGTCTAATTCTAGCCCTAAATTATTGTTATATGAAAAGAATAGGGAAGAAAGACCATTTTTGCCAAAGCCCTGAGTCCAAGCAAGAGATGACAGTATGCCTCTCTCTCTCTCTCTCTCTCTCTCTCTCTCTCTCTCTCTCTCTCTCTCTCTCTCTCTCTCTCACACACACACACACACACACACACACACACACACACACACACACACACTTGTTAACATGGTCCATGACTATTAATTTTGTCAGGAGTTTCTGACAGAAAATCAACACATCAGAGACAAGACTGCACACATTAATACTGGTCCCTCCCTGAAGCCTAAAGTACAACACAGCAGCCAATCTGATGGGAAAGCGGGAGCCCTGGGAGTGACATCACAGCTGTGCCATCACAGTTTGAGACCACTCTGCTATCTTCCTAGCTTTGTATTCAATAGCTCTCTGAGTTGAGTGCTCTATAGACTCAGGGAAAAGCAAATGAGTTTCTGAATGCACACAGCCTTTCTGATTCACTTAAAACAATGTACCTCCTCCTTTTATTCTTTTCTGATTTATTTCCAAAAGGTCAAGTTACTCACTGATTTAAGAAAAAAATTACATAATATTTATTAGGAAAAGTGATTGACGGTCTAAACAGATTAAAACTATTTAGTTAGAAATACATTTTCTTCCTACTAGGGGCTCAATTTAGCACTCACATTTAAGGGCTCTGACATGGCCTGTGAGCACTTGTGGAGATCTGCCTACTTTGCACCTAGAAGGTCCAGTGGCAGTGGTTATGGAAACGAGGCAGAGCTTTGATAACAGTGCGGTGATATTTAGGTATTGGAAACCTTAATGTCATCTGACAGGAGATGGCAGGTTTGGCTATGTTTCCATACATAGTCCCTGGCTGTCACTCACATCTCCATGACTGTCCTGCCCTGTTGCCATCTATGAGAATGAGGGATAAGAAATGTATAAGATTTTATGCTTACATTTTTTTTTAATTTTCAAGTCTATAATAGAATTACAACAGTCCTGTTTCTTTTCCTCTCTCCAGACCTGCCCGTTATACCCTTCCTCCCTCTCCTTCAAAGTCCTGCCTCTTCATTCACTGTTACTGCATGCATACATGTGTATGTATATACATATATTCCATATATGTACATACACATATATTCCTATCAGTCTTTATAATGTTACTTTGTGTATGTTTTCAGGGCTGACCATCTGGCACTGAACAACCAATTGGTGTGCTCTTCCCTGGGGCAGACCCCTCTCCTGGCCCCAGCTTTCCTCGGTTTCCTATAGGTCTCCATGTAGGGTTGAAGCCTAGTGAACTCTGCCCTGTCCACCCTGGTACGTTCATTGGTACTGTCCTTGCTCAGCTCATGCCGTTGGAACTTTCTGGGTGCAGCTTCAGACATTACTGGGAAACATTATCTCAAAGCAAGCTCTCTGATCCTCCAGGTCTTACATTCTTTCCATGCCCTCTTCTGCAAAGTTCCTTGAGCCTTAGGTGAGAGCGTGTCATGTAGATGTATCAATTGGGAGTACACTTTGAAACTGTGTTCTGTGGTTAGTTCTGGTTGTCTGTAGTGGTGTTCCCTGTTGCAAAGAGATGTTTCCTTAGTGAGGGAAACGTCTTACCTATGGGTACAAGCATAAATGCTCATAGACTGTTTTAAGGATCATGCTGGCTTAGTGAGTTAGTGATTACATTCTCTTACAATAGCCATGACTTCACTAGCACTAAGTAATTAGCATGCTTCCCTCTTGTTGGTTGGATCATAAGTCCAATTGAGATACAAGCTTTTGAAGTAGATCATGCACTAATGCTCCCAGAAGGCCTTGATAGCCGGCAGCCCCTGTCATGGGGAGACCTAGTCCCAGGCAGCTGTCCTCACTTGCATCCCACCTCTCTGATCTGTGGAGAGGAATTGTGTGTTAGCTTAGTGTATAGCGGAAAAGAAGGGCCAAAGGACCCAGTATTTTCTGAAATGATGGGAAACTACTATCTAATGAGTAGCTCAAGATGCCCAGTGTGATGTTTGATATTTAATTAAGACACTCATTGATCATTAATCCAAGTCACTCTACCATCCCTTGGTACCCATT
This sequence comes from Tokudaia tokunoshimensis, assembly GCA_036184795.1. NCBI lineage: Eukaryota > Metazoa > Chordata > Mammalia > Rodentia > Muridae > Tokudaia > Tokudaia tokunoshimensis. Next base: position 142,714,646 of record BTHU01000003.1, read on the forward strand.
GAGGTTTTTTTCTTGTTTTTACACAATGCACAGATGTTCACAACCTTTATGTAAAATGATGATGCACTTGTACATAACTGACATTATCCTCCCACGTAGCATACTTTAATCATCTCTAAAATCCTTTTTATAAAATTTACTTTTATGTTTTTATAATGTATGTGTATATACACATATGTGTAGATGTATACACATGAATATAGACTCCAGAAATCAATAGTAGATTTTCTCCATCTTTTTTTTTTTGAGATAGGGCCTATCATTGACTCATCTAACAGTTGGTCATAAGGCTAAGAAATCCTTCCATCTCCTCCTCCTGGCCCTGGGATTACAGGCACACACCATGACTCCCAACTGCTTACATGGTGCTAGGATTCTGAGTTCAGGTCCTCATGCTTGTGTGGCAGACACTTGACTGACAGAGACATCTCCTCAGTCCTTTCAAGACTCTTAATACAATGGAAATGCTGTGTGAGCCCTGTGATGCTGTATTCTTCAAGGAACTGTAAGAACAAAAGTCTGCATATGTGTCATACAGGTGCAATTCTAAAATATTTTCAATCTTGGTTCATCAAATCTGCAGATTCAGAAGAGCAGACACAGATACATTTTTGAGATTAGGATATGAAGCCTAAAGAAGGCAATGTTGCCAGCCTAAGCACAAAGAGCTGATATTTAAAAAAAAAAGAAAAAGAAAATGATACTCTATCCTGTGCTCCCAGAAGGCAAGCCACCGTATTCTTGCTTGCCCACTGGGCTGCCCATCCCCATGCCTGCGGTCACGTGCTGGGAAAGCAACTGAGACCTCAGGCGATGATCTCAGGATACATATTCAGAAGACTGCTCTGACTCCTCCGTTTGCTCTTGCTAATGAGTGGCCAGTACCGGCCTGTCCCCTCACCTCTTGCTGAAAAGACCTCTCTCAAAGGATGACCATCTTGATTCATCTGTTTCCCAAGCTGATTATTTGGCATATAACTGGTGCTTAGTTTATTTTTGTGGCACTCAATTGTGGACGACCACCTTCTATAATAAAAATATATGTGAATCTTTTACTAAGGTCTGGATTAAATAATTTGATAGCACTGGATGCATCTTTAATAACCATGTGATAAAATCTGGGCTTGATTTGAGAACCAAATTCTCCACGTAACTCTTATATTTCGCATGCATGCCATACCTTTGATTCCAAATTTGGTCAGAGTGCAAACACACGCTGAGGATGATGGGAGTACCTGGCCCAGAGGCCTCCGGGCCCCACAACCGGAAAGTGGCAGCAGGTTGTTGAACCGTATCTTTGGTTTGGCAGTGAAGTGTGCTACGCCCATTTCCTGATCTGCCCTCCTCGTTCACACAGGTTTCCTGCTCTTGGCAGTTTGGGTTTCCTCCTTTGCAACAGCTCTTCACAGCACACACCTGGGGAGGTGGAGGAGGAGATGCTACTGGCAGTGTAGCTGAATTGAAAAGATTATTTGTTTAGGGCGACAGAAAGAAAGGTAGAAAAAGAAAAGGAGAGGGAGGTGGTGAAGTGCTCACCAGCAATGACCTAGGCTTCCTGGATGAGGTTTGTGTTGTCAAGGGACAGAGGCAACACAACTCTGGACATGATCATGTGTGGTGTGTTTATGTGATACGGGATAGTGAGAATAGCCTGAGCCTTCTCACACCCAGGAAAGGCTACCCAGAAGCAAGCAGGTCTCAGGGTCTTTGCACATGCATGAAGTGCAGTTGTTTCATGTTACCTGGCTGGCTTCTTCTCGAAAGCTTCTCTGGTTTCCTCATTGATGTCATCACAACCTGTGTATCCTCTTCATTGTGCCTATCCTGACCAACAGCCCAAGTGTTGTCTCCTGCTAAAATGTATATTGTGCCCCAATGTCTGCTGCCAGGGACACTTTGCCCTTTTGAGGTTGTTGATTATCCACTTATTCTAGGGGATCTTCACTCAGACACCCCATGTTCTGCTTTTACTGTTTGGTTGGTTGGTTGGTTGGTTTTGAGAGCGGTCTCAGAATGTAGCCCAGACAGGCCTTGAACACATGCTCTTCCTGCCTCCAACTCCTTGGTGCTGGGTTTACAGTGTACCAACACTTTTGGCTTGGGAGTCTCATTTTTATTCAAAGACAAGCCTCAAAATTGGGCTACAAATCCTCCTTTCAGTTTCGCAAAGAGCAGTATGTTTCTTGTCAGAGCTTTTCATGCCACTCACCTGGCTGAGACATCAGCCTTTTGTGACCTCCTTACAAACTCTCTGCCTGGGGCCCCTGATTCATCCAGATTCAGTGGCCATCCATAGGAAAGTTCTCTCCGATGACTTTCATCCACCAGTCACTTCTAGCCGGCTTTCCTCCACACCATTTCCGTTTGCTTACCCACTTTGTTGTCCTGCATCTTCCTCATTCCGTTATAAGCTTCCTAGGGGTAGAGAGTTCACAAGTTTTATTTCTCAACACGTGCCTATGGTTTAGCACAATGCCTAGAACACAATCAAGGCTAAGTACAGTGCTGGATACAATGAATCGATCAATGATATTCAGTCACCTGCCAACATTTGGTTTCAGAGGAAATCTTACATGTTAGTAGCTGCAAACCACCCACATCATCTGATTTCTATCTACCTCTCTTAAAAAATAAATCAAAGTTCTACTCTGCCCAAAATGTTTCTCTTAATACACAGCCCAGTCACTTTCTCCTTCACAGGACCATTAGTCATCTCATTCCCAAAGGGGCTCTGAGCACTTACGGGAGCTAAGCACAAATCAGAAGATGCATTGACTGTGGTCCCTGACCTCAGGAAGGACTAAGACCTAAAGGATACTTTTAGACTTCGACTACAGTTCAAATGGCTCAAAGGGGGAGATGAATGAACTTAATTATAGCTTTATTGGCATTTCAAAATGTGTTTATTTCTCGTGCTATTCTCCCTATAATCTTACTACAACACTTTAAAAAGGGTCACCCTTCCAGGAGACGCCCCTGAGGATGATCCTTCCCAGCACAGCTTTGACTCTGACAAATGCTGCAGCTTCCCAGAACCCCTTATCCAATCTGTGCTCTGCTGATTCCTTCTATTTAAATGAGCCTCCCGAAGACCACACCTTCTGGGATTCAAATGCAAACATGCAAACAAACACCTTCTAAGCCAAAGCCTAAACTCTTTCAGCCAGCTATCTTTTTTTTTTTTTTTTTTTTTGGTTTTTTGAGACAGGGTTTCTCTGTGTAGCCCTGGCTGTCCTGGAACTCACTTTGTAGACCAGGCTGGCCTCGAACTCAGAAATCCTCCTGCCTCTGCCTCCCAAGTGCTGGGATTAAAGGCCTGTACCACCACTGCCCGGCTCAGCCAGCTATGTTAAGAAAGGGACTTTCTTCCCCTGTTTCAAATAACTGTTTCTCCCTAGAAACTTGTGGTCATATTTATAGTTGTGTTCTCATTAATTTGAATCAAATTTTCAATCAAACTTAGATTCTTTACTTTTTCCCTCTGTTTCATCCAGCACTCCTAATCCGGCAGGTAGGTCATTATATTTAAGTAGGAAAACAGGCAGCTAAAATACAGGAAATGCAGCCTGTTACTGTACTGTGTGCTTGCTGCTGCTGGCTGAGTCTGCATGCCTTTTCTCTCTTAAGAGAGCAGAGCGGGCAGCTTTGGCACAGGCACTGTGCTACCAATTTCCCTCATTTCCAGAAGCACTACCCTTTGCAAAGTGCTTTCTTATCACCCTCCAGCACAGGTTATAGCACCTTTAGCCTCTTCATTTCCACTCTCTGTATGAGTGTCAAGATTTCAGTTCCCTGGAAGAGGTAACCTCCAGGTCATTCCTGCTCACTCGCTCTTTGACTTGAGTTTCCAGAGAAATCATCTACCACCTAAAAGTGTCACTCTGTACTGAGTCTCCTTCTGGAGTCTATCCTCAAGTCTTTTCCTCTGAGAGAAGTCTGGATTCCAAGTGCTCGCCACCAGTCTGGTACTATAGCATCACCCCAGGCAGTGGTCCCACACCTCTGTAGTAGACTCCTCAAGGATGACATGGGGGACCTCAATCTGCAAACCACCTTTCGATGGTAACTGCAGATGGTACGTGACTGTGCACAAGTGCTGTCTCAAGCAGGAATCTGTCTCAAGCAGAGACTCCTGTGCTTGGTAAGAATGAGTGGCTTCCTGTTTGAACCACAGTGAAAGCTAAACCCCTGCCTCCACCTGTCACACCCTATTGTAGGACACCTCCAACTCTGTTGCATGTGTGTATGCTATTCTAGGCATACAGGCCTCTCTGACTCAGAAGCAATGTCCGCCACTGGAGCCTCAGTTCACCGAGACAGTGAGATTGGTCCAGAATAGACGTTTATGCTTCACAGTTCCAGGGTCTGCGAAGTCTGAGATGGAAGTTTCTCCAGATTTGTTTGTCTAATGAAGATGGTGCCTTCAATGTGTCTTCCAGGAGAGAAGAGTGCCCTCATCATTTACAAAGGTGGGGGGGATAAGAGAGCCTCTTCCTAAAGGGCTTCAGTCATATTTACGATGAGAGGGTCCTTTATGGATTGTCACCTTGTAAAGCCCCCAGTCACATTTGCCATCAGGATTCAATATCTCCGTCTTGAGGGCCACATTGCAGCCATGGGTGACTTGCTTGTGTGTCCTCTCCCCTCACACGGCTTCCTCCTTCTCATGGTCCAGATTGGACTTCAAAGGTCATCTCCGTCCTTGAGCAACATCTGTTTTCACTCACTGTGACATTCCCCCCGTGGCTATGTCCACAGCTCTCATGAGTGTGAGAAGCGAAATCTTAGTGTATAGATTGTGGAGCAGCCCCCTCCCTGTGAACATCAGCAGCACACGATTAGGCCCACCTCACTGCTCTCCTAGCATCGAGTACAGAACCTGGCACATGGCTGGCATCTGTCCATTCATTCCACAAACCCTGTTTTATCCCCACTTCTGCGTGTCACCAACTGCCCTGGGCATCTTTCTGCTATCAACAGAGCCAAAGACTTCCTGTTCTAAATCTGCTTTGTAGTTTTTGGGGAAGGGAGGTGGGTAGTATTTAAGAATTTTCTAATTGACGAGTAAATATATACAATGTCAAATGGTAATAAAAGGTCTAAGAAATGAAACAGAACACAGGAGTAGAAGTTGTCTACAAGAATGATTAATTTGCTGTTGTCTCCCTAGAATTTTAGATGTGTTTCTTGATCCCGCTTTCAACGGTTTATCATAGCTCTGCATTCACGTGTTGTTCTTCACACAATTTTAATTGGCTCTGAGTTCTAAGTTTCTCATGGTGTTACATGGATCATTCTTTGTACCTGGTACTCAGCGATCAGATAAACCAGTGTCTGAGAGCCACCACCAAGAAGAAGGTGCCAAGAGCCTGAAGGGAGAGGACACAGGGTTAGGACCACACACTTGCAATCTGTTAGTGACAGCTGTGGCTTGAATGTGAAACGCCCCCCATGAGCTCACGGGTTTGAACACTTGTCCTGGCTGTTGCTGATGTTTATGGAAGGCTGTGGAGCCTTTATAGAGGACATGAGTGACCATGGATAGGCCTTAAAGTTGCATAGACCAGCTCCTCTTTATGTGCCCTCTCTCCTTCCTGACTGGAAGGAATAGGACCAGGTACTCACACTGCATCCTTTTGTAAACTTGAGCCAAAATAAACTCTGCCTTTATTGCTTCTTGCCAAGTTATTTCTTGAGCAACAAGAAAAGTAATGTGGGGACTTAGACAGGGGTTTGTGCTGGGTAGCAGGGAGACAGGAGAATCCTACCTAGATGTAGATAACCTATCATCTACTACAATATGTTTGTCTTTCTAAAACATGATTTAATAAGATGTCAGACATCATTTATGAAACAGTTCAGACATCAGTGGTCAGATAACTATCTTCATGACTGTTTTTCCTATAGGACTTGGAATGAGTGCTGGGTCACTGGAAAGATATGAGTTAAGACTAAAATGGCTGTACTCTTGTCATGCTTAATCCTGATGTGTAAGAGGATTCATTGGAGCAATTAAATAAAATAGCCAACAAACTAGGGAACGTTTATATTTCTTGTATATAAAAGCTCAGGAGAAATTTCTTAGTTCTTCAATCTTTCAAATGGAGAGTCAAAGCTGTATTGGTGTCTCATAGCATCAATTGACAGAAGGAGCCCTCGAGGCGCCACACATTTTTAACCTGTGACATCATTTCTAACCGGCCACACCATCCTCCAAGTCCGGGCCCTCTGTCTGCTCAGCCCACAGCACGCGGGGTGGTGCTCAACAGTCCTCCATGAGCCTTATTCTGTGTTTATACAAATAAAGAAGACATGTGATGCACACTGAACACTGACATCAGATCCTATGTTACAGAATGCTGTCACAGAGAAAGTTCTGAGTAATTTTTTTAGCTAATCTGGGTTCTCACCACCTATCTACACACTGAGACCGCATCCAATTTTTCTGCTGAAACTCGTGGTTCATTAGAGTTTTTCTTCTCGAAGATATCAAATGTCTTTCTCAGATAGGCAAAAGCAAGCACCTTTCCCCCCTCCTGCCTCTGATACATTGCAGCATTACAAACAACGAAATGCTATCATCCCATTTTTTGTTTTAAAAGAATTGGTTACTAAGTTGTTTCTCCTCTTCATAGGGAAATTGCAGATAAAGAAAATAATGAAACCTGATACTATGCCCATATCAGAGATATTAAAAGGGGAATTAAGTTTTTCTCAAAAAAATTGGATAGTAAGAAAGTCCTTTAGGAGAATAAATACTTCATTAGCAGCTAGGGGTTCCATTTCTTTTCAAAAACTTGTCTCATATGCCTAGAGGAACAAGCAAGGGCATTTCTCTATTAATGAATATCATGACTATTGTCAAAGAGTGGAGAAAGAAAAGATGATTATACTACATATTGTACAAGATATGCAAGACCTATTTTCATGAATGTCTTTATTTTTGCCTAGGTGTGTGTGTATGGCGTGTTGGGTGAGGGTGAGAAGCATTCCTGTGTGTGGAGGACCGTGGTTGACATTGGGTCTCTTTCTCCACCTTACACACTAAAGCAGGTCACTCATTCTTTTTGCTAGTATGGGTCACCAGCTTACTCCACAGCATTCCATGTCTCAGTGTACTCCACCCTAGGATGACAGACAGGCAGCCACCATGCCCATTTGGCTTTTTCATGGGTTACAGGGCTTTGACTCTGATCCTCACAATCTCCTGTCAAGTGGTTTATTCACTGACCTATTTACCCAGTCCAAGATTTTTTTCCACATGTAATTTGTATTGAGATGTAGTTTTTCTACATGAAATGGGTCCCTGTTGCAGCGTTAATTCTTAATCTTGCCTTTAGAATGGCTTAAATTGGCCATTATTGTCTTCCCATGCCTGTCTCTAGTTTTCTATATACAAAAACAGGAAGAGAGAAGAAAACAATTGTCAGTTTGAATGTATCCATTGTGTTTCAAATATCTGATAACAGAGACATCTGTTGGTCTCTCACTATATATCATATAATATACATATAATTTTATCTAAATATATACATATATATATATAATATCACTCACTATAGTGGGTGGAACTCATTATGTCTCTGTTGTGTGAAGATTAGAGTTTTTATATGTGTCATGAGGTCATCTCTCCAACACTTCTGATATGGTGTCCCTTTGATTGACAACTGATTTGGTAGGTGTGATCTGTCACCTGGAAGGTTTATCTCTTTGTAAAATAAAAGACAATCGATGTAAATATGTCATCTATGTGGGAAGTAGCATGGTATCACTTTTGTTTTGGACAATAAAAGGGTTTCCATGTTGTGCGGCCTGTGTTATGTCTGAGCTGCCTCAAAATGGGATCTTTTGGAATGCTTGGCCAATACACAAAGGCTTCCATTATCCACACATTTTTGAGAAGCCATGTTCACAGACCACATCTTGTTTGCTGTGCCTCTGAAAAGAAGGTCTTCATGAGGAACACAATTGCCAAGAATCGTCCACATGTTGGAGGTGTTAATAAGTACAGGTGTTTGAATAGACAGCCACTCAGATGCAGTCAGTTATTTCTGCTAGTCTGTAGGGAGCACACATGTGGAATGAAATCGAATCAAACCAGATTGGAATGCTGTGACAGTGAGATATAACAAAAGGTTAGGCTGGCCTTAGAAAGCAGGAGCACATAACAAGTGATTTATGAATGGCAGCTTCCATGCAACCTTGAATTACAATGAATGCAGAACTGGCTATTAAAAACGTACAGTGCTTAATAAAACTGCATCTGATTAAAATGAAGATTTGGGGGATTATGCCTAATGGATCAGGGATAATCGTTCTAATACAGAGAAGTGGGATTTTTTTTATTTGATTTATAATACCCACTCTTTGAGGGACTCTCCAGGCATATGTATAGCAGACCATCAGAATTCAAATGGGTAAAGTAGTTGAGAGTCCACATCCATTTATATCAGAAAATCCTGATTTAACACAGGAGCTTTCTCCCATGCCCTGAGGGAAAACACATTTAGAATTTTCTGAATCAAAAGAAAGCAAAATTCCAAGGATTTGAATTTCCTTATAAAACTATAATGTCTGAGTTTTCTGAAAGAAACAGAGACGATGTGCTAGCTTCACAGCTCTGTGTTGCAAATGTGTGTGGAGGCCAGGAGACAACCACGGGTCTCCCCTTTGTTTCATGGAAACAGGGTCTCTCTCTGGCCTGGGGCTCACTGGTCTGGTTAGACTGACTGGCCACTGACCCCTGAGGGACTGCCTGTTTCTGCCTCCCCAGAACTGGACCCCATGCCTACAGCACCGCACCCATCCTCATTCCAAAGGTTCTGTGGACAAAGCTCAGTTTCCCATGCTTTTGCCACTTACCAACTGAGCTAACTCCAAAGCAATAGCTCCACCATCCTTCTCCATTTTAATTGTCAATGTTCTTAAAATGAAGTGTTTTATAAAACTGTAAATTGTGTGGGCAGACTTGAAAAGGGTTATATCAGACTAGAAAGATGTCAGAGATGATAGACTGGGAAAAATAGAAGTAATTATGTACTAATGATGATTTCAACTTTTCTTAACACTCAGCATGTCATTATATATATATATGGAAAATTTGTCTCCACTTTACAAATAACCCTGTCCAACCCTTCACTCTCCTATATCCTCCACCTGACACTCTCCATCCCTCCTCCCCACAGGGCTTATTAAACACACTCAGAAGCTAGAAATAGCACACCAAAGAGAGTGTACAAGTTAAGAGAATAACCTTATTTGAAAAATGCATCTGCATTAATATCAGTATATATGTGAAAATGTTTATCTTTAATAATAACTCAAGATATGTAAAACAGGTGAGCTACCATTTCAGAATCACATTAATTTTAAAACTTTATAGCTAGGGTGTGCAAAACATAAGCAGAATCTTTGTGCTATACCCTGGTAAATCATGAATTGACATAACCTTTTACTGGCAATATGGACAAATTTTTATTTGTGTATATGCATTTATAAGTATAAGTGTTTATATGCTTATATATATGAAATTATACAGCATTGTTTTTCTGAGAAAAATATCTTTATGTGATATCTACATGAAAAATGAATATATGCAGTGAATAAAGAACTAACACACACACACACACACACACACACACACACACACTCCCCTAGCGGTTCCTTTAGAAGTTGGAATTGTCTGAAGCATTACATTATGTCATTTTTACATGGTAAAATTAAGGTTAATTTTACCTTTTGCATATGTGTGTTTAAAATTTTTCAAATTAAATATATAAGCACATAAACCATATTATGTCTTTGGGATACACACACACATGCACACGCACACGCACACACACACACACACACACACACACACTCATAAAATTGGGGTTTTAATAGATACACTTTTGTTCCTGGATCCACCACTTGGCATCTTAGATTTCCTCCATCTTTGTGTCCTCGGCCATAAAATGGAATGAGCATGGGTGTTACTCATAAGGCTTCTGATCTCATTCCAAGTCTTGGTGTGTGTAAGGAGTCAGGTTCCTAGAGCAGTGGGGTCTTTGTCTCCCCTGTGCTCTGAGAAATTCAACTTGTTCTTCCTCCACTCCAGGCAGGCTTTCTTCCTTTGTTCTGTTTCTTCCCTAAAGAACTCCCTCCTGGGTCTCCACTCCTGCACTTCCTCCCCTCAAGCCTCCATACTTAGTCTCTAGTCTCCCTGAAATTCCATGCAGGCCAAAATTCAAAGCTAGGCCAACTGCTACTACCCTTATCTATCCTTCACTTTCTAACCACATCCCTCCTTGTGTTTATTCCTGGTGGAGGACCCAGACACCTTGATATCCCCAGAGGAACTCATTTCTCTATGGTATTTATAAAACTGATAAAAAGTATCACCTTAAAAGTTTATATAGAAAGCACCCATGTGACCACAGAAATGCTATGCTTTAGTGCCAAGACTCTCTCAGGAGGTCAGGGAGGAAACTCTAGTTTCCCAGTTTCCCTTAAACTCATTACTCTGACAATTTTACTGTGAACCAGAGAATCCAAGCCCCACCCATCACCCCTTCTGTATTCTCACAGAGATTGCCACCGTCCTTGACACTGCACAGAGAAGCCCTGTGAAGTCAGCTAGCAGGGACATGAGAAATATGTACTCTTTCAAATGAACAGAATTCAAATCATCTGTCTTTCTGGCAAAGAATGTACTCTAGGATTGATTGTTCTGCCAAGATTTACATCAACAGTGTGTGTGTGTGTGTGTGTGTGTGTGTCGTGTGTTTAATTTTCAGTAATGGAGGTGAAGAGACATATGTATTTACCTCCTGACTATAGTAGAGACAGTACCCAGGAATAAAGAAACAGCTTCTTCTATGAAACCTGGGTCATTAAGACAATGCTGCTCATAATTTTTGCCCTATATGTCCTTTAAAGGTATTCAGTCTACCTTCCATTTAGTTAGCTTCCAGTATTTTGCAAACCACTTTCAAATATATCACCTCATTCAAGGAAAAGAAATGCATATTCTATTAGGGCCACTCCTGAGAGAAAATAAAATGTCAAATAAATGAAAAGTATTCCTAGGCCAAGTAACTCAGGGGATTGCTCTATCGAAATAGCAAACTAGTTCATGAAAAAGAAGGCAAGGAAAATGAATAAATGAAATAAAATCATCAGGACTGGCACAAGAACAAAATATATGGGGCTGACTGACTTTTTTTCATTATGTTCATGACTCACAGATTGTAATTTGCTCTATTTTGTCAAGGTTGGAAATAAGATGATAAATAGCTATCCTGGCTCTCCCTGGTACCACATAGAATTTCAATGCTTCATCCTTTTAGGCAGTAAATAAGTACAGATACAAAATATATGTATATATATATACATATATAATTTAATATGTGTATACATAGTAACTATAGACATACACTACTTGATAATGCAATGACTATCTTTTTAGACCTCTGACCTCATCCCACCACCTGACATAACACCCATCACCTTTACTTCTGTTTGCCTTCTTCTCCAACCAGGCCAGTGTCCCCTCTTGGACACAGGTGAATGCATGTGTACTGTTGACTCTAGGTTCTTGGCTCTCACCATTGTTTGTAATTAAAAGCTGCATTTCTCTCTTCAAGGACTTTCCACAAATACTCTGAATTTCAATGCTCTCTCCTTGTCTCTATCTATTTAAAAATTCCTGAATAAGAATCAACAATATACAAGACATCCTTCTTGGGCAGTGCGAATAGGGCCTTAAAGACATCTCAAGAGTTCTCCAGACTTGTGTTCTAGGTGGAAAGAAGGAGTGGGGGTGGGGGTAGAGTATACAGATGTTGCTGAGCACTGTGAGATCTGTAACAGGGTGAGAGAGAGACGTGCATGCCTTGAGTATTAATAACTGGGCATAGAAGGAGAGGTTCCCTGAGGGGGTCTGAACTAAAACGGGTGGGAGGATGTGGAGAAAGGGCAATTCCCATGCATTCCCATTCTCCTTATGAGGAGCAATGTGGTGCTTCCTCAGAGAGCCAAGAGCAGGGCCGTGTGCTCCGCCCATCCAAGGGAAGCAAGATCACGTGTAGAAGGTATCACTTCATGCCTGTTTTCATTGCAACTCCTTTCACAATAGCTAAGATAAGCCAGTCTAGGTGCCTATTAGCAAACAAAACATAGTATACACACCTAATGGAATTCAATGATATTCACTCAATAAGAAAAAAAGGAAAATGAGAGAGCCGTTTGCAGTAAAGTGGAGAGAACTGGTGGATTGCATGTTAAGTGAAAAGGGACAGACGCAGAAAGCTTAGGCACCATGTGTTCTGTCTCTCATATCTGAAAGTAAAAAAAAAAAATCCAGTCTAAATGCAGAATAGTGATTTACTAGAGCTGGGAGGGGTAGGGCAGGACAAAGGAGCAGCTGAGTGATTTCATTCATGAGCACTGTGCACATAACAGAAATATGACACGGAACCCACTAATATGTACAATTAACATGATAACCAGAAATCAAAGACAGTATATTTCAGAAGGAAACAGCAGCCCTGCAAAGATGGGAATTAAGCGTCTGAGGCAGAAGGAGCCCAGCTTCTCTGGACCCTAAGGGGGGCAGAGCACAGCAGCCTCCAGGAGCAAGAAGAAGCCCTGTGACAGGGCACTGTGAGCAAGAAGCAGCAAGGCACAGGTGGCACTGGGAAGCAGGCAAGGGTCAGATGGCCTGCATCTTTCTTTTTTCTCTGTGTACTCTACAACCCTGGGGACTGCCAATCCCCTTTCTTCTAAAATCTAGAAAGAGGAGCTACCCTGAGCTAAACCCTTGCGGGCCAAGCTGACATTAGGAGTGATTTGAAAAGGTTTTAAAAAAAAATACCCAAATTCAAATACAGCAATGAATGTGATTAATAGTTTTTGAAAACTTGGTTTGGCTTAGCTACAGCCTGGAGAGTGGACTATGGTGACCCAAAGTTGGAAGAAAGAAAACAGAGTCATTTCAAAAGGATATAAACATGATCTTCACTGAACTTGTGTGGTTGGGGTAGAGAGGGAGACAGGTTTACCCACTATGACTCTGGGTAAATTAGGTAGAAAGAGAACGAAGCTCAACTTCATTGTCTCTTGTGTCCTAACAAAGCTATAGCACATAGGTTGGGTTCCCATGCCCTTTCAGCTGCACTAGAATTGCTTGGGAGCAGAAATCAGCAACACACTGTGGTGTGTGTGAAAATGAGCACACAGGGGGCCTTACCGGTCACCATTTCTACTTCTTTTGTGAGGCTGAAAATCATCCAATCTAATCCAACCAGTCACTGCAGTGCACCGTGCCTCCCACTCTGTTTCTGCATCCTGACATCTGCCCTTTACTGCCTACTGAGTATCTCATCGCCTAATCACCCTGTGACTTGGCAATCCTCTCTGGCGGTCCAGTGCCTGCTGTGGTGAGAATGCCCTCTTCCTCCCTCTGCATAGCTTAGCACCCGTGATCCCTGCGCTGTACTCACTCCTGCCCAAGTTGGGTAATGGGCAGGCATGAGAAACCTCACAGTTCAGTGTGCGACTGAGAACTAGGTGGGAGAATCTTGCACCATCAGGAGATCCAAGCACCCAAACCCACACAGACCGGTTTCTCCCCTTTACAGCTGAGCTCTCCAAAGGCTGAATGGGGGTGGATGGGGTGGGGATCTACCTGCTTTCCTGGCAATTTCTCTCCAAATCCTGTGGCCAGTATGCTTCAAGTTCCAGGTAAGGAATCTGTAGTGTTTCCTTGAAAAGTGACAAAATCATTTGACCTCCTGTGTAGAAATGACATCTCCAGGGCTGGAGAGATGGCTCAGCCATTAAAGGCTAGGCTCACAATCAAAAATGTAAGAAATGACATCTCCTGTGTAGAGATGACATCTTTTATCTCCCACCCTATCCTCACAAACAAATATCTTTAGTCTGTTTTGTTTTCAGTAAACACACATCAAATGATCACCAGTACATGCATGGCCTGGTGTGATCTTAGTGATACAGTTCCTGCTGGCCAGATCTTTGAAGAAAATATCTGAAGTAAACTGAAACCACACCAGATACACATCTGTACACTGGCAGCTTGAGATCAGAGAGGTGATCATGCTGACTAGAGAAAGAAGAAAGAAGATCACACTTCTCCCTCTCAAAGTGGGAAAATAAGTAGCATTTAGATTGGCTGTGATGCCTGCCTAGTGAAAGTGTGGAAGGAGCAAGCTTGAGGGAGTGTTCTCTGGAGGAGGCATTCTATGGCACTGGAACTCCAGGCTGAGTGTGAAGTCATTCTTGGCTAAAGACCTAGAGCAGGGAGAGAAATACTAAAAGTAGCTGGTGTGGCTGAATCCTGAGTCCCTGCTCCAGAAACCTCCAGGGTGTGCTGGAGCTTCCTAGGAGCTTACAGAAAAGGGAGTGCCAAGTCCCACATCTCTGTGGGAGAGAAGGTTCCTATGTGGCTTCTCCCTGCTCAGGAGGTCCCTGTAGAGGGAAAGGCAGGTTGACAGTGTAGTGCTCAGGCTTTGGATGACAACAGGCCCGTCCTGACCAACGGGAAGATGCTTCTTTCATTGTCTGAGGGACTTCCCATGAGGTTGGCTCAGACTCCCCAAGCACCATCTCCACACCACCCCGGTGGAGACAGTAGGAGAAGGGGAAGACTCACCCTGTCCATTCTTTCTTTCTCCTTTCACCTTGTATTCTCTATAAACAGGCCGCAGATGCCCCTCTCACAGGATTTCCCACAGGACCTAGAGAAACAGAACTGGGGAACCCAGAGCTTGACCAACCCTGGACTCTCTTGGGGCAGGGTTCCGGGGTGGGGTGGTGGGGGTGAGGTGGGGTAGTGGTGGTGGAGGGAGTAAGCAACTGAAAACTAGGCAGTTCCATGTCAGTAAGGCAGGAGAGTGAAAGGGAAGGGAGAAGCAGAGGCCAGCCTGGTCTACAGAGTGAGTTCCAGGACAGTCAGGGCTACACAGAGAAACCCTGTCTTAAAACAAAGTTTTATTTGATAGTCTCCAACATTCTTTTGTGAAATAACTTTAGTCTTTCTGCTAATATTTCCACATAAGAAATCACAGTTTCATAATAGTAGTTATTTTTTGCTCAAAGTAACTATTTTTTAAAAATGTTCTTTTCTCAACTCAAAATATTTTAATGTTTAAGAAGGGTAGAGTAAATATGATACATAGGCCTGTTCATAATTTCCAAATAGCCCTTTTTTTAAAAAAAAAATAAGGATCCCTTCAATTCTTAACTTAAACATAATTAAAGTAAAATTCCTATTCTGATACTCTGCCCCCACTTACTCTACTAAGCACAAACCCATCATCATATCAATAAAGATTTCATCATTTTATAGATGAGATGTATTTAGTACAAGTTTTGAATTTATTTAATGAGAAAAAATTTTAAGATTTAAGAGAAACTACTTGTGGCTGTGCTAACCCTTTGATCACCAAATTGAGGATGCTTTGAAATCCATAATAACGTGATAGCAGTTGTATTTGTGTGTGTGGCTGTGGAATTATTTTTAAAACTAAGCATCCCTCGGGAGTCCTCTTACATTATGCATGTAAAGTGGAGTCATCTCTAGTTTTTCTCTCTGCATCCTGTGAAACCCTTTTGTTTATAATAGGCCTTTTGAAGTTGAGGAACGCTTTGCAGATGAAGAAGGCAGCACTGTCTTGTCTGTCCACACTGGGCAATAAATAGGCGAGCTGTTCATTTGATCAGTAACTGTCACTCTGAAATAATTTCCCCTAAGTCCAGATTCTTGAAGTTATTGGGAGGGGGTGGGGGACAACAGCCAATTCTCACAAAATTTATACACATGTGGGAAACTGAAAGGCTCCTCTTGGCCTTCCAAGAGGAAATTCACATTCCTCGGTTTAGTGTATGAGGCCCTTCAAAATCCACATCATGAGAAGATCATTTTGTTTACCCTTGGTTTTGCTTGAGAATCCCTGCACACATTGACAAACAATGGTCGTATTGAAGAAGCCACTATGGCATTCCGATCTTTATACCTTTAGCTTCTTTCAGAGTGGGAGTCAGTAAAACTGCTACAGATGTCTGCCATGAGAACTTCCGGGAAGATGAAGACTTTCTTCATGCAGAATTACTCTTCCTCCTTCCTCTTGGCTTGACTACAGATATGAGACCAGAAACTTAGGTGACCATATTGCCACCATGAGCAAGGCCAGCCAAGAGAACTATGAGGATGACAGGACATAGGCCCTCACACCTGCTAGCCAATGAGCCAGCTCCCAGGCCAGGACACAGGCCCTGACACCAGTAGCCAGTGAGTGAGCTGACAGCCTCCTGGAGGTAGATTTTCTTTCTATTTGAGGAAGACCAACCCTCAAATGTTAACACTCCACTGTTATTCCCTTCCTGTCATGTGGAACAGGATGTATTTCTAAGGACACTGATTTCCCAGGCCTGTATCTAGTTCTTCAAGCGGCACCAGCTTACGAACAGGGTGTTCCACAATCATCTCAAAAATCATGTTACTACAATCCTACTCACCAAAAGACATGTCAGAAACATACCTCAGCCAGTCCCATCTGCCCCTCTGCTCACCTCCTCTTCTCAGCGCTAGCCTGCTGTTTACCAGCTAGGGCAAGAAATTCCCAGGGAAAGTATCCAATGGGTACCTTCCAAAAACTCCTTCCCTTCCCATGCGACCTGAAGATATCACCTCAGTCTGTGTTTGACTTTCCTTTGAGGAAGTTTCCTTTGCTTGCAAAGTAGAGTTGAGCTTCTTTCCATCCTCAGTCTCAAATAGGTCAAAGAAATTCAATGTAGCTGGTTCCAGTCTAACGGACACAGTCACAAGGACAATTAAAAGGTTAAATGCTTTTGATCTACCAACTCTCCTTCTAGAATGTTATGTGAGAGAGCTATGGTACAAATAATCAAAGGTGTCTGTACCGGTACACACTTCAGACACAGAGCAGGGAGGACTGGAGTTGCATCTGACTGGCAAGCCTTTCTTGGGAACTAGCTCTCACAGTACCAGATGGTGCTGCGCAAGCTGTTCGGGGAGGAAAGTCGATCAATGCCTACCTAGCTGCAAAGCCTGTGAACGTCAGCAATGACCAGGATGAAGAGATATCCTGAAAGGCACAGAGAATTTGCAGATCACTCGGGGGCAGGTTCTAACCTAGAACAGATGGAGCCTGGTTATATAGAGATCAGTTCAAAAGCACATTTCTGCTGAATTAGAAGGAAGGAAATATTCCACTACTGTTACTAAGTGAGCAAGAGTTCAAAAGAATATTCAAAAATTGTTGAATAATGATTTCTGGGACAATACATAGACTAGCTTAGCATTTTAGAACAGGAATTTGCCCCTATTCTGGAAAGTTCTATTTTTAAAAAGAAATGTAGGAGTAGAAATAATAAATCAAATAACTTAAATGATACAAACATCTTCCTCATAGCTTTAATTTTCTCTGTTACATTAATGTATAGTTATGCATAAAATATATAAAATTATCCTAAGGGGGTAAAGTTACACATAAAGCTCATTATACCATGAAACAGTAACTGTTTTAATACTGTTACCTTCTCATCCCTCATTTTCCTGGTCACTTTCTTGGTTTAAATGCAGTTTATTTTTTCCATTTGACATATATTAATTTATGAGAACATGTGTAAGTTTCCTCCTAATATTTTTTTCTTATTATAAAAATCCCCAGTGCATGGAGTAGTGGGGTTTGGGAGGTTATGAGTTCACTAACACCAAAAGTGAACTCAAAAGGTTATATTTACTATACATCTGTGCATACATATGCACATACACATATACATATCCATTTATGTAGCAATAATAATAATTTTTAGAAGGTTACCAACTTGAGAGAACATGGAAAGAGTTAAAGGGAGGTACCTGGGAGGAGGGAGAGGAAGGAAATGGAAGAGGGAAAGTGGTATTCTAATTTTATTTCAATTAAAAACTTCTACAAATTTAAATATTAAAAAGAAGCATAGTCAAAACTGGAAAGATAACTCAATCAAAGTACCTGGTGTAAAAACATGAGGACTCATGTTCAACCCTCAGAACCCATGTGTATATTAAACAAACAAACAAACAAACGAATAAACAATCCTGACCTGGTGGCATGTGTGTGTTCTCCCAGTATTGGGGAAAAAGAGGCAGGGGGAATTCCTGTGGCTCACTGGACAGTCAGTCTACCCTAATCAATGAGTTCCAGGCCAAGTAGAGATCCTATACAAACATACAACGTAGATGGTAGGCAAGGAATGACATGCAAAGTTGGCCTCTGATATCACATGCAATTGCACACACATCAAAGAAGTATAACCATAGAAATCACAGTTATATGCTTAAATAAAGGTGTTCTGATTTTTAGAAAATCTTTCCATGCTACCAATTGTGATTTAATAAGAAAATGCACTTGGATTTATTTATTTATTTATTTACTTATTATTTCCCAGCACTCCTCAGGGGAGCATGATTTGCATTCGTCTGGTTCCTTACTCTTTTGCACAAAGCATGGAATGCAGCTTGAAGAAAACTGAGTCAAATATGTGAGTACTTGCTGCACTGACCTGAAGAGGCGTCATTCTGGGATCCCTGGCTTGAGGCAGACCAATCTGTAAGCGATGTTATTAAGATGCTTAGCAAAGACACAGGCCAGGACTTACCTAGAACAGCTGCAGATCCACCAAACAGGCACAGCTTGGCTGCAATGCACAGTGTAACTTTTAATGTAGACAATATCTCTGAAATTACACATTAGCAAACTGGCATGTTTCTCGTGTCGCATGGATGTGCACCATCTTTACATATTTCTCTGGTTCTTATTGGGTATCAGATAATAGTAGAAGTTCTTTTAGCATTAAGATAATATAGTGAAATACCATGTTTTAACTACGAAAATGTTATTACCTCTCTATAGCGTATTTACAATATAGAAGTCCACGTTAAATTCTTCCCATATATTGACTTGGTTTAATAGTCTTAGAACCTATGTGGAAAACGCTTCTGCTGGCCCACAGTCACACACGACCCACCCCCTCCCAAGTATACAGCACCATCAGAGAGCCAGGAGAGAGCATTATCCAGACGAACAGGAAAACAGAGGCCCTTTGTGCTAGAGTCATACATCCTCTGCGATACAGGAAATCAAGGGTGATTCGCAATTAACGCCCTCTGTCCTTTAGTTCCAAGTAACTTAAGTCACAAGAGAAAAAAATTACCACATAGTTAGGTAAATGGGGTAACAATACAACATTTTTAACCAACAAAGATGTAACAGGAGGAGGTGAAAACACGCCCTAGGTACTCCAAAGGCACAGACGGGCAGAGTGAGATACCCTCAGTCTGTGCTGCAGGCTTACTGGGCCAGCACACACCTCCTTGTCCAGGAGCAGACTCAACTCTGTAACTGACGAAAAGAAAGAGCAAATCTGAAAAGAGAGGAGGAGGGAGCAAGCTGTCTGTGCTCTGGTTTCCCTTTCAACTCAACAATCCTGTAAGTCTCTCCTTCCCCTCCCCCAGTACAAAGTGGGATGAGCACGGATGGCATGTTTTGTGTAAATGGGACCTCTGTGCATGGAAGAAAACACCAGTACTGGTGGGGAAGAGAGGCTCCCTCTTCATTCTCTAGGAAAAAAACCTGTTACCCATTTCTCTTACTTATGTACATAACATTGCTTTTGATAGGAATGGGGGTTTTGAGACAGAAGGTAGCCTGGGCACACCCTAGTCTCCTCCGTGAAAAACAGCAGCCAGTCCTCACAGGGGCACGCCCCATCTCCATCAAAGCACTTAGTGAAGCAGCTCTAGAAACAGGAGGCACACGGGCTCCACATGTAAAACTCCCGTTTAGTGCCTGGACGTTCTTGGATCCATCGCATTTACAGTACATTTGGAACATTATCTCTTTCTTAGGGTGTGTTGAAAATAGCACTCGGAAACCAGAGCAGCTCTTGATGCCACGTGTACTTTGAAGTTTCCGTAATGCATATCTTCCCATTGACATTCTTCTACTTGCTCTTGAAAATGATGTGTCTGCTCAAAGCATTGGCTGAGTACTTTAAATAGCATCCCACCCCAATGAGGAACATGTTATCAAAGTCCATTTTACAAAAGAGAAAATTAAAGTTCAGATAGATCATTTTAAAGGCAATACCCAGGTAGGAAACAGAAAACAGTGTTTGAACCCAGACACCACAATTCATACATACAGGCTCCCTGTCATGATGACTTCAACAGCTGTCTATTATTCAAGATGAACATGCCTTGTAGGTGAGACTGTGGCTTCTATTCATTCATTTTCTTTTTCTGTCCTCAGCAAAGAACACACACAATGCTTTATGCCAAGAGGATATTCAGTAACTATTTAATAAATAGACCATTGTGAAATTCTAGACATGGAGAATGCACGAGAATGATCCAAGTCTAACGTATCATTCTACAATATAAGAAATTAAGCTCCAAAAAAGGTCTTCAAACGTCAGAGTTGAGTTTCCAAATCCAAACAAAAACATCACCTGATGCACACTTTCAGCCCCTCCTGCTACCCTTTCCTCTTCTCAAGGGTAGCCCTGCAAACAGTGACATAGTGTGAATCACTTTGGCTCCGCTGTAGGAGGGGGTCAGCTGCTGCTTCTCCTGGGACCTGAGATCTGAAGGAACAGGGATCATGTCTGGGTCACAGAGCTGGGAAGATTTACAGGAAGGAAAACAGCAATAAATAAAATATCACATTGATTTATTAGACTAGCGTCAGAGAGCAGTGCCTCAGTACACGGACCTTGAAATAATATGGCCCAAGTTTAAATGCACAGAGGTCAGTCAGCTGCACACTAGCTATGTGGACTCAGACATGTTATCTAACCATGTATGTGTCTCCTTTCCTTTGCCTGTAAAACAGGAATGTGGTATTTCACTGTCTTTATGGAAGTTACGTGAATTATGGACACAGACTGCCCACAACTCCTCACATAAGTAAGTGCTATATAGGAGCAGTGATCTGAATATTTCCGAAGCTCCCAAGAGTATGCTGCTTTTAAACATCATCACGTTTAATACTAGCATATGTTGTTGGTAAATTATCAAATATTAAACAAGATACACCATTGTTTCATTTTACAAAGGAATCTTGAAACAGCAAAGAGAATCAGCTAGGATGCGATTCTAATATCTAACAGAAGAGGCATGCAAACCTCAGTAACCTTCCCCAGAGCCTACACTGCACACCACTGTGCTGGGGGCTGGGTCCCATCACAGGCTGGTTCTTTAGAAACCAGAAATACCACCTTAGGATCAAACAGATTCAGAACTCTACACTACAGCCATTTATCCCTCTGACCAACTCTCTTTCTGCTCTCCTGTGGCCTCAGGAGAGCAGTTCTATAGCCATCGCCCTGGACCCAGGAGTCCAGTCTAGCTAGCTAACTGCTCTGGAACTGGGCATTGAGAAAAGTGATTTCAACTCCAAAGTGATAGGAACGCCCCTGAAACTGACTGCTCTTGAAAATAATAGTGTTTTTGCTACTCTTCTCTGCTAACAAGTATCCAACAGGAAACAATACAGGGGAGAAAGAGTTTATTTCATCTCACAATTTGAGTACAGTCCATTGTGGGGCTGGAGAGGCATGGTGGCAGAAACAGCTGTTGTTGTGGCCACAGACAAGGAAGGTTCCTTCCTTACATCTGGGCAGATAGAGAAGCAGAATGAGAGAAAGATTGTGGCTGGATGTAACCCTGAATCCCCATTGCCACGAGGGACTCCTTTCTCCAGCTAGACCCTACTTCTTATTGATTCAACAATGTCCCCAGACAGCATCAACAGTTGGGAGCGAAGGATTCAGACACATGTGGGGGAACATTTCACACAGCTGTCTCTAAATCATGAATGTACAAGTAGGAGAGCCGTCTGCAACAAAGACATCAGCGTCTGTCCCCTGAATGAAGCCTCATCCACAGGTAGAACAAGAAGAAGATCCTGAAGCTTCCCCTGAAGGAAGAGAGACCCCTAACATCACCTGCTTTATCTCAGAGACCATGTCATGAGAATGTCTAACCCCAGGACTCCAGGAAACAATCATTCCTGCCAGTGTTTCGCTTTTAGGTACAGCTCCTAAGGAAATACATTGAGAATGGCTCTGTCAACACATGCTTCTTTTTTTTTTAGCAATGGCCATCATACGTTATTATTTTGTATCAAGCTCTACACTAACAGTTTCCTATGTCAAGTTATTTAATCCATTCATCAACTAAATGAGAGAAGTACTTTTGTTATCTTTATTTAACAGTGGGAAAATGGAGATGTGAACAGGCAGTATACTGAATTACACAGCGGGCCTTCGCCATGCTATTAACTATCTTCCCACACATATAGACTGTACTTAGGATGATCTTGAATGTTTCAGCAACAAAACTTAAAACCTTTGGTGGTACACATCTGTGTTCTTAGCATTTGGTACATAAATGCAGGAGGATAGTCCAAGGCCAGCCTTGGCTACATAATGAGTTTGAGGTCAGCCTGGACTACAATTAGATTCTGCTTGAAAACCAAAACAGAAAACAAAACCAAATAATTCAAACGGACCATATGAACCATAATGCATGTTACGTCTGCAGACATTCTCTCATCCTCTGTTTCTCTCCCTCCCTCCCTCCCTTTCTTCCTCCCTCCCTCTCTCCCTCCCTCCCTCCCTCCTTTCCTCATTTTCTCATTCCCCATCTTTCTTGATCAATCTCTGTGTGTTTTTTATGTATTTCTAAAATGCTTCCTATAAATGTCACTTATCATTTGTGGTTCTGAAATAAGTAGTTATGTTCAGAACAGGCATAGCCTGCAGAGTCTCAATTACTGGACATGGTTTTCTCATTAGACTCAACTGCTGAAAACATTTTTTATTTTCCCCAGACATCAAGTCAGACATCTTTGCTACGGCCCCTCTTAAAGTTACATATGAAACGCACATAACAAACTGCCTTTGAATCATTAAGTACACAATTCAGTGGTGTTGGCACATTTAAATGGTGCAAGCAGCACTAGTCTCTTTTCAGGACTTTGTACTAGAGAGAAATTCTTAATGTATTTCTCTTTAGATATTTAAGACATTTCCCATCTGATTCCTACCTCTACTAATCTGTCTGTTGATTTCTATGTATCTGATGACTAGGTCTGCTCCTGATTCCCCATTAACAAGAGTTCTGCCGTACCTGTCTTTTTTTTTTTTTAATTTACATTCCAAATCATTTCCCCTTTCCCGTTTCCTCCCTCCCCGAAAGTCCCATAAGCCCCCTTCCCACCCTCTTTTCTCCATTCAACCCCCTCTCGTTTCTCTGTCCTGGTGTTCCCCTACATTCAGTCTTTCCACGACCAGGGGTCTCTCCTTCCATCTTCTTAGAAATCTATTGCTATGCGAATTGTGTCTAGGGTATTCCGAGATTCTGGGTTAATATCCCCTTATCAGTGACTGCATACCATGTGTGTTCTTTTGTGATTGGGTTACCTCACTAAGGATGATATTTTCAAGTTCTGACCATTTGCCTAGGAATTTCGTGAATTCATTGTTTTTAATTGCAGAGTAATATTCCATTGTGTAGATATACCACATCTTCTGAATCCATTCCTCTGTTGAGGGACATCTGGGTTCTTTCCAGCTTCTGGCTATTATAAATAAGGCTGCTATGAACATAGTGGAGCATGTGTCCTTATTGCATGCAGGTAAAGCCTCTGGGTATATGCCCAGGAGTAGTATAGCCGGATCCTCCGGGAGTGTCATGCCCAGTTTTCTGAGGAACCGCCAGACTGCTTTCCAGAGTGGTTGTACCAGCTTGCAATTCCACCAGCAGTGGAGGAGTGTTCCTCTTTCTCCACATCCTCGCCAACAACTGCTGTCTCCTGTGTTTTTGATCTTAGCCATCCTGACTGGTGTGAGATGGAATCTCAGGGTTGTTTTGATTTGCATTTCCCTAATGACTAAGGATGATGAACATCTCTTTAGGTGCTTCTCAGCCATTAGATATTCTTCAGGTGAGAACTCTTTGTTTATCTCTGTACCCCATTTTTAATAGGGTTACTTGGCTCTCTGGAGTCTAACTTTTTGAGTTCATTGTATATATTGGATATTAGCCCTCTGTCCGATGTAGGGTTGGTAAAGATCATTTCCCAGTTAGTTGGTTGCGGCTTTTTCTTTTTAACAGTGTCGTTTGCCTTGCAAAAACTTTGTAATTTAATGAGGTCCCATTTGTCTATTTTTGATCTTAGAGCATAAGCTATTAGAGTTCTGTTCAGGAAATTCTCCCCTGTGCCCATATGTTCAAGGTTCTTCCCTAGTTTCCTTTCTATTAGTTTCAGTGTGTCTGGTTTTATGTGGAGATCCTTAATCCACTTGGAATTGAGTTTAGAGCAAGAAGATAAGAATGGGTCAATTTGCATTCTTCTGCATGTTGACCTCCAGCTGAGCCAGCACCATTTGTTGAAAAGGCTATCTTTTTTCCACTGGATGGTTTTAGCTCCTTTGTCAAAGATCAAGTGACCATAGGAGTGTGGATTCATTTCTGGGTCTTCAATTCTGTTCCATTGATCTACATGCCTGTCACTGTACCAATACCATGCGGTTTTTAACACTATTGCTCTGTAGTACAGCTTGAGGTCCGGGATACTGATTCCCCCAGAGGTTCTTTTACTCTTGAGAATAGTTTTAGCTATTCTGGGTTTTCTGTTATTCCAGATGAATTTTTGAATTGCTCTTTCTAACTCTATGAAGAATTGAGTTGGGATTTTGATGGGGATTGCATTGAATCTGTATATTACTTTTGGTAAGATGCTCATTTTTACTATATTAATCCTGCCAATCCATGAGCATGGCAGATTTTTCCATCTTCTGAGGTCTTCTTCAATTTCTTTCTTCAGAGACGAAGTTCTTGTTATACAGATCTTTCACTTGTTTGGTTAGAGTCGCGCCAAGTTACTTTATATGGTTTGTGGCTATAGTGAAGGGTATCATTTCTCTTACTTCTTTCTCACCCTGCTTATCCTTTGAGTATAGGAAGGCTTCTGACTTGCTTGAGTTGATTTTATATCCGGCCACTTTGCTGAAGTTGTTTATCAGCTGTAGGAGTTCTCTGGTGGAGTTCTTTGGGTCGCTTAAGTATACTATCATATCGTCTGCAAATAGTGATAGTTTGACTTCTTCCTTTCCAATTTGTATCCCTTTGACCTCTTTTTGTTGTCTAATTGCTCTAGCTAGAACTTCAAGTACTATATTGAAAAGATATGGAGAGAGAGGGCAGCCTTGTCTAGTCCCTGATTTTAGTGGGATTGCTTCAAGTTTCTCATTTAGATTGATGCTGGCTACCGGTTTGCTGTAAATTGCTTTTACTATGTTTAGATATGGGCCTTGAATTCCTGATCTTTCCAAGACCTTTAGCATGAAAGGATGCCGAATTTTGTCAAATGCTTTCTCAGCATCTAATGAGATGACCATGTGGTTTTTTTCTTTGAGATTGTTTATATAGTGGATTACATTGATGGATTTCCGTATATTGAACCATCCCTGCATCCCTGGGATGAAGCCTACTTGATTGTAGTGAATGATCGTTTTGATGTGTTCTTGGATTCGGTTGGCAAGAATTTTATTGAGTATTTTTGCATCGATATTCATAAGAGAGATTGGCCTGAGATTCTCTTTCTTTGTCGGATCTTTGTGTGCTTTTGGTATTAGTGTAATTGTGGCTTCATAGAACGAGTTGGGTAGTGTTCCTTCTGTTTCTATTTTGTGGAACAGTTTGAAGAGTATTGGTGTTAGGTCTTCTTTGAAGGTCTGATAGAATTCTGCACTAAAACCATCTGGACCTGTGCTTTTTTTGGTTGGAAGACTTCCAATGACAACTTCTATTTCTTCAGGGGTTATAGGACGGTTTAGATGGTCTATTTGATACTGATTTAATTTTGGTATTTGGTATCTGTCAAGGAAATTGTCCATTTCCTCAAGATTTTCTAGTTGTGTTGAATACAGGTTTTTGTAGTAGGATCTGATGATTTTTTGAATTTCCTCAGTTTCTGTTGTTATCTCTCCCTTTTCATTTCTGATTTTATTAATTTGGATACTATCTCTGTGCCCTCTGGTTAGTCTGGCTAAGGGCTTATCTATCTTGTTGATTTTCTCAAAGAACCATCTCCTCGTTTTGTTGATTCTTTGTATGGTTTTATTTGTTTCTACTTGATTGATTTCAGCCCTGAGTTTGATGATGTCCTGTCTTCTACTCCTCTTGGGTGTATTTGCTTCTTTTTGTTCCAGGGCCTTCAGGTGTGCCATTAAGCTGTTAGTGTATGCTGTCTCCCGTTTCTTTTTGGCGGCACTCAGGGCTATGAATTTTCCTCTTAGCACTGCTTTCATTGTGTCCCATAAATTAGGGTATGTTGTGCCTTCATTTTCATTAACTTTCAAAAAGTCTTTGATTTCTTTCTTTATTTCCACCTTGACCAAGTTATCATTGAGTAGAGCATTGTTCAGCCTCCATGTGTACGTGGGTTTTCTTTTGTTTTTGTTGCCATTGAAGACCACCCTTATTCCATAGTGATCTGATAGGAGGCATGGGATAATTTCTATCTTCTTATATCTGTTGAGGTCTGATTTGTGACCAATTATATGGTCAATTTTGGAGAAGGTACCATGAGGTGCTGAGAAGAAGGTGTATTCTTTAGCTCTAGGATGAAATGTTCTATATATATATCTGTTAGTTCCATTTGGTCCAAGGCTTCAATTAGATTCACTGTGTCCCTGTTTAGTTTCTGCTTTCCTGAACGATCCATTTCAGAGAGCGGGGTCACCCACTATTATTGTGTGCGGTGCGATGTGTCCTTTGAGTTTTAGTAAAGTTTCTTTTACGAATGAGGGTGCCCTTGCATTTGGAGCATAGATATTCAGAATTGAGAGTTCTTGATGGTGGATTTTTCCCTTGATCAGTATGTAGTGTCCTCTGTGTCTTTTTTGATGACTTTAGGTTGAAAATCAATTTTATCTGATATTAGGATGGCTACTCCACCTCGTTTCTTGGGGCCATTTGCTTGTAAAATTGTTTTCCAGCCTTTTACTCTGAGGTAGTGTTTGTCTTTGACACTGAGGTGCGTTTCCTGCATGCAGCAAAATGCTGGATCCTGTTTACGTATCCAGTCTGCTAGTCTATGCCTTTTAATTGGGGAATTGAGACCATTGATATTAAGAGAGATTAAGGCATAGTGATTATTGCCATCTGCCATTCTTGATGCTATCTTTATGTTTGAGTGGTTATCTACTTTTGGGTTTGATTCAAGAAGGTTATTATCTCATTTTTTCCAGGGTGTTGTTTCTCTCCCTGTATTGGAGGTTTCCACCTATTATCCGTTGCAGGGCTGGATTTGTGGAAAGATATTGTGAAAATTTGGTTTTATCATGGAATATCTTGGTCTCTCCCTCTATGGTGATTGAGAGTTTTGCTGGGTATAGTAGTCTAGGCTGGCATTTGTGCTCTCTTAGTGTCTGCATGAGATCTGCCCAGGATCTTCTGGGTTTCATAGTCTCTGGTGAGAAGTCTGATGTGATTCGGATAGGTCTTCTTTGTATGTTACTTGGCCCTTTTCTCTTACTGCTTTTAGTATTCTTTCTTTGTTTAAAACATTTGGTGTTTTGATTATTATGTAACGGGAGGTATTTCTGTTCTGGTCCAGTCTGTTTGGGGTTCTGTAGGCTTCTTGTATGTTCATCGGCATCTCTCTCTTTAGGTTAGGGAAGTTTTCCATAATTTTGTTGAAGATGTTTACTGGCCCTTTAAGTTGCAAATCTTCACTCTCATCTATACATATAATCCTTAGGTTTGGTCTTCTCATTGTATCCTGGATTTCCTGGATGTTTTGGGTTACACGTTTTTTGCATTTTGCATTTTCTTTGACTGTTGAGTGGATGCTTTCTATGGAATCTTCAGCACCTGAGATTCTTTCTTCCATCTCTTGTATTCTATTGTTGGTATTTGCATCTATGACTCCTGATTTCTTCCCAAGGTTTTCTATCTCCAAAGTTGTCTCCCTTTGTGATTTCTTAGTTGTTTCTACTTCCTTTTTTAGTTCCTGGATGGATTTGCGGAGATTCTTCACTTGTTTGTTTGTATTTTCCTGTATTTCTTTAAGGTATTTTTGCATTACCTCTTTCAGGATTTCTGCCTGTTGACCCACATTCTCCTGCATTTCTCTGAGCAATTGTTGTGTTTCCTCCTCATGGGATTCCATCTGTTGATCCATCGTCTCCTGCATTTCTTTAAGCAGTTCTCGTGTTTCCTTTGTAAGGGCATCTAACCGTTGATTCATTTCTTTAAGCAATTTTTGTGTTGCCTCCTTATGGGCATCCGTCTGTTGACCCATATTCTTCTGCATTTCTTTATGGAATTTTTGTGATTCCTTTGTGAGTGCATCTACCCGTTGATTCATCTCGTTAAGCGATTTTTGTGTTGTCTCCTTGTGTGCCTCCATCCTTTGATCCATGTTCTCCTGCATTTCTCTAAGCGATTTTTGTGTTTCCTTTGTAAGGGCTTCTAACCGTTGATTCATGGTCTCCTGTAATTCTTTATTAGATTTATTTGTGTCCTTCTTGTGATCCTCTAATAGCATTATGAGAAGTGATTTTAAATCCAGATCTTGTCTTTCGGGTGTGGTGGGGTATCCAGGACTTGCTACTGTTGGAGAGTTGGGTTCGGATGGTCCCATATTACTTTGATTTCTGTTAGTAACATTCCTACGTTTGCCTTTGGCCATCTGGATACCTCTGATGTTAGTTGGTCCTGCTGTCACTGGCTGTTGGTTGGACCTCCTGTGAGCCTGCAAAGCTATTTCTGCCCCACCCTGGTTTACCAGGATTCCCCTGGCACAGATTTCTGGGGCCTGCCCTGCTCCTGAGTGACTGTGGAGCCCTGATGTGCCTTGCCCCAAGTGATGTTATATTGGGGAGTCCTTGCACATCCAAAGGCTCAGCGTAGTGGATTCCTGGAGCAGAGGTCGCCAAAGGGAGGCTGGTAGGCTCCTGCCCTGTGCAGGGGTGTAACACATGCTTCTTATTGAGTCTGTTATGCTCCCCACAGTGGCTTTAACAAGAAGACTTAATGAATGAAGCAAGATTTAACTTAGTGAGGCTAATTTCATTTTAACCTTGAAGACAAGCAGGATGATCATTTTCATATTCTAGAGAGTTTTTATTTTTAGTTTTTATAATTCCTGTTTCTGCCAATACTTGAACTCTGTTTCTTTTTCTTGACATGACCTAGACTGATTGACATCTCTAAACTTTCCTAGCTATATAACTGAGACTTAATTTGACAAAAAGACACTGTGTTAGTGACCAGAAGAAACAGAGACCGAAGTGACCAGCTCTGGTCTGAATGTCAAGTGCCTTGCTCTGTGTTATGACCAATAGAACCCTACTCTGAATTTTTCACTATCTCACCTACAGGCAGGGATTGAACTAAATAAGACCAGCCAAGAACTCTCAATACTGGAGGACAGTGTGATAAGTTAAACAATTGGCTTGGAAAGGCAGAAGAAATTGGCTTTCTATTGCAGATCAAGTCAGGACTTGCTCTTAGATAACAGAAGCCCTTCCACATGGCTTAGATTTTCCTATTTGTGAAAAAGTGGAAGGAAATGATACTGAGGTGACATCTGGTGTGACAAGCACAAAAATGCAAGAAATCCAATCAAAAATCATTTATTTGAATATCTTCATGCTAACCATAGAGTGTTTCAGTAGTACTTTGGATTTTTACAAAGGATTTCTTTCTTTCTTTCTTTCTTTCTTTCTTTCTTTCTTTCTTTCTTTCTATGCCTGAGTTAGTTCATATGCCATATGCATGCAAGAGCCTGTGAAGGTCAGAAGAGGGTGTTCCATCCTCTGTGAACTAAAGTCACAGGACGTTTGCAAGGTACTATGTTGGTTCTGGGAATCTAACCCAAGTTCTCTGCAAGAGCAGTAAGCACTCTTGACCACCAAGTCATCTTCAGCCTCAATACTTAGGATTTTTAAGATAATTCACTAGACGTAGTTTCAAATTCACAGGTGTAGAATGAGTAAGGTTGTTTCCTGGGATCTAAATATCTTGCCGGAGAAATGGGGTGTTTATAGTAAAATCCTTGCTCCCATGAGCACCAGTCAGCATGCAGACAGGTTGTTAGACACAAACCACTGCTGAGATTGCTTCCTCCTTTATCCCGAGATAGCAGTGCTTGACAAGGCGATACCGAGTTCTGCTGCCAACTCTCTTACACTGGGCGCTGCACATTCTCAACGCACACATGAGTTATTTGGAGGGAGCATCTAGTTAGATCCTTCTAGTTAGACAGCTTTCACCAGCTACAGGCAGGACCTCTGAACTACCTGCACTTTGGTCTGACTTTGGCTAT
Organism: Tokudaia tokunoshimensis; assembly: GCA_036184795.1. Taxonomy (NCBI): domain Eukaryota; kingdom Metazoa; phylum Chordata; class Mammalia; order Rodentia; family Muridae; genus Tokudaia; species Tokudaia tokunoshimensis. The sequence goes on from BTHU01000003.1 coordinate 142,745,053, forward strand.
AATTTGGGGGTTTCCGTGAGCCTATTTCATGTTTCTATCCAGAGCATGCAAGGTCAAGCCAGATGCTGAAAGCCAGTATCTCAGTCGTGTGGGATCTAGCACATTATTCTCGAGTATATCCATTTATTCACAAGCCAAGAAGCTCCTGTAAGGTTTCCATTGTTCTGTCGCAATGTGCCTGCATCATAAGTCACTGGAAATGTGGCTCGGATGCATCTCCAGATCAGCACCCCCCACCCCCAGAGGTTGGAGGTGAGGCTGAAAGTCTCGGCCTTCTAATCACAGTGCACATCTCATTAGTACCCCCAAGGGGTCAATTATGAACAGCACAAGCTCTTCCTGTCCCTCAGGAAAGCCTAACGGTTTTGAGCCAAAGCCTGAAACCAGAGACGAAGTCTAGAAATATGCTTTATTACATCACATGTATATAAATCCTGTCTCCTGACGGCTGCATAACATTCACAATTCCTTTCCAGTCACCTTTTATAAACATTAACTGTGAAGTGTAGTGTGTGTGTGTGTGTGTGTGTGTGTGTGTGTGTGTGTGCATGCGCGCACATGTGCATGTGTGTGTGTGTGTTATTTGCACGGATTGGGCAATGGAAAGAGAACTGCATTAGCTGGGATACTTCGCCTTTCTTCTGCTTTGGTACTGATCATTCCATTTCCTTCCATCCACCATCCAACCCGTCCCTAACGCTCCAGCCTGCACATTAGCGAACACTCGTCTCTTTAGCCAACCAACTGTTCCTGCTGTAACAATCAGGTGGCAGAGTTGGTCCAATCAGTGGTCACATCCTGTCACCAAATAACTGAGGGCCCTTACCTGAGCAGGGAACTGACTATAAGCAGGACAGAAAGACAGTAGCATAGGGAAAGACAGACACAGTTTTCAATTGTTCGTCTCAGGTAGCTTGCTAGGAGAGGCACTGTAGCAGAAGAATGAAGGCTGTGCTTGATTTCCTGCTAAGCTGTCCCTTCCGCTCCCATAGATCATCTTTTTTCCAAACAGAGACCTAGCTCTTCCCCAAGCTCTGGGTTCAATCTTGTCCACTGTCCCCCAGTGGTAAAATACTGATTATCCTTTGCTTGGAGTTCAATATAAAATAAATCTTAATGTCAATCTGCCCATACCTACTTCCCACTTCTAGTAATTAGATTTCGAGTTTTTCTCTGGAAGCCCAGCCTTACCCTATAACTCAAATGCAGTAAGCACTGGATGATCTGCCCAGTTCTGCATACCAAACAGGATCTGATAGTGTGTTGGCTTTAACATTCTTTCTCTTTCCCTTCCCCAAATTCTATACTTTGATTCACACCAAATATGATCACAATCAGGAGCATCATAAAGATTATAATGGATGAAGTGACCAGATAGTTAAGAAGTACAGATACCAAGAAGCATGAGATATAATACCTACCATTATGAGATATAACACAGACACGTTATGTTTATTGAGCTGCTGAGGTATGCATGCATGTGCGTGTGGACACACACACACACACACACACACACACACACACTGACATCTCTAACACAGAGCAGTGTAAAGATGCACTATGTGAGAAGAGAGAGAGTTGAAAGGAGTCTGTGTTGGCATGACCCAGGTCAACCTCACGTGGGTGAGGAACTGTGAATTGGACATCAGGACGTGGTTAGCTTTTGAGGAACATAAATCAGAGAGCAGAGCTTGAATTAAAATGCAGTAAAGCCTCAAGCAAGGAAAGAAATGGACATGGAAGCGAGGGTGGGAAAAGCAGCTTAGGAAAGAAGGTTTGGGAATAGGGCAGGAAGCAAGCTGTGCTACCGTCAGCGTCCCTCTCACCACTGGGATAGGACAGCTGGCAGAGCAGCTTAAAAGGAAGACAGGTTTGTTCTTTTTAGTGTGGTTTCAGAAGTTTTGATCCATGGTCCGTGGCTTCCTTGATTCTGGAACCAAGATGAGACAAAACATCATGGTGGTAAGAGCCTATGGTAGAGATTATTCACATTATGGAGGACAGAAGGGGGGGGGGCGTTCCAGAAACCAGGTAAAACCTTTGGAGATATTCCACGCTACCTTCCAATGCCCTACTTCCCTCAGCTAAGCCCAGCTCCTGAACTTTCTAACATCTCCCAAAATAGCACCATAGTGGGGGCAGGTATTCAACACAGGCACCTGTAGGGCATCCCATATTCAAACTGTGGTATCCATATGCCTAACAGCTATTTTGATTGAGAAGGCCAGTTGTGTGTTTTTAGAGGGGAAAAAGCTAATATGGACAAAGCAAGCTATTATGAGATTGTTTAAAACTGACTTCAAAATGAAATAGTACCGTATTTCCTTTTTTCTTAAATTACTGAATTTTGTTGAATACTGAACCTTTCTTGAATAAGTGACTGGGAATGTGTCAATAAAGAGAAAAAAGCATTTTAAATAGCTGTTACACTGGCTCTACAAACGAAAACAATGTCTATTAGACTCAGCTGTCTCCTTGTACGTTCAAACAAAACAGCGCCTATGCTGTTTCTTTTCTCTACAAGAGAAATTGGGCTCCCAGGGCTGTAGACAGCTGGCCAGCATCTTTCTGCCTACGCCACATGCGTCCTGGGCTCTGCAGACTGTTTCCAATGCCAGCATCTGGCTCTGCTTGCTTGCTTTAAACAGAACTTCATTCTCCTCTGTTTCCAGAAACAGGAAATACCATGTGCTTTCCAGTGGAATTCGGGATTAAATATTTCTAAAAGCAACTGCTGTTTTTACAAGACATCTTAGAGCGATAGTTTATTTTACAACTTTTTGCCCTTGGGAACTCTTTCTATGGGAATTGCTGTGAAATTTCCAAGGCCCCTTGCTCTTCTGTAAGACTGGTCTTGTGCTCTTATTTTCCCCTCGGGACGTGAGTGACAGTCCACTGAAGATCTGACTACCAACTACCAAGTAACACTTCCCATACCAGCTTTGCTACCTAACCAGAACAGAAGGGTAGTTGTTGTCATTGCTCATTGTCTCTTCAAATCCAGGGACCTTGTGCATGCTAAGCCAGCTATAAGGACCACTGAGCTATACCTAGAATGGTAGGAACCACTGCCAAGGGTACGGACTCCGGACCTTCACTCGAGCAGAAGCGAGCCGTACAAACAATGCATATCCTTTCTTTCTAAAGCATTATTTGGATTACATGCTACTCGCCATCCTTCCCCCCCCACCCCCACCATCTTTTGTGCTATGTAGCAGGAGTTAGCCTGCACTGCAGAGATTGTACAGAACTGAGGGTAGAAGATACTATTCACAAGAAAAGACCCAAAGGGTGGGGCTTGAGGAAGATACATAACAGGGTAAGAAAAACAGAAATAAATCATCCACTAGATACTGGTTATAGTTTTTGGTGTTGCAGACCACATGAGTACTTCTCTTGTAACTGGAGTGCTCATTTACTGCATAAACCAGGCATGACGAGCATGAACATGTATGTAGTTTCAGCTCTTGGGAGATGGAGGCCAATCGATCCAATGTTCAAGGTCACCCTTGAATACACGGAGAGAGTCAGGCCATTCTGGAACCTACCTTCTGATCCTTGGTTTAGTATATCATACCAAAGGGATTGTTGTTGAATAGTGTGAATCTAGGCCTTCTCTGCACATTGGCTTTGCATTAGCTTGAATGCATGACCGTGGGAGAGAATCGTAAGGAATGTAACTCAGGACAGTGGGAATGCCCATAATATAAAGACAGTTCTGAAAAGACTCTGTTTTCACCTTTGTAAAGTCTGTCTCTGTTGTCATAAGTTTTCTTCTTCCCAATAGAAGGTATCAAGTCCTTAAGCCCTGGCTTTCATTCTTCAGGACAGCATGAGGTCACTAAGTTCCTTTAGCAGAAGGCTTTCTCCTCATCTCCCCTGAACATCTTTCCACCATATTCACTGACTCTCATCTGCCTACAGTCACAATAAACTACTTTTGATCTGAACACTTGCATTGCTGGAATTCCACAGGTTCCCTATGCTAGGGCAAGGCACTGAGCTTTTCAAAAGTTTACAAAAGTTTCTTGGGAAACAAGACACACTACTCACTTGAGCCCAATCAGGGATTCAGCTACAGTTTTCAGTGACACTGTCTGCCAGCTCATGTGATCAAACCAAGCAAAGGTAACAATCAACTATGTCAAAGGTCTAGCACAATATGTACAGAGTTTTCTAGCAAGTTTCCACTGAGCAGCGTCTGATTGCTTGCTTCCAATTCTGTCCCAGCCTTGCCTGTCACCCTGAGTTCTGCTGATTCTCTCATCTGAGTTGTCTCTGTGTGGGAAGCAGACCTGCAGATCCTTATGTCCAAGAATCCATTTGAGTGAAAAGGATCAAGAATGTAATTAATAAGGGTGAAGAACTTTCCAACCAAGATTTCTTAGCTCAGTCATCATCCTGTGATTTTCAGCAGAAAGTATGGAAAGGGAATCTATTCTAGGCAGGGCTTCTTGAAAGGAGAAAGAATAGATTTTGGCACCATTGCTAGTGTCTGTAATTGAAAATTTCATGAGTGACACTTTTAGGGTCATTGGATAAAGAAATTCTCAAAGAGCAAGCTGTGCTGGCCTATAAGGAATACAATCAGAGAGAGAGAGAGAGAGAGAGAGAGAGAGAGAGAGACAGACAGACAGACAGACAGAGACAGACAGACAGACAGACAGAGAGAGAGACAGAGAAAGAGAGAGAGAGAGACAGACAGAGAGAGAGAGACAGACAGAGAGAGAGAGACAGACAGACAGAGAGAGACAGACAGACAGAGAGAGAGAGACAGACAGAGAGAGAGAGAGAAAGAGACAGACAGACAGACAGACAGACAGAGAGAGAGACAGACAGAGAGAGAGACAGACAGACAGACAGACAGACAGAGAGAGAGAGACAGACAGAGAGAGAGAGAGACAGACAGACAGACAGACAGACAGAGAGACAGACAGACAGACAGACAGAGAGAATGTATCTGCTATTTTTATCACACAACAGCAGCACCTAACAAGAAACAAATTCAAAATGCAGACATAGTCAATATTAAGATTCAATCAATGCTAAGACAATATTTCATGTTTCATCTTTTAAACATCAATAACAGTGGCTCAAAATGGCAGTGGGACATACTAATTAATTTTTTATAAAACTGAGCCATAGATTACTTTAAGTCAATAAATGCTACACAAATAAATATTTTAGATGGAGTTGCTGGGGCCTTGGAAGACTAGAATAACTGGGTTTCTGATGGCTAACTTCTTTGTCAACTTACAGGATTTAGAATCGCCTAAGAGAAACATCTATTCAGGTCTATAACAGGTATCTACAGAGCTTAAACCAAGGAAAAAAGAACTACCCTGGTGCAAGTGGCTCCAGGCTATAGGCTAGAGTCACAGAGTCAATATAAATGGAAAAGAAAAGAGACAGAGAGGGGGAAAAGAAAAGAAAGCTGAATACCAGAACACATCTCTCCTGTTTTCTGTCTGTGAATATAACATGCTCAGCTGTCTCATGCCTTCCCCACCGCGAGGGACTGTAGCCCTCAAACAGTGATCTCAAATAATTCTTCATTCTTTAAGTTGCTTTTGTCTGTTATTTTATTATAGCAACAAGAAAAGTAACAAACACCAGTTCTTTATTTAAAAGTCCCAACATAATTTATTTTAGTAGCTTCTTTTTAAATTAAAATACTCTTACCAAAAAAACTGTACCAGGGGCTGGAGAGATGGCTTCATGGTCGATAGTATATACTACTTTTACAAAGGACCCAGATTCAATTCCCAGCATCCACGTCCAGCAACTCACAAGAGCCTGTGATGTCAGTTCTAGGGGGTCTAGTGCCCTCTTCTGGGCTTCTTAGGCGGCTACATGTACACATATGATGCACATAAACTCATACAAACGAATATAAATAAATAATTCATTAAGAAAATACTCAAATTTACTGTGATGCAGCAAATCCCTCACTTTAAATGAATTCTTTTTTGTGAACTCATTTGTTTTCTAATTTATAATCAAAAGAGAGTTTATATACAGTTGGGACAGGGTGACCTCTGTAGAAGAATATATAAATACAAACTTGCTTCCAAAAGTTCACACACAGGGAGCTCGCAGTCTATGCATTAACTAATAAAGATCATCTTTGAAACATATGTGAGTTCTCATTGGATGATTGCAGATCCTGATATGAGCAATTTGGAAATGAAAATGAATCTCTAGTGTGTCATTTGGTGAAAGGAGCTGGGAAAGAGACTGAATCAGTGATTTCTCCTCATTCACTCTTCCTGTGTGAAATGAGGATGGTAATTACACTTGTCCCCGAAGAGTGTGAGTGTCGTCCTTCTAAATCCCTGGCAATCTTGTGCTAGGTAACTCTGATGCTCTGGAAACCACATCCTGCAACCCTAATGCACGAGGCTGCAAAGCTGGAGAGAGACAGGAGACATACCTCCTCCTTAGAAAAACGAAAAGACACTTCACAATGTTTTTTCTTAGTTAGAGTTTTATGGCTGTGACCAAGACAACTTTTATAAGAACAACATTTAATTGGGGCTGGCTCACAGGTTCAGAGGTTCAATCCAGTATCATCAAGGCAGGAGCATGGCAGCATCTAGGTAGGCATGGTACAGGAGGAACTGGGAGTTCTACATCTTCATCTGAAGGCTACTAGCAGAATATTGGCTTTCAGGCAGTTAGGATGAAGGTATTAAAGCCCACACCCACAGTGACACACCTACTCCAACAAGGCCACGCCTCCAAATAGTGCCACTACCTGGTCAGAGCATATTCAAACCATCACAGTCTCTCAAAATATGCAAAAAGTATTGCAGAGAGTGCTTTCTTTATAAGATTCCAATAATTTCCTGACACCTTAGGCATGCTTCCACCAGAATAGGATCATGATGTACCTACCCAGTGGGCGTTTTCTTCATGTTGCTTATTCTTTGACTTGATTTCATTAACTGTGTGTGACCTATGTGCATATACATGTTCATGTGTGTACATACATGTAGAGCCAAAAGGTTGATAGTGGGTGCTTTCCTCAATTGCTGTCCACCTCATTTTTGAGTCAGGATCTTTCTCTGAACCTGGACGTCCCTGATTGGACTAGACTGTCTGATCCCCAAGCCCCAGTGATCTCTCCATCTCCACATCCCCAGATCTAAAATAGCAGATGTTGCTTCTACATCTGGCTTTGTAAGTTAGTTCTAGGGATTCAAATTCAGGTCCTCTTGTATGTGCAGCAAGCACCACACCAACTAAGCCCTCCAGAATGTATTTTTTAAGAGCATAAAATAGATACAATAACTTTCTATATCTAATTTAGAAGATCGTTGTGGGATTCAATGAGGTAATGTGATGGTTAATCTTATCAGCTTTACAGGATTTAGTGTGTCTTAGGAAACAGTTCTGTAGGTGAGTCTGGAAAGGTGTTTCCACAGAGGCTTAACTGAGGAGGGAAGATCCTTGCTGAATGTGGGCAGTGCCATAGCATGGACTGGGATATCGGAATAAAAAGGACTAAGCACCTCCTCATCCATCCCGGCTGTCAATGCAGTGTGATTGTGACCGGCTGCCTCCCATTCATGCCTTCTGCACCATGTAGACTGTACCCTCAAACCATGACTCAAATCAAAGGCCTCATTCCCTGAGTTGCTGCTGTTGCCAAACATTTTGTTTCAGCAATGAGTTACTAATAAAGCCTGGTGGTGAAATCTAGACCTTTATAAGCTCTCAAGCCAGTGAACCTCTCACTGTCCTCTGAAACTGGAAGCCAAGCTGGATCCTGCATCCTTATCCTCAAAGTACCTTTCCAAGCTGAAGGCTGAGTTTAAAATCTCCTACACATTCTCCTCTGCAACACATTAACATTCCTTTCTCAATTACTCAGCTTCCTATTCCCACCCCTTTGCTCCTAATGATCCCTTTTTATCCAGTCAACTTTACACTACCTGTAAAAGTGAAACAAGTGTATTCAATAAAGTGAATGTGTGTATGTTTAATATCGCTCATGCCGGTTTTTTTTCCCTGTTAGAGAATTCTTAAGAAATGCCATCAGAAAAAAAAAAAATAGGACTAGCCAGACAAAGAACTGTTTGGTTTAGAATTCAATGGACTTGGACTCCTGAGTTCCACATCTGGTCTGGCTATTTGTTACTACACTGTCTATCCTCAGTTCAGGGTTGCTTGTTTAATAAGTTAAAATTCAAGGCCAACAAAACCCTTGTTTATCTGCAGCTTGTTCCAGACGATATTCGAGCCTTCCCCACTCCACCCCACTCCCACACAACCCCCTCTCCCACCCCCTTCCTCAATGCCTAGTAGGTGAACCAGGACCACAGTGGATACGCCTTGGGAATTTGTTCTAAATTAAAAGCATTTCCACCTGATTCTCAGGCGGACCCACATGCCAGGAGCTGCTCTGGGTTCTCTGCCCTCTACGTGGCAAGGAAGGATTCAGGTCATGGGAGGCTTGCAGCACTGACCACTGGTGTAGTCTTGGACCTTATTGGACTAAGGCGTCCCCATCCTCCAGACCTTTTGAATGTGCGTAGGCAAGTGTTGTATTACCAAACAACCGGCAGATTCTCTTGGGGAGCTTTGAGCAAGGCTATTTACAACCTACATACCTGGGCCCCACCTCTAGAGTCTCCTGTGTTTACTTTGGAGTCTGGCCAGGCCAAAGGGCTCCTACAAGCTCCCCGAGTTCTTATTGTGCATAAGATCAAAGTGAAAGGTGGCCCGCAAATTGCAGCCCTTGAGGGTTAAGCAATCACCTGAGTTAAACTTGACCTTTGTAAGCTGTCCTGGGACCCTAAGGCAGTTCCCCATAGACTGCTTTCTAAGGGACAATGGGCTAAGGAGACAACCTCAGTAGCAGAGCTTTTGGTCACTAGCCCTGATTTTGCAAAGCTTCTTGCCATGCAGCTGGCAGCCACATTAGCCTCGCAACAACCCCCCCCCCCGGACCCCGCCCCACCCTTCTCGCTCTGCCCAACCCCGCCCGTTGGCTCCGCCCCCGTGACGTGCCGCAGCAGTCGCGAACATGCGCACTGAGCCCCGCGCGCTGCTCCGCCTCGGCGCTGTCATTCTCCGCGGCGCGGCGGCCAGTGCGGACTGCCGTTCCCGCCCGGCGCGCGGGTGCTGTGACTGCTCCTCCGGGGCGGACTGGTGGCTCTGCAGCGCTCCGGAGCCTCTTGTGCGGGGACTCCGTGGTGTCCCATTCCCTCAGAACGGGAGACACGCACCCGGAGCTCCGAGCACAGCTCTCAAGGGCTGGCGGCCGCGACGGCGTTTGCTCTAGTCCCCGGTGCAGTCCGCGTCTCTGCGGCCGCCCGGTGCGCCCGGGAGAGTGCACCTCCCCCGGCACAGCGGAACCGAAGCGACGAGGACCAGGCGGGTCCTGTGCCCGCCACCACTGGCCACCGCGGGCCAGCCGGGCTGCGTGCCGCGGAGTTGCAGCGCTTTTTAGCGCACTGAAGCCCCAGAAGACCTCTGCCTCCTGCGAGCCAGTAAGTTGACTGTAGTTTCTGAACTTTCGGGCAGCGTGGGAAGGACAGGTTCGTTTTAATCCTGTGGTGCCAGGCCGAGGTTTTACCTCCTGTTAGCCGGGCTGCGGCTGGAGGAAGGTATACTGGACTGCAAAGGAGGGGGCATGGCATTCGAGGACTCAAGGCTGGAGTCCAGGGCTGGCTCCCGCCTCTCCCGAATGTGCCAGTTGGAAATGTGCTAGGGGAGACAGGTGCTCCGAGGGCATTTGGCTCGCCGCTAATTGTACATTCTGAGCTCCTTGATTCTGCGCCGCGTGAGGTCAGGGACATACGCCACCTCCATCCTAGGAAAGCTCTGCCTACATCCCCTCAGAGGACTGGCACAGATGAGAAGCTCAACATTGCTGCTCAGGCCTGCAGGCTTTTTGCGCATCCCACTTCACTCTTCCCTTAGGCAGGAGTTGCCAACCTCCCGTAATTGGAGCCTAGTCCTTTAGGGGAAAACAACTAATGTGTCAACTGAGTGTTTTGTGCTCCAAGGCAGAGAAAATGAGAAAAGTGTTTGTGCGTTTTAATTCATATGCTTTAAGAATGTGGGCAAGTCTCAAACAAGATTCAGAGGATGGCTGAGTTGTCCTGCATCTCTTATGTAAGCCTCCTGGCTGGGTAACTTTGCATCTGCAGGGGCTGCAGCTGTGCCTCCAGTCACTCCATTTGTTTCAAGTCCAGCTTGAGCCGTATTTAATAAAAACGTTGACATGATATAGCGGTTTGCAGTCAGAAACGGGACAGTCTTTAAATTAGACTGACTTCTCCTAATAGGGAGCATGGGAGGAAGAACTTGGTGTATTTTTTCAAGGCAGTTCAAGGAATTAGATACATAAATCATGCTTTAAACATACATTGTACAGAGAGCTTGCACAGACCCCTCTTTAGAACACATCCCCTTTTGTTTTAGGAAAAGTGGAGATTGTTCATACCAGACAATTGTTGAGTCTGAAAGTTAAGTGCACTGATGGGCTTAATTATCTTAATAAACAAAGAGCATGATTTATAGGTAGCCACAGTGGCCTACTTTGAAGGGTAGAAATCTTTAACCTTTCGTTCTCAGCTGCCCCTAGAGATTCCTTTTAAGCAGAGCAATGGATTAATGCCATTGATGTTTAATACTTGAGTTGATTAAATTTGTAGAAGGAATTCTTTGAAATACCATGCAGCCCTGCTGTGTGGCTGATAGGCAGTGACTGTTAGAAAGATAATATTTAGAGTACCAGCTCTGCATTCACCAAATAGCTCACATTGCAGCTGCCCGGTGATAGAGAGATGGGAAGAAATATGCACAAAGAAAAATATATACGTAAATTTGGATTTGAAATAAAAACTCAGGGATGTGAGTCAATGTGAGATTTATTTAGGTGACCTTTAGGAAGAGGCGTGTATGGGTTATAGTGCTTCAGTGGGTACAACAAGACTGACTCATATTATAGCCGCCTGGTTTAAACATAATTTTAAGGACTCTAAAAAAAAAAGAAAAGAAAGATATTATTTTAAAGTTGAAAAGCTGATAATCACATTGTAGTTTGTAGGAGCATCGAGTGCTGACCCCTAGAAGAAATTTTGTCCAGGTGTGGGCTTTCAAGGGACCAGGCTGTTGGCACTATTGTTGGCTTTGAATCTGGGCAAGTTACTGAAATTCCAGTGTCTCCATCTGTAAAATAGGTGGTTTTAATTGCAGTACCTTCCTTGTTGGGTTGTGTGAGGCTTATCCTGATGGGAAGGTATTGAGCTGGTGGCAAGTACAGTGGGCTGACTTTGGGGAAAATTCCATGCTGTGAAAGGAAATTTGTCTTGGGATAAGCTGTAGACATTAAACAGCTGTTGCTGGAGGTTAATAGAAGCAGTGCACATGTGTAATAGGAGAGAGGATATAAACACACTGGCCACATGTTAATATTGGATTTACTGTCTCCAGCAGTGCCTCCCTGAAGGCCTTCCATGGAAGTGGCTTTGTCTTGTTAAAGAGTAAGAAACTGAGGCCAAGCGAGATCAAGTATAGAAATTAGAGCTGGCAGTTTGAACATGCCTGTTGGAATCTGTGTTCTTTGACCCTGCTGCCTCAACTTGCAAGCAATGTGGGTGGGTTATTCCTCTTTCTCCACGGGAAGTTTATGTTTAAAGTTTCAAGTATGCAAACTGCTAAATAACACTCACAGCCCAGTTCTTCGTGACTGGAAGCTATTATCATCACCCTCGTTGTTGTTAAATGCCAGGCCCTGGTTGCAAACCTCGTTTAGTGGTATTGTGAGAGAGATAACAGGGCGTTTGCCTTCAGCTGAAACTGGATTGTGTTACTTCTTTCTTCCCTGTTTATATATTCATAGAACCAAAGAGAAAAGTTGGGTAACTTGATGCTTTGTATTGGTGGTTGATGCTAGCTGTTCCGCCTCCCACCGGCCTGTACAATTGCTGTCAGTGGTCCACACAGACAGAAGCAGCAGTAACTAGTCTGCATTGGCTCTGAGCACAGGTCAGTGTCCAAGGGAGAACTCCACTCAGGCAGAGAGATGGGGTGCTATGCTTATTTTGAACTCAGTGTTATGAAGTGGAAATCATTTATCTGTCACAGCTATAGACACACTTCCTTTAGTCTTAGGTTCAAAGCCATAGGAAGCAGTTGTTGGGATTCCATACGAGCTATTTTGGTTTAAAATCCTCATGGACTGTTGAACTTCTCCTCTGAGTTCTAGGGTGTGGGGTGATTGAGTGGACGTGGTACTTTGTGGCTTTCTTAGGTTCATCTACATGCCAAGGTGTTCTGGCCTTTGGTCTTTATCTTTTAGATACTAAAATCAATTGCTATAGAAAGCTCCTAGCAGCTGACTATCCCACATGAGTCAATGTTTAATGAAACCCTCCTAGCTAATACACCTACCACTAAAAGGTACTCTAAACTGGATGCTTACTGCTACCTGGCTGATGTTCTGGGTCTCTCCCCCTCCTCCATCTCCCTCTCCCTCCCCCCTCTGTCTCTCTCTCTCTGTCTGTCTGTCTGTCTCTCTCTCTCTCTCTCTCTCTGTCTCTCTCTCTCTGTGTGTGTGTCTCTGTCTCTCTCTCTGTCTCTCTCTCTCTCTGTGTGTGTGTGTATGTATGTATGTGTGTGGTACATGTCTGTCTCTCTGTCTCTCCAAAGCTTCTCAACAGTCAGTTTCCAGTAGTGAGTTCCCAAGAGCCTGGAGATACAATGCCACAACTGCAGTATGCCAAAAAGAACTCCTGCCACCAACCAAGTCCTCTGTCTGATACCCTCTGCTGATGTTTCAGCCCTCCTTTTCAAAGAATACATGCACTGTGCCTCAGTAGCTATATTTCAATTGTTCCCTGTTCTGAATTTTCTGATTATATGTCTCCCTGGACCATGTCTATAACTAGAGCTAAGTCTGTGAAAATAATTTGCATATGGTTGTTTTATTTCCTGTTTGTGTTGTTTTAGTGGATTTTCTGTTGTCACTTTTAAATCTACAAGAAATCCTCACCCCCCCTCCAAGCACACACATCAGTTTTCTTTTGCTCTCAGAAGACCGATCAATGTACAACTGCAGACATACTCCCTTCATTCACCCAATCTTATATGATTTCTGAAGCTAAGTGGACTTGGACCTGCTTAGTACTTGAATGGGAGAAGGTTCAGGCACATAATATGCAAATCAATTTTAAGATGGACATAAGTGAGTGAAGACCATTTACTCTATCTTAATCGCATTACTCCTTTAGATTTTCACTTTATATTTGAGGAGCTAGGACTTGATTTTAATCTTACCTCATTCAGTGTATGGGGTAACTTGGAAATTATGCACATTTACGGTTATACAGATAAGGTCAGGGTTTTGCAGAGTTCGGGGACTTGGGGTGGATTTGAGAGAAGACAGCCTTGAGCATGATTTATCTGACCACTTTTCTCATCACTACTGGTCATGCTTTCTGTAAGAGCTTGAGTGAATATTCAGCTGGGAGCACTCACTGTGTGTTGGCTGGGAGCACTCACTGTGTGTTGGCTTAGATGATAACATTACATACAGTGTTTTCCTCCACCCTGACACCAGCCTTCTGGGTAGTTCCTGTATTGTAGTACTTTTGCAGAAGTAGAAATGGGCCTAGAAAGGTCGTGGGTCCAAGATTACATGAGTAAGTTTGTAAGAAAAAGTAGAACTCAGAACTTTTTGGTATAGAATATCCTCCTGCCTCTGGTTTTTCAGCTGGTGTAAGACGTTCTATAGTAGAGATGGGCAGTCAGAGGCTTTGCAAACCTTCCCACCCACAGCCTGGATTGGCTAAGTAAGAAGTACATCTCTGTATTCTTTTCAAGGTAGAAGCTTAAGCTTAATTTATGTTAGAAATCAAAAACCACATTTCACTTTGTGAAAAAAGGAGTAAAAGCCACATGTCACTGTGTAAGGAAGAGGCCTGAGTGCTTCCGGTGGGGTGGCAGGCAAACTGGCTTCATCTGGGCTTTGGCTCTGACGCTTGCATCATTGTCCTCCAACAAAGGAGAAGTGGAAAGGCCTAAGATTTTTCTCAAGTGATTTTTTTAAAGTTTATTTAAATCTAAAAATGTCAGAGTTACAACAGCAGCACTAGTTATTTGTGGTATGACTGTGTTTTTTTTAAAGGAAATGCACCCACATATCTAACAAGTAGGGATCAAGTGTGTCCTCCCAGAACAAACGCATTGCATGCAAGCTCCCATGTCTGTGGTGTAGCCTTCCTGACTCCAGTCCGGATAGAAAGCAGAGACTCTAAAGCCATGCTGTTAGATTCTCTGAACCCTTCTGTGAGATAATACCTCTGCAGCAGGAGGGGGAGGAGGACAAGGACAGCAGGGAGACAGACTCACCACCTGGAGATCAACCCCAGCACACACTAGGCAAGCCCTCTGCCTGCCGCCATGCTGTATCCTCAGCCCCATTTCCTCTCTCGATTTCACACTGGAACCAACATCATATCGGTTGTAATTTAAAAATTAGTCAATCATCATAACATTCAGACATAGAATAGATAGTTCCTCTGTTCCTATGCTAGACCATAAGACTGGATGAGTTTCAAATCAGCCAGTGATTAAAAACTTATTTTAAAATTCTGCTTTCTCCTTTCTAAATGTAAGCTGCCAGGGGACAGGAAATTTGACCTGATCATGGCCTTTATTAAAACACAGAGTATTTGAGCCCCTATGCACTTTATGGAGTGGACTTTAAAGCTGCTGGCAACCTTTCGTAAACCTCCAGGTGGCCCAGCCTAACATATCCTATCCATCATCTATGTGCAAGTGATGAGCTTCACCTGTCTTCCTCAAAAGACCAGAGGTGCGAGAGCATCAGCACTGTGCCGCCTGTCCTCCTGCAGAGCCGGCCTCAGGAGGGGCTTCACAGCGGAGTGCTTCTCTGAATGTACTGTCTGAGGAATGGAGAGAGGGGATGACTCCTCCTGCATCTGGTTTTGTGTATTTATGACTGCCCATCGACTGCTTCGCCCAGTCCACTTTACCCTAACGAACCGTGCCTCATCCCCCAGCTGTGTGGAACGTGGGAAAGTGATCCTGAAGCAACACGTACTGTAAGCCAGGGGTGAGAAAGCCATACAGCGCTGGGACTTACTAGTAAAAAAGAGGGCCCGTTGCTAACACAGGGATGCACAGTTCCCTACAGCCTCTGTCCTCAGCATGTGGGAACTGTACTAAGTAGCCTTATTATTTTATATGTGACATCTAAAAAGATCTGTGAGCCTCTATTTCATTCTTAACCAGCAGCCAGCAGCTGGGCTGTTTGCATCAAGTTTATCCTGTTTGCATGAGAGCGATTCATCCTCATTCGGACAGTTTTCAGATATGCATTTTAGGAGATGAGGTGTTAGGGATAAGCCATTCCATAAAACTGTCAAAGAAAAGACTTAATAAAAATAAATGAAAAATATAGGAATTTAAAAAAAAGAAGAATGTGGCTTTCCTTCAGGAAATGGTACTTGGTCTGAGTCTGTGGTTTGGGGTTGGGGGTGGGTGGATGACGTCACTGAGTTGGGTAGTGGACTGTAAAACAGCAGCTCAGTTGATGTGGCAGATGTGGCAATGACACTGGAGAGTAGAGGCTGGAGTCACTTTGTGAAGTGACTTGGTGGCCAGACTTGGTCCTGCAGGTGAAAGTGAGCTCTGGGGTTGAATTCAGGGCCTTGGGAATTTGAGGCAAGCACTCAGTCACTGAGCTCTATCCCAGGGTTCCGCTCACTTTTTATTTTGAGACAGAGCTCACTAAGTTGCTTGGGCTGGCCTTGACTTAGAATGCAGCCCAAGCAATCCCCTTGCCTCAACCACAAGTGACTGGGTTGACCATGCAGTGCTGCCAGGCCTGACTTAGGCTGTCGGTTTAGAATGTTCAACCTGATGCATCAACAAAACAAATGAACTAGGAAACAGAAAAGGGAAGCCATTAAAGTGTGAGTTCAGACAGGTAAGGGTATAGACACAGGGTGGGGGCAAGGAGGTGGCAGGGACTCTGAAGAGCCTCCTCAGATGGCCTCGCTCAGATCACTGAAGAGATAGAAGTTCCGTTGGCGATGACAGCGAGCACAGAGGATGGAGCGTTCCACAGGGGAAGGTGACATGCTGTGGATTTATGCAGTGTAAGGGACCAACCAGAGGGATGTCAGAGCCTAGAGATGCTATACAGTGTGTGGGCTTAAAGTTCAAGGCAACCACTGCGTGCAAATGCAGGTTTATCATCCATTTGCAGCCTATTAATGTATCTAGTCCATTAAGATATCTTGGATCTAATATGACTTTCACTTGTTTTTATGAAACAGGCCTCATTGTGCTCTAGGATAACTGAGTACTTGAAATGGATGTTGAAGCTGCTGTCTGCCTGAGAGAATGTGTGGAATAAAAAAATAAAGTCAAGAAGCACACAGAAAAAGGAGATGGGATGGAAAGTTAACTGAGAGAAATTTCTGACAAAAAAAGATGACAGAAGCCAGAGGCAGAGCAGGATGAGGCGCTTGGCTGAATGGGAGCCGGGACACAGAAGTGAAACCAGAAGGTGCCACAGGACAGAGTACTCTTCTTCCTTCACTTGTGTCTGGTGCCTTTCAGTTCCCCTCCGGCAGTATTAAGGCTCCGATGGTAGGCAGGTTGCTGTTCAGGAATGAAGTACAATCCTGAACTCAGTCGACAGCTGTCATGTTGTCGTTTTTCCTTTACTTTTCCTGTCATGATCAGAGGAGTGCAGACACTTGGCAGAGTGGGAGGAATGGGAGAGACACTTTCTTAATGCATAAAATGCTTGATCATCCGTGCGAGCACACCTCCTTCTGGATCCCCGAAGGAGTGCATGGATGGGAAGCGAACAGCAGCACAGTGGAAGTTCACAGACAATTCCGCTTTTACATGGCGTGGTGTCGTTAGAAAGTTGACACTACCAGTACTTGCAAGGTTAAGTAACGTGTCTGGCCCATTGGATTATCTGAGGTATTCTGTGTATAACATCCCATGATTTCATTTGTTTTATGTTGTAGACAATGTGGAGTATTTATGAAAACAGTTTCTGTACTTCCATTCCTGTCATGTAACCATCCTCGAGCTCTGTCCTTTAGTTTTTGCCTGACAGTAAAGCTCCTCCCCATCCCCGATACTTTTTTAATGTTGTGACTAAATAAATATCTGACAAGAACAGCGTCAGATGCTTTTTCCTCGAAGTCTAAGGAGTGATGGAGTGTGTCACCATAGAGACACCGTGGATACAGGAGGTGGCTGGTCACATTGCATCTGCAGATAGGAAGCAAAAAGAGAACAGGAAATGGAACTGAGCTATAAAGCCTCAAGGCCCTCCCTCAGTGACGCATTTCCTCCAGCAAGCTTGCACAACCTTCTAAACAGCACCCCAGCTGGGGACCCAGGACTCAAATGTGTGAGCCTATAGATTAGTGGTTCTGAACCTTCCTAATTCTGTGACACTTGAATATAGGCCTTCATGTTGCAGTGACTGCAACTATAAAGTTATTTCATTGCTACGTCATAACTGTAACTTTGCTACTGTTATGAATAATAATGTAAATATCTGTGGTTTTGGATGGTATTAGGTGACCCCTGTGGAAGAGTCCTTCGACCCCCCAAAGGAGTCGAGACTTACAGGTTGAGAACGGCTGCTATAGAAGGAGCATTTTGCATTTAAGCCATTACACTACATTACAGAAACCAGTAACTTGAGATGGAGCCCAGGGGAGAGACCAGCTGCTAAATGATAAAGGTTGTCAGACCCAAACTGAGATGTTCAGGCTTCAAATTCTGGGTTCAGATGACTCTAAGATACTTCTTTATCATTTGCTACTAAAGGGAAACTTGGAGGAGGATGGAATGCTTACGATCTATTTTTAAGTTAATTTGCTTAAAGCATTAACACTAGAAACTATTGTTGACTAAAATTCCTCTATTTAATGGACCAAAGGTTATTTATGCAAATATATCTAATTAAGCTGGGGAAAATAGGGTTTTCTTCTATAAAACAAGCTTTTTTTTTCTATTATTGGTGCTAATTTTTTAAAAAGCTCCTATCCATAAAGCATAGAGACCTAATTTTTAATCTGAAATTCTTGTAGTTAAATTTGTTCTTTGTGCTGCAGTGGGAATATATTTCTTAATAATTGCAGTTTTTGCTGTGTGCGAAAGCCATTCTGTATGTGCATTTTGTGCTACAAGTATATCAGACAAAACCCAGCCAAGTTAGGTTTAAACTATTGGTTTCCCTTAATAATGTTCTTGACTGCTCTGGTCCTATGAACCAATAAGCTTAAGCTTATTTTGGCTTGCAGAGGAGGCCATTATGTCACCAATATAAGGATGAAGTCTTACTCTGGCATTGTCTTTTTACAATGTGCTACAAGATGATGCAGTTTAACTCTAAAGATACCAGTTTCACAACTTGTATCTTGACTCTGAATAGTCCAAAATTTCCTTAATATTGTCATCAAATCATATATAGATACATATGTACAGTAATGTTTGAGTCATGAAATGGATATGTACTCTCATAACCATTGAAAGAGTTTATAATGTTGTATTTTTATCACACACACACACACACACACACACACACACAGTGTATCCTCTGGGTCTGCTAGCCGGCAATTTGCAGATGAAAGCACCTTCTAGCAAGTAGCAAAGGTTGCCACCAATGCTGTCCCCAAGTGTTAGTGTCAGCCTTCATAGGCCAACTTCACCTTTCAGCTCCAGCAGGAAAGTCTGAAGGGGCTGATGTTTCTGTGTCTTCAGTGGACAGCTCTTTCTCTTTTTTAATTCACTGGGTGGCAATTCTGAAATGTAAGGTAACAATCTTAGTCTGGTAGTTACTGTTCCACACAGTAGTGTACCAGTGAGAAATTACAATATAGGCAAACAAAAATCTTTTAACAATATAGAGCATTATGGTATTTTAAATAGGTTTAACTGCACTTTATAATATGTCAAAAGAAGATTAATTTCTTTTCGTGCCTGGTGGGTTCCAATTTGCAAATATTGTAAAACAGAAAATAGTTTTCAGTGCAGGTGACTCGGCACTACCATGCTTTATGCTCATACACGTGCATGAACAGTGAAGCTGCATTTCTTACTGATATCCTGTGGTGTATGTATATCTATATATATATATATATATATATATAGATATATATATATGCACTACATTTCTTACTGATATCCCGTGGTGTATGTATATATATATATATATATATATATATATATATATGCACTATGAGTTTTCATTTCCTAAAAAAGAGTATCTACATTTCTTTTTTTCTTAATCCTGTTGGATTTCAGTCATACATTTTTATGTTCTTTATACTCGGTGTGATAGAACATGTCTAAATTAGTGATCTAATTTGAATACTATAATTATATGCACTGTTGAGTTTGAGTACAGTGTTTTTGCATAATGTGATGGTCTCTCTTAGTGGATTTAGGAATTCCATGGTTCCAGTTTCAAAGTCCTAAATCTATATATGTTTATGAAGGGGTTCACAGGACAGGAGGCAAATATTTTAAGCCTATTTGAGTTTCAGGAATTAACATATAAACTATCTATAATAGCTTTTTTATGTATAAGAAAGTAACAAGAAATACAGAGTTAGTTAAGAACCAGACTGGTGTCACATGTAGTAACTTAATTTTGCCATCAGGGTTAAAACTCATACTTCCTTGTTTTGCTAAATGATAAATAAAGGTATATTTAAGCAAAGTGATAGCATGAATTCTCATAAATAATTGTACATATTTATATAGGGTTAATATTTTTCTTTGACTTTACTGTATTGGTTATGTTGACCAAAATGCACATCTTGAGCTCAAACATTAGCTTTGTGTCATGGTCAATGTATAATGCTCAGTGGCACACACCTGTAATCCCAGTGCTCTGGAAGCAGAGGCTGAAGAATCAATGCAAGTTCAAACCTAGCCTGGCCTACGCAGTTCCAAGGCAGCCTTGAGATCTTGTCTTAAAAACAAACAAACATAGAGCAACACACACACACACACACACACACACACACACACACACACACAGGAGGGGGATGGGGAGGGGAAGGAAGGAGAGAGAACATAGAAAATTTCGTGCCTCTAAAGTAGCATTGGAACTGAATGCTTTTAGAGTCTTGTTAGAGCAGTTCATCAGTATCAAGGCTGTGTCCTGAGGTGTTAGGAGCAGGACTGCCAGACACTATAGCCAGTGAGAAAACAGCTGTGCACAGTGTATCACTCTGACTCTTAAAACTAATGGTCCCTCCCTCCACAGTTCATAACCTTGCCAACCAGATGAGTTATTTGCTAATAGTAGCATGTCAAAACCTGAATTATTATGGATCTTTTCTTTTAATAAATATTCAACAGCATGTTCAAAGCAGTTAGATACAATTCCTAATAACCAGCCCTGTGCTGGCTGAGGTGCCCACGCTCCTCTTACACTGCTCATAGCCACAGGGCATTTGGCATTTAGACCCTTTTCTATGTATTTTCAAGAGTTCCACATTCCTTGGGCTGGAATAATCCTTTTACATCTCCACAGTTACGTGGAGAATAAAGAGAATTTCTCACCTTCCTTTTCTTCACATAAGATGCCAATGTCTGTATTCGGAGAGTCACCGTTTACTAGACGTGTACTCTTCAATGACAGTGACACCTGTCATTTACATGTCAGAGTCTTCATGTTCCCTACTGTTCAGGAATGCTAGCACTTACTGTCTTCTCTTCCTATTTCATGGCTGTTCATCGGAAATGTTAAGAATGGTGCTGTTGACATAGCAAACTGTTGCTTTATAAGCTGAAGGTATTAGTCTTTAGCACCTTTTTGGAGGTGTACTCTGTATGCCGTAAGAGTCTGTCATAAGTGAGCAGTGCTCTGGTGTTTACGAACTTATAGAACCTACAGTTGTTGCCAAGGCCAAGCTGCTCAGTTCTGAGAGGAGCCCTTGTGCCTGTCACAGTTAGCCTCCCGTCTCTCTCCTGTCCCTGCCACTGTCCCTGACCTGTCAGTTCTGGATCTCATTTGTCTTTCTTTTAGCTTCACCTTAAAAAAAAACAAAAACAAAAAACCCTCTGAACATTTCATTTGGAATTCTAATTCTTACCAGTAAAAAGTGTAATTTGTCATCTTTCCTTCAAAGTCAGCATTACTCTTTCCTTGCTCGTATTTCCACACTGTGAGCAGATTTGGATATGCTCATTAGAGTGAAGCCACACAGCCATGAAGCCTGTGTGCAGTGCGGCCGTAGGAAGATGCGCCTGCATGCAGTGCGGTCGCCTGCATGCAGTGCGGTCGCCTGCATGCAGTGCGGTCGCCTGCATGCAGTGCGGTCGCCTGCATGCAGTGCGGTCATATTTCAGAGTGGATCGTGGGCCTGCTTCTCAGCTCGTCTCTGCCGTGTTCCCTGGGTCTCTGAAATCAGCCCCTCTCCTGAACTCTTCACCCCATGAATCTATCCAATAAAATCATGTAGAAATCGCCAAGCTGAGGTCAGGCAAATGCCTATATCATTTGGGGGAACATCAAAGGAATCAACACTGGGAAGCATGCCTGTCTGGAAGCTGTGCAGAGGGCACCTATCCCAGTGCCAATGTCTTCTAGAATTCAGCTTTTACCTGGGCTGTGACGGTGCTCATCTTACCACGCAGGGTGGAGACTGAGGAAAGCTGTGAGTTTGAGGCCAACCTGCTCTACATAGCAAATTTCAGGCCAGCCAGGGCTACACAGTGAGACAAACAAAATCCAGCTTTTAAAAAGGTAATACAATGCTTCCCCCAAAGCAAGGTAATGTAATTCACCTATTGCTAATATCTAGAAATCTTAGTCATTTCTGTAGCAAAGTGAATCAATATTTATATTTAGTTACACAAAGGAAGCACCAAAGCAGTTCAAGTGAGGTTTTGGAGCAAATTCATGTAGAAAATAAGGAATCCAGTTTTCAGAAATGTTTACATTTCAGCCCTATGAAGTTTGTGAGAACCCGAGCGTACTCCAGGATTTTACCATTCATTTATCAGCTCCTTGCCCCCTCACCCCTCTGCCATATACACATTTTAGTTGACCAAGCCATAATGTTAGCTTTCTATCAGACTTGATACAGGGCCAAGTCAGCTGTTTAGTTAGTGAATGAAGGCCAGGTATGGATACGATGTGGTCAGCCAGGCTGTGGTTTGTGGTTCCAGCTCTGTGATAAGCCTGGATTGTAGCCATGCTCACACCACACCCAGTGTGACACCCATTTTGGTTCTGTTGACTTCAGATCAAGACGTAGAACTCACAGCTCCTTCTCCAGCCCCGTGTCTGCCTGCACACTGCTATGCTTCCGACCATGATGATAATGGACTGAACCTCTAAAACTGTAAGCCAACCCCAGTTAAATGTTTTCCTTTATAAGAGCTGCCGTGGTCAAGGTGTCTCTTCACCGCAATGAAACCTAACTAAGGCCCTCACCTACCTCAGAACTGGGGCCTGGGAAAGCCAAGATGATGATGATGATGATGACGACGACGACGATGATGATGATGATGATGAGATGATGATGATGATGAGATGATGAGATGATGATGAGATGATGATGATGATGAGATGATGATGATGAGATGATGATGATGATGATGATGATGAGATGATGATGATGATGAGATGATGATGATGATGAGATGATGATGATGATGAGATGATGATGATGATGAGATGATGATGATGATGATGAGATGATGATGATGATGAGATGATGATGATGATGATGTTGTTGTTGTTGTTGTTGTTGTTGTTGTTGTTGTTGGAGGATATCCCTGGATGTGGCTGGGGAGAGGGCTCAGTTGTATTTACCACATAAGCACAAGCACTCATGTGAAAATCCAGATTAGGGATTCACCTGCCAGCCAACATAGCCAAATTGCTGAGCTCCAGGTCCAGAGAAAGGTCCTTCTTAATAACTAAAGTAGGAGCAATAAAGGGAGCCTTATGTAGACTGCAGGCGGCACATGCACACATGTGCTGAAGTAATGATACACACGAGGGCATGCGAGCATTCCCACACAACACACAGATGGCTACATGGATACTTAATAATTCATGAAGAAAATCCATAGGCAACAATGCCAGTTGTCAGTCCAGGTAGCTCTGCAATCCTTACACCTACCACAAAGTTGTGGGATGAGAAAATAGTCAGTGCAGAAAGGCGTGAAAGCTGGGGAAGAGGATCTACTAGGAAACGCTTTCTTGAGGTAGACGGAAGTACTGAGAGACCAGGTATGTTAGGGACATGATGGGAGCTCTGTGGGATCTCACTGCACTCAGTGCTCACAAGGACACTGGCTCAGAACAAAACACCTAGGCACATTCTGAATTGTCAAGTTCTTCATTGTCACGTAAAATAGTGTGTCTAATGATAGCAAATAATGATGGTTAGTCATTTACTCATTAATTCCCATCTGTGTTCTTTTCCAGTGGTTTCCAAGGGTAAACCAGAGCTTGTTTGTTTTGTTTTTGTTTTTGTTTTGGAACACCTATCCCCCCACACACACCGGGAATAAGGTTTTCTTTTTTAAAAAACAAGTAAGTGTGTTTTCTATCACAGTAAATATCCTTGATAAAAACATACTAGAGATTTTGAGACCCACTTATGAAAGAGCCAAGTGTACTATCACATCAACAATAGAGAAAAAAATATATGCATTCACAGGAGCATCTGAGATGGCTGGCCTCTGCTATAGAGGACCACCGTCCAGCCAGGAGTAAGCTTGCAAAAGGCAACTCACAGCTGCTTGTACAAGGGCAAGCCAGTCAACATCCTAGCGTGGGGTGGGAGGGGCTGAGGAGCTAGGGACACTGGAGAGCATCAAGAGGCAGAAAAGTCAGTTCTCTTTAGGGATGTGCCCCTGCCCCGTCAACCACAGTCCTGTGGACAGCTCCACACTCTGCATGCAAACAGCACAAATTGAACTCCAGAACAATTTATTTTTTTAAAGATGTCAAGTTGGGGGCATAAGGGAACAAGATGACCTGGGAGGAGTGGGGATAGTGGGATGAATATAATCAAAGTACATTGTGGGAAATGTTCAAAGAATTAATTATAACTTTTAATTTAAAGTGGCAATCAAGTGCTGAAGGTCTCCAGGGTGAGTAAGGTGAGGTGGTCATCTTGGTGACTGTATGGCCCTCAGGTATCTGTGCTAGGCCCAGGAGTGCAAGAGTTTATCTGTTTCTATTATTTTTATTTCTTTACTGCTTCTGTTTGTTAGGGTCTCAGTTGTGTTGCTAGTGTACTGCAGATGAGTCACAAGTGTAGGAAGATTAAATACCCACATTTGGTTATAGAAGTGTGAAGCCCAGTTTTCCTGTTTGCAGGTCTGCCCTTGGGCACCTCTGTATATGGCCACCTGCTGCCCCGGTTCACCAGTGATCGCCCTGTGCCATTGTGACCGACCCCGACTCCCTAACTCCAGGAGCCGCTTTGTCCTACCCTGGCATTCTGCTTTCTCTTGCTGTGTGCATTCCTGAATTTGTACACGTTTCTTTGCTTTCCCACATTTTCCATTGTTAAAAAGCTGACAGTCCACAGATCCACCTTGTCTCTGTTACAAACTCTCTCCTCATTTAAACACTCTCTCCCCACACTGTCTGTGTTAGCCATGGTCTTGTGTGTGGTGGTGTTCCAGGCTAGCTACACATTAGCATCCCCAGGGAGGTCTACCCAGTCATACTAATGAAAGGGGCCTGCTGTGGGGCCTTGACCTTAATGGGTTTGTAGGATACAGCTGATGTTAATAAGTAGCAGTATTCAAAAATACCTGAATATCGTCCATGTCAAGAGCCATTGTGAGGACTGGAGAGGTGTCTCTGTGGTTACAATGCTCGCTGCCCTCCCAGAGGCCCTGTGTTTGGTCTGGTAGTACACAGTGGATGCAGCTCTAGCTCAGGAGACTTCATCCTCTCTTCCGGCTTCCATGGACACCAGCACTGATGTCCACATAGCCACACAGACACATGGCTTAAAAATAAGACAAAAAAAAAAAAAAAAAGAGTCGTTGTGGAAGGAACAGGACTTTTGGAAAATAAGGGAGGACGATTAAAAGGAAAGCTGCCCATCCCCCATTTCTCTGCTTGCTTTCAGTTTCAGCTCGGGATGATGGATACAGTAAGTAGCATCCATGGCTGCCTGGCCAATATGATTTCCCCCCACAACCTACCCTCGGATTCTCATTGTAGGTCCCAGACAACCATGTGACCTCAGCAAGTACGAACGCATTCTGGTGAGACCTGTGCTTACCTATTCTGAAGTGGCCGGGAGGCTTGCTCGCACACAGCCTGCCCCGTGTTGCCATTTCTCCTTGTGTGACACTGTAAACTAATAGGCATGCCCCTGGCTCCTCCCTACTAGTCAACATGGCCCCTACAGAGGACCCATTCCCTGTTCTCAGGTGGAGGAATGATGGGTGGACTCTGCTGGGAGCCATGCTGGACAGATGTGGATAGCACAGCCTAAACATCAAGTGGGAGGAGCTCTCACCTAAGCTGCCAGCTCTTCAGAACTTTCTTCTTTTTTTCTTTTTTAAAATAGACAATAGATTTTTCCATATGATAGATTCTGGCTATGATTTTATATCCTCCACTCCTCCTAGATCCTGCCCATCTTCCCAGATCCATGCCCTTTCTTTTTCTCTCTCCTTAGAAACCACACCCTTCCTCATACACCAACAATTTTAGGAGTTGAGCAAGATTGGTTGGGATGGCCTGCTTTATAAAGCCTATCCCCAATCTCTCACCAGACTTTCTGTGGCCAGAAAGTGTGTGTTTTCTAGAAAGCACAAAGTAGGACCTTTAAGTGTGTCCAGTCATTCTAGTCTCCAACTTAGCTGAGATCAGTTAAACCACAAGTGCTTGTGGAACTCTCGGGACGCTGTTTCCTTATGCTGAGGGCACAATTTTCTTTCAAAGACAATAGTTTTAGTTTTTCTCATAGATAGGGAAATATGAATGAGGTGATTTTGATTCTAATAACAAGGATACAGAGCTGTCTTAAGAGATCGGATGGAAAAAGTGTGACAGTCAGTCCTAAAGACCGTTCACTTGGCAAACTTCCTCTCATGGCAAATGACTAAAATCCAGCCGGCTTCTATGGAGCTGGATTAACAGAGTTCTCTTTATTTATTGGTTCCCCTGGGGCACAGAAATTGCACAAAGCAAACTGTGCCTTGCCGTTGTCCTGTTGTGAGGTAAGAAATGAAGCTTTTCAACATATCAGCCCCTATTCCTCGGTGTGAAATGCTACCTAGGCTGGTCCCATTGCAGACCAACAATAGATGAACATACTCATCCACTCAGCCTCTGTTTACAGAGGACCTGCTAAGTGATAGGCCCATGGTAGGTAGCAGACATAGATGCAAACAGCCATCTATCTACCTTGATTCTCAAGGGACCATCATCAAATGTTAGGTCCCTGTCAGAGGAAAATACAGTCCTGTCACTGAGAAGGATGAGGCAGCTAGGGGGAGGGCCTTCCACTTCGACATTTAAGCTGAAATATGACAGAGACAAACAGGACTGGAAGGACTTATATCCTGAAAAGAGGACCCAGGCAGAAGAGCAGAGGGTTGAGGATGGCTACCTGTGCCCTGCCAGAGCAGCTTTGTTTGTCAGGAAGATCACTTTGGGTAGCATCTAATTCATACAAGGTGAATTAGACCCAGAAATAGCAACTCAAGAGTCCAAGCCAAGTAGAAAACATTGTATGCCAACCCAGTGTGGACATGTTGTTCTCAGACACCTCTTCTGTGGTCACAGCCTGATGAGACCACAGCAGGCTAAATTCACTGGTTAAAATGCACGTTAGAAACGGTGACTTCCAGGGCTGGGCGTGTGGCTCAATTGGTAGAGTGCTTGTCTACCTCTCATGAGCTCCTGTGTCCAGTTATCAACATCATATAAACTGTGTATGGTGACACATGCCTATAATCACAGCACTCCAGAGCTCTAGAGGAAGGAGGAGTATTTCAAGGTCCAATACATGATGAGTTAAACCTAGCCTGTGATACTGAGCTCCTATCTCGAAAGGAAAGGAAAGGGAGGGAGGGAGGGAGGGAGATAACAACTTCCTGGTTTGGTGTTTATCTAATAACGGAGTGGGACCATGACTTCATTAAGCCTCCTGGTAGCTCGTATCAGCAGGGATACATGGACCAGTCTTCAAAAAAAAAATTGTATCTGAGGACTGTTCTCTTTCTTTAATACCTCATTTAATTCTCACAAGAATCTCATGAGATTCAAAAGAAGCTCATTTTTCTGAAGTTAGAGATTAGGAAGTAGGCTCAGTACAATTAAACATCTAGTCCAAGGTCATGCAGACAATGCACGATAGATCTGGCAATTTAGTCCATTCACAAAGAGGCCCTCATGTGTATAAATGGAAAGAACATATCCACACAACCCAGCAAACCTCCACGAGCAATCAGATGACTGTAGTTTATCTATCAAACACATGATGTCATGTTGTGCTTACAGACAGGAGCCTGGCTCCACCAGAAGCTGACTGAGACAGATGCAGATACCTACAGTCAACGATTGGACTGAAGTCAGGGATCTCTATGGAAGAGTTAGGGGAAGGACAGAAGGAGATAAAGGGGAGGACGACCCCATAGGAAGAGCAACAGTGTTAACTAACCAGACCCCTCAGAGCTCCCAGGGACTAAGCCTCCAACCAAAGAGTATGCATGGACTAGTCCATGACTCCCTCTACATATGAGCAGAGGACTCCCTTGTCTAAGGAGGGGATTCGCTTGGTCCTGTTGAGGCTTGAAGTTCCAGAGAAGGGGGATGCTAGAAAGGTTAGGTGGGAGTGGATGGGTAGGTGGGTAAGCACCCTCTAAGACACAAAGTGTGGGTCGGGGGGACTCATGGAGGAGAGATCTGGAAGGGGGAAAGATTTAAAATGTAAATTAAGAAATTAATTAAAAAAAGAAAATGTAACCCCCCAAAAATGTGATTGTAGATTAGATGTAGTGATACATGCCTATAATTTAAGCACTTGGGAGGCTAAGGCAAGGGATTACAAATTCAAGGCCAACCTGTGATACACAACAAAATAAAAAACTTAAATATAAATATGATAAACCATAAATGTATGTTTGTGACTCATAAACTATAGTATACATTTTATTCCATAAAGTACATTTAAGGATATAAAAAAGAGTTTCATTTTATTCCTCAAAGCTAGAGTTGTAGATCCAACTGGAAAATATATTGCAAAGAAGACATTTGATCTGTATGGCCTTTCTCTTTCTTTACCCTTTTCCCCCTAAAAGATCTGAAGGGAGTTAAGAGGCAGCAAATCTTTATCACCATGGACTTGAGGACTGACTGCTATGCATTATCGAGAGCTTCTCTGCTTCCAGCCACGTGAATCATTTATGTCATAAGTGACTCTTGAACCAAGGGCTGTATACATGATGTAAGGGTGGAAAGAGGACTGCTGACTGGAAAGCACATTGATAATCACAAATCACACTTAAAAGCTTGCTTGCCAACACATCTACTTCTGCAAATTACCCGTCTGCGTCCGTCTGAATGTGGGAGGCAGGTTCCACTTTGTTTTCTGTAGATGGGATATTGAGCGTGTTTGTACAAGAGATTTCATTTCATCATGAAGTAGGGTTTGGCCTTCTGGGAAATGCGTGGACAGAACATGAGAGGGCAAGAGAAAGGGTCTTCTAAGCCAGCATCTCTCTGCTATGTGCTTTTTGTTAGACCATTTACAAGTGACCAGGGACAGACTAGCCAGGACTCACCCCAGACTCCAAGCTGGAGCTGCCTCTCTCTGGCTGGAAACCAGCATCAGTGATGTACAGAAGCGATAGAGAAGAGATACTGGCCATTTTATTCATGATTTGCTCCAGGTTTGCCACACTGGAGATGGAGACAGGGTTTCCTTCAAAGCTTGAGGCAAGCACTTTTTCCCGGGGTTATTTTCATCAACCACAATCGATCCATTTTCTTCTGTGAGACTGATTGTCCAGAGAGGCTGGTGCCTGGTGTCCAGGTTTTCCCAGTGGGGCATGGGCTGCCTGGGTTATGTGATCAGTCTCACTGCCAAACTGCTCATGGTGGCTCAGGGCCATGTCTGGGAAACTTGCATAAAGACAAGGCACATCAGACATGGATGCAACATGGTCCCCCATCTGTGCCCACAGTTGTAAGCAAAGGAAAGAGGAATTTCAGTGGCATCCTTGAAAGGAAAAAACTGCAAGCAATTAATTGTAGTTTGAAGAACAGTAGATTTGAACAGGGGGAACTAGCTTTGGGTGTATAGGGACTGCATTCCACAAGTTGATTGTGTGCATTGTCCATAAAGTCTGGACACATTTTCTAGATTGATACATGCATTATAAATATTGGCATACCATGGATATTCACTTATTTCTATACTTTATTACCACATGAGGCCTTTAGTTTAAAAAAAAAAACTTAATTGTGCTAGATAGTGTTCTCAATGGCTGTCTGCATCTATGGTGGCTGGCTTACTCTCCAAAGACAAGTTTTCTTATCTGGGGTAGATTTGGGTCAGAGATGCAGTCAGTTCTAGTTTTATTCAGCCAGTTTGATGGCACCAGAAGGCTCTGTATAGTCAGCATGCTGTTTTCAGAACGGCAATCCCTTGATATTCATGGGAGATGTTTTTCAGGATGCAGAGGCAGATGTCAAAATCAGGCAGATGTCATATTCAGACCCATGTATAAAATGGCATAGTATTTGCATATAACCTATACATAAACTTCTATTTACTTTAAATGATCTCTAAATTACATATAATGTGAAAAATGAAAATGTCATTTAGTAGTAGTAGTTTGAATGAAATGGCCCCCATAGGCTCACCATATATTTAAATATTGGTGGAACTGTTTGGGAATGATAAGGAAGTAAGGTCTTATTGGAGGGATTGCATCATCAGGGGCAGGCTTTGTGGGGTTTCGAAAGTCCATGATATCCCTTATTAGCTCTCTGCCTCAGTGGATTGAGATGTAAGCTCTTGGCTACTGCTCCAGTGCCGAGCCTGCCTGCTGCCAGGTGACCTGCTATGATAGTCATGGCCTCTACTGATCTGAAAGGGTAGGTTCCAAACAGGCTCTTTCTTCCATAAGTTGCTTTGGTCATGATGTCTTATCCCAGCAATAGAAAAGTAACTAAGACACCAGGAAAACAGTTGGTACATTGTAATTATTTGGGGTATAACAAAAAGAAAAAGGTTGTATATGTTCACAACTGTTACTTTTTTGCTTATGAATATATTTGACAGGAGGCTGGTTGTATCCATAGATGGAAACCCTCAGGGATTTGGGAAGCATAGTATATATATTTTAATCCCTCAACCCCTAAATATTTGCTAAAACTCAGTTGTTCTTTATTTTTTAATTTTTTTAATTTTATGTGTATGACTGTTTGCCTGCATGTGTGTCTGTGTGCCATGTGCAAGCAGTGCCCAAGAAGTCCAAAAGAAGGGCTCAGCCCTGGAACTAGAGTTACAGATGGCTTGAGCCACACGTGAATGCTGGGCACAAAGCAGCAAGCACTCCTAACCACTGAGCCATTTCTCCCGCTGAAGATAATCCCTCTTATACATGCTAGTACATATTGTTAAGACCGCACTGTTGCCGCCTTGTCAGAGGGTGAAGTGAGTGGAATGGTGGTGTGGCCTGTCAAATGCATTTATATGGGGTGTGGTGTGGTCTGTCTAATGAACACACGTGCAGTGTGGCCTGTCTAATGCGTGCTTGCACAGGGCCTGTCTAGCACATGCATATGTGGTGTGGACTGTCTAATGCATGCATGTGCAGTGTGGCATGTCTAATGCATGTATAAGTGGTGTGGTGTAGTCTGTCTAATGCATGCATATGTGGTATGGCCTGTCTAATACATGCATACATGGGTGGTGTGGCTTCTCTAATGCATGTATCCTGGCAGTATTTTGGTTGTACCTCAGAGAGATGGCAGAAGTCACAATCTGGTCTCCTCTCCCATTTTGCTGTGATGTTTTTTCTCTTGAAGTTCATTAATACAAGAAATAAGTGCCGGATTTTATATCAGATAAAGAGATTAAAGAATGAGTTATTTAATGAGACCCCATGTCATCTGACCAGTAAAGTGGCATATTCCAATGACTTTACTGAGGAAACAATTATCAGGCTTTTTTTTTTCTGTATAAAGTAGGGGAAAATCTTAATTTACAAAGTTACAATACTGTTTAATTTGTCATATCAGCTCTGTGATGAGAGATTGAATGTTGGATAAGAAAATATAGTAGATAAATATAGTAGATATATAATGGAGGACATAATCATTTGATGGCACGTTGTTGGACATTTATGAATATCTTCTCTCTGAGATCCAGAATCTATAGATTTTTCATACTTAATATATCTAAATGAAATCACATTTAGAATGAATATCTTTTAAATCCCATCATTAAAAGTGATATTGTCACTATAATATACATAAATTTCTTTTTTAAAATCGGACAGGTGTCTAAACGCCTATTGTGAAGATACTTGCTTTAATTATGTAGCCTGGGATATACCTGTCAGAAATATGATTGTAAAGTATGCCACTGATTGATGGGAGAAGGTTTCATGGATTTCGACATGTGGCAAGGCCTGCCATGAGCTATCCATACATGTGTTTGAATTCTCAGGTTTATATGGAGGAAATGAGCAAGTTTCCCTGCCTCTTTGTCAGTTCTCTCTTGATGCTGACACAAAGTGGACCTGTGCATTATGATCTTCTCACCTACAGTACACAGATATCCAGCCCTACAGTTCCATTCCACTTGTGTCCTGTTACATCTTCTCTCCCTGCAGTCTTGCCTTACTGTCCCCCATCACTAGCTGCACAGATAAGACAGATCAGTCTGATGTAGCTTCATCCTTTTAAGGTCTGTTACACTGTCCGCTAAGCACTGGTTCCCAGATTAGTTTTGAAGTCTCTAGCTAGTCTGCATTCTGCCAGATCTGGCCAGCACTGTGTTCTTACCTCTGGTGCTGGGAGAGCTTTCTAGTATATTGATTTGTTCATGTCATTCTTTAAAATATTACATTGTTTCTTCTGAACATGGTCTCCAGACACCCTTGGGTCCTTAGCATGGCATATAGAGTCTTTAGAGATGAGACTCCTGATGGTGGATTGGCCAGCTTTCCTACAGTTTCCTGGGTTCTAGCTGAGCAACCAGGGAGCTCAGATGTGGTCTCTGACCTTGCATAAGCTCTCCCTGAGTCCAGCTACTAATTCCTGCTTTACTTTCCAGTGCCTCCTTTCTCTGAGAAGCTGATCCTGACTGTCCAGTGCCCCAGCACAGTCTGTTCCATTTCCATTCCCATAATGTTATCAGCCTTTCACACTGTAGATGTCTCCTTGCCTTGCTTCTGTTGGACTATGAGTTCCTTGATGACACTGTCTTAATGTCTACTTCCCAGTGTTCAGCATTAAATCTACTCTGTAGTAACCAAATATTTGTGACCCTGCGCAAATCCAGTGTACTGTCTGTCTAATTGTATTCAGCCAAATAGCAAACCTTTTCTCACAGAGTTTTGGAAAATAAAACAAGTACTGCACACTGAACATCAACTTCATGGTCGGCACACGAGCAGAGCATGAGCTTAAAGCTTGGCACACAGGTGGAGCTCCGTGGCTGTCTTCTAGTTTTACAGTCCACCCAAAGGATGTGCACAGCACACTTGCTGAATGTGTACAGAGCTCTATTGAATTTAAAAAAGGAATTGGACAAATTATCTAAGAGAAAATTTAGAAAGATTTTAGGATATGTGACCACTGTAGTCATTATAATACTGTGCCCCAGGAGAATTAGATAATCCTCTAAACATTGAAAATGATATTCACATTAACAAGATGAACTATAAAAATTAGACCTTTTATTTGTGAAAAAATAGGATTATTAAGATATATGCCAGGTAAGGGGAAAGATACTCAGTGTTCATGGATCAAGAGATGCAATCCCTCTTCAAATTAATCAGTAACTACAACACACCTAGTCTTCAAAACTTTTTTTTTCAGAAAAAACTGAAAATGTTGAGAGTATTCTCTATATTTTCTTCACATTTAATGTCATGTGGGCAGAGACATTCACAATCTTTTTGTGCTGAGCTATCTTTTCAAGAAAATTTGTGATATGAATATCTATGAAGGAAAGAGATAGCATTTCCCTGCAAAGGGTAGGCTTATTTATTGCCTGACAAGATAAGGGTATTGTCTCCTTGCAGAGGAAGGCTGCATTAAGGACACACAAGATCCCTGTACTCTGTTGGTGTGATGCAAACCTACAGCAATCTTGGTATCCAGCAGGCCTTGCTCTGGTACCACTGGAATCTGAGTGTCAAGCAGAAGAGATAGAGTATAAACCTGTGCCGATTGTCTTTCTCTGGCACCATAAAGATGGGCAGGTCAATGTGTTAACTGGGGGTCGCAGAGAGGCCTCAGTGGTGAGGAGTCTGGTTGGATTTCCAGAGCCCTCATGACAACCAAGAACTATCTAACTCCAGTTCCAGGGATTCAGTGTCCTCTTTGGCCTCTGAGGTCACCAGGCAGGCATACAATGGTCAGATATGCAAAACTCCCACACTCATAGCATACAAAAAGTAAAAAAATTAAAAGTGTGTTAGCTTGAGGGTTTGATGAAATCTGAGATCTCTTTCAGTTCTTCACAGAATTCAGGAAATCCCTACTTGTGAAAGTCATTTAACATACTGAATTAGAAGGGTGAACAATTAGAATAAGTATAATGCTTGCTCAAAAAACTGTGAGCAAATAGGCCAGCTATTACTGCCAAAAAAGGCAAAATTGTTTGCTGATTCAACTTTCCTTTCTCCTTTAAGATGACAAATGTACCTCTTCAGTATAGCTGATGCCTCTCATCCTAACGCTTTCTACGACTTTACCTGTGTTAGAATTTAGCATTTCTGGGCTTTTCTATTGACATATTAAGCTGGATTTTTTCCCAGTGTTTATATGTAAAGTGTGGTTGTTTAAATACTTGCATTAAATAAGCAAGACAGTTTCATTCAGGCTCTTTCCCTTCAGAAAGCTCTCTCCAGTTCTTTTCCTGTGTCACCATGTCCTGCGTCCTCTCATTACACCTAAATATACCATAGTCATTTCTCTGTTTACTCATTGCAAGGATAACCACATTGTAGGGTTAAATGAATTAGAGGGAAACATAGAGGGCCATTAATAATGATTATGGAATGCTGTCTTAGTGCCATGAGCTACTGTTTGGGAGGTAATGGACATTGGGGAAATTAAAGATCATAAAAATAGTATTAATGTCCAGTTGTAATTTTAACAAACTGCTATCACAGCACAGTGTTCCATTTTTCACAAACTTCTAACCCACTCAGGCTGCTTCAAGTTCTTTTGGGAGGGAATTGCTATATAAATCACACACAGTCAACGGAGCATGCTCAGAACCAAAGCTCTTTGGGATACTAGATACTGAGTGATTTTTGATAAAATGAGATATGGCTGCACCATGTGACGGCCTTCTACAATAAGAGTAAGACTTTGTTTGCAGGGGTATTGAGCTTTGAATCACTAACTTCAAACATATGTACACATAATTGAGAGGATACTAGTGACAACTACAATGTCTTTCCATTTTATACCTGTGAACCCCTTAAGGGGGTGAACATGATTTTACCAATCATGGTGAACAGTAGATAGAATTACCCTGTGGATCTTCACAGCCACTGTGGGTCTTTATAACCACGACTTAGTATCTAGTACGTGAATGACTGCAGTGTACTCTCCAGCTGAGGGTTTATCTGCCTCAGTGCCTGGCCCCTGGGATATTAACGGGCTTCATTGCCCATGCATATATCCCCAGTGCTCTCTTGCTGGCTCTGGGGCCTTATATAAGAAGAACCCTGCTCTGTGTGTCTTGTGACTTGCTTCTTTTACTCTGTTATTTTGCATCTAACTGTAGTTTATTTTTGTTGCTTTGTAAACTAATGTTATATGACTATTAACAGATCATGTATCCAGTCACTGTTGATGTTAGCTTAGGTTTTATTGTATTCTTTGCTTGTGAATAAAGGACTAAGTATACACATACCACACACACATGCACACACACACACATACATATGCATGAACATATGTACACACCCTCTTTAAAATGGGGACCAGCAAACTTTTTCTATAAATGAACATTTAGTACATAATATAGGCTTTGCAGAGTTCATTGGTCTCTGCTATCTGTCCTTTAAAGAAAATTGTAAAAATCACTCTTAGCTTGTAGGCCATAGTTTCTTGGAACTGTTCTCAGATAACACCCAAGAGGAGAACTGTCTATCATCAATTATAGGCACAGCCATTCTGACATGAAATGGGAATTGTTTTCAGTGAGATCGAGCCTACTTGTCCTCCCTCCCACACACAGTGTGGGAGAGCTCCCAGCATGCATCGTCCATCTCACAGCTGGGCGGTACCCCAGTTTTCATTTGCCGCTGTACTGAATAAGAAGTTACAACTTACCATACACCCAAGCCTGCATTTCCCCAAGTGTGGGACAGCAGTTTGTGCTTATTTGTTCCTCTTAAATTAAAGTTGTGTAATTTTTGTTTGGTGTTGGTGTATATGTGTGCGTGTAAAGGAAACTCTTGCACTATTATTGTTCACCTCAAAATAAAAACAAAAGTATTTTCTCTTGCTATTATGAGCTGTTTTTTTAATTCTTCATTGGGAATAGGGATTTCCTCCCCACCCCCTGCCCCACAAACACAAAATGCTAGTAGAGTATTCCTTATCTAGAATGCCTAGGACTGGAATAATTTCAGAGTTCAGAATTTTGTTGATGTTGGAATATCTGCATAGATCTTACTAGCTAGGCATTCCTAATTGGAAAATCTGAAATCCTAAATGCTTCAAAATGCAAAAGAATAGCATCAAATTAGTGTTCACCAAGTTCCAGATTTGGGAACATTTTGAACTTTGGACTTTTGGCTTGGGTTGTCCATCCTATAGTAACTGCAGGGTACAAAGCCTATATTCTGAAGTTTTGCTTTTTAAGAGTATAGACTGGTGCTTTCTAAAATTACCACACAAAGCAGAGTCTATAATGTCTGACGGTCCTTCCCACTCAGGACTGAGGATAGTAAACTTGACCTCCGGGTGAAAGGAGACTTTTCACCTTGCTTATTCAAGGATTGCTTATTTTGTGGGATTTTTTTTTCATGTCTAACTGTATGAAGTTCATCTTAAAGTGGTGTTTGTATATGATATGAGGTATGATTGAGAAATTACATTTCATTAGCCAGTTGTCTGAGTATTTTTAATGATACTCAGGCAGTGCATATTGATTCCAGGGTAAGCTGAAGTTAAATAGTAAGTGAACATGAGGCTGAGATGAACATTTAAACACAAGGGTACACTTTTCCTTTTCCTACAATGAGAGCAAGAACTAGGATTGGGCCTGAACTCCTTTACCATAGTCCTGGCTCCAAAAAGCAAAGCAACTGACTTTTCCTTTACATTACTCCCACCAATATGTTCTGATTTACAGTATGCTTTCATTATTTCTGTTGTTAGCCACTGTATGTCAGCCCTGTTAAAAATATAATATGCTTGCTAAAGCAATTGGCATTGTATATGAAAAAGATCACAAGGCCCTACCACCAAAAATCAAACAAACAAAACCCTGCCTGCTGTAATGCAAACTGTAGCATTCAACAACTTCATATATCAACTGTGATGTGCAGTCTATTTGACTGTATTAACAACTCAGTTTTGTATCTAGAAGACTCATGTGACTAAACAAGCCTTACGTTTACTTAGCATTATTCTCTTAGTTCTAAGGCGATTGGATATAGGAGCCATGGGCAGACCTCAACTCTAGCAGGATGTCCCATGTGTCCTTCTGACAGAAAGGACACATATTCTCCTGTGTGGCAGACAGTTCCCGGTAGAGACTGGACAGGAATGGGCTAGTGTCACCTTGAGTGGTATCCTGGGGCAGGTATGGTGTTTTGAATGTTCATGTTGACTACAGAATGGGTTCCTGTAGTAATGGCTGCCCCTCATAGAGCACAGTGCAAGTTTTCAGTGCAGCTAGTTAATCTGCACTACTTGTCCTTCAGAGCACTCTTTCTTGGATACTTTTGGATTGGCTGTGAGTCAAGCCAGTGGGGAAGCTTAGTTCTTCTAGGTCTTCAGAACGGCTTAAATGATACTTTATAGTTCACTGTACCATGCAGTTTCCTTCTGTCAGCCCAGCAAGGAGAAAATAGTCACATCAAGCAGTATTGTAATGAATTTACTGTCTAGCCCAAGGAACTGCTGTTTGCTTCTAACTGCTATGTGGAGCATGAAATCAGAGCCCCAAATTCCTCAGAACTTCTGCAAGAGAAGGCCCCATAGCCATCCAGCTCCCTCGGAGAACTTAGTGTCTCTTAAAGTGCCTTCTCAACGGCAGTCATGCACACTGCCATTTACATATCTTTTTTGACTCTATTACATTTAACTGAATTTCTTTTTTTTTAATTTTATTTTATTTTCTAAGTTTTTTTATTTACATTCAAAATCATTTCCCCTTTCCCATTTCCTCCCTCCCTGAAAGTCCCATAAGCCCCCTTCCCTCCCTCTTTTCCCCATTCAACCCCCTCTCGCTTCTCTGTCCTGGCATTCCCCTACATCCAGTCTGTCCAGGACCAGGGGTCTCTCCTTCCATCTTCTTGGAAATCTATTGATATGCAAATTGTGTCTAGGGTATTCCAAGATTCTGGGTTAATATCCCTTTATCAATGACTGCATACCATGTGTGTTCTTTTGTGATTGGGTTACCTTACTAAGGATGATATTTTGAAGTTCTGACCATTTGCCTAGGAATTTCGTGAATTCATTGTTTTTAATTGCAGAGTAATATTCCATTGTGTAAATATACCACATCTTCTGAATCCATTCCTCCGTTGAGGGACATCTGGGTTCTTTCCAGCTTCTGGCTATTATAAATAAGGCTGCTATGAACATAGTGGAGCATGTGTCCTTATTGCATGCAGGTAAAGCCTCTGGGTATATGCCCAGGAGTGGTATAGCCGGATCCTCCGGGAGTGTCATGCCTAGTTTTCTGAGGAACCACCAGACTGCTTTCCAGAGTGGTTGTACCAGCTTGCAATCCCACCAGCAGTGGAGGAGTGTTCCTCTTTCTCTTAACTGAATTTCTTAAGCGTATTCCATTTGTGTTAATTGGTAGGAACTCACATCAATGTACGTTACAGAGACATCCATTCATTATTATCTAATGCTTTTGCCATACCATACATTTTACTTGGAGAGTTGACTAATGCAAGTTAGAATGTACATTAAGACCTTAGTGGCACTTTAGTAATGTCACTTCATATGTGCATCCTACAAGTAGAAGGGGAGAAGCCTTCAGATAATATGATGAGATGTAAGTCCTAGGTAGCTGCTTCTTATTAAACAGAAAAGAGAGATTCTCTCAAATAATTCCCAAAGTAGGAAAAGAATTCAAACATATGAGTCTTGGTAGTAATTATGAAATATCACCCCCACTGAAACGGTCTCTTTTTTCTTTCTAAACAAAAGTGAACATCACTAAGTATTTTCTTTGAAAAAGTATTTAAAAGATATTACTTTAAAACCCTTCAAGTCTTTGATAATCATTCCAAATTGATTTCCTGTAACCTTCTGCTACTACTTGATAAAACTTTTTCAGTGTAGCAAATGCAATTTCCTTTCTTAATGACAATTCTAAGTTTAGCCTCAATATAAAAGGAAATATTTTCTCTGCCTCCAGAAAGATGGCATAGACATACTTCCCTCTGTTCCACTAAGCCCAACTAAAACTCAATGTATTATATACAAATCAAGCATAAGATTCTAAAGATGATGTAGAATTAAGACAAATGACCTCTGGAGCCTGTGCAAACAATCCAATGATGTGTTACCTGGGTTTCCTTCTACTTCACATACCCCAGATTTGGAGTAGAAAACATTATTGAAAAAACACCAACACAGACTAATCACCAAGCAAGCACACAGCAACACCAGTAAAATATAAAGTCTGCTTTCTGTACTTAAAGTGCCAAAAATGTGATGTCCTTGAAAGAAAACTCTTAATCAACAGTTCTACACTCTAACCAACTATTCTAGAGAAATGCATGGCTCCATTCTGACAGCAGTCACTGATGGGAAGCGCAAGACATTCTCTCCTGCTAGGCTGCAGTTCCCCAGCCTTCCTCACTGGGTGGTGTCACAAACACTAGCATTCCTTTCAGGTGGGTACTAATAAAAACCTGCATTACCATCTCCATACAAGTAAAGAGCATAGAGAGGCCTAGATGGCCCACTTCCAATAGTGTGGCCCTTTTTCTTCTCCCATTAGAGTCAGAAGACATCACACAAGATACAATGAGTGACTCCTTCAAGCCAGGATAGTATCAGTGGAGGCCAAGTAGAGACCCAGAGTCTCACTCCTGCCAGGCCTTCAGAGGAAGTCCTCCCTTCAGACATCAGTGGAGTTATACTAAGGAGTCCTAATGACACTTTCCTTCTCCCACCCCTACCCAGCTTCCCTAGCTGGAGTTGATATTAGAAGAACCTAAATGGTCCACCAATTTCTAACATATATACCAAACATCCACATTTTGATGAAACAAAACAAAAAACAAAACCAAACAGCAAAGTCAAACCCTGTTACAGCAGGAACGAGGCAGCTAGCAACCTCTGTGGGGGGAGAAGGGTCAGTCAGTAGAGGCCAACACTAGATGACAGATGTAAGAACTGCCAACTAAAGACATTAGAGCACCATCCTTGAAATGCTTCAGTGAGCAAGCATGAACCAGGAGCTACAAATGTGAACACTGAACCATAACAAACAAGTGGGAAAATACAATGAAGATCTAGTGCCCTCCTGGAATGGAAAAGTATAGTAACCAGAAGGAATACCTCAGTGGAAACACTGCAGAGAGAGACGAAGGACACACAGCAAAGAGTCAGTGAGCTGGAAGTATAAAAGAACCCCAGGAATGTTAAAAGTGTGCCAAAATCCAACATTGTATCTTTGGAGCACCCCTAAGAATAGGAAAAGATGGGAAACGAAAACAGATCTGAGTAAGAAATTGAAACCTACAAAATTTGACCAGAAATCATAAATCTACAGACATAAGAAATACCATGTAGTTGCCTGGATAACTCTCCCTGTAAAAGATGCCCATGCCTTGATCCTATAACTGTAATGCATTGTTGTATATGATAAAATGACTTTGCATGGGTAACGGAATTTTTGAGATAAGGAAATACCTTGTCTTTAATATAATAGCAAAAGTTCTCATAAGAAAGAGACAGAAAGGGCACTGGGATGCATGCTTGCCAATCAGGATCTGCAAGGAGCATTAGAAGCTAGGAAGTCAGGAGATGGATCCTCTTTGGGCTTCCAGGTGGAGTGCATAACTTCTCACCTCTGGATCTGAAAGACAATAAATTCAAGACATTTTAAGCTACAAAATGTGTGAAAATTTGTTACAGCCATAGTATAATGCTAATCTACTGAGTTAACCTCAAACAAAAGAAACCCATTCCAAGATGTATTAGGCTTACGAACATTAATGGCAAGGAGACAAGTCTTGACATTAGAAGTGCATGGGGTGGCTGCAGTTTGATCAGCAGTGGACAGAAAGCACACAGGTCAAAAGGAATTGACACTTCAGTGTTTTAAGTGCTGTTAAGAGCTATCTCCTCAGAATCCTGTTTCCCATGAAAATACTGTTCAGGAGGGAAAGGAAATCAAGGTACTCTCTGGTAAAAGAAATCAATCACCAGTAATCTCTCTAAGGAATTTGCTAAAGGAAATGCCCTAACAAGAGATAATAATCTTGTAAGATCAAGAAATTTTTAAAAACTGCAGTGAATGTAAATATGGCTGAAGACTATAGAATTTCCAAAGGTTTTGTTGTTGCTGCTGTTTGTCTTTTCCAAGCAGGGTTTCCCCATGTAGCCCTGGCTGTCCTAGAACTCATGTAAACCAGCTTGAAACTCACAGAGATCCGTCTGCCTCTGCCTCCTGAGGACTTCCCTAAGTTTTATATGAGAGTGACACACACAAATTTACAACTGCCCGATGTGGTTGTGAACATATATAGAAGAAATATACATATATGTATGGAGCACGCACACATGAATAGGAAGACAAAGAAGGATAAAGATTTCGTCACTCAAAACTCTAATGATAAAAGCCATGGACCATGATGCATAATGTACATGTGCACATATGCATAGACACAGCACCCAACTAGCCCTATTCAAGAATGGATTCTTAAAATCACTGTAGACAGATCAAAACGGGATCCTAAGCAGCAGTCGAGTTTCTTATCTCAGAAGGTTTAAGAAAACAGAACCAACAGAAACAGTGAGTGAATGCTGTCCTCCTCAGACTGGGAAGAAGGCAAGGGTGTATAGTCTTATACTTCCACCCAGTGTAATGCAATATACTTCAATAGCTGCAATATGACAAGGGAAAGAAATAGCATACAGAAGGTCAAAGACAAATCAGTCACCTTCACAGATAATAATCTCAGCAGAAAAGTCATGGTGAATCTGCAAAGTAACTCCTGGAGACAGTGATACAGGTCAGAAGCTCATAGGCCCCAAGAAAAACCAGTAGTGCTCTATGTTAGAAGGGAATAGTAGAGCCAGGCAGATTGATCCCAGCACCCAGGAGTCAGAGGCAGGCAGACCTCTTTGAGTTCAAGGCCAGCCTGGTCTATAGAGCAAGTTCCAGCACCAGCCCAGGCTACACAGAGAAACCCTGCCAAAAAAAAAAAAAGTAAATGCATAAATATAAGATTAATACTTAATACACAAATACAAAATAACATTTTGAAAATGAGCCTTAATGTAAGCAATGATTTGAGGCGATAATTATATGTCAGCATATATTTATTAATTGTGCTAATGAATACCTGTGATGTAGGATTTTTATAAAATGGAGACTATATATTGGGAGAAAGTCATGAATATATAGGAATTCTTTATGTTCCGTTGAATTTGCTGCAAACCTATAACTGTGCTTAAAAGTTAATTCATAAGGGGAGAATATTAAAACAGAAACAAAGAAAAAATATTGGGTGTAATCTCTGAAGAGTTTTTGTGCATTGAAACTTGGGTGCGGCTGAAGCAGGATGCGGCCATGGTGAGAAGACCCCGTGTGCTGATGAAGCAGGGTGCGGCCGTGGTGAGAAGACCCCGTGTGCTGATGAAGCAGGGTGCGGCCGTGGTGAGAAGACCCCGTGTGCTGATGAAGCAGGGTGCGGCCGTGGTGAGAAGACCCCGTGTGCTGATGAAGCAGGGTGCGGCCGTGGTGAGAAGACCCCGTGTGCTGATGAAGCAGGGTGCGGCCGTGGTGAGAAGACCCCGTGTGCTGATGAAGCAGGGTGCGGCCGTGGTGAGAAGACCCCGTGTGCTGATGAAGCACGGAGCCACCGTAGGTGCAAAGACTCCACGTAGTGAAGATGCTGATTCTTCCGAAGCTGCTGTGCTGGCTTAGCACAGTTTCTCTCAAAATCTCAGCAAGAGTCTTTTGTAGACCTAGGCAAAAGTATCCTAGAATTTACATAGAAAGTCCAGGACTAGAATAGCTGCGAAAATTGTGAAAGAACAGAACAAACAGCCTCGAAAGAAGGATGGCCATCAGAGGAACCAGATAGAAAATGCAGAGCTGATTCATACAAGGTTCTCGCTCACCCGAGGTGTAGACAGACACAAAAGCACTTACGCAAAAGAAAACATATGAGGATATACTGATAAGTAAGATGTTTGTAAAAACTGCCTCAAAGAAAACCTTGTTAGGGGTTTGAAAAGGCAAGCTACCGAGTGGAAGAGAATAATTGTAAAGCCCGTTTGAAAAACAAGGGCCTAGGGTAACTCAGTACCTGCAACAACAGAAAATGATACAGTTGATTACATGCTGTGTATGTGGTCTGCAGGCATGACTTAGCACTCACCTCACAAGCGTCATGCTCTGGCTTCTATTCCTTGTACCACACGACAAAAGGGCACCATGAGAAAGAATAAATGGGCCAAAGGAATAGACATTTTATTAAAAGGGGTGTACAGGTCCTCAAGTGTATTTTGTTGGCCCTTTTTATGTTAATAAAGTATTAATTTTTTTGACTTATATTGGTAGCATTTACTTAAGCATTGTAAGGTGTAATAGAACTCCAGATTTCTAACTTCTCTTAGGAAGAATTAGAAAATTCACTCCCAAAATGCTTCCCCAAACCATGGATGTCTAAGTGTGGCTCTTCCATGAGCGATCCGGGGGTTGCTCCTCCACGGAAGGCTTGCCACTCCTCACTGTTCCCTAGCATGTGCAGGCACTGTCCCGATCACTCTGAGACACCTTTTCTTATGCAGGGGAAAGTGTACTCCCTTCACGACCAGCTCCTAGACCTGTGGAGACAGCCCTGGCTTCCTTCACTCTCCGGTGATGTGTTGGCCACATTAGCACCCGATTCATGATTCTGACTGCTGACACGCCTTCTGGGACTCTGTTCTGTTTCCCTGTCTACCTGCTTAAATAGACTTCCTTCAAGGTTTTCAAACCTGTCTTTAGTAAAAGCCCCATTACTTTCATTTTTGTTGAAGCATGTGATTCACACTTCTTTCTAGTAGCTTTTACACCCTCCCTATCATTTTTATCCTCCCAATTTAAATGCTCACACTCTTTATGGTCCTAGGCTACTTAAAGATTTTGCTGGTTATAATTAGCAAATTTATAGTTGTTTAACTTAGGACCCCACAGCCTCAGACAGGCTGAAATCACTAGTTGGTCTATTGAAGCTACTTGCTGAAAGGAAATAGGACCCAGCAGCTGAATTTTTCTCCTTCACCATTTGGGAGGCTATCTTCTTCATTGTTACAATTACTGTAACATTTCTTGCTAAAGATTTTCTTGTGGTTTCCCTGGGGTTTCAACAGAAGGCTTATGGGTTGATTTTAGTTCATGTCTTACATGATTTGGTTCATGTAGGAGGAAATGTTTCCTCAGTGTCTGATTTTCTAATGAGCCAGCCATTTCAGTTTTACAGCTCAGAGCCTCCCACCCAACTCTTGCTCGTCTCTCTTCTTAGGGAACCCAAATTGGAAAGACTTTCCTGGGTTTCATTAACTCAG
Source organism: Tokudaia tokunoshimensis (assembly GCA_036184795.1). Classification (NCBI taxonomy): domain Eukaryota; kingdom Metazoa; phylum Chordata; class Mammalia; order Rodentia; family Muridae; genus Tokudaia; species Tokudaia tokunoshimensis. The sequence goes on from BTHU01000003.1 coordinate 142,789,265, forward strand.
TCTTAAGGGGTTAACACAAAGGAAATGGAAGTTAAGAACGTTACAGAAGGAATTTACCATGGTGGCCATGATTAATAATAAGCTATTCTCATTGAGAGACTTGGCCACACTTTAGCACATTTTGTTGCAAAGTAGATATCCAGAAGTAAAGCCATTATGTTTGATATTGAACTTCCGAGTAACTCAGTATTTTCTAAGCACAGTGGTATGGCAAACTATAGTACAGTTAGATGGGCTGTTTGTCTGATCGAGGAGTATTTGGTGAAACTAAAAGGAAAGTGGACAGGTAGTACAGGAGTGAAGGATCACTAAAGATTCCATGACTATAATAGCCTTCCAGGCTACCTAGAGAAGTGGCTTCCGTACTCTATTTGGCTTTTATATTAACATTCACATGGATCCAAAGTAAGAACAGAGGGCTAGGGATATAGTTCAGTAGGAGAACACTTGTCTCACATGGCTAAGACTTGGGTTCCACTCCTAGCCCCATCACAGGTACTAGGATAAGGTGGCCACTAGAGAGATAACTCAGAGGTTGGAGGACTTGCTGCTCTTGCAAAGGACTGGAGTTTAGCTCGTAGCACCCACAACTACCTGGCTCCAGCTCCAGAGGATCCAACACTCTCTTTTGGACACCTGCAATACATAGATGTAAGGGAGGGAGGGTGGGGAATGAAAACGAGAAAAGAGGGAGAAAGCATAGTTGTAAAGGTGGTTTCCATGGTGAGGTTGATCCTTAGCACTCTGGATATGTTGACCTCCCCAAATGTGGGAAAGTCCCCGGCATAACTATGGTAGTGGGGAGCTGTCCCCCTATTATTATGAAAAGAAAGAAATATTTAGCAAAGAAGAGGAAGAGATGGAAGGGCTCCTTGAGATCAAACCTCTGCAGTCTGGCTGCAAATGTGTGTGATTGCTGTTGGAAGGAGAGGTCCCAGTGACCGTACTTAGCTCTTCTTAGCCTTATGCTGCTCAGGGCAGAGCCCCAGCATCTGTAAGAAAGAGGAGAACGTAGTGGGTGAAAGGTGAAATGGAGGCAGGGGTGAGGGTCTGAGTCTGAAATCTAGAACTGAGCAGGTGGAATTGTCTTCCGAGCTCTGACTGTGAGCTAAGAATTCGCCTCTTCATGCTTCAGATTTCTCCTCGGTGAGTGAAGATAACGCAGTCTCCATAGGAGTCAGAGGCATGCAATAGTGCCTGGTGCATTGTCAGCCACAATGCTTGCTGCTGCAGAAGGCAGGCACCTGGCACAAGAATGTCAGAGGCTTGCACTTGACAGTCAGAACCATGAGTTTTTCCTGATGTCTCATTAGAAACCCATTTCTGCCTTTAGATATTTGTTCTGGCTCAGTCTGTGTGCTAAACCCAGATAGCTCTCTATGTTCAAGACACACCAATTTGTGGCATAGAATTCTTTGGGAAGACCTTGTCCAGGAAAGAGACCTAAGGTTTTATTTGCTCATTCCTAAGGCCCAGCAAAGAAAAGTCTCCCACATACAGAGAATTAATCTACGGGCCTCAGTGTTTGTTTTGTTTGGAGAGTACGGTTGTTTTGGAGTGCCGTTGCTGCTGCTGTTTTGGGGTTTGTCGTCATTGTTTGGAGACATTCTTACTTAGGCTGAGTTAGGCTCAGAGCATCCCCCTCCAGCAGTCTCTTCAGTGCTTGGATTACACACAACTCCTGGCTTAGCATCAATTCTTTTCAGATATTTGTTTTTAAAGTATCATTAATAATAGGTTTTAAAGTTTTGAAGTTGATTTTAAACAGGCTAAATTCACTTTGCCTGAATAAACAGGTACATGAAAAAAATACAACTAAATAATGTATATCAAAAAACATGCAACTAAGTGATATATACTCAAATAAGATACAACTAAGTGATGTATACCAAAAAAAAAAAAAAACCAACTAAAAAAACCATACAACTAAATGATAAGCCAGCAGACACCTTCCATGTTTTTAATTTTGGGGTTTAAGAGCCACTTTTGCCAGTGAGCCCATAAGGGCACTCTGGGCCTTCATCGATCTACTTCCTGTAAAAGGTTGTGGGCCAGCAGGTGTCAGAGCAGTGATTCCTAAGTCTGAGAAGCTGCAGTCCTATCTCAGGGAGCTGTTCTTCCTCTCCCAGAGCGCTGCTGAGTGAGTGGGTTTCAGGATGTGAGGAAGGACCAGCATACACATTCAGCATTCCGACTGAAGAGAACAGAAAAACTGGTTTGAACTGTGTAGATGGGGAATCGTAGAGATCAAGTCCAGGAGGAGGCCACAGGTTGGTAGCATCCTGCACCAGGGCCCCAGCTCACAAGGGAGTCAGGTGAGCCAGGGACCCCACAGCCCTTTCCAGAGAACAACGGTTTATTTAGGAGGCTCTAGAAGGTGGATCAATCAATCCCCCTGCACTGATTCTTGGTGTTTTACTTTCAGCAACATTTTAATATTCTTCCTACATCCTGAATTATTGATTGAACACTCTCATGTTTTTTTAAGCCTGCCTCCTTCAGCACAGCACCCTTGTATCCAAAGTGTCCTTTTCTGATTCCTAAATTGGTAGACAAAATGTTAGTTGTGGGTAAAAATACAATCTCTTCACACCTGGAAAAATTAATTTTTTTTCTATAAAAGATACCATATGATGGGAGGGGACCAGTTGCTATTCACGTGTGAGTGAAAACGGATGTCTGCTAGACAGATTGAGTAAGGAGCCTGCCTGTCCCTTTCAGCCTCTTAAAATATCAGTGGTGTAACATTGATGTAATCTGAATATTATTGAATATCCTTTACATTCTGGCTACTTTCACAGCTGAAATCTAGAGGGAAATAACCATAATCAAATTCTCCTGCTTAGAAATTAATGTTTCTAATTATTCCAGAAATTAATGTTTTAGGAAATATGTAATAACTGCACAGACAGGATATGGGAAGAGCTGCTTTAGAAGATGCCTCAGAAGACTTACAGATCAGTGGCAACTCAAATAGGGCTCTGGGATTGTAAGTGATTCTAAGCTTATTTGCAATGCACATCCTTGTGACTTTGACAGTTTGGTGGGGCTCTAGAATGCCAAGGCAAAGCCTTATGTAAGCTGTGAGTTTAACACCTGTCATAAGGAATGGGGTCAGAGAAGAACAGTGGTCAGGGCTACATCACTGGACCAAAGATATGTAGAAATATGGAAATTTTCAGCTCACTGCCAAAAAGCTGGGTGTCCAGTCTCACATGTTATCTGTGTCCTCACTCCCCCAGAGCAGCATGTGGTGAGCGAACCTACTCCTGAGCATCCCTACTTCCATCCCAGCATCTTGGAAAGGGATTTAAGGCACTGGAAAAACAAATGCAGGAGTCAGGTAGAGAGATGGCTCGGTAGTTAAGAACATGCACTGTTCTTGCCGAGAACCTGAGCTCAATTCCAGCATCCAGGTCAGGCAGTGTACAACTGCCTGCAACTCCTGCTGCAGGGAATGCCATGCCCTCATCTGAACCAGCTCTCACGTGTACAGAAACCTCCATGCAGATGCATATAAACATAATTAAACCTTTAGAGAAAGAACATGGACCCCATGACAAGCAGTCTGGCATGCTTCTCTGTATGGCACAGAGCGTTGCTTACTCACATTTTACATCCCAGCATCCCATAGTAGGGTCATGTGAGGAAAGGTGTTGTGGAGTGAGCCGAAGCCTGTGCAACACTGGGATCTAGAGTTGGAGTCCCACAAAGGGACAGGTTACTAGTTCCAAAGCCTGTCTGGGCCTGAAACCTCCTCACTTGTAAGATGAAGCAGTTGAACTGGACAGGCCTGAGTCTATGCTTCCTAGGCTAGCATGCATAAGAGTAACTTGCGTGTCCTGTAAAATTGCAGCTCCTGACTCAGTAGGTGTGGCCTGTGGCCTGCGTTTTGTTTTCCTGTAGAGGTCCTGAGCAATGTTGATACTGCTGGTCCACAGATCCCTCAACATTTACTTAGTTCTATTGATCCCTGTGCACAAGTGTCTGTTAACTAGATGGTTCTGTGACATTGCAGGAAAGATTTGGCTTTCACCAAATGTGCCTCTCATGGAATCAACAGTCCTCATTCTTCATAATTATCTCTATCAGACACTCTTTAATGTGTAATTATGCACAACAGCTTCACGTGCACACCAGAAAGCATGGATAGATTTGGTCCCAGCTTACCAGACTTGACAACAGAAATATGTATAAAGACAGTAATAAATACTAAGTTATGATATATATCATTCACACATTAGGTACATTGAGATAAAACAGGCATATATTTAGATGGGCCTTAGAATATTTGTATTCGTACATCTTTTTTCCTTTTAATCTCTGGGAAACTAAAAAGATTGCTCTATATTTTTGACATAAAAACAAGATTTCTGTTTCTCTCTTCCCGGTGAGAGCTGGAGTGGAAAGGTCAGTCCCTGAACTGCTTTTGTTGAAGACTGATTGATTCTGGCCTCACCGACTTCAAAAGAGATATTTCATCAGTCCCAAATCCCAGCCCTGTGTCTGACTGTGCAGGAGCCTCAGCTTGACTTGGTGTCGCAACCCCACGTATCTCCTCTCAGTGTTCCCCGTCTAGGGCTTTGACCCACCCATCACCCTTGTGAATCAGTGTGGGAAGAACTGGACCTCACTATCTCTGAATCGTAGAGTAGTGGGCGATACCAAGGAGGAAGCCAGCAAGTCCAAAGCCTCTTGGTCATTGCCTCAGAGGAAGGCTGGGCCTGGTGCTCTTTCTTCTGTACATCCATGTCTGCTGACCTAGCCTGAGGACTTCCTCCCTGCTGGAGGATGGGATCAAAGGAACAGCAGTAGGCAACACTGACTCCTGAAGACAGAGCTGGATCTGCTCCTGAGGGCCAACCAGACAACGTGCTGGAGATGGCATCTGGTAACAATGGTGATAAGCCAGATGATTAGAACTATATCCCTGGTTAGTGGAGAGATGCTAGGATGACTCAGGGAACCGATTTATTCTAACTCAGCAAGAGCCGAATTATCATAGATCTGTCCTATCCACTCGAGGGCTTCCTAACTGAATACTAATAGTGAAATTAGAGACCCTTCCTTTAACCTTCCCTGACTCATGTAAGCACATATGATATTTAGTAACAACCATGTGTACATGCACAGGAATACAGCCATGCAGAGAAAACAATACATGCCATGCCCTCAGCGTACAGACATGCATCTGCAGGAGGAGTCACTGTGAAATCTGATAGCATCCATAGGCTGCATCAGTTCACCTTTCGGACTGCAGCTATCCCACCGGCAGGGTGATGGTAGTGTGGCTCCCATGCAGCACGTGTATGCGCGCTGTCTGAGGTGCAAACGGGTGGAGTTGTGTAGCATGGTGTCTGAAAACCTGATCACAGTCAGCAACCATAAGAAACCTGATTATGTGACAGCCCCTGAAATTGTGCCTCAGGGGAAAAAAATAGAAGAGACTCCACATTTGTGTTTTTCTCTTGCTTTGTATGCAGGTCTTTGTGCGGGAGGTTGTGTCTGGGTTAATAAAATGTCACACTGCTTATTAGGAATGAAGCTGCTGTGAAGACAAAGCCTCCATTAATTAGGCTCAGCCCCATTCACTCCGTATTGTCACACGCAGCTGTTGTTTCCCTGTTAACTATATATACATAAAACTAACAATAAAGTGTGCAGACAGCCTACTCATATTAAGGAAGACACAAAACCATAAATGATTGCTGAACTGGAAAGCTAAATCTTTAAAAGCCGTAAGTGACAGTTCCACCTACTTTGCACCAGTGCCTCTTCCTGTCTCTCTGAGCAGACAGAGTTGTGCAGACACACCTGAGGACGCTGCACACCCTCGCAGATAGGTAAAGAAAATGGAGGAGCAGATCTGGACTGTGGTCCTAGGAAGAGAAGGATGCTCTCCACCTGCAGCCAGGGAGAAGAGGCAAGGGTCGGAGCGGTGCTGGGGCCTACCACCCCTGTTATCAGGGCGTAAAGACCGCAGGCTGAGGGTGTGAGGCAAACTTCTGAAAACTCAAATGAACCATAGGGGCCAGCTCTGAGCCAGGCCTCGGCAGGACCGTCTACTCAAGCCTGCTCACACACCATCTGAAGAGGGTCTTACTGTTTCTATGCAAGGAGAGATTTGTCCACCTTAGATTGAATGTAACAGTAATTAGGACAGTTAGTCCTTTCCCAAATTTACTGTGCATTTGAATCATTTGTGACAGTATTAAAATGCATATCCTATAGGTCTGAGACCTGCATGTTTTTTGTTTCGTTTTGTTTTGTTTTTCCAGACAGGGTTTCTCTGTGTAGCCTTGGCTGTCCTGGAACTCGCTCTGTAGACCAGGCTGGCCTCAAACTCAGAGATCTGCCTGCCTCTACCTCCCAAGTGCTGGAATTAAAGGCATGCGCCACCACTGTCTGGCTGAGACTTGCATTTCTAAAATGCCCCTAGGCATTGCTAAAGCTGCTGGTTCAAAGACTGTATTTTGAGTAGGAAGTGTCTCCCCAAGCTCCCCTCTATTCTCCACTCCCATCCTACTTGCCTCTGTCCCTCCCACCATACTCACCTGCTGGTCCTTCACTGTTGCTCTGACAGTTCCTTCCTGCTGGCTGAACTAGGTCTCTTGGTGTCTCATTGGAATCACTCTTGCATCTGCCTAAGTCTTTGCTTAGACTTTCTTCTTTAAACTTGCCTGGTAAAGCCCCATTCCTCCAAAACTTACCCTTTACCATTTCCACCACCTTGCTTCTGCTCTGGATAGGGCTGAGAGAGCCTATGTGGCCATGCTAGCAGGTCTCATGTTCACTGCAGTAGCCAGTCTGCTGCTCGCTCACTCCTGTTCTCCTGGGTGACTAACTGCCTGCTAGTCATGCTGTCACAGGTTGAATCTAAGTCCCCATAGACTCAAGTCTGGAGAGCTTGTTCACCGGCTCGGGCACTGTTTTGGGAAGCTGTAGAGTGTTTACGGGATGGAACCTCACTGGGACAGAGCACTAGGGACTGCCCTTGGGGGTTTTAGCCAGGCTCTGGCCATAGTTCATCTCTCTGCTTTCCTCTGATCCATCAGTGTGAGAAGCTACTCTATTTCATGCCCTACCAAAAAAAGAAGCCAACACCTTGCCTTCCCCGCCATGATGACCCACAATCCCTCTGAAACTGTGGGTCAAATGAAGGCTTCCTCCTGTGAGTGAGTTGTTTCTCACAGTCTCCAGACCTTAAGTCCTTCCCTCCCCTCCCCCGTTGTGTCCTAGCCTCTCAGCCAGCATCTGTCAGTGAAGTCTTTCCAGACTCCCGCACCTATTGTCATACCCACCCCCCTTGTGTTCCTGAAGCTTTCATTGTCTTAGCCTGCCAGGTGGCTCAACCTCTTCTCTGCCACTGAGCCCAGGAGGACAGGACAATTAGTCTGTTTGGATCAGCATCAAAACTCCAGGTGCTACAGTGAGGGGTATGTGGAGATATTTCAAACATTTGCAGTTATTGAGATGGGATTAGCTTAGAACAGAATTAGAAAAAGCATATGTGAACATATACATTTAAAGTCCTCTTGACCTTTTCAATAGCTAGGGCTAAGGAATGCCCCTGCGCTGGCAATTGTTTGAATCTAAAAATGCTGGTTAGTAAAAACTGTTGAGCCTACCAGGCCCTTTGAAGATTAGGACTAAAAAAAATGACCAAAATTAAACTCTGTTCAAAAGTTTCTGTCCCTTGTCTCAGTAAAGGATCCCAGGAAGTTTGCTGGCTGAAGTGAGGATTTAGTCAACCTCATTGCTCTTCTCGTGGGACATAACACAGAGATGCAAGCTGTCAGCATTTAATGATTCTGGCCTGGCCTCTGACTCCTGAGGTCCTCTCAGCAAGAGAGCAACTGTCTGTCTCTAAGAGGGCAATGACCCAAGTCATAAAACACAAGACCTTCCATTAAGAATCCATTCTGCCCCTTGCTCTTAAGGACAAAAGTTAGGTTTTTAGTCCACTAATGGTAAAGGAGACTGATGTTCACAGAAGTAAGCCATGCTTACTTTTAGTGTACTCTGAAGTCTTGTATTTCATTACCATGTCATTTGTATGTCCTTACCATGTACTAACTCGTTACCTCTCAAAGTCTTAAGCAAGCTTCTCCAGCAGGAAGCACAGGATGTTGCAGGTACTAAGTAAGATGTTGCAGTAAGACCACTGGCCTCACGGCTGACCAATAATATGTCAGGGTTCAGTGCACACAGTTCACCTCTCTATCTGTGCCCTCTCTGAGGGTCCCACTCACACACAGTCTTTCTCTGTAAGACAGACATTAGGGCAGAAGTAGTGAGTATGTATGTACTCATTTGGAACTTACAGCTCTCAACTTAGGATGACTTTGTCTCATGTGAGACACTTATCAAAGACTGGGAAATGTTTTTGATTGTCACATATTATCACATATTGGGGTAAAAGTTACTAGTCCCCTCAAAACAAAAACCTATCCATCCTTATTGCCAGCACGATATAGATTGAAAAGTCCTGTTTGAGCAAAAATTTTACAACACTGTGTATAGGCTATTGCTTCACTGGGCTCTAAACTAAGGAAAATACTGAGAACAATAAGACAAGCCATGAATGGAAATAGGGCGAGCTTACAGTACGATGTAAGACCCTTTAGCTACCAAGAACGGCCAGCCTTTATAAACGCACTTGGATTCCAGCTTAGTGGCAAGTGTTTTATAAGGTCCTCATTTCTACATTATTTGTTTATCTTCTTTGAAGAACAATTCTGGTGCTAGGGAGATGACTCTGTAGGTAAGGTGCATGTCAGATCCCCAGGCTCACATAAAGGCTTTGCTCAGCAGTGCACACGTGGAAGCCCAGCATGGAAGGCAGAGACAGGGAGATCCCAGGGAACTGCTAGCCAGCCGGCCAAGCAGAGATGAATCCAAACTCTCCCCTGTGCTTTCTGTTGGGTTACAAGGTAATAGGTTTTCATGTAGCTTTCTCATACCCACTTCCTTTGATTGTCACTCTACCCTGTCATCCCCTTAGCTTCCCCATCCCCAGTATTCTCTCTCTGTATTCAATTACCTATATGCCAACACCCCACCTCCACCCCCACCATCCAACTACCCCCCCCACCTCGTACTTCCCATAAGGCAACACTTTCCCCCACTGCCTGACCCTTTCTGTTTTCCTGGTTTCTGGAGATACACCAAACTAAAAGGTCGAGGAAAGGATCCATACATGAGAAAGACCGTGTAGTGTTTGACTTTCTGGGCCTCTGTTATCTCACTTAGTGATTTTTCCAGTTTCATCTATTTACCTGTAGTTTTCATGATTTTGATGGGGATTCTGCTGTATGGTCCACATGTTCATCACCTATTCATCATCGATGGACATCTAGGTTGATTCCCTTTCCTAGCTCTTGTAATCAGAGCATCAGTCACCATGGACGTGCATGTCTCTGTACTAGGATATAAATCTTTATTCCTACAAGTGGCATGTGTGGGTCATGTGGTAGTTCTGTTTTCAGTTTGTGAGGAACTTCCACACTGATTTCCAGTATGGCTGTACTGGTTTACACTCCTGCCAGCAGTGTACAAAGGGTCCGTCACATCCATGCTAGCAATGTTTTCCTTTATATCCTGTATGATGGCCGTTCTGACTGGGATGACAGGAGATCTTAAAGTAGTTGTAATATACATTCCCTGATGGCTGTGAGTATGGAACTCCTTTTACCTGTTCCTGGTCATTTGTATTTCTTCTTTTGAGAACTCGTTGTTTAACTCCATAGCCTGTTTTTAAATTTAGGTCATTTGTATTTTGGAGTTTGGTTATTTGGATTCCTTATGGATTCCAGATACTAATCCTGTATCAGTTGTGGAGCTGGAAAATACCTCTCCCATCCCATGAGATACCCCTTCATTCAGTTATTCCTTCCCTTTGCTATACAGAAGCATCGGCCTCATGAGATCCACTTGTCAAGAGTCAGTGTAGTTTCCTGTGCCACTAGAGCTCTGTTTAGGAAACCCTACCCTGAGCCTGAGTGTTGAAGCACACTCGAGGCATCGTGTCTCACATCGATCTATTTGTGACTGGGTTTTGTGTAAGATGAAACATCGGGATCTAGGTTTTTTACAACGTGGTGAAGTCCAGGCTTTCCAGCACCACTTGTTGAGGACACTAACTTTCTCAGATGCATATTTTTGGCATCATTGTTAAATGAGGTGACTGTAATTATATGGACTCTATGTGGGTCCTCTCTTCTTTTCCATGGCCTGTGTCTACACTGTGCCAGGCCAGTTCTACCCTCCTTACTATGGCTCTGTGGTATTAGTTGGATTGAATGTGCTATCTCCTGCAGTATTCTTTTTGTTCAGAATTGTTTTAGCCAGCATGGGACTTTTGTGCTTCCATATAAATTTAAAGTTTGTATATAACTGTGAAGAATGTTCCTGCAATTTTGGTTAAGGTTTCATTGAAATTAATAGGTTGTTCTTGGTAGAGAGGCTGTTTTTACAGTAGTTTTTCCTTCCAATTCTGTAGAGTGTAAGGTCTTTCCATCTTCTGGAGTTTTCCTCCGTTTCTTTCTTCTGTGTCAACATTATCATCCTGGAGGTCTTTCTTACCTTGCTTATGTTGATTTCAAAGTAGCTATTGTGAATAGGTTGTTTTCTTAATTTCTTTTTCAGTATTTTTGCCATCGGTATATAAAAAGGATTCTGGTTATTGTACATTAATTTTTATACTACCATCTTTCTGGAAGTATTTATCAGCTCTAATAGTTTTTCTGATGGACTCTTTAAAGTCTCTTATGCGTAGGCATATCATCTGCACAACATATCAAGGATATACATTGACTTACTTCTTTTCCTAGCTACATGACAGTATTTCCTTCTCTGGTCTTATTGCTGCAGCTGAGACTTCAAGAAGCCTGTGGAATAGAAGTGGAGAGAACGGACAGCCTTGACCTCCTGCTCGTCTTCGTGGTGACGCTTTAGGTTTTTCTCCATTTAGCATGATGTTGTATTGTGGGACTTTCTGGGGCACCAGCTTGCACATAATGACCCGCAGACTTACATTTATGTATCAATGCCTAGACCTTAAGCTAGGCTTGTTCCTGACTAGCTTATAACTCAGTTATCCCATTTATACCTATCTAAGTCTTGCCGCATGGCCGGTTGGTTACCTCTTCTTCCTTCCAGCCTGCTTCTTCCTTTATGTGCCACTGTATCTCCCCTTGTGAGATCTCCCTGGAGTTTCTATCTCTGCCCGGAAGTCCTGTCTTCCTATCATTCCTGCTTTGCTATTAGCCAACAGAAGGTGAGAGAGGGAATGTTCGCAACACACCGAGACATGTCATGCAAGGTCCTACCTGTGATCAAATCTCTGCAGGTTCCGAAACCAGCGTTTGTATAATACAGAGACAGTCTTTACACAGTGCACAAAAGCATCACTCCAATACTGTTGGCTTTTTGACAGGTGGCCTTTCCATGCTATGGTAGGCTTTTTCCATTCCTAGTTTCTCTCTGACTTTGATCAGGAAGGGATACTGGATTTTGTGGAAGCCTCTTCTGCCCCTGATGAAATGATTCTGTGATCACTATCTCTGAGTCCATGTAGATGATGGATTACATTTATTGATACATGTATGTCAAAGCATCTTTGCCTTCCTGTAATGAATCCCTTTCTGATGAATGACCTTTTTGGTGTTTGCCAGTGTTTTATTGGAAATTTTTGTATCTGTGTTCATCAGGAAGATATGCCTGAAATTTTCTTTTGTGTTGTTGTAGTTCTCTGAGTTTTAGTATCATGTTAATACTGACTTCCTAAAAAGAATTTGGAAGCATTTTTTTTTCTTTCATGTTCTGAGGAATGATTTGAATAGCGATGGTGTTAGTTCTTCTGTGAAGTTTTGATAAAATTCCACTGTGACTGCATGTAGTCCTGGGCTATTTTTCAGTTGGGAGTCTTCATATTGCTGCTTCAGTCTTATTGCTGGCTGTAGGGCTCTTTAAATTAGTTCATCTTGGGTTAATTTTGGTAAACCATATGTATGTAAAAATTCAACTTCCAGTTTAGTATAACCCAGGTTTTTATATTGCATCCTTATGGTTTCTGAATTTCATTTTTGTGTATAGTAGTGCCTTCCTTTCATTTCTAGGTTTCTTGCTTGTGGATATTCTCTTAGTAAGTTGACAGTCAATCTTGTTTGTCTATTTAAAGAATTAACTTTTCATTTCATTGGTTCCTCATATTGTTCTTTGTTTACTTGTATTTCATTAATTTCTACCCTGATCTTAATTATTCCTTCCCATCTCCTGCATTGAGTAATTCTTGTTTTTCCAGAACCCTAAGGTGCCTCATTCAGTTGCTTATTTGAGCCCTCTTAAAACTTCTGATGTAGGCACCAAGTGCTGGAAACTTACTTACAGCTGCCTCCATTATGTTCCATAGATTTGGTGTTCACACATATTTTTTTTCCTTTTTTATTTCTTCATTATCCAATAGTGTATTGTTTGATGCCCATGAGTTTGTGTTTTCTGTGGTTACTCTTACTATGAATATCTTGCTTTATTCTATCATGGTGAGATGCAATACAGAATTTTATTCCAATATCCCTATAATTGTTAAGGATTGCTTTGTGTCCTAAAACATGGCTTCTTTGGGAGAAAGTTGCATGTGCTTCTCAGAAAACTGAACTCTTTAGTGTTTGAGTGGAATGTCTTGTTAGTTTCCTTTCACTTATGCCTTCATTCAACCCCAACATTTCTTTTTGGTCTGGATGACCTTTATTGGTGACAGTAGGGTATTGAATTCCCTCACAGCTACTGTATTGGGGTTAATCTATGACCCTACACATAGCCATGTTTGTTTTATAAGAATGAGTGCTCTTGTTCAGTGCTGTTCCTAATGAGACCTGGACATCTGGGACTTACTTGGTCACTATCTTCCATGGTGTGTTTTCAGCCCCCCGAGGGCAGTGGACAGGGTAGCTTGAGGGAGGTTGCAGTGGGGCAGAGGCAGGCTGGGCGGAGGATCTGTTCCGCGCCAATGTGGTAAGTCAGCAGGCAGAGCTCCCGGGTCATCTCCACTTTGCAATGGCATCATTCCCAAGTTCTTCTTTCTAATGCTGTCTTCAGAGCTTGCGATTTCCTCTCCTGTTAAAATGATGGTTTTCTGGTTGGTATGGAAACCTTCCAGAAGCCACAGTGTCACTGAGGTGTGACCTGAGTAGTTCTGGGTTGGGAGTTTCCCAACAGATGGCTGAGAGGAGCTCCTATGGCCTCGATTCCTGAAAGCCTGAAAACAGAGACGCAGGCACGACTGCTACCTTCTCCTGCCTCTCCTGCTAAGCAACTTAATCTTAACCTTCTACTGTTCTTTCTCTTGGAATACACAACCAATGACTCTTAGATCACATGGCCAGGGCTTGAACTAGGATGTGGCAAGCTCTGACCTTACTGATTCCCACAGAGACTCACCTGGCAGTTCAAGGCAGGACCATCCCCTCCCTCAGGTGGAACCACTGTGTCTCTTTGCTGTCTCTCAGCTCTGGTCCTGCTGGTCCCCGTAGGGTCTCACCCGGGAAGCTCTTTGCCCACTCTGACATTGCTTTCCTTACCATTTCTTTCTAAAGAACCATTTCATCCTTTCCTTTTAAGCTTTACCAAAACAGAAACAAATTGAGAGCCTAAAAGAGTCGCCGTTTTCCCTCAGGATTCGTCCTCCAAGCCATCTCCACCAGCTCTTATTTCTCCCCACTCTCCAAGAGTCTCCGTTCAGGACACAAACTTCAGAAGTCTGCCGAAAACCCATCCTACACAAGCAGAATTTTAGATTTGAGATTAAATTTCTCCAATTTTAGTCACACCTCTTGCAGGAAGGGATCATTATAAGTGATAAAATCTTATGTTAATAAGCATAAGGCACTGTGTTAAATTACAGTGTATTTCAAGTTGAAGAAATAAATAGCATGGCTACATCCATGCTAGCAATTAGCACATGGTTCTTCACCCTCTCAGTCTATATTCTCCCTCCCTCTCTGTCTCTCCTCTCCATCCTTCTCTCCCTCTCTCTGCCCCTCTCTGTCTCTCCCTCTCCCCCTCTCTCCCCCCTCCCTCTCTCCCCTGTCTCCCTCTGTCTCTGTCTCTCCCTCTCTCCCTCCCTCTCTGTCTCTCCCTCTCTCCCTTCCTCTCCCCCTCTCTCAGTATATAGCTGTCTTGTTTAAATCTGTGGCGCATTGCCCATCTTGCAGGTCTGTGTTACGTATGTGGTATATAACACATGCCTACTGCGGGAATCTGTGGATTGGGAAGAGGAGGAAGGAAGGAATCAAATATAGCGGAGTCATAACTAACAGCCCCTGTTTGCCATGTCACTTCTGCTTGCTTACGTGGATATGTACACTGCGTGCATGTGCACATTTATCTCAGAGAGAGCACTATATGTGACTGTTGGTTTATTTAGATTGGTTTGGGTTCTGTGTCTGAGTGGTTTTCCTGCATGTATATACCTGTACCACATGCAGGACTGGTGCTCATGAAGGTCATAAGAGGGCATCTGATTGCCTGGCACTGAAGTTAAGGACAGTCATGAGTCACTGGCTCCTGTGTCTGAGGTCAGAACTGAACTCAGGTCTTCTGTAAGAACAAGTGCTCATAACTACAAGTCCATTAACTATGGGTATTTTAAGATCACGTTTCAACTTTTGTCTTTAGGACTCCTTTCTAGGTAGTACTAAAATGCTACAGTTTAAAGTTTACTGATCAATTCTCTCCTTTACTGCATAATTTTTAATAAGTAAAGGAGAAGGTAATAACTTTTTTATTCTTATCTTTTAGTTTTAGTCCAATAAGAAATTCAAAAATATTTTCTTCTTGTTCCTTTCTAGAACACACTGAATCCTCCTCTGATTTCAACAGTGGAACACAACTTCAGAGCTGGGAATTGGTGAGTTCAGGGTATTTATTCATCTATGCCATCGTCTCTAATATTAATCATTCAAGCTTGCTTCTAACGTAACTCTGTATCTAGTCAGCCTGCACATGCAGATGCATAGCTCCAGCCAGGTGTGAGCTAGCCTGCATGTGCAGATGTGCAGCTCTAGCCAGGTGTGAGCTAGCCTGCATGTGCAGATGTGCAGCTCCAGCCAGGTGTGAGCTAGCCTGCATGTGCAGATGTGCAGCTCCAGCCAGGTGTGAGCTAGCCTGCCCGTGCAGATGTATAGCTCCAGTCAGGTGTGAGCTAGCCTGCACATGCAGATGTATAGCTCCAGCCAAGTGTGAGCTAGTTCCACCTTAGATGTCACACCATGACTGCTATGCCACATATGTTTTATGTTGCTCTAACAAAACCTGATAGAAATGGCAGGAGAGATCTGTTTGGGGTCACAGTTGGAGTCAGAAGCATCATCACTTTTGGACCCATAGTGAGGCAGATTGAAGGGCATGGTGGGCCAAGCTGCTCCCTCCTAGCAGTCAGGAAGCAGAGAGCCAGGGAGGAAGTGTGTAAGGACGAAATACAGCCCTTAGAGGCATCGCCAGCAGCCCACTTCCTCTGAGCCCCACCTCTGCTCAGGCTGAACTCATCACTGCTGAATCCATAGATGGAATTCAACCCTAATAATTCAATCACCTCTCAAAAGCTCCACAGCTGTCCACCAGGCTGCTAACACATGGAACATTTCCTTTCCAAAGACAAGAGACCAAGACACCAACAGGCACAGTTCCTATGCCATGGTACTTCAATCAGTGCCTGGCTCAGTCCTTACTCTGCTTCTCGAGCCCTCTCTAGAAGGCCAGTGCTACCCCATCTCTGTCTCTTTCCTCATCCTGAGATAGGAATACTAAGTGGACAGACTCTTGAGCTCTGTGCAGGATGACCAGGATACACAGCTCTGCCCACCACTGCCATCATCAGGACCAGAGGCTGTGTTTGCTGTGACCATGATCAGTACTGATACCAGTTACATCAGAGATCCCTGAGTGCTCTGGGCTTGGACTGGCATGTGGACAGAATCAAATTCAGAGTGAAATCCTTGAGCCTAAGCAAATGACAGGTCGACACAAAGACATTTTATATTTGATTTTAGCAATTGGATTACCTCAGGATTATCACTTTTTAAAATGGATCCTGGACCTTGAAGTGTCATTGCCACCCCATTTAAAAGATTTAGAAATCTCAAGTGTCCTGGCCTCCCTGACCTGATCCCATTACACACCATTATCCTGTGCCTCTCTGCTCACAGAGGAAAGGGGCCATCTGGTCTTGGTTTTCCCAATCCCTCACAGAATGAACTTGGTAAAAATAAACCATTGTTTTTTAATTAAATCTTTTCTTATGCTTGTTGAGAAATTCAGAGTTAAGTCTTTGCTGTTAGGGGAGCTGGGTCATTGTCCTGAGTCATTTGCAGTGCAACTACAGAACCTAGGAACAGTTTCTCTTCCTCCTCCTCCTCCTCCTCCTCCTTCTTCCTCTTCTTCTTCCTCCTTCCCCTCCTCTTCTTCCTCTTCCTCCTCCTCCTCTTCCTCCTCTTCTTCCTCCTCTTCCTCTTCCTCCTTCCTTTAACTGAGGCTAAGGAATATGTGCTTAATGTCTTTGATTATCTGCGCTCCGTAAGTGCCTTCCTCTGATCTCCCAACCTTTGACAAGAATCGACTCGGATTAACTGCAGCACTGTGTCCTCTAGAGTAACTCGCCTTACACATTTAGTGCTGACCTAAAGTGCAGGACATTCTCCAGTCAGGAGATCATCCGGCTTTAACGGGGAACTGTGCATTTTGGAACAGGCACCAGATGCATGTCTAGCACACTCTAGCCCCAGTGTCTGCAGAGCACTGTCTGCCCCTCCAGTGCCCATGGCTTACGCTTTTCAGGGAACAGAGTTTTCTGTCTGTCATTTGTTTTTCTTTCTAAATTAGTGTGAATTTGCTGTTTGTTCTCTGTTGAATCAGATTCCTGTCCCCAGTCCTCTGATAATCCCTATTTATGAGTCTCAGGCAGCTCTCCAAATGACCAGGTGTAGGATGAAACTGCTCCCCCACCTGGCTCTCTCCTCTTCTGCTTGCAGCCAATTGCTTTTCCTAGAATCAATACTCCAATTAATGACATCCCTGTTGACCCAGTACTCAAGCCAGGAATCTCTGCCCTGGCCTGACTCCTCCCCATTCAGTCCACACCAGATTCTGGATTTAAGATAATAATGCAAAAGTTTCAGGATACTGGTGCTTACAGGGTCACATAATTGCTGTCACCAATATTCATTGTGTCTTTCTGACCTTCGTTTCCCTGCTGCCGCCGGCCAGTGCTTTGTGCCTGGCCTTCGCACGTGTCCATATGCACTCATGCTCATATGCACATATGTACAGATCAGGTCTGAAATCAACTTCTGTAGCTTCTTTCAGAGTGACTCTCCCTGACTGTGGACCCTGCTCGTGATTCCCACACAGTGACCTCTGTGCCTTTGTAACCTGAACTGGCCCAGACACCTGGCTGTGCAGCCCTGTGGCCCTGTCCTGGGTACCCCTTCAGCATGCTTTACCCTGCTCCGTGGGGCTGGATTTCTTAGGTTTAGTTTTTTTCAAGGCAGGGTTTCCCTGAGTATCCCTGGCTGTCCTAGAAGTCCCTCTGTAGACTAGGCTGGCCTCAAACTCAGAGATCTGCCTGGCTCGGTCTTTAGGTGCTGGGATTAAAGGAGTGAGCCACCATCGCCCAGTTTCAGGGCTGGATTTCTTGAAGTGTTCTAGAATGTCATGCCTCTTATGATAAACATGCACAAGCAAGACTTGGTGCACACTGTTCTCACTTCTGAGAATATGATGGCCCCTTATTTCTTCTCAATGCTGGAGCATCCTTCAAGACCCACCTCAGTTTCCATCTCCTCTGAGAAGCTCTCTTTGACCCTCTAGGTACCACAGGGTCCACACAGTTCATTAGCTGCATTTCCAGTCACACCATGTTGTTGTTAGCCACCTGTATATGACCTTCCTATGGATGCTGAGCTGCAAGGCAAGGTCCTGATCCTATCTTTGTACCTACAACATCTAGTTACTGTCGGGATCATTCAGGTTCTGTGGATGAAGCATCTCCAACACTGATAAAGAAAAGACATTCATGAAAAGAAATTGATCTCAAGCTGTTCTTTTCCTCTGATCTCCCACAAGCTTCTTCTCAACAATGTAGCTTTGTTTTCTCTTTTTGATTTTCATGTTCATGTTTTAAGGAAGTACCACCAACCTATCCAAGGTCTTTCACTCTTTTGCTGATATCAGTGCTAAAGTTTTGGCTACATTCTTTCTAAACTTGAAATCTGGTACCGTTTTCACATGGGAAAAGAAGGTTCCGCCTGTGTCTTTATCACCCCTGTTGGCGACGGCAGCCCCTGTTGTGATGTTTCATTCGGGAGTAAACCCATTTGCAAGCTTCCACTGTGCCTGTGCCTTAGATATGTGTACCATGTGTTCAGGCGTGTTTCTTGTTCCCCAGCTCTGAGAAGACAGAGTCACTACTTCCGAAGGAGGTGTGGGCTCTCAGTTCAAAACAGCTCTGCATTTCATGAGAAAACACAGTTAACACGGTGATGAGCTGCTGAGATGGGGAGTGAGGGAGAGACAATGGGATTCATTTTTAATTCATCCCAATTGTAGGCAAGAGCCTAGACACTCTGAAGTGGTTCTGTAGTCAGAGGTCACTGCAGGGCACCGAGGACCTTCCAACCACTGCCCCACCCCTTTGCTTGTGCGGTGATGGCAGAGCCGAGGAAATGACAGCTCTCGCCAGCTTTTCTCTGAAGCTTGGCCTTTGGCTCAGAAACTTGAGGTTAATAGCAGCATACACTGTTAGCTTTACTTTTGAGAGCAGTTCATTTTAATAGCAACCTGCCTCTATCTTGAAAAGCATCCAAAAGCAGCAAGAAAGGTTTGGCCAAGAATCTAAATCAGTAAATTAGCTATCTCTGAGCTTGCAGTCAACAAAATACTTTGCAGTCAGTCTCATTAATCTTTAATTTTTGCCTCTCTTTCCCCATTTTCTAAATCATAAGAAAATATGTCTATTCACTTCAGATAGTTGGGATTTTTAAGTTTCTTCTTTCACACATTACCCAGAGAGTACCACTATTGCCAAGTTGGTTAATAGTCCCCTGGCAGTTTCCCCTAAGTCTGTACAGACTTTAAATAGTCCTGTGGTGGGAAAAAAACCTTTACAAACACAGGAGGATTGCAGAGCGACTCCTTAGATACTCAGAAGGCAGAGTCACAGTAGCCGCAGCTTCCTCACGCTGCCGACACCCATGTTTTCCCTCTTTCCAGTTTTCCTCTCTTTTAGAAACATCAACTACTACTCTTTAAGGAGAGAAGAGGAAATGCAGTGCTTGAGGCCCTGGGAAGCTGCTGCTTGCTGCAGATACATGCACTGTCACTGTCTCAGGGGCACACATGGTCTTATGCTACGTGGCTACTGATTTTTCCTCTTACATCAGTGTTTCCCTAGAGCACAGATTTATTTATTCATAAAGCTGAGATGATGTCAGACAGGAGTTATGGCAGTGTAAATCCATGGTGCAGCCTGAACAGGAAGAGCTTTTATGAGATTCAAAAAATCAATGTGCTAATAATGCCAGAGAGAACTGCACAGCTCTGGGGGCGCATGCCACTACACTTCCACATGTGACAGAACAGCACAGGGTTCCTGCCTTCTGAACTACTTTGCATATGACTGCACTATTACTGAAACATGACTGAAGCCCTGCCTTTGCCAGATAGACAGATTAGAACCACGATCTGGCCAGGAGCAGCACCAGTCATGATCCTTTAGTGACACTAAGTCTGTTGGCTCACTTGCTGGGGCATGTAAGTCTGCCTCACAGCACAGGGGACTCTGGGACATTGCTGCACAGGAGGTAGTCAGCACAGACATGCTCATGATATACTTTATGTATTGGTTGGCTTGTTAAAATAGATACAGGGTTCTCTGTGTGGCTAAATCATATACATCTTACATAATTGTGGTTTGGATGAGATGCCCCTCATATTCAGTCATTTGACTGCCCAACTACCCAGTTGCTGACACTGGGGAAGCTTAGCAAGTGTGGCCTTGCTCCACTTTGCTCCCTCTGCCACCTCGCTGTGGTTTGAGACGCGAGCCTTCAGCTCCGGCTCCAGGCAGTAACCTGCTGCTTGCTCCCATGCTTTCCCATACAGTGATGGTGACTGACTCCTACTTCTCGAACCCTTCCTTCTATAAGCCCCGAGTAAACCCTTCTTTTTATAGGTTTCCTTAGTTATGGGGTCTTGTCACAGCCATAGAAAAGTAACTAAGACATTAATGCTAAAAGCGTTTACCCTTTGTTGATAAAAGTATCTATCAAATGAAAATTTGCTTTTTAATATTTGGCTTTTGAATTTATTTTTAAAAACTACTTGTCAAATTTTCCCTGTGTCCTAAACTATTGGCTGAAAAGCTCATCTAGTGGTAGAGTGTCATGATATAGAATTCCAGTGGTTTTTCTATGAACTCTTTATCTTCACATAGCAGAGTTGGGGAGGGATGCAGGTGACGTAGACACTGGCCTTATCTGCTTCTTGCCCTGTGTGACCTAAGGCAAGTTCCTGGATTCTCTGGGATGAAGATTCCTGGCTTAAAAACCAGTACGCAGCTGCATGTGAACTGGCAAGGACTCACGTCTTAGTTTCCATAGACTTCCACGCATCTAGCTTGTCTCTCCACTTCAAAGTAACTCACCGGTGTTTAAAGAGGAAATGAATGAGACAAAAGGGATAGAGAGATGGCAATTATTCCCTCTGGAAGAATACGGTTTGTTCCAATTTCAACAATCTGGAAACTCAGCTGCCAACAGCCCCTGTTCCCTTGGAAACTGCACCAGGAAGAGACACTGTGTGGTGGAAACTGGGAACCTCACACCTTGTCCTGACAGCAGTCAGGTGTCCTGGGCCTAGGGCTCAAACCCTTTGCCTGAGGTTAGGGTGGTCTGAGTTACTGTTCCCTTGACTCTCAGTTCATGGCGGTAGCTGTCCTCTGCCTCCTCACGTTAGCTTGAGCCTCAGCCTCGGACACCGTAGATTGCTCATGTTCCTAATGTTTCCGAGTCCACCCAAGTGAATGCAGGACAGAGCCTTGCCCCTGGCCTCTCTGGCGGAGGGCTCCATGGTTCTAGGCGCTGTGCAGTCTGCTGCTGGCCTGCAGCTACTTTCTGTTTTGATAGTGGGGGAGCCCCTGGAGGTCAGTGCGCCCCAGAAAGCTTCCAGCTCCAAGATAAAGGCTTTGGACAAGAGCCTCATACCCACCCTCGAAGTGCTACGGTGGTGCTAGCTCTACAGGCCAGCTGGAGGCATGCTCTGCTGACAGACAGACAGACAGCCTGAGGGCTTCCTGTCCTGCTACTATGATATACTCCTGTGAGAAGCTTTACCCTCTTCTCACTGCCCAGCTCCAACACAGTGGCCCGAATCTAATCTTATTCTGTCTGGAAATATAATTACTACATTGTCTGCTAATGGCTGTGTTTTACATAATAATGAATCCAACTTTTTCTACAAAATCTACTTCATTTATGTAAAATAGATACAATTTGGAATGTGTATGAATCATGCTATTCTTTTGGGGATCAGAGAAGCTGCTAGGGAGCCTGTAAAATACAATTTTCTAGGCTCTTTTATGGTTAACAAAAGAAAATGTTGGTTTTGTGTTTATCAGAGACAGTGTTTATTGCCTTTGAATCTTGTGGTCATTGTGACTCCCAGTTTGAAGAAGAAAGATGGCCCCTGTGGTCTGGAAGCATTAGGAGACTTGTTCACTGATTTCCAATAGTATAGAATAGCTACTCCAGATCAAACCTGGCTATTAACAAGGAAAAGGAAGACAATTAAATTAGCAGAGAGATACAGCAAAGGCCTTTGAAAGTGCCATAACATTTCTTTATATGTGATCCCCATGAGAGACTAATTTTATACTGGAAAGAAAACATTTATCTTCTGAAAGATGACAATGTTTTATTAAAGACAATGGATTACTGGTCATAAATGGAGAACTGGAAATTCTTGTTTGTTTAATTTTGCCATCAACTTGGGGTTCATTGTCAAAAAGAAAATAAAAGTAAGAGTAACCTGCAAGAATACTATTCCTGTCTGGTATACAGTTTGGTTTTCAGGTAGAGTTAATTATACATATTAATTTAAATGCCAGACATATGAATTGATAGCTGGACATTCTAGAAGTTCTTGCTTTTGGGGCATTCATTCATCTTTGCCTTTTATGTGAACTTGAAACACAGATGTTTATATCCTTGAAAACACACATCTAAAAGGCCACACTCAGACACTCAAGATAGGTTCCCCTGGAGAGCAGCTGGAAAGGGACTTTTCACTCATACACAAAGTCTTCTTTTTTTTTTTTTCTTTTTTTTATTTTCTAAGTTTTTTTATTTACATTCCAAACCATTTCCCCTTTCCCGTTTTCTCCCCCCCGAAAGTCCCATAAGCCCCCTTCCCTCCCTCTTTTCCCCATTCAACCCCCTCTCGCTTCTCTGTCCTGGCGTTCCCCTACATCCAGTCTTTCCAGGACCAGGGGTCTCTCCTTCCACCTTCTTGGAAATCTATTGATATGCGGATTGTGTCTAGGGTATTCCGAGATTCTGGGTTAATATCCCCTTATCAGTGACTGCATACCATGTGTGTTCTTCTTTTTTAATAGACGTTTTTATACAATGTATTCTGATTACAGTTTCCCCTCCCCCAAATCCTACTTACCCATCTACCCAACTCTGCACTTTTTCTTTCTTTCTCTTATTAGAGTACAAATAAGCACCCAAAAAGTAATAAAATGAAAACAAACCAGAATCAGACAAATTAAATGGGTGAAAAAGAAGAGCCAAAAAAAAAAATAGCCTAAGGAATACACTCAGATTCACATATCCAAACACAGAAAACCCATTAAAAAACAAAATCGGTCGACTACAAGGAAAACATCTGTAGATGGGGAAAAACATCATGAAACAAAACAAAACAAGCAAACAAAAACAAACCCTCAAAAAGTACCATTGACCATCTACTACTGACCCTGGGACCTGTCCATAAATGTGGTTTGTATACCCAGCAAGACTCCACTGGAGAAAATGAATTTTGCTTTCTAAGGAGTTACCAATTCAAGATTAGGAGCTCACTTCAGTGTCCCCTCTCAGTCATGAGACTCAGTCTCGCTGTAGAACTGTGCAGGCCCTGTGCATACGGCCACAGTCTCTGTGAGTTCATATGTCATGCACAAAACCTGAAGCCTGGACCTGATGCCAAATACCTAGCACAGAAGCATAAGCATGTGCTCATTTTAAACTGATAATCTACTAATCTGTATTCTTTTCAAAAGCAAGAGCTCAAAACAGTGTGTGTGTGTGTGTGCGCGTGCATGTTTGTGTGCATGTGTGCATGCGTGTGTGTGTGTGTGTGTGTGTGTGTGTGTGTGTGTGTGTGTACATGCATTTGGAGGCCAAAGTTTGTAAGAAACCTTCCTCAAATGCTCTCTAGCTTGTATTTTGAGAAAGGGTTTCTCACTGAGCCTGGGGCTACTCTGGCGAGTCAGCAATCTAGTCTGATACCCGCTGCTGGGATTGCAAGTGTGAGCTGCCACAATCAGCTTTTTCTGTGAGTACTAAGGAACCAGACTTAGGTCATGAGGACCTTGTTCTTTACTGGCTGAGCCACCTCAGCCCCCACTCTGACCTTTAAAGTCACACAGATATGCTGAAGGCCCAGTCACCCAGCTTGACTTGGCTTTGGAAGGCAGTAGACTAGGATTGATGGCAGCTTCAGACTATTTTCTGAAGAAAGGGGTGCACAAAGCAAGTTTTATAAATAATTGTAGGTGCTTTTTGGTTCCTCCTGGGCCTGACCACTTATATAGGACCTATCCTAAATAGGGCCCAATCTATATAGGACCCTGACTCATATCTTCCAACCAGTGGCTGACTTAATTTTTGTACTGAAAAGTCTTGATGTTGTAACATCTGACGTTGGTATAGAACTCATAGATCTTGATTGTATGCCACACTGCAGTATTCTCAGTCAGACGGGACTTAGCAAGTCCTCTCTCCATGGAGCTGACAGTTACAGAGGAAACAGCCATCTAGTTTTGGGGAAAACGCATGGAAAGAAGCTGATTTTTACACATACTGTTTGCCCTTTAAAAACATTCTATTTTCTTGAGCTGTAATGCCCTTGGTGTCTTAAGACATAAATATTTAATCCATTTTCTGAGTGCAGTTAATTCATGCTGGCATTTGGATTCTTTTAGAAAAATTACAGCCTGGCTTTAATTCCATTTAGCAGTAACTGATGGATTTAAATAATAGGTGTGTTTCATGTGATTGTTAAACTTTTCAAAGTGTTTGGGAAGCTAGTAACCCTGGTGAAGTCGTTGTTTTTACTTACAACTTAGATCCTTTATTTTTCTGTAGTCAGTGATTGTCTTGTGCATTCTACAAGGAAAGTAAAGAAGTAAAAATGTTTCCAGTCCCGGCAGCCAAGTGACCCCTTCTCTCACAGAAGGAGCAATAGAAGTGAATAGTGTTGACAGTAAATGTGGAACAAAAAATATGTGAGACTGGTGCTGCAGAGCCAGAGAGGCCGAGGCGAGCTCTGCACAGGAGGAGGGCTCGCACTGGACCTCAGTGCATACGTAGCACTCCCTTAACAGCGATAACAACAAAAATGCCTTTGCAGAGCCTCTCTTCTGTTCTTTTTATTTTCCCAATTCTGCCACAACTAAATGCTTGTTAAAACATAGCTTACCACAGTCCCCACACTCTACCAGAACACACAGATAGGAGCACAGAGCTGGCCAGTCAGTGTGCGGACAGCCACTGTTCTCTCCTTTCTTACTCCTTCAGGGGAAAGGCAGCCTAGAAGAAACCAGCGGAGTTGGTCTGGGCCTTTAAAGCTCTGTTGCAAATCCAGCAGGGAGAATGTCTTGGACAAAACCAGCCTTGGCGCAGTCCTCATCCCAGCCCATTATTCCAGATGCTGTGACAGAGCCACCCAAGGTCCTGTCTACGCACTGCAGTGAAAGCTTCCTTCCTTTCTCTCATCTATCACTAGTGTGACATTTGGTGGGGGGGTGAGTGTGGTCACTGGTGAGAGGTTTAGGACCAACTGGCCCGGCTGTGAGATGTCCTCCCCACTGGCTAGCCGTGTCCTTTGGCCATGCTGCTAAGTACCCTCTGTGCTTCTGCATGCGAGTTCCTAAAAGGATGAGATAATAATAGCACCTAAGTCTGAGACTTGCTGGTAATATGTTCTTTGGCCCACTCTTAGCTGTAATCATCATTACTGCCATTTGAAGTCAAAGCAATTGAGCTCAGAGGTTAATTAACTTGCCCCATTTCACACACAGTATGACCTAGAGCCTGGGGCTTTATATGAGTCTCACTGTAAACCCTGCACAGAGGACGCATCCATGTTGCACTGAATAGAATTTCAGAATGGCATGATCAGGCTTCACTGCAGACCAACCTGTTTTATGTGTGTGCTCTGTAGGTCACCCTATCCATCCCAGATTTTCACTTGTCAAATAATTCCAAGTTGACAGCAATACATTTGGGGACTTATTATCTATAAATAAAGTTTTATCGGGACAGCACATCCTCCTCCTTCAGCTGTGTTTCACGTCTACCTTGGGTCTGCAGTGACCAAGTTAGAGTCGTGAAAGAATGAGTGGATTCTAATACCTGAAATATTTATGCCCTGGCATTGTACTGATCTCACTGAGTAATTTTTCCCTGAGATCTTGATCCTTAAATTATAGATACCTATCAAATTCCTCTACCTCCATATTCTGTGTCCTCCTTAAAATTGGTATCATCTGCCAAATGCTTTGTGTTGACTTTCCACTGAAAGTCCGCTCCTCCTGTGTCTCTTAGCCCTGTTAAGAGCACTTCACATGTCAGCATGCTACCCTCCATTTCTTTGCTTGCGATCAATCTGTTAGGAATGCCTGTGTGTTGATTATCCTAAATGCATAATCTCCTTGAGGACATTGGACACTGGCCTGGGCCTCTAATGAGCCAGTGCTCCCCATTCCAGTGTACTCAGAGACAGCCCAGAGATGACTCTTGAGAAGGTGTGTCGGATGATAGTCATTAATACATCTATGTCGTGAGAGAGCGCTCCATTGCTGAGTCATAGATGTGGCTTTCGAAGTAAGAATTTGGAAATGGTAGAAGGTAGAATATCCATATCTCTATAATTTTCTTACTTGAACATATAGGGGGAAATGTGGCCATCCTATTAATCAAGGTCATACTTTAAAACTATTTGTTTAATGCTTTGAAATGGAATTTGATGCAAGGCCTCCTTGGCTGAGGGTAAGGAGTTAGAACCCTTAACATGACATTATTATTTTTCTTGTTCTCCCAAAGAGCACAGTCAGATAACAAATGCATTTTGATCCTCATCAGTATTATGTGGATATTATTGTAAAGCTCATGATATTATTAGCTCTGCTTACTCTTTTATGAATTTAAATTATTCTCTGATAACTGGTAAAGAGCACAGAGGAATATCATACAAATAAGCTCAAAGCACAGGGGATTAGTGGGTAATTAATACCCACTCAGTGCCTTAGCAGCTTTGATCTTGGCATTTGTCTCATCCCGCAAATATTTTCATAGTGCCTTAATTTCAGTCTCTATTTGAATCTTAGGCAGCAGTTGTCTTTGTTTCCCAAGAACAGCAGATATGTTGACAGCACTTACATGAAGAGCTGAGACCGTAAATTAATTCTGATTCTTCCAGCAAAGACATTAGTCTTTGTGTAACAAAATAATCTCAATGATAGCAGGTCCAGTGCTGAGCAATGATCTTAAAGATTAATTTTTCCTTTGGTTATGGATAATATGATACATCTATAAGCCTCCCCAAATACTTCCCAAAGTTTTGATTATCTGTAGACTGTCAAAGATATATTTTGATCAGCCATGTAAAGAAAAAGTATAGCTCAATTACTGTCAAATTAAGGATAATTTTATGTTCCAACATAGAGAAAGATGTCACCCACCATCAGACTTCAAAATTGCTAAAATGCTTAAAGAAAATAGCAGGAATTTGCTAATGTTAAGATAATGCATAGATTCAGTGCCCTTTTCCCTGATGCCCCCTCTAGTGTTTGCCAGCTGTCACCTTGTCACTGTTTATAAACAGGTGACCGTGGAGGCCCTCCTGTCTAAGCTGCCAGCCATTTGGGCATCTGGGACAGGTTGTTGTTTGTTTTGTTTTGTTTCATTTTGTTTAAAACATTGTCTATCTATGTAGCCCTGGCTGTCCTGGAATTTCCTAAATAGACCAGGCTGGCCTCAAACTCAGAGAGATCCTCCTGCCTGTCTCTCCAGTACTGGGATTAAAGGTGTGCACCACAACAACTAGGTTGTTGGGTTGTTTTGTTTTGTTTTAAACAAGATCTTACTAAGGATTCCAGGCTGAACTCATTCTGAATCCCAGGTGGCCTTGACTTTGTGATCCTCCTGCCTCAGCCTCTTGAGTAGTTGGGATTATAAATGTGTATCATGGGGCCCTGCCCCCAATAATCTTTGTCAGAGGTAGGCAGTTTGATACAATGGGTAGGTAGAGCAGGGTAAGAGTAGTCACTCAACTGTTGTGTGTGCCTCCAAAGGGAAGTAATACTTATTTCATAAAAGGTGTGTGGAGAGTGGGAAGATTCCTGCAAGAGTCCTGCCACACAGCAGGCTCTGAGATGGGACAGCTATGGTGACTGCTGATGTCATCCTAACCTGCCACACAGCAGGCTCTGAGAATGGGACAGCTATGGTGACTGCTGATGTCATCCTAACCTGCCACACAGCGGCTCTGAGAATGGGACAGCTATGGTGACTGCTGATGTCATCCTAACCTGCCACACAGCAGGCTCTGAGAATGGGACAGCTATGGTGACTGCTGATGTCATCCTAACCTGCCACACAGCGGCTCTGAGAATGGGACAGCTATGGTGACTGCTGATGTCATCCTAACCTGCCACACAGCGGCTCTGAGAATGGGACAGCTATGGTGACTGCTGATGTCATCCTAACCTGCCACACAGCGGCTCTGAGAATGGGACAGCTATGGTGACTGCTGATGTCATCCTAACCTGCCACACAGCAGGCTCTGGGAACAGGGCAGCAATGGTGCTGATGTCATCTTAACCTGCCACACAGCAGGCTCTGGGAATGGGGCAGAGATGGTGACTGCTGAAGCTGTCATCCTATTGGAGGCTTATCCTAATTATGCAACACCTCTGTCACCTACAGATGCTCCAGTGAGTGACAGGTAGACAAGTCATCTCAGTCTTGATTGGTAAATAGTGTTTCTGAGATGCTAAATGTTCTACACATGAGATCATGATTTGGTGTCATGGAGAAAAATGTGTGAAAATCACTCACAGAAGTTTATTTTTCAAAAATTGGGAACTGCCTGTTTCAGCACAAGGAAGTGACTGGGATATAAAAATGCACAATAGTTTATGATTTTTAGAGTGATATACAGGGACTGTTTTTGAAACATGGTGAAGAACTTTTGACATATGTCCTGGTTAGTCTTTTGTCAACTTGATACAAGCTCGAGTCCTCTAGGAAAAGGGAAAGTCAGCTGAGAGATTGCTTCTAAAATAGATGGCCTGTAGGCAAGTCTATGAGACATTTTCCTGATTAATGATAATATTGGAGGACCCAACCCACTGTGGGTTGTGCCACACCTGGGTAATGGCTTTGGGTTGTATCAAAACTCAGGCTGAGCAAGCAATGAGGAGCAAACCTGTAAGCATTGGCCTCCCTAAACAAACCTGTAAGCATCGGCCTCCCTAAACAAACCTGTAAGCATCGCCCTCCCTAAACAAACCTGTAAGCATCGGCCTCCCTAAACAAACCTGTAAGCATCGGCCTCCCTAAACAGACCTGTAAGCATCGGCCTCCCTAAACAGACCTGTAAGCATCCGCCTCCCTAAACAAACCTGTAAGCATCCGCCTCCCTAAACAAACCTGTAAGCATCGGCCTCCCTAAACAAACCTGTAAGCATCAGCCTCCCTAGGCTCCTGCCTCCAGGTTCCTGCTTTGAGGTCCTGCCCTGGCTTCCCTCAATGCTGGGCTGTGACAGAGGGAGCATAAACCAAATGAACCCTTTCCTCCCCCAAATTGCTAGTGGAGTGTCTTGTCACACCAGCAGAAAGCACTCGAGGACAGCGACAGCATCATAACTGATATAACAGGAGACAGTGTAGACAGTGGCAGATGCTTCTATACAAGGTCAAATACAGTGTTAGACATCACAAGAGTTCGTTGTCCACTGCTCTCTCTGTTTCCTGGAAAGCTGTGTAACTTTATAGACTGGTAGGATTAGTCTCAAGGTGTACCCCTTCTGCTCATCTCTCTAATGAAGAAGTGGGTCTGCTACTCCTCGTGGCAGACTTGAAAATGTTCCCTTTAATGTCCTTCTCACTTTTTTTTTTGAAGTTTCTTCCTATATGTTGCCAAAATCTTATATATGTAAATAGCTGATGACTGTGGGAGCCTTGAGCATAAGATTTAGAGTTCTAATTAACCCAACAGCAGCAGCAAATACAGCCAGTGTAGCCTCTGTAGTAATGCATGTGCCCGTTTGGGACTCCATGTCTTCTAACGCTTAAGTGCCTTGCCACGGACACCAGACGGTGATTTATATAAACTAGACTCTCTGAGGTCTCATTTTTCTATTTCCTCTTATTGCACCTAACAGGGACTCCACTGTGGTAAATGCTCATTTCTTCTGTGCACAGGAACTACAAGGTCACCCCAGCATGTCAGCAGGGAAGAATACAACCTTGGAATCAGCCTTGGCTAGCTGACTCGGATACCCACTTTTGCCTTTTCTTTGGTTTATGGGTTTCTCAAAACGATGCCTCCTTTCCTGTTGTTTGGTTCACCTGGAGGGGAAGTCTGCCTTAAATTCACTGTATTTACTATATTGTAAATAGCCTATGAACAAAGACAGATAAGAGGCAGTGTGGGAGACCATCTTGTTGATACACACTGCGATCCCAGTGCTCCCCAGCCTGAGACTGAAGAATAGTGAGTTTGATGGCAGCCTGGACTGTGGTTTTGTGACTGAGCATTGACTCCCCCTCTCTGTGGTTTGGCTCTTAGAGATGACTATACGTGTAAAAGAGGGACCTCAAATTACAATTCTGAGCTGAGAACTGCAGTGAGGTGTGGGGGAGCCTTAGAGCCTTAGAGTCTTGTCATTTTAGATACATAAAGCTTACAATGTAACTTCAGACCATCTTCCCGGCAAGTTTCCTAGATCTGCCCACGGGTATTTAAAACCTAAGTTTGTCTCATCAGATGAATTATGACATTTGGGAACATGAAGTAAACTAATTTCTGTGATTAAATTCTCATCCATAGATGAGAATATTAAATGCTATATTGAAAATGACAAAGGACATGTTTAATTTGGAATCTCCATTTTAATTGAAACACCACCATTCTGTTTTGACCATTGAGGAAGGATAATGAAATGTGTGCATAAATTTTAAAGTAAAAGATTAGGCCTCATTAACTTTAACATAGCTTTTCTTAGGTTTTGGTGGGGTAATTTACAGTTTATCGTTCATACACAAATAAAATTTAAAATGGATATAGACTATTGTATGCATGCTGATGATGTGGTCCCATGTCTAACAAGGTCAGTTGTGACCTTCTGTGTCCCAAGTTCCAACATGCAGTTTGTTACACAGTCGGTGCTTGGTCACAGTGAACCAATCTCCACATGAGTAACTAGCTGCTGAAAGCCGGCACCCTCTCTGACAGGCTGCAGAGCATTGGTGAACCCCTGAGCCTCAGTTTACCTATTTGTATGTCGGAGTGTGACAGGGCTTGGGCGCCTGAGAATCAAGGGATGCTGTCCCATTCCAAGCATTTGCTGGTGTTGATCTGGGAGTCCTTCCCAGTGCAGTTATGGTGGGGCTTACTGCACCACGCCAGGGCCATGCTAGGACTGACTTCCAACTGCCAAACAGCAAACGAGTACTTGAATTTTCAGAGCAAGTATTCCGATGCTACAGTTGAAGCAAGAGGTTTATCTGACTTACAGACACTAGTTAAACATACTCATAATTCCTTTTTGTTTTTTCATGAGGAATTATTCAAAATTATATACACTTAGATGACTCAATCATTTCTCTCTTTATGATAAAAGCTTTTATACATAGATGAATGAGTATAAAATTATTACGAAGGTCTAAGAGATAGGTAAATGAAAACTTGGCATTTAATGGATCTCCATAGGACATTAGATCAGGACATGTGTCACATAAAATTTACTTTTAGATATGCCGTCTTTTTAATAATGGTATCTTCTTGCAGGTTTTGATGAAGAAAATCAGAGTGTGCCTTATCTTTTACTCTCTCCTCTAGCTCAGTGTGCAGTTAGATTTACTGCACAAGATCACAGTTTGACTTATATTAATTTTATACTCAGCCACCCTGCTGAGTATAAAAGTAACACAAGAAATGTGCCAATAAAGTCATAGCCATTAGCCAGAGTCACAGCTGTTAACAGTCAGGTCCTGCTTCACTTTCAGTCTTTTCTACAGTGTGCTTAGCTGGTATGTTACTGACTGAACCCATCTGAGTTTACGTTCACATTGTCAGACTGTCAACATACAACCCAACACATTATCCAGGCAGGAACGGTAAGTTGCAATCTCACACCACTTTTTAAAACTGTGTAGTCAGTATGCACATTCCTATAGAGAGGACTAATAGTGGAGTCTTAACTAAACCTATAGTAAGACATGTCTAGGACTCTTCCCTACACTCTGAGAAACATTAAGAGATGGAATAAAATCACTGGCAGGGGAGGGTCAGACATTACCAGGATAGAGGCCAGGTTTTACCTGCTCTAACATGG
This sequence comes from Tokudaia tokunoshimensis, assembly GCA_036184795.1. Taxonomy (NCBI): domain Eukaryota; kingdom Metazoa; phylum Chordata; class Mammalia; order Rodentia; family Muridae; genus Tokudaia; species Tokudaia tokunoshimensis. Next base: position 142,821,165 of record BTHU01000003.1, read on the forward strand.
AACCCCAGTTTGAAGCACAAGCCACAGTGGCTTGCACAGGCCTCTCCTGATCCCAGAAGAGCAACTCAGATTCTGACTGAGAGAATAGAAAAGATGTGCTCCCAGAGGGTAGCCCCACTCTAGAAAAGAAGCTCCTCCCCCAGGCAGTTCCTTGGAGCACATCACCTAATGAAGAGATGGACTTATGTGCTTGAAATGGGGGAGGGAGTGCAGAATAATTCACTCCCTTTGCAGAGCAGGTGATAGGACAGTTTGTTTCTCACGAAACTGCATAGAACCTAAAGACAGAGGAAAAGAATGAACCTTACCAACAAAGATAGGGGCATGTTTGAAGAGAAATAGTCCAGACAAAGTTGTGTCAGCAGGGATATATGCAGGGGAGTGACTTTGTGGGCTTTTTTTTTAAAAGCCAAGGCTGTCGGAGCATGTGAACTGGGGAGCAGCCCCTTATCCAGAGCCCGTAGCACAAGTGAGTGTTTCTTTGAGCAAGTTTTGTTGCTATTGTATTATTGTATGCTAGCATGCTGATCTCTGAGAATATCTTTGTATATTTGCATAGTTCTTTCTGTAATTTACCTGGGCTAATGACATGGAGCTAGAAGCATTCCAATTATACATTGAAGTCGGTGACTAATCATCAGATTTTAATAGCAAAGAGCTCATAATTTTTGGAGTATATCATCATTCTAAGGACATGTTGCAGAGGGAGATTACGTTCTCCTTTTCCCTGATAAAAATCATGTTTGTTATAATGTCAGAAGAGAGTTAGCTGTGAGGTAGACATCAGAATTGCAGTTTGTGGTATACATCGCCCAGGCAGACTGTGTGGCACGCTTTGATGATGCAGGGTAGAGTTTAGGTACATTCCCAAGGCGAGACCTGCTGATGTTAAAGCACTGAGGGATGCATTGCATTTGCTCAAGATTCAGTCCTTTGACAAGGAACTTCAAAGAGAGATAATGGTGAGTCATAAGATACTACAGATTTTGTCATTCCTCCCAGTGAATCATACCTAAAGATGTCACCAAAAGAAACAAAACAAAGACGGTCTTCAAGACACTGTAAGATAAGTCCATCCGGTATAAAGAGATAGTAACTCTTTGCTGAATGCTTTAGTATGGGCTACTGCATCTGTAGTGATACTTGGGGTGATAAGAAAGTTGTGGGTGAACAAAATATGTCATCTACTAGCTCCTTCCCTGAAAATCTCCCTGGAAAGATGTGACCGGAAGTCACATGGTATGTGGTAAATACAAGATACCTAACGGATAAGGGCCAGGTTATCTATTCTAGACTTACACTGCCTCATTTGTTCAAAAGGTTTCTTGCAGACTTCTGTATCATGGAACCCTGAGAGGTGTGAATGTCTTGGCTTAGCCAAAGATCATTAGACTTGCTGTCTATAGAAACGACAGGGTCTCCACGATCTAGGTTGTAGTGGTTCTCTTCTTGGCTCTCTTGAACCAAATGGGGTTTTTAGTTCTTTACTAGACCTCACGGGCTGAATCCAGGGTCTCTTGAAATGACAGAGAAAGAAGAGAGAATAGGGATATTGTAAGCCAAGGAAATATGTGTTGTCTGCTTTCTCTGTTCCACCTAGGCAGGGTGAGTGAGCCCGACATATCAGTTTTTCTTTAGAATGCTACAAACATTACAAGAAATGTTTGTGGTATTTTTGGTTTCTACTATAAGTGGTCTATTTTATTTGCCCATGTCCATATGTGCTTATGAAAAGTATTGTTTTAGCAACAATTTTGTAACTGGGAAGAATTTAATAAACCATTTGTGCTGGATGTCAACTTGACACAAGTTAAAGTCATCTGAGAGGAGGGAACCTCAATTAAGAAAATGCCTCCATAAGATGAGGTTGTAGGCATGCCTGTATGGCATTTTCTTAACTAGTGATTGATAGGGGAGGACCCAGCCCATTGTGGATATTGCCATCCCTGGGCTGGTGGTACTAGGAACTATAAGAAAGCAAGTTGAGCAAGCCATAAGGAGAAAGTCAGTTCTCTGAATCAGCTCCTGCCTCCAGGTTCCTGCCCTGTTTGAGTTCCTGTCTGGACTTCCTTTGATAATGAACAGTGATACAGAAGTGTAAGCCAAATAAACACTTTCTTCCCCTAGCTTTTAGTCGTGGTGTTTCATCACTTTAATAGAAACATGCCAAGACACCTTTCTTTCTTAATTGAAAATAGATTCTTTTCTCATACACCATATCTGGAGTATATTGTCCCTCCTATTCCTCCCAGTTCTTCCTCTCCCTTCCAGATCCCCTCCTTTGTTTCTCTCATTAGAGATAACAACCAAACATGACAAAACAAAATAATAAGATTAAACAAAACCTTTCATACTGAAGTTGGACACAGCAACCCAAGAGGAAGAAGGGTCCCAAGAGTAGACCATAGAGCAGGAGCTCCACTCTTCTCATAGTTAGGAGTCCCATAAAAATGCTAAACTAATAGCTATAGTATATACACAGAGGGCCTGGTGCAGACCCATGCAGGCCATGCACTTGCTGCTTCAGTCTCGATGAGCTCTCATGCACCTGGCTCAGTTGACTCAGGGAGCCATGCTCCCCTGGTGTCCTCCATCCCCTCTGAGACAGCATTAAAATGTTGAAAAGTTTTGGAGACAATCTCGTGGCATATGTACACCCATTTCTGTCCAGTACAGCCGAGTCGTGTGCCGTCTCAGTCAGTTTGAGAGCATCCTCATGAATAGAACAGTAGCCTTCACTGCCCCTGCCACCCTCCCACCTCACCCACAGGCAAGCACCCTCCTCCCACCTGCCTTTAGCACCCTTGATTACTTTCTGTCTCTTCTGGACACGTGTCTGTGATGGTTGACGCTGTGAAGGTGTGCTGAATCTAATGAAAAGTCTGAAGTTTCCCTATGTGGCTGATTAAAGCATCATGTATCATTGAATGATATTAAACCACAAAGTCAGTATGTAGGAAAGGACTTTTCAACCACCACCAGTTCTGTGTCCCAGTCATTTGTACTATCTCTTTGCATGAAGTGCTTTTAACATAATGAAATCTGCAATAAATGATTTATGGATTTTATATTTTTAATCCCCTGGGGGACATGCTGTATATAAAGTTTGCAGAGGTGACTCTCCCGAGAGGTTACAGTGCAATTGGGTAGGGATGGGTGCGCATAAACAAGTGGAGCATAAAATAACATCCGAATGCTCTTACACACTGCATAGAAAGGCGCAATGACTTAAATCTGGAGAGTGTGGGCAGCGCTACAGAAACAGCTCCTACACAGAGTGGTACTAGAGACTACCAAAGCATTAGGAAGGCTTGAAGAAGGGGAGAAGGACCAGAGTGCTCAGAGATGTGATGATAGGACACCCCGTCAGCCTTGGGATGTGAGCAGAGGCCATAGTCCAGGGATGATGGACAGGAAGGTACTGAGGGGGTCCCTAGGGCTATGTCAGGATCTCGAAATTCCTGGGGAGGGTACCAAGAGCCCAGGCTTTCCATACCACATTCCTTTCTTGTGACTGCTGTGGCAAAGAACCCAAAGCCTGGTGGTCTAGAATAATACTTACATTCCCATAGCTCTGTGGGCCACAGTCTGCAGTCAAGGTGCCACACAGCCATGTTTCTCCTGTAACCTCTAGGGGAGGAATCTTTCTTTGCCCTTCCAACTGCTGAGGGCCTCAGATACTTGTTAGTTTGTGTAGATCTCTGTACCTGCTTCTGTCATCACATAATGGTCTCCCACATCTCTCCTACCATCCTTCCCTCTGTGCAGGCTGCTCTCTCCCCTCTGTGCACACAGCTCTCTCCCCTCTGTGCACACAGCTCTCTCCCCTCTGTGCACACAGCTCTCCCCTCTGTGCACACTGCTCTCTTGACCTCTTTCTTTCTGCCTGTCCATCACCACATCCTTTTCTATACACATACCCCCGCTATGCTGGATAAAAATCTTCCAGCCTGAAAATAGAAAGTTAAAGGGAACTCACAGAAGAAAAGGACATCTAGATCAGATAAGCGGCTCCAAATAAGGAGGAAAGAGACATTTCACCAAAATCATCATGGGAAACATTTTATACCCTGCTTATTTAGTTATCAAAAGCATGAGCCAGGTACTGTTGGCAGCGTAAGCTGTTATATGCCTACCACTTGACAGTTGGTGGTGAAAACATTTCACATGGCTCGGAGACAGTTTGGGTAATGATGTGAGCTTCTCCCTGGAGACTCCCTGAAGGCTGTGTCCTCAAAACAGCAGTGTTCAGACGAGGGACTTCTGGGAAGTGATTGGATCTCAAGGCTCTCTGGCTTCATCAATGGCCTGTCCATGGATTCATAGCTTGATGGCATTATTACAAGGTAGTGAAATGTAGGAACTGGGGCTAACCTTGATGAAGTAGGCTATGGGGAATGTACCCTAGAAAGATACTTTGTCCTTGGCCCCATCCTGACTACCTCTCTGCTTTCTGGCTGCCCTGCAACAAGCAGTTTCCCCTTCCATAGGCTGCCACTGCCATGATGTTGCCTCACCTCAGACCCAGAGTGATGGGGCCCGCTAGCCACAAACTTCTAAAACCAGACACAAAATCAGCCATTCCTCCTTTCAGTAGTTCCTCTTGGGTGTTCATCACAGACAGCTGACAAATGCACACTTTATCTCCATGTGGGTCTCACACCGACCCGTTGGAGGACTAATACGCCATCCATCTCTTTAGGAACGGAAAGCCAAGTCTAGGACTCAGAGCCTTGCATCCCACAGCTGCCAACATTCACTGCTATCCTGATGCCTGTGTGGGCTCAGATGAACGTCCTTGGCACCACACAGACTTTTCCCTAGTGTATACCTTTCATATTAATCCCCCCCCCAAATCTTCTGTCAGTTGTCTTACCTCTGGATCACAGAAATTAGCTAGTATTCTCACATATGTTACTGATTTACAGAGAAGACGGCCATTTGCTTAACAAGCTGATAAGTGATGGGGAGAGACCATGTCCTCTGAGTAGGTCACATGATAAGCTTGTGAACGAATTTATTCTCAGGAATAGTAATCCCTTTCTAATTCATGGTGCTAAATTGGCGGATACTATCATAAACCACAGAGAAAGTTCCAAAGAAATAAAGTTTTGTTCCTAGCCAGACTTCAAGAAATTTTCTGGTGCTTAATCTGAAATGTTAGTACCTAGTCTAGAAATATTTATTGTCCTTATTTCCTAAGAAATAGTTGGTGGCGGCTAGGGAGATGGCTGGCTGGGGAAAACAGGAGGCTCTAAGTTTGGATCCTAAGCACCCACAGAAAGAGCTAAAGGCAGGATGGCAGAGAGGAGACAGGCAGAGCCCAGAGCTTGCTGGCTAGCAAGGCTAGCCTTTCTGTGAGCTCCAGGTCCAATGTAGAGAACTTGTCTCAAAAATTAGGGTGGAAAGCATAGGAAATGAAGAAGATGGTGCCCATCACCCTCTGGCCTCTCACACTCATAAGGAGGAAGATGGTGCCCAACACCCTCTGGTCTCTCACACTCATAAGGAGGAAGACAGTGCCCATCACCCTCTGGCCTCTCACACTCATAAGGAGGAAGATGGTGCCCAACACCCTCTGGTCTCTCATACTCAAAAGGAAGAGGATGGTTCCCATCACCCTCTGGTCTCTCACACTCATAAGGAGGAAGGCAGTGCCCATCACCCTCTGGCCTCTCACAATCATATACATGGGTACACACTGGCACATATGAACACAGAGACTCACTTGACCACATACCATGCACACATATACAAACATACAAATAGTCATTGTTTTACTAATTATTACCTACCCGTAGTTCTAGAGTCCACAAGTCTGCAGTCAAGGTACCACACAGCCATTTTTTTCCTCTAACTCTGGGGTGGGGGGCACTCCCCATGTAGCCTCCAGCTTCCTGATAATATACTACATACAAGACACAGAGCTATAATACTGATTATTTTCTCGGTTTTGGTATAATATACACCACAGTATCCTTCCCCCTCTCACCAATGTCATCACAGAGATGAACTGCACTATTTGGAGTAGAGGTCTAAAGCAGTGCCTAGGACAAATTGAGGGGCACAGTTTCCCCTCACTATCTAGTTCCTCACCAAGCTCCCTCCAGGGACCTGCTCCAGAACCACTGGGCTCTCTCCTCACAGCACCCCTTTCAAACTGCATAAAAGGCCTGATGAAACGGCCTGTCAAGTCCCTCAGTGCGCTGAGGTTCATTTTGCTACATTGTACCTTTCTGTAGTGGTTTTATTTAGTTTTTCTTGCTTTTCCTACTTCTTAACTACAACAGTTGCCATAGTAACACCTGTTGACGCAGCCCAAAAGGAAAACTGAATGCCATTTGCAGAAGAAAGCTGCTGCTGTGTTCTTGCTTTTTATACAGACCAAGAGATGCTTTCCTTCCTTTCTAACCCTGTGTGACACCTTTCTACATGTTGGCAGGTGGTTGAAACCAGTCTTCCCTGTTTCCATTTTATTTGCTAAGCTGCAGCTATGCCATCCTCTGGAGTCCAAACAAGTTCAAAGCTTTTTTAAAAAACAGTTTTGTTAGATATTTTTTCTTTTTGTCAGGTCTTTAGTCCACTTATTTATTGGGCTAATTTTTTTAAAAAGAGGAAATCTAATGTATTTACTGGTAACAGTTTATAGAGGTAAAAGTAACATACTGCTTGCTTCTCTTTTTTGGTGAATAGAATCGACTAGATTTCAATATCTGTATATCCCTCTGACACTATTATTGGACAGTAATGCTCGTCTTGAGTACTTTGTCTGAGATCAAAATGGACTTCCTGAAATGTCCTGTGTGAGCATATTACTCCAGCCATCAGCAGCGATGTTTGCTGGATCACTTTCGTGAATCAAACTCTCTACAGCACTTTTATTTCTTCTTGTTGTTGTTGTTGTTGTTGCTGAGGTCGTTTTTGAGACAAAGTTTCACTATATATCCCTGACAGTCCTGAAGTTCACTAGATAGACCAAGGCACCCTCAAACTCAAAGAGATCCACATGTCTCTGCCTCCTGATTGCTGGGATTAAAGGTGTGTGCACTATGCCAAGCCACAACCTGTTCTTAATTTCCCCCTTTTCTTCTTTATTTCCTCTGTCCCCTTTCATATTCCCTCTTCCGTGGCCAATTGAATAGATGAAGACTCCATCTTTGATGGAGAAGCCAAGCAAAGGACTGCATATAGTAACACAATTTCATTTGCCATTTAAAATATCACCAAAAAAGTAAGGAAATAAAGCTAGACTTATATGTGATATTCATTGTCTCTATAGATATATTAGAAGAAATATGTTTTAGATGTTAAGTAAAATTTAAAAAATAATTTTTTTACAATGCATTAAAGTGGCAACACACCATTAGTGCCATCCTCCTGAAGTGAGAAATCTTGGAGCCACATCCCACTGAAGTGGGCATTTGGGCCCAGCTGGTCTGCATGCAGCCTTATAGCAGTCTCTGGGTGAGGGTTTCATCTGACTACAGAACAAGTCCTCATCCCCACTAAAGGTCATGAAACGTGGAGATCTGATCCTAAAGCATTATATGCTCCTAGCTGGGCCTAAGTTTCCTTATCAATACCACTGAGAATTGAACTGAGTCTGCTCTCTGCTCTAAGATTATCTAAAGCTGACTCTGAAATGGGCACAGTCTTGAAGATTAGAACACAAATACCATTATACTCTGAAGATGAAGAAAATGTCAGAAATCCAGGTAGCCAGTAGAGCGTGAACTCTGTGTGACTTTTCTGAAATGAGACAGAACAGGAACTAACTAAAAGGAAGCAAAGAGAATAAGTGAGCACTCACCTACCACCTGCAAGGCCTGGGTTCAGTCCTGGTGCCAAAACAATGATCCAATGCGGCCTTCTTATTTTTTTTTTTTAATTTTATTTTCTAAGTTTTTTTTATTTACATTCAAAATCATTTCCCCTTTCCCGTTTCCTCCCTCCCCGAAAGTCCTATAAGCCCCCTTCCCTCCCTCTTTTCCCCATTCAACCCCCAATCGCTTCTCTGTCCTGGCATTCCCCTACATCCAGTCTGTCCAGGACCAGGGGTCTCTCCTTCCATCTTCTTGGAAATCTATTGATATGCGAAATGTGTCTAGGGTATTCCGGGATTCTGGGTTAATATCCCCTTATCAGTGACTGCATACCATGTGTGTTCTTTTGTGATTGGGTTACCTCACTAAGGATGATATTTTCCAGTTCTAACCATTGCCTAGGAATTTCGTGAATTCATTGTTTTTAATTGCAGAGTAGTATTCCATTGTGTAAATATACCACATCTTCTGAATCCATTCCTCCGTTGAGGGACATTTGGGTTCTTTCCAGCTTCTGGCTATTATAAATAAGGCTGCTATGAACATAGTGGAGCATGTGTCCTTATTGCATGCAGGGGAAGTCTCTGGGTATATGCCCAGGAGTGGTATAGCCGGATCCTCCGGGAGTGTCATGCCCAGTTTTCGGAGGAACCACCAGACTGCTTTCCAGAGTGGTTGTACCAGCTTGCAATTCCACCAGCAGTGGAGGAGTGTTCCTCTTTCTCCACATCCTCACCAACAACTGCTGTCTCCTGTGTTTTTGATCTTAGCCATTCTGACTGGTGTGAGATGGAATCTCAGGGTTGTTTTGATTTGCATTTCCCTAATGACTAAGGATGACGAACATCTCTTTAGGTGCTTCTCAGCCATTAGATATTCTTCAGGTGAGAACTCTTTGTTTAGCTCTGTACCCCATTTGTTAATAATAGGGTTACTTGCCTCTCTGGAGTTTAACTTCTTGAGTTCTTTGTATATATTGGATATTAGCCCTCTGTCCGATGTAGGGTTGGTAAAGATCATTTCCCAGTTAGTTGGTTGCCGCTTTGTCTTTTTGACAGTATCTTTTGCCTTGCAAAAACTTTGTAATTTAATGAGGTCCCATTTGTCTATTCTTGATCTTAGAGCATAAGCTATTGGAGTTCTATTCAGGAAATTCTCCCCTGTGCCCATATGTTCAAGGTTCTTCCCTAGTTTCCTTTCTATTAGTTTCAGTGTGTCTGGTTTTATGTGGAGGTCTTGGAAAGATCAGGAATTCAAGGCCCATATCTAAACATAGTAAAAGCAATTTACAGCAAACCAGTAGCCAACATCAATCTAAATGGAGAGAAACTTGAAGCAATCCCACTAAAATCAGGGACTAGACAAGGCTGCCCTCTCTCTCCATATCTTTTCAACATAGTACTTGAAGTTCTAGCTAGAGCAATTAGACAACAAAAGGAGGTCAAAGGGATACAAATTGGAAAGGAAGAAGTCTAACTATCACTATTTGCAGACGATATGATAGTATACTTAAGCGACCCAAAGAACTCCACCAGAGAACTCCTACAGCTGATAAACAACTTCAGCAGAGTGGCCGGATATAAAATCAACTCAAGCAAGTCAGTAGCCTTCCTATACTCAAAGGATAAGCAGGCTGAGAAAGAAGTAAGGGAAATGATACACTTCACCATAGCCACAAACCATATAAAGTATCTTGGTGTGACGCTAACCAAACAAGTGAAAGATCTGTATGACAAGAACTTCAAGTCTCTGAAGAAAAAAATTGAAGAAGACCTCAGAAGATAGAAAAATCTGCCATGCTCATGGATTGGCAGGATTAATATAGTAAAAATGACCATCTTTCCAAAAGCAATATACAGAATCAATGCAATCTCCATCAAAATCCCAACTCAATTCTTCATAGAGTTAGAAAGAGCAATTCAAAAATTCATCTGGAATAACAGAAATCCCAGGAAAGCTAAAACTATTCTCAACACTAAAAGAACTTCTGGGGGAATCAGTATCCTGGACCTCAAGCTGTACTACAGAGCAATAGTGTTAAAAACTGCATGGTATTGGTACAGTGACAGGCCTGTAGATCAATGGAACAGAATTGAAGACCCAGAAATGAATCCACACTCCTATGGTCACTTGATCTTTGACAAAGGAGCTAAAACCATCCAGTGGAAAAAAGCCTTTTCAACAAATGGTGCTGGCTCAACTGGAGGTCAACATGCAGAAGAATGCAAATTGACCCATTCTTATCTCCTTGCACTAAGCTCAATTCCAAGTGGATCAATGAGGCCTTCTTAATACCATGTGTTCTAGTAAAGCATTCCAGCCAACCTTTCACAACTACCTCACAGTTACAATTATGGAATTTTCTCTTTTATTCCGCCAAGGCTGTTAATTAGTCCTGCAAGCTATTCCTGAGAATTATATTTTAAAAAATGCAAGCTCCAGGGGTTGGAAAGATAACTCAGCAGTTAGGAATACTAGCTGCTCTTCCAAGGACCCCGGTTCAATTCCCAACACCGACATGGCAACTAACAACCGTCTATAACTCCTGTTCATAAGATCCAGCACCCTCATACAGACATACATGGAGGCTAAACACCAATGCACGTAAAATAGTAATAAACCTTTTTATTCAAAAAGAGTACAAGCTCCATCTTTGAAATGGTATAGTGACCAATGTGAACCTGCCTGTAACATCTACGTTCCTTTGAATTTCTGTGGCTAAGAAATGGCAATGGCTGGGTTACCCTGTCCTCGTTGCAGTGAGAGCTGAGTGCCCTGAGCATCGCCTGTCTTACCCTCCTCTCTCTGCCTCAAAGGCAGGACGAGGTAGTAGGAGATGCAGCTGGTCTTCCCACGCACTGGTTCTGATGGTTTCCCAGGGCTGTCATAACAAAGTGGCACCGAGTGTGTAGCTTGAATGACAGCAATGGCTGTGTCACCTCTCAGTGCTGGCACCAAGGTCCAGGTCTCAACAAGGCATGCTGCTGCAGTGGCTCCAGGAAAGTGTGTCAGGCCTTGCCCTTGATTAAGGCAACAAAACCTCAGTGCTGGGATTGGGTTCTTCTAGGGGGTATGTGTGTGTGTGTGTGTGTGTGTGTGTGTGTGTGTGTGTGTACTTTCACATAGACACTAATGTGTTCAACCCCTAATGTCTCAGAAAAGTAGCAGATAAGAGTGTATACTCAGCTTATACAGCTCAGCAATGTGAGTGTACCCTGCAGAGATATACTTCCTCTTCAGTTCTTTTAAACATATCATGTCATGACACAGCCAGTATGTACTGAGCTCTCTCTGTTTATTGCATGGTTCTATTGGGGTGCTGGAGCACACATTAGGTCATGCATTGTTTACCTTCAGATGAATTTCCTTTCCTTCCTCAGAGATACTAAGCATGACATCTTACTGAATGTCTCAGCATTACCAAGTTCAACTTAGGTCATCTTAGTGTTCTGTGAAAGAAAGAGAATGTGTGTGTGTGTGTGTGTGTGTGTGTGAGAGAGAGAGAGAGAGAGAGAGAGAGAGAGAGAGAGAGAGAGAGAGAGAGAGAGGGCTGTTGTTAAACAATATATCCTAAGAAGTCTTGGGTTTGGACAGGTGCCTTCTGTGGGCCTAACAGACTGGGACTGTGGGGTTTTATGAGAGTAACTGAACTTAAGCTGTTTGAAATAGGTCCTGCAGCCAGTTCATTGATTAGTTTGTAAACAGCTAACAGTTAACTGTTAACTAACTTAACAGTTGAGCTATAACTGACTGCCTCTTGTCTGTGCTAAGCCATCCCTATGCGTACTTCTACATAATCAGTGTCCGATCAGATCGGCGCTCAAGGTTCTCAGAACCTTCAAGAAGCTGTTCCTACTGGAAATTGGGCTGTTGCTTTATTTTTTCCAGAAAAAAACTCAATTTGAGGGTTGACCTGGAGCTGTTATCAGTCTATCCCAGATGGCCTTTCTGTAAGATGCCCATCACAGTGACAGTCAAGCCAAAGCTAGAAGCTTGTAAGTGGCAGCTTACAAAATGCTCCATGCAGAGAACTGCTTCTATACCATGTGAAGTGGGAGGCACTGGGAAATGAGGGGTTCTTGTATTTGTAAGAAAGATAATAACATTGACAGATGGGTGACATGAGTGAGCGAAGGTGAGTTTCCATGGCTTTTGTTCTGATTGCATGTGTGTCTGCAGTATCTAACAGAGTAGCCTTTTAAGATGGGGTCGTGGGTGAAGCCTCAGGATGTAGCCCAGACTGGCCTTGAACTCTATCCTCCTGCCTCAGCCTCCCATATGCTAGTATGTACCACCATGCTCACCTTGAGAATGTTCTTAAATATTTCTTTTGCTTCCAATTTACAAACTGGTTATGAGCAGAATCACTTTATTCTCTGTTCTCTGAAGCAGCATGTAAGCTCTGAAACCAGTGTTTTCATGCTGGTATCTAAACCACTCGCCCTCTGTGCCAACGCCATGGACGTGTGCTGTGGAATGTCCTAACTGCTCACACTTACGTAATAAGTAACGACTCACGCCGGAATTGTAACCTGCTCTGTCCTCACCAGCCATGAAGACTGTCTTCCTATTGTTCACTCTCTTACTCCATTACTTCTCTTCTAGTATTAAAACTGCAAGCATTCACCCCCAAGCCATGTTTGTGATCCACGCTTGTAGATAAGGCTCGCGTTCACTGTAACATTGTAAGCCTCTCTGCAGGTAACGTCCTTATAAATAGAAAGCTCTTGCTTATAAAATTCCAATTGTTTATCACTCAACATTGGTATTAGATTGCTAGCTGTCCTCCCTAGGTTCTGGAAACTGTAGGTAGTGTTAGATTATGTACTTAAGGACTCCCTAAAATTCAAAACAGCATATTATTCTTGGAGAGATTATTTTTTTAAGCCAGAGCCTTTAATAGGATTTCCAAAGGGAAGTGTTTTGCTAGTGTTGTCTTTATAATCTTTTTGATAATTAAAAAACAATCTGACATCCCTAAGGCATCATCCAGCCATGGCGGCCTCCGCACTGCCTCTTTCAGACATCCTTTCTTGCCTCTTCCAATTTTTTCGTTTGAAACAAGGAAAATAAACCCTAGAAAGCCCTCCTCTTAATGGCCTGCCACTCTGCATACATCCCAGCTCTCAGCTGTTGGAATGCAGGAACAATGACCCCGGAGCATCAGCTGATGGTGTGAGCTAACTGTCAGGGACACCAAGCTAGTGGCTCAGGGCTGGGGGAGGGGAGAAACGTGAGAGAGCTGGTGAGAGGGGAGACCCAGGACAGGAAGAGCTTAGTGAGGAGATGCCAGCAGGCTGCAAGGAGAGTCCTGGGACACAGAGCAGGGCGCTAGTTTCTCCACACTGCAGTCCTTGACAGACTGTCATCACACTGTACTGCTGAGCCGCTGAACACAGTTAGGGCTGATTGCTGAGAACTGAATGTCCAGATTTAATGAACAGAAGTATCTGTTCTTTGCGGGGGAATCTCTATTTTATTGTTAATTTGTTAAACCCATCACGAAATGCCATTGAACTAATGGGAAGTAATATGCAATAGTTTATGGACTTTTTATTTTTACCAAAAATCTATCAATTACTGACATTTATCATTTTGACAAATTGGAAATGTATATAATTAACTGGATTAATAGCTGACTTAGTAGGCCTGTCTCAGGGGAGCTGATTATTAAATTGCTTTCTTCCTGGAGAAAGGCTCTTGGGGTTTTATCCTAATCCTTACTCAGCATTGGGCCTCATCTGGGTGAAACCCCATAAGGAAAGATGGCTACATAACAAATGCAGGCAGAGCAGAGTCAGGAGCACCCCGACCTTTAACTCAGTACTCCAGAGCAGAACTGTCACAGAAACTGTGGAAGCAGTGTAATGCAAATGACTCAGGAAAGAGAGATGGGGCTTAGTCAAGGCCTACTGGAAGGAAATGCACATTCCATTTTAGCTACAAACTGATACAGCAGGAAAATGTGACTGATAAAAAGCAGTTGTGACCTTAAGAATCATGTGTATGAGGTCCCTTTTGTCAATTCTTGATCTTAGAACATAAGCTATTGGTGTTTTGTTCAGGAAATGTGCTCATGTTCTCAAGGTTCTTCCCCAGTTTCTTTTCTGCTAGTTTCAGTGTATCTGGTTTTATGTGGAGGTCCTTGATCCACTTGGACTTGAGCTTAGTACAAGGAGATAAGAATGGAAATTTGCATTCTTCTGCATGCTAACCTCCAGTTACACCAGCACCATTTGTTGAAAAGGCTATCTTTTTCCACTGGATGGTTTTTGTTCCTTTGTCAAAGATCAAGTGACCACAGGAGTGTGGATTCATTTCTGGGTCTTCAATTCTGTTCCATTGATCTACATGCCTGTCACTGTACCAATACCATGCAGTTTTTAACACTATTGCTCTGTAGTACTGCTTGAGGTCTGGGATACTGATTCGCCCATAAGTTCTTTTACTCTTGAGAATAGTTTTAGTTATCCTGGGTTTTCTGTTATTCCAGATGAATTTGAGGATTGTTCTTTAAGTTTCTGTAAGGCAAAGGACACTGTCAATAGCACAAAACAGCAACCAACAAATTGGGAAAAGATCTTTACCAACCCTACATCTGACAGAGGGCTAATATGCAATATATACAAAGAACTCAAGAAGTTAGACTCCAAAGAACCAAATAACCCTATTTAAAAAATGGAGTACAGAGATAAACAAAGAATTTTCGCCTGAAGAATATAGAATGGCTGAGAAACACCTAAAGAAATGTTCAACATCCTTAGTCGTCAGGGAAATGCAAATCAAAACAACACTGAAATTTCACTTCACACCAACCAGAATGGCTAAGATCAAAAACTCAGGAGACAGCAGGTGCTGGTGAGGATGTGGAGAAAGAGGAACACTCCTCCACTGCTGGTGGGATTGCAAGCTGGTACAACCATTCTGGAAATCAGTTTGGCGGTTCCTCAGAAAACTGGGCATACTACTACCAGAGGACCCTGTTATACCACTCCTATTAAAAACAATGAATTCTTGAAATTCTTAGGCAAATGGATGGAACTGGAAAATATTCTGAGTGAGGTAACCCAATCACAAAAGAACACAAATGGTATACACTCACTGATGAGTGGATATTAACCCAGAAGCTAATTTCCAGAAGACACATTTCACATATCAAATGATGCCCAAGAAGGAGGAAAAACAAAATATGGATACTCTGGTCCTTCTTAGAAGGGGGAACAAAATACCCAAAGGAGGAGATACAGAGAAAAAGTGTGGAGCAGAGACTGAGGGTTAGACCATCCGGAGACTACCCCTCCTAGGGATCCATCCCATATACAGTTACAAAACCCAGACACAAGAGTGATCTGTGCTGATTGAGTGCACAGTGCACTCCACCCAGAATTTGCTCCAGTAATAGGGCAACTGGGACCTCCAGATGCAGGGACAATCAAGCATAATATCTCCTGGGTCTCAGCCAGCTTGTGTGCTCCCTGCTCCCAAGAGCTGGGCAGTTCTGCGGTCACCTACGCGCCAGCTCTGCTGTGGGACATCAGCCCTGCAGAGGGACCCCGCACTGGGAGAAAGCGCACCCGCATGGGGCAGGAACACACCAGCCTCCCCTTGGCAACCTCTGCTCCAGGGATCGACTACACTGAGCCTTTGGATGAGCAGGGATTCCCCAATATAACATCACTTGGGGCAAGGCACATCAGGGCTCCAAAGTCACTCAGGAGCAGGCAGGCCCCAGAAATCGGTGCCAGTGGAATCCCGGTAATCCAGGGGGGGGGGCAGAAATAGTCTTGAAGGCTCACAGGAGGTCCAACCAACAGCCAGTGGCAACAGGACCAACTAACACCAGAGGTAACCAGAGAGCAAAAGGCAAAAGTAGGAAGGTTACTAACAGAAATCAAGGCAATATGGCACCATTCGAACCCAACTCTCCAACAGCAGCAAGTCCTGGATACCCCATCACACCCGAAAGGCAAGATCTAGATTTAAAATCACTTTTCATGATGCTATTAGAGGATTTCAAGAAGGACACAAATAAACCTCATAAAGAAACACAGGAGAACATGAATCAACGGGTAGAAGCCCTTACAAAGGAAACACAAAAATCGCTTAGAGAAATGCAGGAGAATATGGGTCAACTGATGGAGGCCCATAAGAAGGCAACACAAAAATCGCTTAAAGAAATGAATCAACGGGTAGATGCCCTTACAAAGGAAACACAAGAATCCCTTAAAGAAATGCAGGAGAATATGGATCAACAGATGGAAGCCCATGAGGAAGAAACACAAAAATTGCTTAGAGAAATACAGGAGAACTTGGGTCAACAGGCAGAAATCCTGAAAGAGGAAATGCAAAAATATCTTAAAGAAATACAGGAAAATACAAACAAGTGAAGGATCTGAGCAAATCCATCCAGGATCTAAAAAAGGAAGTAGAAACAACTAAGAAATCACAAAACGAGACAACTTTGGAGATAGAAAACCTTGGGAAGAAATCAGGAGTCATAGATGCAAACATCAACAATAGAATACAAGAGATGGAAGAAAGAATCTCAGGTGCTGAAGATACAATAGAAAGCATCGACACAACAGTCAAAGAAAATGCAAAATGCAAAAACTTGTAACCCCAAAACATCCAGGAAATCCAGGACACAATGAGAAGACCAAACCTAAGGATTATAGGTATAGATGAGAGTGAAGATTTGCAACTTAAAGGGCCAGTAAATATCTTCAACAAAAATATGGAAGAAAACTTCCCTAACCTAAAGAGAGAGATGCCCATGAACGTACAAGAAGTCTACAGAACTCTAAACAGACTGGACGAGAACAGAAATACCTCCTGTCACATAATAATCAAAACACCAAATGTACTAAACAAAGAAAGAATATTAAAAGCAGAAAGAGAAAAAGGCCAAATAACATATAAAGGAAGACCTATCCGAATCACATCAGACTTCTCACCAGAGACTATGAAAGCCAGAAGATCCTGGGAAGATGTCATGCAGACTATAAGTGAACACAAATGCCAGCCTAGACTACTATACCCAGCAAACTCTCAATCACCATAGATAGAGAAACCAAGATATTCTATGATAAAATCAAATTTACACAATATCTTTCCACAAACTAGCCCTAAAAAGGATAATAGGTGGAAACTGCCAATACAAGGAGAGAAACTACACCCTGGAAAAAAAAATGAGATAGTAGCCTTCTTGCATCAATCCCAAAAGTAGATAACCATTCAAACATAAAGATAGCATCAAGAATAGCAGGTGGCAATAATCACTATTCCTTAATCTCTCTTAATATCAATGGTCTCAATTCCCCAATAAAAGGACATAGACTAACAGACTGGATACGTAAAGAGGACCAAGCATTTTGCTGCGAGCAGGAAACGTACCTCAGTGTCAAAGACAAACACTACCTCAGAGTAAAAGGCTGGAAAACAATGTTACAAGCAAAAGGTCCCAGGAAACAAGCTGGAGTAGCCATCCTAATATCAGATAAAATTGATTTTCAACCTAAAGTCATCAAAAAAGACACAGAAGGACACTACATACTGATCAAAGGAAAAATCCACCAAGAAGAACTCTCAATTCTGAATATCTATGCTCCAAACGCAAGGGCACCCTCATTCATAAAAGAAACTTTACTAAAGCTCAAAGCACACATCGCACCTCATCCAATAATAGTGGGTGACTTCAGCATCCCGATCTCTGAAATGGATCGTTCAGGAAAGCAAAAACTAAACAGGAACAGAGTGAATCTAATTGAAGCCTTGGACCAAATGGAACTAACAGATATATAGAGAACATTTCATCCTAAAGCAAAAAATATGCCTTCTTCTCAGCACCTCATGTTACCTTCTCCAAAATTGACCATATAATTGGTCACAAAACAGACCTCAACAGATATAAGAAGATCAAACTAATCCCATGCCTCCTATCAGATCACTATGGAATAAGGGTAGTCTTCAATAGCAACAAAAACAAAAGAAAGCCCACATACACATGGAAGCTGAACAATGCTCTACTCAATGATAACTTGGTCAAGGAGGAAATAAAGAAAGAAATCAAAGACTTTTTAAAATTTAATGAAAATGAAGGCACAACATACCCTAATTTATAGGACACAATGAAAGTGGTGCTAAGAGGAAAATTCATAGCCCTGAGTGCCTCCAAAAAGAAACGGGAGACAGCATACACTAGCAGCTTAATGGCACACCTGAAAGCCCTGGAACAAAAAGAAGCAAATACACCAAAGAGGAGTAGAAGGCTGAAACTCAGGGCTGAAATCAATCAGGTAGAAACAAATAGAACCATACAAAGAATCAACAAAACTAGGAGTTGGTTCTTTGATAAAATCAACAAGATAGATAAGCCCTTAGCCAGACTAGTCAGAGGGTACAGAGACAGTATCCAAATTAACAAAATCAGCAACAAAAAGGGAGATATAACAACAGAAACTGAGGAAATTCAAAAAATCATCAGATCCTGCTACAAAAGCCTGTATTCAACACAACTAGAAAATCTGGAGGAAATGGACAATTTCCTAGACAGATACCAAATACCAAAATTAAGTCAGGATCAAATAGACCATCTAAACCATCCTATAACCCCTGAAGAAATAGAAGCGGTCATTGGAAGTCTTCCAACAAAAAAGCACAGGACCAGACAGTTTTATTGCAGAATTCTATCAGACTTTCAAAGAAGACCTAACACCAATACTCTTCAAACTGTTCCACAAAATAGAAACAGAAGAAACACTACCCAACTCGTTCTATGAAGCCACAGTTACACAAATACCAAAATCACACAAAGATCCGACAATGAAAGAGAATCTCAGGCCAATCTCTCTTATGAATATCGATGCAAAAATACTCAATAAAATTCTTGCAACTGAATCTAAGAACACATCAAAATAATCATTCACCACGATCAAGTAGGCTTCATCCCAGGGATGCAGGGATGGTTCAATATAAGGAAATCCATCAATGTAATCCACTATATAAACAATCTCAAAGAAAAAAACCACATGATCATTTCACTAGATGCGGAGAAAGCATTTTACAAAATTCAGCATCCTTTCATGTTAAAGGTCTTGGAAAGATCAGGAATTCAAGGCCCATATCTAAACATAGTAAAAGCAATTTACAGCAAACCAGTAGCCAACGTCAATCTAAATGGAGAGAAACTTGAAGCAATCCCACTAAAATCAGGGACTAGACAAGGCTGCCCTCTCTCTCCATATCTTTTCAACATAGTACTTGAAGTTCTAGCTAGAGCAATTAGACAACAAAAGGAGGTCAAAGGGATACAAATTGGAAAGGAAGAAGTCTAACTATCACTATTTGCAGACGATATGATAGTATACTTAAGCGACCCAAAGAACTCCACCAGAGAACTCCTACAGCTGATAAACAACTTCAGCAGAGTGGCCGGATATAAAATCAACTCAAGCAAGTCAGTAGCCTTCCTATACTCAAAGGTTAAGCAGGATGAGAAAGAAATAAGAGAAATAATACCCTTCACAATAGCCACAAACAATATAAAGTATCTTGGTGTGACTCTAACCAAATAAGTGAAAGATCTGTATGACAAGAACTTCAAGTCTCTGAAGAAAGATATTGAAGAAGACCTCAGAAGATGGAAAAATCTGTCATGCTCATGGATTGGCAGGATTAATATAGTAAAAATGACCATCTTACCAAAAGCAATATACAGATTCAATGCAATCCCCATCAAAATCCCAACTCAATTCTTCATAGAGTTAGAAAGAGCAATTCAAAAATTCATCTGGAATAACAGAAAACCCAGGAAAGCTAAAACTATTCTCAACAGTAAAAGAACTTCTGGGGAAATCAGTATCCCAGACCTCAAGCTGTACTACAGAGCAATAGTGTTAAAAACTGCATGGTATTGGTACAGTGACAGGAATGTAGATCAAATGGAACAGAATTGAAGACCCAGAAATGAATCCACACTCCTATGGTCACTTGATCTTAGACAAAGGAGCTAAAACCATCCAGTGGAAAAAAAGATAGCCTTTTCAACAAATGGTGCTGGCTCAACTGGAGGTCAACATGCAGAAGAATGCAAATTGATCCATTCTTATTTCCTTGCACTAAGTTCAATTCCAAGTGGATCAAGGACCTCCACATAAAACCAGACACACTAATAGAAAGGACACTAGGGAAGAACCTTGAACATATGGGCACAGGGGAGAATTTCCTGAACAGAACTCCAATAGCTTATGCTCTAAGATCAAGAATTGACAAATGGGACCTCATAGAATTACAAAGTTTCTGTAAGGCAAAGGACACTGTCAAAAGGACAAAGTGGCAACCAACAAAATGGGAAATGATCTTTACCAACCCTACATCCGACAGAGGGCTAATATCCAATATATACAAAGAACTCAAGAAGTTAAACTCCAGAGAGGCAAGTAACCCTATTAAAAAATGGGGTACAGAGCTAAACAAAGAGTTCTCACCTGAAAAATATCTAATGGCTGAGAAGCACCTAAAGAGATATTCAACATCCTTAGTCATTAGGAAAATGCAAATCAAAACAACCCTGAGATTCCATCTCACACCAGTCAGAATGGTTAAGATCAAAAACACAGGAGACAGCAGTTGTTGGCGAGGATGTGGAGAAAGAGGAACACTCCTCCACTGCTGGTGGGATTGCAAGCTGGTACAACCACTCTGGAAAGCAGTCTGGGGGTTCCTCAGAAAACTGGGCATGACACTCCCGGAGGATCCTGCTATACCACTCCTGGGCATATACCCAGAGGCTTCCCCTGCATGCAATAAGGACACATGCTCTACTATGTTCATAGCAGCCTTATTTATAATAGCCAAAAGCTAGAAAGAACCCAGATGTCCCTCAGTGGAGGAATAGATTCAGGAAATGTGGTATATTTACACAGTGGAATACTACTCTACAAATAAAAACAATGAATTCACGAAATTCCTAGGCAAATGGTCAGAACTGGAAAATATCATCCTTAGTGAGGTAACCCAATCACAAAAGAACACACATGGTATGCAGTCACTGATAACGGGATATTATTAACTCAGAATCTCGGAATAGCCTAGACACAATTTGCATATCAATAGATTTCCAAGAAGATGGAAGGAGAGACCCCTGGTCCTGGAAAGACTGGATGTAGGGGAATGCCAGGACAGAGAAGCGTGAGGGGGTTGAATGAGGAACAGAAGGAGGGAAGGGGGCTTATGGGACTTTCGGGGAGGGAGGAAATGGGAAAGGGGAAATCATTTGGAATATAAATAAAAAAACTTAGAAAAAAAAACCCAGAGACTATTGTGGATGCCCACAAGTACTTGCTGACCGGAGCCTAATATAGCTGTCATCTGGGAGGCTCTGCTAGTGCATGACAAATACAGAGGGGGACACTCTCAGCCAGTCATTGAACTGAGCACAGAGTCCCGTATGGAGGAGTTAGAGAAAGGACCCAAGGAGCTGAAGGGGTTTGCAGTGCCATAGGAGGAACAACAATATGAGCCACCCAATACTCCCAGAGCTCCCAGGGACAAAACCATCAACCAAAGAGTACACATGGAGGGACCCATGACTTCAGACGCATAGGCATCAGAGGATGGCCTTTTTAGACACCAAAGGGAGGAGAGGCCCTTGGACCTGGAAGGACTCCATGCCGCAGTGTAGGGGAATATCAGGACAGGGAAGGGAGAGAAGGTTGATTGGGGAACTGGTGGATGGGAGATGGGTTATGGGATTTTCAGGGGGGGCAGGAAACCAGGAAAGCAGACAACGTTTAAAATGTAGATAAAGAATATATCTAATAAAATAAAAAAGAATCTTGTGTATGCAACACAAGTCAGCGTCTATACTACCTACGACCAGCTACATTCGGTAGAGAACTGCCTTTGAACTACCCAGGGTGGGCAGTGGGTGGGGGACAGAAAACTTGACTGTTGCCTCTGAACGTCTCCTTCTGTCTTCCTTCCTCACCACTTTTTCTCACATACATTCTCTTGCCTTCACCAAAACTGGATTGGTTGTAACTAAAGCATGAAGCATTTAGGCTTATAAAGGTGTCCCACTAATATCCACCTGCTTCTGTCCACAGTGGAGGTTTGCTCAGTACTGGTAGAGTTTGATCGTTCAATTGTATTCTCCCATGCTGAGATGGTACTGTCTTGGTCTGACCACTGGGATGACTTTTCCTGGTGGGCCAGGCAGATATCACACCACCGGTACCACTCCATTGCTCTGAGTGGCTTTAGACGGAGCAAGCTTTCAGGTAAGTTTTAAGCATATCACAAACTCCTCCTTGTTTGGACCTTCCTGGGAGTATCACTCACCAACGTTCAGAACTTATTGCCAGTCCTGAGGAACCCATCAGTAAAACATTCCACTGGCTCCGTAGTCGCAGACGCAGAGGAGCAGAAAGATGGAATGACAGCTGGTTTCAGGAGCCCTAAAGTCCCACAAGACATAAGGAGATATTAAGTTGAAAGTATTGGATTGGTTTAAGTCAGTCTTTGTTTGCAGTGTATACATGTACAGATAGTCACACACAGAAAGTTGTCCTGGAGGACCACTAAAACCATGAGGAGTCTACTGAGGATAGCTCATATGGATCATGACAACGTGCCCTGAAGCTCGGTGTTCTCGTGGGACCCAGAGTTACACTGGGGTTTGCCACAGTTCTTTGAGAGTGATCTGGAAAATAGTAGAATGTCTACATCTTTTGGAATATTCTTTTTCTTTAGTAAGAGCTTTACTGAGCTATCATTTGCTTGATATACAATCCATCCGCTTAAATGATGGGTTCATGGGTTTAGTATAGAGCAGGACACACATGCTTCATAGAACATTTCCATCAACCTTCACCATAGTCTCTACCTCCTATCTTCCCCACACTAAGCAATCACTCCTTCTCCGTGCATCCAACTTTCTTTATTTGACCATTTGTGGACATTTCTTGTCAATGGAATCCCATAATATATAGTCACCAGCTTCTTTCCCTTATCATGTGTTCAAAGTACATCAGTGATGACCCTGTGTCAACACTGTTGATGTGACTAATACTCTGTATGTGTTTGCCAGTTTAGTTTCTATTCACCAGTTGGTGAACACGTGGGTTATTCCTGGGTTTGGGCTATTGTGAATCATGGTGCTAAGAAGGTCTGTGCTTCAGGGGAGTTTCTGTGATTGCTTCTGTCTTGGTTTTGTACTCTGAGCAGAGGGTCTGCGAGTTTGGGCTTCTTCACTTCCCACCAGCACACGTGACTGTTTTAGCTGGAGGATGTGAAGCAGCATCTTACTGTGGCTTACACTTGCACTTCTTTGATGATGGCATTGGCCACATGTGGGCTTATTGGCTATTTTATAAGTTCCTTTGGAGAAATGCCTATTCAGATTCTTTGCTCATTTGGGGCTTGGATAGTTTCTTGAGTTTTAAGAGGTATTTATATATTCAGGCTACAATTCCTTTATCAGGTGGTCTTTGGAATGTCATCTTTAATATGTATAGTGTTTTCTAAAACTCATATTTTTTTATTTTATATTTTATTGATTGTGTACTTGGCATCATATCAGTAGCTTCCTTGGCCAGATCTGAGCTCATGGAGATTTACCTGTTTCCTTTTTTAGTAGTTTCTGTAGTTTTAGCTCTTACATTTTTCATTTAAACTTAACTTTAGTATGGTGTGATTTCAGGGTTCATGCTTTTCTTTTGTATGTGGCTACTACCTGTCCAGTCCTGTTTCCTAAAGCGACTGTTCTTTCTCCATTGAGTAATATTCACACTTATACTTATATTAAACTTATATTGTTATATTATACTTATATTAAACCCATATACTTATATTCTTTTATTTATACTGTCAATTGCCTTTTAACAGAAGTATATGGGTTTTCCTGCACGGGTGGTAAATTTTGCCCAATTCAATCAGTATGTCTGTCTACCTTTGTAATAACAGCACACTGTCTCGATCACCTTATTTCTAGCTATCCTGACAATGTAGAATGGTACACTGCTCCAGACTGCTCAGCTTCAAGTCAGGATCTTCACTCACATCTAGGAATAGAAAACAAGTGTTGATTTTATTTGACTGTATGCATGATACAAGGACTAAACTTAGAACCTTGAGCATGTCATACAAGTGCTCTACCACAAACTGCATCCCCAGCTCTGAAATACTGTTTCTAATATGCATTGATAGAATTGTACACCAAAAAAAAAAAAAACAAAGCAAAAAACCTGATGTGAGGCCATTGGCCTTGGATGATTAAATCTTGTCTATCTTTCTGACTAATTTAAGAGTTTTCTGAGCTTCGGCATTGACAGAGAAGCCAAGAGGTTTACGATTAGAACTTAGATCTAAATAGATGTGAATGCAGGAGCCTGGGAGGAGGCCTGACTTGAAAGGCTATGAAAGTGTGGAACTATGGAGTTCACTTACCCAGGAGTGCCTCTCCAGCGAAACCTGGCCTTCCACTTTCTATGATTGACACAAAAAGATCTGGAGTTCGGTTAGAGGAAGACAAGCCACGATTGTGTGTCTCCTTCTGATATTTTAGATTTGTTTTTAAAATAAGAAAATGATAATGTACTGAATGAATTGCAAACAAAAGGCAGCCTTTCTCACATGACAACCGGCAGGGAAAGAGTAGTTGTATCTTAGTATAATGTAACATCTGATTCTGCAGCAGAAGAAAACAGCACTCAGAAATCATGATATATCCAAAGAGCAACCGTAAATATACGTCTGGGCGGCTTACATTCTGCTCAAGATTGAATGTTAAAAAACAAAACATAATGGAATTTGTACCTCAGTCTGCTAAAATAATTGAGAAGTCCTGGTCTTAGTCATCAACTATAATTCATTATTCATATTCACTAGAATGAACTCAGCCCTCATTGTTCACTCTGTCCCTCTCCTCTCATCTCTGACCCTGTCATGGAGTCGTGTGTAACGGCGAGAGGCAGGTTCTTCATGAGAGGCCTTGTTGCTCTTCTGGAGGACTAAGGGGTGCCTCAAACGCCTGTGACTCCAGCTGCAGAAGCTCTGAGGCATCTTTCAGCCTCCGCTGGCACCCACACACATGACATAGATGCACAGGCACACACACGCTCACACACATGTAAATTCAGTACAGATTCAGTACAGATGAGATTTGTTGTAGGATGTAAACTCTGGGTGGAGGTGCAAGGTGGGAGAAGGGCTGGTCCAGTGCCCAGATGTGGCGGCTGCTGAGTCAGGGGAGATGAGGGGCTTGTCTCCCCAGTTACCTTCTCTCATTTTCACAGTGGGGTGAAGATGGGATGAGAACGGGCTATATCCGCATGCCCTTGGGTCCTGACAGTCACACCACACCACCACAGCCTCCTTCCTACGGGAAACTGTTCAGTGAGTCATGGCTTACCATGCCAAAAGCAGGGACGGTCTTTTCATATAAATACTGAGTTTTTGCCTCAAATGTAGGTAACGGATACTTGATTTTAATAGTAATATGGTAACCTGCAGATTTATCTGTCACAAACTAGAAAGACTTTGAGGAAAAACATAATAACATGGCTGTTATTTCGGAGGAAACTGATGTGTACATTTTGAGTACCACCAGCACTTTCACTGGTTTAGAAGTTAAAACTGTGGCCTCTTTTAAAAGGAGTGAGGAGCTCAGTATCTGCCCACGGGCCTGCGTTGTCACAGTAAACTGGCAGGTGTCTCTCAGAGCCTGGCCACATTCGTGCCCTGCCCCCAGACAGTCTTTCTTTCTTTTTGGTTACAGGCCAAGAAGGAAGAGAGAATCTCAGCATAATAACACTTGAATAAAACACATTACAGAACTTAGAAATAATTTTCTGGACAACCATTTCTCCAAGGTAAAGATTGCCATTGTAGGAGGAAGGGGAGTACATGATTGGTGGTTTCAGTCAACAGTGGGACAGCACTGAGAATTGACAGTCTAGTCTGGTGCAGACTAGAACTGGGGAGAGAGAAGAAAGGGAGCTGTTGCTTCCATCTGCAGCCTCACTAATGCATCCCCAAAAGAACACCATCTTGCCCTGGGAGCTCATGGAACTGGTCAGCGAGTGTATATGGGGAAAGAGGGAGGGAAGAGAGAGTCCTTGGGCTCAGACTGAAAACGGCATTCATTGCTTTATGATGGAATAGTTGAGGGTTTCTACGTAGAGGTCAAAGTGTCTGTTCTATACACTCCGCACAGGAGGCCGGGACCATTATGCTTTGCACCAATTAAGACTTAACAAATAGGAAAACAATTAAGAAACCTCTGGGGTATTTTCTGAAAATGCACACTAAGTTAGCATTTCAGTGGTTCACACAAAATGCTTGTAAATGTCTCATTTGGAAGATAATGTCCTTGATACCGCTTCTGAATGCCTTTAATCCCAGCACTTGGGAGGCAGAGGCAGGCGGATTTCAGAGTTCGAGGCCAGCCTGGTTTACAAAATGAGTTCCAGGACAGCCAGGGCTACACAGAGAAACCCTGTCTCGAAAAACCAAAAAAAACCAAAACCAAAAAGAAAAACAAACAAACCAACAAAAGCCCCAGAAAATACCCCTTCTGAAGAGGAGCCGATGGGAGACACAGGCAGACCTCAGAACCCTAGTGGAGTTGGCTACCCTCATCTTGCACATCCACAGGAATAGCTCCAGGCGCTCCCTCTGTGAATCACAGTCTTAGCACCCAGGCTTAAAGGCAGCAGCAGCAGAGCCCACTGTCAGCTTCAGCCCTCGTGACTCAGCTCCTCGGACCTGAACACAACTGCTATATCGTTTCCATGAAATTCCTCTTTCACTGTTTAGTTTGTAGCAAAGGGCTATTTTCCCTAGGCCTTGAGATTTTTATCTGATAAAGCACTTCCTTTTCCTTACAAAAATGTCTGTGTGAAACAATACACAACTGGCTTTAAAATCTTCTTGTCCACTTTCTCCGGTTAGGAGATCATATATGGCAGCACTGATCCTCCCTGGTGTTCTGGAAAGCAGCTTCAGATGGCAAAGGGAGCAGCCAGCTTCTGTCCTCAGCCTCCCTGGCTGTTCTCAGAAGGGTTGGGGGAAGTGTAGGCTGTACGTTGGAGGAGGATTTTGTGATGCTATTCATTCTCAGCTCTGACAGAGGGGACATTGTTTGCTCATGTAATAGTCTTGGCAGGGATCTCTGCTGTGCATACAGAATGGGAGCAGAGCAGAGCAGTGGGAACCGATGAATTCTAAGAAACACATCAGCTTAGGGATTCTTTAAAATACATTTTAATAGCTTCTCATTACCAAGATGCAAGTTATAATTTGGGGAACCGTTTTCCTTGGTTTCTTTCTTCACACTGCATTATGCATGTATTACATAAAAGGTCCTTATGCGAGTAGGGTGCCCATCTCAGCTGCGGCATCAAGCATTTCAGTCCTAGAAATTCAGAAAGACATCCTGCATACTCCAGACAGCCTCGAGGGTTGCTCCTATCAGTGCAGGCGGTGTTAGCTTGGAGCTCATGGGAACAATTATCTGCTACCTAAATTAGAGACACAGCATATTGAGAAGTGCAGAGAGTAATCAGCATTTGGCAGGGGACACAGAGAAGGTGCCACCCAAGGTTCGAGGGACACAGAGAATGCTCATAACTTAAGACCCAACTTCAGAAGGAGTCTGTGCAATGTAGGCTGTGTAAAAGGAGGGCGGGAGCTAAGGCTCAGGGACAGCATGTACCTCATGTGCATGAGGATCTGTATTCGATCCTATTACTGACACAGTAATAATACTGATGGTGACGGATGACCTTAGGCAGAAGATAGAGGAGTGCATTGATATGACAGTGTTTGACTGAATAACAGATACCAATAAAAATAGCTAAGCTCTTCAACCTTCTCCTCCTTTTTTATTCCAATTGATGCATTTTAGATTGCCTGTTTTAATATAAAATTTTTATATAAATATACAGGATTGCCGAGGGCATGGTAGAATATGGCATTGTATGAGGGCATCTGACAGAGGCTGGGCCAGCTGTTCCTGCCTGTGTCAGGAGGTCTGTGGAGGTGCTACTTGGGTGGCAAGGATGTCTACAGAGGACCTGCTGGCCCATCATTGACTCTAACATCCAAGAGAAACCCATTTGTTTCTCTTGAGTCTGAAGCCCCCAGTACCACTGGACTCCAGGCCTGAGCAGTATCACTGTCATTGACTTCTGGCTTTCCACACGTGTGAGCAGAGCTCATCGAAAAAGGGACAGGGGTAGGAGCTCAAAGGCAGCTAGATGCTTGGAGGAACCCCTGTTAACTGGTTAGCTGCGACTGTCCTGAAGGGAGGAGTGTAAAGGTCTTGTGTGAATATTAGTGTAAGTCATCCTTATCTGCTGTGAAGAGAAATGTATATGAAGGAAGCTATCCCAAAGTTTGAACCATGTTTTCGTGTTTTACAGACACGTCATGGCTCCTGGAAAGGGAGGGCAATCTGCATGGCTACCCTGTTGTGATTGATAGGATGCCCATTTTACTGGAGATGAAACCTGAGTTCAGAGTACGTAAGGACATGAGAGGCAGAGCAGAGTGAGCACTGGCATCCCACAGTTGTGGAATCTGGGCTCAGCGTGCATGTGACCTACTGTCATAGGGGCCTCTGGACCACACCAGAGCCTGCTGAGCGGGATCTACAAACATACGGTCACCTCCACAGAGGCATACACAGTATGTTACATCATCATGTTTGGAAACACTGCCTTTGTCTGATTGTGTTTACCTCTGTAGAAAAATAATTTATAATCTTCTTCTGTCTAAAGTGGGCATGCGATAGTGATCATTAAAACACAAAATTGCAGACATTCCCTCATGGCCCTCATGGGACACTGTACCACAGGTGCCTGCACAGGATGCCCACCAGGCCAGTACCCTCTCACTGGGAGACTTGCCACCTTCAAGAGCGCCCACAGCTGACACTGATGTGTCAGCAGATAACCTGTGGCCATTTCTGTCCCTCACCTGATTCCTGGGGTCTCATCTTAACCCAGACCCTCCCAAGGTGTGTTCAAAGGAGTCTTTTTTTCTCTCCTTAAAATGTTTTATTATTTGAAATTTCTATTGTGTATTAAATATCCTAATTATTTGGAATATTTTAAGAATTGAATAATATATCAAGATATTTCATTCAACTTTTCTTTTCATATCGTTTAGTACCCTAAAAATATCATTAAAACATATTGAATAATGTTCTTAACTCTAAATCCTGCTTCTAATGTTTGAGTACTAAATTATGTTTCAAAACATTCAAAATAATCTTTGGAAATTAAACATAGTAGAAGAACATAAAATATTAGAGAATCATAAGTAATATATTAAAAACCATTATACAATAACACCTGACATAGAGTGAGAGTATTCAAAATGTGTTATATATCTGTATAATTATCTAATAATCAGTTTACTTTAAAAAGATTATCCATGTTTCTGTGAGAGAATTTATGTAATCAGTAAGAAAATTTTTAAAATGTCAAAATAGAAAAAAACCTTTGAAATCAAACATTATGAAATTGTTCATTTTGTTATTATTAATGTCCAGCATTAGTAAAAAGAGCAAACATGGGCTGGTCAGTGGCCACGGGCACATATTTAACACAGGAGTGACCTGTCTGGCCTCAGTGGGAGAGGATGTGCATAATCCTGTAGGGACTTGATGTCCCAAGGAAGAGGAATGCTCAGGGAGGCTGTCAAGGGAGATGTAGGGGGTCTGGAGGGATGGGGTGGGGTGAGGAGGCAGTGGGAGTGAAGGGGAGCGTGCTCTCAGAGGACAAATAAAGATAGTTACTAAAATAGAGGGGGTATGTGGTGAAGAACTCTGGGATGGGTGACCAGGAGGGCAACAATATTTAGACTGTAGCTAAGTAAAATAATTAGTTTTTTAAATGCTAATCTCATACACAATGAGAAAATTTTTCAATAATGATATTTCCATATTTGTAGTATATTTATAATATTTTCAAACGTTAATTTTTCTCAAACACAATAATAACTTTGAGATACTGTTCATTAAATTTATGTATCCGTTTCAAAATATATAAAATAATACAATATACCATATAATCAAATTATTATCCTTTAGGCTCATTTACACATCAATTTAATGTTACCTTTTAGTGTGAATGTTACTATGTCAATTTACTAAAAACAACTCATCAGATTTCTCTTAAAACATCAGACTTCCTAATTCATTGCCAGACTTTGATTGGTGTTTGAGCACTGAGATCTTTTCTTTTTTTATTTCTTTTTTTTTATTGAATATTTTATTTATTTACATTTCAAATATTATCCCCTTTTTCGGTTTCCCCTCCAGAAACCCCCATCCCATACCCCCTCCCCCAGCTTCTATAAAGGTGTTCCCCCACCCGCCCACCCACTCCTGCTTCCCCACCCTCACATTCCTCTACAGTTGGACATCAAGCCTTCAAAGAACCAAGGGCCTCTCCTCCCATTGATGTCCCACAAGGCCATCCTCTGCTACACATGCAGCTGGAGCCATGGGGCCCTCCATGAGTCCTCTTTGGTTGGTGGTTTAGGCCATGGGAGCTCTGGGGGTACTGGTTGGTTCATATTGTCATTCTTCCTTTGGGTTGCAAACCCCTTCACTCCTTCAGTCCTTTGTCTAACTCCTCCACTGGGGACCCCATGCTCAGTCCCATGGTTGGCTGCGAGCTTTCACTTCTATATTTGTCAGGCACTGGAGGAGCCTCTCAGGAGACAGCTATATCAGGCTCCTGTACAGCAAGCACTTCTTGGCATCTGGAATAGTGTCCAGGTTTGGTGACTGTATATGGGATGGATCCCCAGGTGGGGCAGTCTCTGCATGGCCTTTCCTTCAGTCTCTGCTCCACACTTTGTCTCCATATTTCCTCCCTTGAGAATTTTGTTCCCCTTTCTAAGAAGGACCAAAGCATCCACTCTTTGGTCTTTCTTCTTGTTGAGCTTCATGTGGTCTGTGAATTGTATCTTGGGTATGCTGAGCTTTTGGGGCTAATATCCACTTATCAGTAATTGCATACCATGTGTGTTCTTTTGAGACTGGGTTACTTTACTCAGGATGATATTTTCTAGTACCATCCATTTGCCTAGTAATTTCATGAAGTCATTGTTTTTAAACGCTGAGTAGTACTCCATTGTATAAATGTACCATATTTTCTGTATCCATTCCTCTGTTGAGGGACATCTGGGTTCTTTCCAGCTTCTGGCTATTATAAATAAGGCTGCTATGAACATAGTGGAGCATGTGTCCTTGTTATATGTTGGAGCATCTTTTGGGTATATGCCCTGGAGTGGTATAACTGGGTCCTCAGGTAGTATAATGTCCAAATTTCTGAGAAATTGCCAGACTGATTTCCAGAATGGTTATACCAGCTTGCAATCCCATCGCTTCACCAGCAATGGAGAAGTGTTCCTCTTTCCCCACATCCTCGCCAGCATCTGCTGTCACCTGAGTTTTTTATCTTAGCCATTCTGACTGGTGTGAGGTAGAATCTCAGGGTTGTTTTGATTTGCATTTCCCTGATGACTAAGGATGTTGAACCTTTCTTTAGGTGCTTCTCGGCCATTCGAGTTTCCTCACTTAAGAATTCTTTGTTTAGCTCTGTCCCCCATTTTTTACTAAGGTTATTTGGTTCTCTGGAATCTAACTTCTTGAGTTTTTTGTATATATTGGATATAAGCCCTCCATCAGATGTAGGGTTGGTAAAGGTCTTTTCCCAATCTATTGGTTGCCACTTTGTCCTATTGACAGTGTCCTTGCCTTACAGAAGCTTTGCAATTTTATGATGTCCCATTTGTCAATTCTTGATCTTAGAGCATAAGCTATTGGAGTTCTGTTCAGGAAATTTTCCCCTGTGCCCATGTGTCCCAGGTTCTTCCTCACTTTCTCTTCTATTCGATTCAGTGTATCTGGTTTTATGTAGAAGTCCTTTATTCACTTGGACTTGGGCTTTGTACAGGGAGATAAGAATGGATCTCTACATTTAGTTTGATGTTGGCTACTGGTTTGCTGTATATTGCTTTTACTGTGTTTAGGTATGGGCCTTGAATTCCTGATCTTTCCAAGACTTTTATTATGAAGAGGTGTTGGATTTTGTCAAATGCTTTCTCAGTATCTAATAAAATGATCATGTTTTTTTCTTTGAGTTTGTTTATGTAGTGGATTACATTGATGGATTTCCATATATTGAACCATCCCTGCATCCCTAGGATGACGCCTACTTGATCATGGTAGATGATCGTTTTGATGTGTTCTTGGATTTGGTTGGCAAGAATTTTATTGAGTATGTTTGCATTGATATTCATAAGGGAATCGGTCTGAAGTTCTCTTTCTTTGTTGGGTCTTTGTGTAGTTTGATATGAATGTAATTGTAGCTTCATAGAACAAATTGGGCAGTGTTCCTTCTGTTTCTATTTTGTAAAATAGTCTGAAGAGTATTGGTGTTAGGTCTTCTTTGAAGGTCTGAGAGAATGCTGCACTAAAACCATCTGGTTCTGGGCTTTTTTTCTTTTTCTTTTTTTGCTTGTGAGACTTTTAATGACCTCTTCGTTTCTTTGTTGTTGTTGTTGTTTGTTTGTTTGTTTTTTCGAGACAGGGTTTCTCTGTGTAGCCCTAGCTGTCCTGGAACTCACTTTGTAGACCAGGCTGGCCTCGAACTCAGAAATCCTCCTGCCTCTGCCTCCCAAGTGCTGGGATTAAAGGCGTGCGCCACCACCGCCCGGCCTCTTCCGTTTCTTCAGGGGTTATGGGACTGTTTAGATGGGTTATCTGCTCCTGATTTAACTTTGGTACCTGATATCTGTCTAGAAAATTTTCCATTTCATCCAGGTTTTCCAGTTTTGTTGAGGATAGGCTTTTGTAGTAGGATCTGATTTTTTTAATTTCCTCGGTTTCTGTTGTTATGTCTCCCTTTTCATTTCTGATTTTGTTAATTTGGATACTCTCTCTGTGCCCTCTGGTTAGTCAGGCTAAGGGATTGCCTATCTTGTTGATTTTCTCAGAGAACCAGATCCTGGTTTTGTTAATTTTTTGTATAGTTCTTTTTGTTTCTACTTGGTTGATTTCAGCGCTGAGTTTGATTATTTCCTGCCTTCTACTCCTCTTGGAGGTATTCGCTTCTTTTTGTTCTAGAGCTTTCAGATGTGCTGTCAAGCTACTAGTGTGTGCTCTCTCCAGTTTCTTTTTGGAGGCACTCAGAACAATGAGTTTTCCTCTTAGCCCTGCTTTCATTGTTTCCTATAAGTTTGCTTATGTCATGCCTTCATTTTCATTAAATTCTAAAAAGTCTTTAATTTCTTTATTTCTTCCTTGATGAAGTTGTCATTGAGTAGGGTGTTGTTCAGCTTCCATGTGTATGTGGGCTTTCTGTTGTTTTTGTTGTTATTGAAGACCAGCCTTAGTCTGTGATGATCTGACAGAATGCATGGGATTATTTCAGTCTTCTTGTATCTGTTGAGGCCTGTTTTGTGACCGATTATATGGTCAATTTTGGAGAAGGTACATGAGGTGTTGAGAAGAAAGTATATTTTTTTTGTTGTTTTAGGATGAAATGTTCTATAGATATCTGTTAAATCTATTTGTTTCCTAACTTCTGTTAGTTTCACTGTGTTTCTGATAATTTTCTGTTTCCATTATCTGTCCATTGATGAGAGTGGGGTGTTAAAGACTCCAACTATTATTGTGTAAGGTACAATGTGTACTTTGAGCTTTAGTGAAGTTTCTTTTATGTATGTGGGTGCCCTTGTATTTGGAGCATAGATGTTCAGAGTTGAAAGAGTAGCTTGGAAGATTTTTCCCTTTGACGAGTATGAAGTATCCCTCCTTATCGATAACTTTTGGTTGAAACTTGATTTTATTCGATATTAGAATGGCTACTGCAGCTTGTTTCTTGGGATCATTTGCTTGGAAAATTGTTTTCCAGCCTTTTACTCTGGGGTAGTCTTGTCTTTGTCACTGAGGTGTGTTTCCTGTATGCAGCAAAATGCTGGGTTCTGTTTATGTATCTAGGCTGTTAGTCTATGTCTTTTTATTGGGGAATTGAGTCCATTGATTTTAAGAGATATTAAGGAATAGTGATTGTTGCTTCCTGTTATTTTTGTTGTTAGAGGTGGAATTATGTTTGTGTGACTATCTTTTTTTGAGTTTTTCAAAAGAAGATTACTTTCTTGCTTTTTGTAAGGTGTAGTTTCCCTCCTTAAGTTGGTGTTTTCCATCTATTATCATTTGTAAGGCTGGATGTGGAAAGATGTTATGTAAATTTGGTTTGTCATGAAATATCTTTGTTTCTCCATCTATGGTAATTGAGAGTTTTGCTGGGTATAGTAGTCTGGACTTGCATTTGTGTTGTCTGAGGGTCTGTATGAGATCTGTCCAGGATCTTCTGGCTTTCATCGTCTCTGGTGGGAAGTCTGGTGTAATTCTGATAGGCCTGCCCTTATATGTTACTTGACCTTTTTCCCTTATTGTTTTAAATATTCTTTCTTTGTTTTGTGCATTTGGTGGTTTTGATTATTATGTGACAAGTTTAATTTCTTTTCTGGTCCAGTCTATTTGGAGTTCTGTAGGCTTCTTGTATGTTCATGGGCATCTCTTTCTTTAGGTTAGGGAAGTTTTCTTCTATAATTTTGTTGAAGATATTTACTGACCCTTTAAGTTGGGGATCTTTGCTCTCTTTTTTCCCTATTTTCTTTAGGTTTAGTCTTCTCATTGTGTCCTGGATTTCCTGGATGTTTTGGTTTAGGAACTTTTTGCATTTTGCATTTACTTTGACAGATGTGTCAATGTTTTCTATGGTATCTTCTGCACCTGAGATTCTTTCTTCTATCTCTTGAATTCTGTTGGTGATGCTTGCATCTATGACTCTGATCTCTTTTGTAGGTTTTCTATCTACAGGGTTGGCTCCCTTTGTGACTTTTTTTATTGTTTCTATTTCCATTTTTAGATCCTGGATGGTTTTGTTCAATTCCTTCACCTGTTTTCCTGTGTTCCCTGTATTTCTTTAAGGGAGTTATTTATGTCCTTCTTAAAGTCCTCTATCATCATCATGAGATGTGATTTTAAATCAGAATCTTGCTTTTCCGGTGTGTTGGGGTATCCAGGACTTGCTGTGGAAGGAAAACTGGGTTCTGATGATGCCAAGTAGCCTTGGTTTCTGCTGGTAAGTTTTTTGTGCTTGCCTCTTGTCATCTTGTTATCTCTGTTTCAGTTGGTCTTGATGTCTCTGACTGGAGCATGTCCCTCCTATGAGCCTGTGATCTTAGGTATGTCAGCACTCCTGGGAGACCAGCTCTCTCAGGGCGGGATTTGGGTGCAGAGAGCTGTGCCACAGGGTTAACTCCCAGGGTGCAGATGGAAACCAGAAGCCAAAGGAGTCTTAATAGGTGTGACTCCCCAACCATGGCCCCAAAAGAGAAGAGATCAGTGTTTTTAATTTACAATCAGACATGTTTTGCAGATATGAGTTAGAGAGGACTCACCTATTATAAGACTTCTCAGAATTTTCCTGTGATTCTCTAAAGTGAGGCGTAGACTATAGAGCTTCCTTAATCATGCATTCTTTCTGGTGGGGAGAAGAGTTACCAGTATCTCTTGGATGGTGCCATCTTTAAGAAGAGAAAGAGATTCTCATGGTGTGAAGACAACCCATATGCTGACAAAATGATAAACTCCTTTTGGGATCGCTGCCTTCCAAGCAGACTTTGAAATGATAGCCACTGGAACCGGGGGCTTCTCATCTGTGAAATATGCCGGATAAAACTGAATTGTCTCTAAGGTCTGCATGTTTATAAACTCAGGACTGTTGATAACCTGCTCTATTCTAGAAGGACCACACTCACAACCCAGGGAAAGGACAGCAAGGCAGGAGTAAACTGAGGTGCAGGAAATAGGAGGGTGGGTGTTAGTATAAAGGTGAATTCTACAAAGTCCTCTATGCCACATGGAAGAGAACCAAATTTTATTCTGTGTGTTTTAATGAACTGTTTGAAAAGGGAACTGTGTTCGTTGCTTTATGATTAATGATGTTCTAAACCCAAACAATTAGACATTCCTAGGAGAAACAACTGTTCATAGTTTTGAGACTAGAATTTCTCCATGATCTTTCAGACAGTAATTTGGGTTCTGCTTAAGGAAGATAAACATTTTAGTAGATGTGAGTCACAGTGAGCTGTGTGCACATTGTCCCCATTCCTGAGCCATGCTGGCCTTGCTCGGTGGATGGGTGCTTGAGTCTTGGCTATCTGAGCTCTGAGATGTTCTCCAGAACCTGCTTGGCTTTGTGATAGAAAGCCCCAGGTCCCTGGTACAGCCCAAGTAAGTGCCATTGGTGGTAAAGCATGCTAGCCTGACTTTCCCCCTGCCCATGTCCTCAAGACCCCATCTTCTTTCCCTTCACCCTATGTGATGTCTTATAGTGTGCCCGGCCCAGAGCACTGAGTTCTTCCTAGCAGATGCACTGTGAAAGTCACTGGGATTCAACATGCCCCAGGAGTTGTACATACTTTATAGTGCTAAAGGTTCAAACTTTATTTCTGTTTTTATAGTATTTGATAAATGAAATGATGAGCTAAATGTCTGAGGCAGTAATAGTGTTTGAGAAAGTGTTTTGGAATGTGCCAACACAGACAGTCAGGTGAGCAAGCACACTTAATGCTTAGGATTTGTGGGAACACTTAAGATTCCCACCTCAGATTTCTGTAGTTTTCAGTATTAGTTAAATGTGGTTTCTTTTTACATATAATGGATAGCAGGTTGCTGACAGTAAACATTAAGGAACATTGCTGTTACCGCATTAGTACCTATAGTCATGTGTGCAGGATCTGTATAAACTAGTCATGATGTTGGGAATAGTGTGTGTGTGTATGTGTGTGTGTGAGTGTGTGTGTGTGAGCGCGTGGGCACGTGTCAAAAACTTTTTGGCAGTTTACTTTGTCTTATTATTAACCACAAAAAAATTGTAAGCTTAGTGTTTTCATCCAAACTTAAGATACCATAATGTTAGTTATTATGAACATTTATGCATCTTAGTATCATGATATATTAAATATAGCTTTAAATTTACATACTTAGTTCCCAAGCCAAGAGTATATTGCATAATTGCAATTTAAAAAATGGTTGGTGAGTTGGAGAGATGGCTCAGTGGTTAAGAACACTTGAAGTTCTTGCAGAGAAAGAACAATGCAGGTACTATGTCTAGTCCCTCACAGTAGCTCACTGTCATCCATAACTCTAGTCCCAGGAAGTCCAAAGCCCTCCTCTGACCTCTTCAGGTATCAGGCCTGCGTGTAATGCACAGTCATATGCACAGGCAAGATAGTCATATACATAAAATAAATCTTTTCTAAATATTTTAAATTTTTGGCAAGGCATGCATTTCATTACAAAATAAACTTAGAGTAAATTAAAAGTACATTACTTTTAAATCACAAAATCTTATACCTAAAGTTTATTTTTAAACAAATTTACTATACTTAATAATAATATACCAGACTGAAGAGATGGCTCAGTGGTTAAGAGCACAGGCTGCACTTCCAGAGGTCCTGAGTTCAATTCCCAGCTACCACATGGTGGCTCACAACCATCTGTAATGGGATCAAATCAGATGTCCTCTTCTGGTGTGTCTGAGGACACCAACAATGTACCCACATACATTAAATAAATAAATAAATAAATAAATATTTAAAATAATAATATACCAAAAAATAAAATTTTACATGACATGTCTTATATATTATAAACCATTTAAATATCTGCCATGAAGGCTTATAAAACTTTAACCCTGAAAGCCAAAGTAGGCCCTACTTTTAATGGAATCCAGGAAAGCTGTTGAAATAATGTTTATATTTGTTGTAACTGGAATCTTGCCATTCTTTTTTTCAGATTTATTTATTTTTATTTTCTGTATGTGAGTGTTTGCCTGCATGTATATCTCTGCACAGCATGTGTGCCTGGTTCTCAGGGAAGCCAAATGAGGGTTCCACATGGCCTAGAACTGGAGTCACAGGGAGTTCTGTTTCCCCCCAACTAGCTGCTGGGATAGACCTGGGTCCTCTGAAAGAGCAGCAAGTGTTCTTAACCACTGAGCCATCTCTCCAGCCCGAAGATCACAGGTGTGTACTTGTTTGTTGTTTGTGCAACATCGGGGATTGAACCCGGGGTTCACAAGGTGAGGCACGTGTTCTTCCACTGAGCTATGGCGGCGGCCCAGCTCCAATCCTGGCAGTCTATAATCCATAAGTACAGTTATTTTATTACTGTATGCATATTGATTGACTAAAGACAGGTAGCCTCATAAGCATTATAATTGGCTATGAGGCCCGGTCAATTGAAGAGAAAATCCTGAAGTCTACTGGGAGGGTCATTTTAACAGAAGAAAATGTCCTAAAGCAGGGCTTACACCACTCCCCACCCATGCCAGGCCTCCTGGAGTTTTCTGACCTTGGGGATTACCCCTTGAGATGAGTGCCAACCTTAAATGCCCCTGCAAATCCCTATACTGTTTGTGTTCCCTTTATGTGCTGCATGCTAGAGAGCCGTACCATTCCCGAACGGTCGGTCAGAAACCAGTGGCACGGCTCCATTTATTGCTCTTTCATATGAAGGAGATTTCTCAAGAATATCTACGTTCTATTAAAATACCGTACTTTCCTTCCTTTGTCCCCTTGGGTGGTGTTGGTACACTTATCAGTTTTGAAGTTCTGTCTTCATCCATTTCTTCCATCATAGTAGATAAAAGTTACATCGACTGTTCCATACAGACATCACTAACAACATTCAGAATTATTTAGCGTGGACTCACTGTTTTCCAGGGTTGGTTGGCTCTAATCAATGTTTTGGTTTGGTTTTGGTTTTGTTCTTTGGGTTGGCTCTTCTCAATGTTAATTTGGAAACCCAACTGTCACAGCACTGTTTGACAAGGCTTTAATAAATATCTAAAGAAGCATTCCTTGGACAGGACAGCAACAGACAAACCCATTGGAAGAAGTAGCTTTTTCGTTGCATTAGCTGAAGTAAACTACAGTATCTCTTGGAATCATAACTAGTTGTTATTTTTCAAACTTTAAAAGAACAAGTCATCTGTGCTAGAAACAGCTGCCGACGTGTCGTGCTTGGCGACCTGAGGACGTTGTTAGCCTTTGGAGGGCAGCTTCATCAGAGTTAGACGCTCGGCATCTCTATAAGGGTGCAAATGCTTTAACGTTCTCTCTTGGGATCTAACAATTCACCTCGGAGTAACATGAATCGGCCTCGCTTGGGAAATGTTTCACATAAACATTGGCAGGAAAATGATCAGAGAATTGCTGTGGGCTTTAAAAAAAATTAACAAAGCCAGGGATGGCAAATTATACAATATTCTCATGG
The DNA here is from genome assembly GCA_036184795.1 of Tokudaia tokunoshimensis. Lineage (NCBI taxonomy): Eukaryota > Metazoa > Chordata > Mammalia > Rodentia > Muridae > Tokudaia > Tokudaia tokunoshimensis. The sequence goes on from BTHU01000003.1 coordinate 142,860,360, forward strand.
TTGTTTGTGAATGCCTGTAATTTCTAGCACTCTGTCCTATCCTTTACTTTTTGGGATTAATAAATCCATGGTTAAAAAATCAGAGACCGTGTGCCAGGTCCTTCCAAATGCCACATTCTTTTGAATTTAACCTTACTCCTTTGCACGGCAAATTTCTCATAATTAAAACCTGAGATGACTTCATTGGCATGTGCCCTTTTCCTTCATACTGGAGAGCAGGAGAGCAGTAACTATGGGATTATGCCCTCTGAATCATGGTGTCCATTCACCTCTCCTTCCCCATTCCCTGTCACTGGTCTTCTAAGAATGTGAGGGCCTCCCATTCCCTAGCCAGTCTCTCTCTCCTCCCATCTCTCAAAGAAAGGAAAAAGGAACACAACAACTAAATGTAACCCACTGTCCAGGGTAGATCCAGGGATGAGAAGCCGATCATCAGAGCCCTTGGGTGCTGGCTCACACCTCCCAGCATTTGCAAGGTGGAAGCATGAAGATGTCTCCCAGTCTAAGGCCAACCAGGGCTACAGAATTAGACTCTTGTCTTCAAAAAAATAGGTAAAGACTAAGAAAATATGAACTAAATGATAACTGTATATCAATACTAGTTTATTGATTATAGCGTGCTATTATAAGATGCTAATGATAGACTAGAAAAACTAGGGCAGATACATTTTACATGGACGTAGTAAATGGCTGTAGTTGACCTAAGCCCATTTGTAAGAAAAGCTGCTGTAGACAGTGAGCATTTCTCCCCTTACTAAAATCCTCCTCTGAACAGAATGGCAGAGGTTGGCAAACATAGGCATTTGGCAAAGGCTAGAGACCAGCTCCAGTCCTGCAGCCTGAGTTTGTGCAATAGAATACATTCTGCCCTTGCCCTCCAGATACCCCAGTGAGGGGCTATAGGCTCAGAGATTCAAGGTAGGTACCCAAACATTCAGGGTAGGAGCACTACTTGGCACGATCTACAGCTCACATCTTGTTCTCCTGTCTACAAAGTCAGGTCTGACCAGGTCTTTCTTATGGGGAAACCTGTGATTTAGAATATTATCTTAAAAGTGCATTTGTAAATACAGTCACAGAATCTACTAAGGATATATTTGTATATATTATATACTCTATAATAAGATTACTTACAATTTTGACACTTTTGAACTCTTGACCAAAAATAATCATAATCTTGAAAATAACATTAGTGCCATGTGAGAGTCACTTGCACACTAGGAAAATAAGACCATGGTTTTTGGCAGCCCCATGTTCAATCCAAAAGTAAAATTAAACCACACTGAAATAACATATTGTAGTTTAGTTTGTGATAAAATGATCTTATTCACACAATAATGTACATTTTTAGAGAAAGAGTTTAGATTAATGTGCCTTTAGACTATACACATAAGTGATAATCAACTGTGGTGGTTATTTAATACAGTCTGTAGTGTCGTTATGTGTTGTTTAATTTAGGCCAATAAAGCCTTGAATGCCCATTTATGTTGGAGGCTTTTAGGACATTCTGGGTTCTGACAAGTGTTCACATTATGTTTAGTGAATCATAGGGACATTCCTCATCTAGTAATTATTTTTTAGTTCCTTTGGAGCCAGTCATTGCTAGTACAAGAAAATATTTCCTAGCTGTAGTGCATCAGCACTGAGTTTTGATTACAAGCACATTAAAAAGGTTTTGTTATAATTACCTTGAAAGTTAAATCCCATAATGACTGTGAGGGAGGGGGGAGCTGTCTATGCAAGGCTGAGTAGTGTTCTCAATTTTGACTCCTCAGTAAGATCACCCACAGGTTCTTAGTGTCCCTACATGCAAGCTGTACCCCAAACTAATTAACCCAATCTCTACAGGCGGGTTGTATTCAAAGTTCCCAGGGACTTTTAATGTGCAACTGAGATTTAAGACTGCTGCCTTGGAAGGCAATAGGCCTCCAAGGTGGCCTCCATCACAGGATGCTCCTGCTGCTTGTGATTGGTTGGATTGAGCCAGGGAGAGGCATGGTTTCAAAGAGAAGCGTGAATTAACAGCAGCTCGTGGCTTACCCTGACTCTCCATCCAACAGGCACAGACAGAGGCTGTTCTGACAGTCAGAACCTTACAGGCATGTCATGCATGGCTCCTGGGTGATGCTGGCTTTGCCTTCCTCTGCTCGGCACCTTACTTCCCTGCATAGGATCAATAGCAGCTGACAGTTAAACAGCACCTGCTCAGTACCCAGTCCCATGCAAATAAAAGTTGATCTTACTCAAAGCCAGGAAAAATGAATTAAAAAGCCAGAGTTCTTAGCTTTCCTGGCAGGAGGACCTGAGTTCAGTCCCCAGAGCCCTCATTATAGGGAGAAATCTGGAGTTCTGATTTGTTAGGAAAAAAAAATGTTATTGAATATTTTGCCATTCCATCATTTGTTTATTTTCTTAATAAAAGAACTTAATCAAAAGTAAGGCTTAAAATTGTCACAAAATTACAAATGATCTCTTATTCCAGAAGTGAACTACTAACCCCATCTCTGTCTCCTCAGGGCAAGCATTTGTCTGGCTCTTTATCCTGGAGAGGTTTGCTGGCCTCTCTGTGACACAGGTCTGTGTGGCTTAGCTCATCCTAGCTGGGCTCTTCCCCCATGTCTGGGCTTCAGCTAAGACATACTGGCTGGCAGAGCTCTCCTCTGTGATTCCCTCCCAGGGTATTATAGTCTTGATGAAAGGGTCATCGGGTTTCCTCGAGAATATAAGACGTCTCAAACTTCCCAGAACTGAGATTTTGACACTTTTGCTATGTTTCTTGGCTAAAGCAAGTCAACCAGTCAGTCTATATTCAGATGGTGGAAAGGCAGATTTCCTCTCTTGATAGAAGATACTGGAATCTCACATTGTGAAGGGCAAGGATAAAGGAAAGAGTGGGCAATTGTATTCCTTTTACCATCACCCAGAGGACAGAAAAGAAGTCATGAGAAATTCCTGAGAAGTAGTTAACCTTTGAGCAGATTTCAAAGACACAGAATTCATTTCAGGTGCTAAGACCAAGAGCACCAAATCACAGTCTCATTAGACAAACAACCCAGGAGGCACATCTAACCTGACACTGAGGGCACCGCCTAAATGCTCTGGGGTCAGGACAGCGACGTGACCTAATGTCAGATGAGATAACCTGAGCAAGTGTCACCATGTACCAGCTGGAGGAGCATGGACAAGTGACAGTGCCTATGTCGAGTACAGAGAGGTCAACACCGTGTCTGTTAGCTTTTACTGTGTGACCAGCCACCCACAACTTGACAGTTTGCAGTCACTTCCTTAGCTTGTGGTTCCAGGTCTTTCCAGTCTGTGCTGGCTTACCTGGGCAGCTCTGATCTCTCCAGGGCTTATTATGAGCCCACCATCATTCTGCGGTCAGTGGTCTCTTTCTGAGTCTAGAGGCTTACTGGATTTGAGAAAGCATTGGGACAGCTGGGCCCAAGCCCATGAACACTGACTGAGCCCAGGCTTTGTACAACCTGCTTGCACAGCTTGCTGGAAGGTTCAGAATGGATATACAGTTGCTCCCCCTGCTTTGCATGGGTAGAAGTGAATCAGAAGGCCAGCCCAGAATTAACAGTAGAGAAACAGCTGTTTCTCACTGAAAGAAGCTTAGAAAGTCACTTTACAAGCAGTGAGGATACCGGGAGGGGGAGACATGATTGTCTGTGATCTCTCCCACCTACCTCACAAACCTACTATGAAGAACAAGTTAAATGGAGTTTCATTTTTCTGCATGAGGCGCAAGTGCCAAAGTACCTGGAAAATTGTGCCTGTTCAATACTGTTAACCTTTTCTTAGATGTATTAAAAGATTTTTATCCAAATGTATAATTGCTGTCTTTTTAAAATATCAAAGGAGCCTCGATTAAACACTACTCTCAGAGGTTAAGTGTCAGGCATTCTTCTTAGCCTAGCATGATAATAAATGTAGAGAAGGATGTCCCTGTGTGCATGTGTAGTTCTGATTTGAGGTCAGGTACTTGGTGGGGCTACGAGAGCTTGGTGGCAGCAGTGCGCAACACATAAAGGGAACACAGGGAAAGAGCCATAAACAGTAAGGTATAATGCTTCATCTCCCAAACAGCAGCCTTTCATAATGGGTAAAATCCATTTCAAAACGAGGGCTCCTATAAACCTTTACAGATTTATTTCACTAGTGTAAGTATTTTCATCAAACCACTTAAGCCCCACATAGTTCAGATTGATCCATAAAGTGCACACAACTCCTATGCATCGCACTGAGTGGAGGTCATTTGTCCAGAAGCCAGAATACCTAATTAGTGATATGAGTGGAAAATACCTGGTTCGAAATGAATAAAACATCAAAGGTTATTCAAAAATGATTAGAGGGCCAGGGGTGTGTCTCAGTGGGTAGAGCATTTCAGAGGGTCAGAGGTGTGTAGAGCATTTGCTGTTCAACTGTAAGCACCTCAGTCTGGATTCCACAGCACCATATAAACAGTAGAGTATGACTACATGTCCACCTGTGACCACAGTGCTCAAGGTGGGGTTAGAGACAGAGCACTGCGGTTTGCTGGCCTTCAGTACAGCCAAACTAGCAAGCTCCTAGTCCAGTGAGAAGCCTTGGCCTCAAGAGAATGAGGCAGAGAGGCAGAAGACCTGACAGTATCTTCTGGCCCTTGCAGAGATAGGTGCTCCTACACAGGTGTGCATACATACAACTCTATACATCACACATGGATGCACGTTATAGAATTATGGCAAATTCATTAAGGGAATCTACCTTTTATGACAGGGTAATTAAGAAATTTAGTGTGTACCTCTCCAGGCCTCAGGGGCGACTGAAGTTGTAGGCATCACTCAGTTCCTCCTTAGGCCACAGCCCCCTTATGGCATCCGTGCTTATATAGCTATTCCATTACATTGATGGTTTGTATATGGTCATCAAGTACACAGATAGTGAGTCCCACAAACTCAGGGTATCGGAAAGAAAGGGGACTTGAAGTTAGATGTTCAGAGCATCCCAGATCATGGGTGCACTGAAGGTTTCACATCTGCTTTTAAACAGCGCTGGCCCCATATTCCTCTACTGCCATTTTTCAGTGGAACACGAGGCATGCAGGTCAGTCTGCCATGCCTCGGTGACAGTGTCATCTGCTCTGAACATCCGGTGTTTGCTTTTAAAATGACGTTTTATGGACCATGGAGTGGAGCACCTAACAGAGCACTGCTTCAGAGTGAGTCTCTGGTTTGTAAAATCCATGTTGGCAAGGAAAGTGCTTTGTTGATACTGTTGGGCCATCTGGGCTTCATGTTCTAAACTTGGTGAATCTATTTATATATCCTGAAGGGGAATTCCATACTTTTGACATGTGTTTACAAAACTAGATGTTGCATATAACTGGATGAGCCCAAGATAAGAGAATTTGACCCTGGCAAGCCCTGCAAACATTGCCAATTTCCACGGTAATCGTCGGTGAGTTCTTTATGCACGTGTCTGGGACTAGGCCTCCAGGGTCCCTAGATGGCGTGAGGCTTCCTTCCAGTGTCCACCCTTTGTAGTAACTTGCATGTTAAAAGCTGTTGGAAACTATACAGATGAGAGCCATACACGAGCTTGGTGAGTGTTTGACTCCCTAGATAGCCAAGACATAAATGCTAGTCCTCACACAGCTAGTGTTCACACATCTCACGGTGAGAGATTGACCACTATTCTACTTCAGAAAATTAAAGAGTTTTGTCACATATAGAGATATCTCTCTCCTTCCCTCCCTCTTTCCCCCTTTCTTGCTCCCTCTCTCCCTTCCTCTTCTTCTGTTTCTTCCTTCTCTCTCACTCCCTCTTTGAAACAGAGCTCATAGAGTCCAGATCAGACTGACCATGAGTTCATGATCCTCCTACATGCAACTCTCCTGTATTAGAACTCCAGACATGCGCCGTGACCACGCCGGCTTAGCATCCGGCACCCAGGACGGGTGGTGCCGAGAAACTGATTGCCTCCGTCTCCTCCAAGTCTTACTCCCCAACGATCAAAGTCAAATCTTCATCAAACTCTTTTTTCTTTTCTTTTTTTCTCTTCCTCCACACCATGTTTTTTAGTGTCAAAAATGCTATACATAATGAGTAGTTTCTTTAAACAAAAGTGAAAAACATGCCTAACTATTCACAGACCACCATTGTTGCTATTGCCCACTGGACACTGGGGTTTATGTTGTCCAATCTGTGACCCCCTGGCTTATTAATAAGGTCTTCCCTTTGTAGACTCATGTTTTCTAGTCTAAATACATAAGAAGGAGGAAGTATGGTCGTTAGAGATTGTCACAAGCAGAGAGGTAGCCCTTCACCTGGGTAGAATTCTCTGCCCCTTCATCTCTCTATTGTCTTCATCCACTTTATAAAACAAGATAGCTTTAAAACAAAAATTAACTAATTTTTCAAATTTTGATTACCAAAAAAGGAAAATCTATGAAAATGTTTAATAATGCTGACATAGTCTACAAAGCTAAGGTCATCTCACTAACATGAGTTGGTGGGTGAGGGATGCAAAGTTGGCTCTTTGAGTGAGTGTGTGAGTGTATGAGTGAATGAGTGCATGAGTGTGAGTGCATGACTGAGTTCATGAGTGTGTGTAAGTGTGTGAAATGTGTGAGTGAGTGTGTGTGTGAGGGAGTGAGTCTGCGTGTGAGTGACTGAGAGAGGGAAGGAAGGAGGGAGTGTGTGAGTGAGTGTGTATATGTGAGTCTGAGTGTGAGTGTGTGAGTGAGTGTGCAGGTGAGTGTGTGAGTGAGTGAGTGAGTGTTGGTGGGTGAGTGTGTGTGTGAATGAGTGAGTGAGCAAGTGAATGTATTAGTGTATGAGTAAGTATGAGTGCATGACTGAGTATGTGAGTGTGGTATGGGTGTGTATGTGTGAAGAAGTATGTGAGTGAGTGTTGTAACAGTGTGTGTGAGTGTGTGACTGAGTGAGTACATGAGTATGTGAGTGCATGCCTGAGTATGTGAGTGTGTAAGTGATTGTATGAGTGTGGGAGTGTGTGTGAGTATGTGAATTATTTGAGTGAGCATATGAGTGAATGAGTATGTAAGTGTGTATGAGTGAGTCTAAGTGTGAGTGAGTGTGAGTGTGTGAGTGAGCAAGTGACTGCATTAGTGCATGAGTGTGAGAGTGCATGAGTAAGTGTGGGAGTGAGTGCATGCATGAGTGAGTATATGAGGATGTGAGTGCACATGTGAGTACATGTGTGAACAAGTGAGTGGCTCAGGACACTTGGCTTGGGTCAAGTTCTCACTTCCTCCTGTGTCCCCCTTGAACCCTGTTACACACTCTTCTATGAGTGATGCAGTGACTCGGTGAGTACAGCACTTGCTGTACGAACATGAAAACCTGAGTTCAGATCCCAGCACCCACATGAAAAAGACACGCGTGGGCATGGATACCTGTAAGCCCAGCACAGCTAGGAGAAGCAGCAGGGGGATTGCTGAGTTTTGCTGGCCTCAAGGCTTGCTCCAGGTTCAAAGGCAGACTCTGTCTTAAGGGAATAAGGCAGAGAGCAGTGGGGCAGAACCTCTGGGCTCCGCACAGGCACACACTTGCACACACTGCACACACAGACAAGTGCAATCCGATGAAGTATTAACTGAACTATTCTATTAGTTCTATGACATTTGTACTTTCAAGTTCAGAGAATGATTAAGTGTCTCTTGCACAACAATCTTTGGAGAAATGGACCCTATCCTAACCCTCTACTTTCCAAGCAATTATGCAAACAGAAACTAAAACTAAACCTAGACAGAGGCTCCAGAGTCAACAAGATTGACCACATAGGACAGGAGGTGAGACTGCTGCATGACCATAGATGAGGCTGCAGGGTCTCCTGACTCCTGACTTGGGTTTGATCTCCTATAGGGGTGCCACACGGTCTGTCTGGGTCCCACACATATGTGGGCATAAGAAAACATCTTGTTGTGAAAGGGGAAACACAGAAGCTATTGACAGTGACCTTAAATGTAGATTCCTTCCCCTGTTCTGATGCAATGTGGACTTGAACTGGGGAAAGCCAGTATGGGCTGAAGAAGTCCCAGAGATGCAGGAAGTGGCTGTCATGGCCGACAGTGAGTGAGCAGAATGATCTAAGGGAGGTGTGAAGAAGGCAGAACTCTCAGGAAGTAGCAGGCTGCTCATGATTTCATTTGCTTTACCTCTTGAACTGTGGGAAACATTAAAGGCCTAGGCTGTGGTGTGGTCAAACTTCCCATTTAAAGATATCTGTCTGACTGAGGTTGGGGTCAGCAGGATGAATGTAGGGACCAGTAAGCTCTTTCAGTGCCAAGATGATGGTTGGGGGGAATCCAAATTAACAAAATCAAAAACGAAAAAGGAGATATAACAACAGAAACTGAGGAAATTCAAAAAATCATCAGATCCTACTACAAAAGCCTGTATTCAACACAACTAGAAAATCTGGAGGAAATGGACAATTTCCTAGACAGATACCAAATACCAAAATTAAATCAGGATCAAATAGCCCATCTAAACCATCCCATAAACCCTGAAGAAATAGAAGTGGTCATTGGAAGTCTTCCAACCAAAAAAAGCACAGGTCCAGATGGTTTTAGTGCAGAATTTATCAGACCTTCAAAGAAGACCTAACACCAATACTCTTCAAACTATTCCACAAAATAGAAACTGAAGGAACACTACCCAACTCGTTCTGTGAAGCCACAATTACGCTGATACCAAAACCACACAAAGATCCAACAAAGAAAGAGAATTTCAGAATTTCCCTATGAATATAGATGCAGAAATACTCAATAAAATTCTTGCCAACCGAATCTAAGAACACATCAAAATGATCATTCACCACGATCAAGTAGGGTTCATCCCAGGGATGCAGGGATGGTTCAATATAAGGAAGTCCATCAATATAATCCACTACATAAACAATCTCAAAGAAAAAAACCACATGGTCATTTCATTAGATGCTGAAAAAGCATTTGACAAAATTCAGCATCCAAAGTCTTGGAAAGATCAGGAATTCGAGGCCCATATCCAAACATAGTAAAAGCAATTTACAGCAAACCGGTAGCCAACATCAATCTAAATGGAGAGAAACTTGAAGCAATCCCACTAAAATCATGGACTAGACAAGGCTGCCCTCTCTCTCCATATTTTTTCAATATAGTACTTGAAGTTCTAGCTAGAGCAATTAGACAACAAAAGGAGGTCAAACGGATACAAATTGGAAAGGAAGAAGTCAAACTATCACTATTTGCAGACGATATGATAGTATACTTAAGTGACCCAAAGAACTCCACCAGAAAACTCCTACAGCTGATAAACAACTTCAGCAGAGTGGCCGGATATAAAATCAACTCAAGCAAATCAGTAGCCTTCCTATACTCAAAGGATAAGCAGGCTGAGAAAGAAATAAGGGAAATGATACCCTTCACGATAGCCACAAACAGTATAAAGTATCTTGGTATGACTCTAACCAAACAAGTGAAAGATCTGTATGACAAGAACTTCAAGTCTCTGAAGAAAGAAATTGAAGAAGACCTCAGAAGATGGAAAAATCTTCCATGCTCACAGATTGGCAGGATTAATATAGTAAAAATGACCATCTTGCCAAAAGCAATATACAGATTCAATGCAATCCCCATCAAAATCCCAACTCAATTCTTCATAGAGTTAGAGCAATTATCAAATTCATCTGGAATAACAAAAAACACAGGAAAGCTAAAACTATTCTCAAGAGTAAAAGAACTTCTGGGAGAATTAGTATCCCGGACCTCAAGCTTTACTACAGAGCAATAGTGTTAAAAACTGCATGGTATTGGTACAGTGACAGGCATGTAGATCAATGGAACAGAATTGAAGACCCAGAAATGAACCCACACTCCTATGGTCACTTGATCTTTGACAAAGGAGCTAAAACCACCCAGTGGAAAAAAGATAGCCTTTTCAGCAAATGGTGCTGGTTCAACTGGAGGTAAGCATGCAGAAGAATGCAAATCGATCCATTCTTATCTCCTTGTACTAAGCTCAAGTCCGAGTGGATCGAGGACCTCCACATAAAACCAGACACACTCAAACTAATAGAAAGGAAACTAGGGAAGAGCCTTGAACACATGGGCACAGGGGAAAATTTCCTGAACAGAACACCAATAGCTTACGTTCTAAGATCAAGGATTGACAAATGGGACCTCATAAAATTACAAAGTTTCAGTAAGGCAAAGGACACTGTCAAAAGGACAAAGCCGCAGCCAACAAATTGGGAAAAGATCTTTACCATCCCTACATCCGACAGAGGGCTAATTTCCAACATATACAAGGAACTCAAGAAGTTAGACTCTAGAGAGCCAAATAACCCTATTAAAAAATGGGGTACAGAGCTAAACAAAGAGTTCTCACCTGAAGAATATCGAATGGCTGAGAAGCACCTAAAGAAATGTTCATCACCCTTAGTCATTAGGGAAATACAAATCAAAACAACCCTGAGATTCCATCTCACACCAGTCAGAATGGCTAAGATCAAAAACACAGGAGACAGCAGTTGTTGGCGAGGATGTAGAGAAAGAGGAACACTCCTCCACTGCTGGTGGGATTGCAAGCTGGTACAACCACTCTGGAAAGCAGTCTGACGGTTCCTCAGAAAACTGGGCATGACACTCCCAGAGGATCCTGTTATTCCACTCCTGGGCATATACCCAGAGTCTTCCCCGGCATGCAATAAGGACACATCCTCCACTATGTTCATAACAGCCTTATTTATAATAGCCAGAAGCTGGAAAGAACCCAGATGTCCCTCAACGGAGGAATGGATTCAGAAGATGTGGTATATTTACACAATGGAATACTACTCTGCAATTAAAAACAATGAATTCATGAAATTCCTAGGCAAATGATCAGAACTTGAAAATATCATCCTTAGTGAGGTAACCCAATCACAAAAGAACACACATGGTATGCAGTCACTGATAAGGGGATATTAACCCAGAATCTCGGAATACCCAAGACACAATTCACATATCAGTTGATTTACAAGAAGAAGGCAGGAGAGACCCCTGGTCCTGGAAAGACTGGATGTAGGGGAATACCAGGTCAGAGAAGCAAGAGGGGGTTGAATGGGGAACAGGGGGAGGGAAGAGGGCTTATGGGAGTGTCGGGGAGGGAGGAACCGGGAAAGGGGAAATCATTGGGAATGTAAATAAAAAAAATATAGAAAAAAAATTTAAAAAAAGGAAAGAATAAAGCAATAGCAACAGGGATGTTAGTTAGAGCTAGAGCTTGAGTCAGGTCAGATCCCCATTATACTTGCACACCTAGCTAGGACCCTATGTCTTCTGTGTCACACAATGTAGTGCCTACCTGTGTCTCTTTTCACCACAACAGGACTACTCACTGGGTTCAGAGTGAGCCCCTGCCTTCAAAAGCTCATTGTATAAAGGGCTGACAAGGTTGCTCAGAGGTTAAGACTGATGCTGTGCTTGACCCCTGGAACCCACAGGTGGAAATAGGGAACCATTTCCTACAAGTTTACTTCCACATGCGTGTGAGGTCACAAAATAAATGTAATAGTTAATTCAGCATATTTAAAGAATCTACATGTGCAGGAATCTGATGATTTCTCATACTCTGTTCATTTCAAATGATAAATTGTAAATTGTCATCAGAATCAACTGCTCTGAGTGCAGTAACCTACAGTTTTTTCCTATAAGTATGTGTTGAATAGAAGAAGGTTATATTAAATCAGCAAGGGAAGTTGCAGGAAGTAGTATATTTACTGGGGATCCATTCTGGGCAAAGGCACTAAGTTATGCATGCTTCACAAGTGTGCCTGGTTTTGATAATACTGTTAAATACTATTCATTTTTCTATGCTTGATAGAAAAGTAAAACAATGAAAATACTGATTAGAGTCTCAGTGGTTCTCAGCCTTCCTAATGCTGCAACCCTTTAATACAGTTCCTCATATTGTAGTGACCCCAACCATAAAATTATTTCTATTGCTACTTCATAATTGTTGATTTTTGCTACTTTTATAAATCTGGAAGTAGAGGTTTGCCAAAGGGTCATGACCCACAGTTTGAAACCAGTGGATTAGAGAGACATACAAACAGTATACATGTGTGGGAAGCTGGAAGCTATGTTATTCGTGTGACTGAACGTGTGAGTCTAGACCACACAGAATCTCCTCAAAAGAGTAGTCGCACCCAACTTTCTATGTCATGGCCACAGGATTTGTATTCAAGACTCTAACTGACTTCCTGGATGGTACCCTCAGTGTCACGTTGGTAATAACGATACAATTGCAGACAAAAATCCTGGAATGTCATGAGTCTTCTAACATTTAATAGGTAATTTTTGTCCTGAAATTCCCATCACAAAACAGTCATGCATGGGAATGAGCAAGACACCTGAGAACTTTACCATACCATACGTGCTGTACTCCCAAGCAAATACTCTAGAAAAACACCAACAGAGTGTGGGACGTGCAGTTTGATCTCTGCTTTCTGCTGAGAATTGAAGGAAATGGCCAAGACAGCAAGTTACAAGTAATGGAAGAGCTCATCCTGGCAGACGCTAGAGCCAGCTAGCGGTCAGGAGAGCATGGGATGCGAACGGGCTTCTCCGCAGCCAGAGCTGGTTCATTGGCACTAATTAAAATCCCAACGTGTGTACATTGCATGGAGAACTATAAGTTAAAATAGCGGCTGAGCATGTTCATTTATTATCAGCCGTCTGCAGTTCCTGGCTCAAAGAACTCAGGCCAAACTGCAGAGATAGGTGTCCACTCACTCTGTCAGTCCTTACCATGGCTGGTGGTAGAGCTGGAGCTGCAGGGACAAGCAAGGAGGGTATGTTTTCTAAAATGCATATGCAGCAGTAAACAAGAGCAAATCATATGTGTGTATGCATGTATGTATATGTGTGTGTTTACATTTTATATATATTTTATATATGTACATATATATAAAATGCTTTCAGATGGAGATAAAAGAACGAAAACAGTGAGATCTGAGTTGCACAGTCAGCAGGCTGGTCAGGAAAGGCGTCTCTGGAAAACATGTTAAGCGGGATAGAAGAAAGAAGAGGACCAGCTATATGATACCTTGAAGGGTAATCATTCCAGAAAATAGTATGAAAACCCAAAGGTTGTGTCATGCCTGATATGGTCAAAATCTAGAAGGAGAAGTCCATGGAAGGTACGAAAAAAGAGAAGGAACGAGCTGAGGACAGACGGCCTGCCCACCTGTCCAGCTGTGAGTTCTCAAGGAGGGTTTATCAAACTGTGCAGTGTCCAGCAATGGTGATCAATAGATAGCTAAGATGGCCTGAAGCATAAAGAAAAGTTATTTATTATCAAGATAATCTATTGATTTCTAGCACACTCTTTACCTCTAAGGACTATAGATCATTTTGCAAGTGAATAAATAAGTAATGTGTTTTAGTCAGCTTTGACACCGCCTGAAAACAGCATTGAGCTTCAAAGCCAGAAAAAGCCATAAGATTTAATATATTTTCTTGCTGAAAACTGTTATCTTACAAAATACTTTATGGTTTATCTAGCACATTATGAGCGGCTTTGAGATTAGGATTTCAGAAGATGTAAAAGCATGTGGAAATAAAAAAATATATAGGAGTGGTAGCAATAAATCTTGGCTCACGAGAACTGGAGAGCTGAGTCAGGATTAAGAGCACTGAGAATGCAGTTTCCAGAGAATGCAGGTTTAATTCCCGGCACTTACATGTCTGCTCACAACCATCTGTAACTCCAGTTCCAGGGCATCTGTCACCGTCTTCTGGCCCCAGCATGGTACATGTGCATACAGACAAAAAAACACCCATACATGTTAAGTTAAAATAAATTTGGGGAAAAATGGCTCAAACTGCCTATGCTGAGATTCTAAGTCTGTGCCGTGAGCTTAGCCACCACATTCTGGGCCAGCCTTGATGCCGGATGTCTGGCACTAGACGGTAAGCCAAGCACATGGACATTCTCTGCTTACAGCGGCTGAGGACCATTCAGCGTGCTGCTGCTGTGAACGTTGTCTGCATGCAGCAGAGCTGGTGCTTTAGATCCTGAGATTGGATTATTTCCCAGGCTAGCACTGCACTGCAGCCGTCTCTCAATGGTGGGCAGCAGCATTGAGCCAGGCAACCAGTCAGGCCCTCCATCGGAACCAGCCCCCACTGTGTGGAGCAGTATGTGACAGATGGGAAGTATATACACATATATATAGCACAATTGTTTAAAGCTTTAGCCAAACCTAATGACACAGGCCTGTAATCACACCTACTCCAGAAGCCAAAAACAGAAGGATCAAAAATTCAAAGCTAGAATGAGTTTAAGCCAATGGGCACAATGACAGTTTAGTGAGACCTTGTCTCAAAGGCACTAAGGAAGTCTAGGGGCACAGCTCAGTGACAGAGCGCTTCCTCTGTGCCTGTGGCCCTACATTCAAGTAGCAGGACTGAAGGGAGTTTTTTTAAAAAGCTTCCACTGAATCTGGTGAGTCAAACTGTGATTCTAGCTACACGGGAGGCTGAGGCAGGAGACTCACAGTTCAGCGCTTGTTGAGACCACGGAGCAGTTTCAAGGCTCAGTCCTTAGCACCACACACAAAAATCTGAGCCTCATTTGCACAGCCTGGGGATTACGATTTGACCCAGAAAAGTGAAGTTATAATAAAGACACACAAAAGTTTCTTCAAGTGGTGTGAAATGAAGCACTTGTAATTGGAGTTGCTGCACAGAGAAGGAAGGAAAAACCAGACTAAGATAATTGTTATAATTGAAGATAATTATACACTTTGAGCTTACAGCCAGCCACGTGAGGGAAAAGAAAAAAGGAAATAAAGGCAATATGGTTTTGTATGTAGTGTTTAGTGTTATAAAGAGAAGCAAGCAATTCATGAGCGAGAAAGCCTTCTTCCAGCTCTAAGATCACCGAGTATTTATTATGCCGGACGGAAAGGTTTCTGGACCCCACAAACAGCGCAGTGCCACTCAATAACAATTTTACCAAAAGTGCAGATAAACAAACCACATCGGCTTCCTCTCTACAGATGCTACACAAAGCCACCTTTGCTGGCATGAAATACTCATGTCATAAATTCATGGACCCAGCTGCCACCTCACCGAGCATTCGACTCATGACAGTAGGGATGTCCTAGACACGATACTGAAGGATCGTTGGTGTCCTGCTCAGCAGCAGGGTGGTGCCCTTCAGCTCCCCCCAAAAGCCACCCCAAGTGGTGGTAAGCCAGGGTGTGAGATGACGTGCACGGTTAAGAAGAGCATTAGAGTCTGAGCATTCATCCTGCCCTAGCCGTTTTAGTTTCCACAGCATAGCACTCTGGCATGGTCTTTGAGGAAGGAGTATTAATCATTTGGGAACCATGCTGAGATCATATGCCTGGGCATCCGGCATGAATCCCAGCTACAGGATCAGAGGCTCAGGACAATAGCATATCTTCCATAGTGTTTACCCATGTTCTCCCTCAGCAAGAGGAAGAAGAACGCTCCATGGTAATGGAGTAGCCCTGGTCTACTGATGGAGAAGTCTGCTTGCTCCTGACAAAGTCTCTAGTCTGCCAACTTACCAGGAAGCAAAATGAGCAGAACTTGGAGCAAGGCATCGGAAATGGAACGTGGAAAAGCTGGAATGGTTCTTGTTTATGGTATAATAATGTTCTTGCTGTACGATAATCATAAAATATTTTGTAAAGATATTTACAAACAAGAGCAGAATACAGTGTCCATTTAACCCATTAGGTCAAAACAATAAATAAGAACTTCCTTTCCCAGTAGGAACCACTAAGTATCAATAATACCTTGCTTTCATAGGTGAGAGTTTTGTTTTTGGAGTGAGATTTGGTTTTGAGAGGAGTCTCACTGTGTTGTTCAGACTTATAAAATCTTAGAGTCAAGCAATACCCCCATGGCCTCAACCTCATACAAGCAGGAAGTGGAGCGCCACACTGGGCTCATAGGTATGTTTTCATTTGTTCCTGAAAACATGTCTTGTGCCATTTCTAAATATACTTGACTGCAAGATTTTTTGTAACAAACTCATGAGACAGAGGTGAGAGCCCACCAGTATGTTTCCCACCACCACCAGTGTGGCTAAGCAGTGTATGTGTCTCACCTCTATGGTGTGCCACACCCCTGCAGCCAGAGCCACGCAAAACTGCAATGGTAGAAAAGGGGGAATCTTAATTATGCAAGCAAATTTCTTCGAGATCTGATGTGGTTTTGTTTGATTGTCTTTTGTTGGGTAGTTTTGATTTTTGTTTGTGTTGTGTTTTAATTTTGGGGTTCAGGATCTTGGGAGATTCTTGGATTTTGTTGTTTTTGCTTTGAAACAATGTGTCACTAGGTAGCCCTGCTATTGTGGAATTTGCTATGGAGAATAAGTTGGCCTCAAGCTCACCCAGATGTGCCAGCCTGTGCGTCCTCTGTGCTGGGATTAAAGGCGTGCACCACCATAGCTGACTTACATTCTTTTAATTGTTTAATTATGTGTGTGCACATGGGTGCACTGGTGTGAGTCTAGGTTCTCTCAAAAGCCGAAAGTAGCTGATGCCCTGGAGCTGGCACATCAGATGGGCACATGTGGGCGCCAGAAACCAAACCTGCAAAGAGCAACAATGTCTCTTAACCCCTGAGCCCCACTGTGTCAGCCTCCAACTTACAGTTCTTAGTAATAACTTACATTCCAATAATACCCATTTCTTTATTGTGAAATTAATAGAACTATCTTAGACACTCCGGGAAGACGTGGTCCTCTCCATTCTTCTTAGCTTACTTAGCACATCTTAGAATATGCCTTTGCCAGTCTGAGCTTTCCACTTCACCATCTGTCACTCCTGGCTTCTCAGTGTGATACAATAACTTTCCCCTTCCAGAAATAAAAGAGCAATGAGGGTCAGGGGTGTCAGAGCTGTCCTTCATATTAGCTCTCATTGTACAAGACTAGAAGATGATTCTGCTCTTCCCTTTCCAAAGACAACGAGTGTTGTGGGTAGTAGTCATATTGAGTGTCTGGGTACAAAGTGCTTTAAGCTCAATGAAGGGACAGAGCTCTCCCTCATTTTTCAAGTCAATGCATCCTTTCTAAGTTCCTTTGCAAACCAGCCCTAACACTCTGATACAGACATTTCAAACTCAATCCCTGCATTTGGGAATAACTATGACATTCAACCATAAAAATGACCGTATAACAGTCTTAACACCTCCATTTTACTCTCCATTGACAGAGAAAATGGAAGATCTTGGGGTGGGGGATAGATGTGATTTTCATTAGCTATGAAGATGTTCACCATTGGATTTGTTTCAGTTCATTAGGTATTATAATCACATTAGTCATGTGGCTTTATGAGGAGCACAGTCAGCCTCCAGAACCTCCCCGTGGACTCCCTAGAGCTTCCCATGGGACACACAGTGGAATTTTGCCTTTCCTTTTCCAGGATAAACCAAGAAAAAGAATACTGTATATAGAAACCCTGCCCCCATAAACCCTTTCTCACCCTTGATTACAGTGGTTCTCAACCTTCCTAATGCTGTGACCCTTTAATACAGTTCCTCGTGTTGTGGTGACTCACAACCATAAAATTATTTTCATTGCTACTTCTTGACTATAGTTTTCTGCTGTTATGAATCATAATATAAATATCTGTTTTCCAATAGTCTTAACCCCTGTGAAAGGGTTGTTCACCCCAAAAGGGGTCACAACCTACAGGTTATGAACTGCTGTTGTATAGTGAACTCTGCCTAATGCTGTGTCTATCTTAAGTAATTGTGAACTTCTAAAAGTTTGAAGAGTGACTGCCATCTCCTGGGGTCCCTGTTGGGGAGATAAACAAATATCCAGTGGCAGTCATTCAGAATCTGAGGGCGTATGTATGTGACACTATATCCCTGTCCTTCCCTGGAATGGAAGCAGTTATGTGAACAAGAGGATGTCCAGCTGTCTGTCAGTCAGGTCCACTGCATAGCAAGGCTGGGAGAGGAAGCTGTGAGGTGCGCAGGAGCAGAGACAGTAAGGACACATCAGCTGCTCAGTGTGGATGGAGTGGATGCTGTAAGACTCCCGTGCTCTAGGCTTTATGGCTGACTTCCATATTCAGTCAGAGTGGACCTGGTACCACAGGCCCTCAGCAGAAGACCCGAGGGCATCAGGTTTCACAAATGTCTCAGGTGTTCCAAAGCAGGATTGGAAAGGGGTGAAGGAAAGAGATTCTGGAGGGTACCCTCAGGTGCATTATCCTTGCTCTATTCCTGTGTCCCACATCTGGCAAAGGAAGAGAGAAAGCAAAGTACTAAAGTGTGTAGACACATAGCTATGTGCATATGTGCACTGTTCTTCACCGGCCATGGGCAGGGTGCTAGAGCAGGGAAAACTGCCAAAGAAGAACCTAGTTTGGTGCAGTGCTGAGTTTGCATGTCCAGCACCCACGGAAACAGCCAGGTGTGGCAGAGTGTGTCTGCAATCCCAGGGCTCTCCGTGCAGCTCCCAGCCAGCCAGCCAAACCAGTTAGCTCCGGCTTCAAAAGATAAGGCAGAAAACAGCCAAGACATCTGATGTCAACAGTGGACCTCCACACATTTACACACATGCATATGCATAGTACACACACACACACACACACACACACACACACACACACATTCCCCCAAGTCCATTCTTCCATGTCTCACCTTTCTCAGTCACAGGGTGTTCCCTGTGCTGCAGCCTTAGGGACAGCCCTCTTACCCTCCCCCTCCCTCCATTTTCTTCCCCAGGTGATGTTATTGACGACCAGTAACACATGCTTCCCTGAGATTTCAGAACTCATGCCACCCCACTTAAGATGTTGTTACATTTTCAATCTCTGGTCTTAAATATAAAAGAGAAGCCCTTTTCTTCCCGCCTGTGCTGGCCCCCCTTGTCCTTGGAAGCTGGCCCACCCTCAGAAGGCAGCTGACCCTGCTGGGAGGCTACACACACGGGGGTGGTGGGCCTTTCCACCCTGCGAACATGCAAAGCCTGCCTTTGGAATTCACTCGACACATTGAGGACAGTTCCCAGCTTGAGACCACAGCAGTCCACAGCAGTACAGCTGCGTGAGCTCTGGAGCCTCTACGGACTGCGGCAGACTGCTGTCTCAGATGTGACAGTGAAGGACCTGGCAGCCTTTTGCTCTCATTTTGCATGCTTGAAATATAATGCTAAATTGTTTTTCTACTTGTGGCCAAAAATATATCTCTAATTGAGAAAGTTTCCTGTTACAAAGTTGACCTATTTCTCAGCTCAAGATTGGATGAGTCCTGCTTAGCACACAGTTGGTAGTTAGGGAATGAGAGTATGAAAGAATCAGAAGTGTCCAGAAGCCACTAGGACCAAACCAAGAAGCTACTTCTTGACCAATAGAGACAGTCCCTGGGATGTCAGGACATCCCAGGCTTAGCACACACTGAGATGGGTCCCTCTCAAGCCTGCCGTCTGTAGGGTTTTCCAAACAACAAGCATTTTGCTTTTGAAGAGCTTCAAACCCCATCCAGCAGAAGTGTCTCTGCATTAGTTGACAGGAACATTGAATACCTGGGGCTTTGCCCTGTTCTGGCATTTTTTGTTTTTTCCTCATGGCATCTGTTTAGCTTGTTGGGCTCACTTAGATTCCCATGATTCTTCGGCCACACTTTCTGGGGGACACCCAAACAGTCCTTAAGAACCACCAGGACAGCATTTGTGCCAATATGCACAGTTCTGAATCGTTGGTTCTGACTCTGAGAACCACAGCCATATTCATAAGGCACTAGAAGCTGGGAAGGACTCTTAAATGACCTCATTTCTCAGAAGAGGAAACTGAGGAAGGCCTGGGAGGTTTAGATTCAGGCCGCACGGCCGCTTAGTGGAAATGCATAGAGCAGAGGCTGCACACAGCAGTGCATCGACTCCCGGCACTTTTCTCGGTCACTGGACAGACACAGCTGCCCTGTGGTTAGGTGCTGTGGTGAGGATGAAGGCTCTTAGACTTATGGTCTCATGCTCCGCAAGGAAGGTGATGGCCAGGTTTCAGCACCAGGGAACTGGCCACAAATCCTCCAGCTCTATATCTTGTGTACTATATGGATGCATCACCTGTCAATTTAAAAACCTATGGCCTATAGGAAAGGGTAGAATAGAAGGAGGGACATCTAGGAAGCAGAATTCTGGGATAGAGCCAGGCACAGGAGATTCACTCAGAAAGCCGTGACAAGATGGATGCATGGTACCTGAGCACAGGTAACCAGGCAATTGGCAGAATGTAGATTAAAATAAATGGGATAATTTAAGTTATATCTAGTCAGAAAAGACTCTAGCTATATGGCCAAGGTATCTATAGATATATTTTGAGTATGAGTCTTATTTCTGGGAGCATGGGACTGGGAGGAAGAACGGGACCCAGCTAATACAGATGACAAAGGTTCTACTGACAAAACTCAAGTATCTTACTGGCAGTCATATTGGCACAAATGCTGTCATGGGTTACCTTCTAGACAGTACCTAGAAATGCAGAGCCTTTGGCCCCTGCCCGATGGTTGAACTAGACCCTTCAAGTCATCAGTGAGTCACTAAGATTACAGGCCTATGCAAGCCAGCCAAGCCAGAAGGGTGCATTTTCAACACACTCCCAGGAGGTAATGTACAGGCCACTGTTTTAGAAACTGTTCTACACGGGCCATGCTCCAGCCTTCCTCTGCCAGCAGTGGAGGACATCGTCTCCTGCACCCTGTGCCTGCACTGTCCACTCCTGCCCGCACTGTTGGGGATGAATTGCTGTGGCACAGTGACAAGGTGTTACGGACAGTCTGTTGCCATCTCTATTCTGTTATTTACATCATTCTCTGTTCTTAAGTTGTGCTTCTCCAGTCCTGAGGGTTGAACGTCTTTTAGATGAACAGTGCTATCAGGGACGTAACAGAGTGGACACTAAGAATTAGCCCTGTCCTTGCGCATGTGTGGTGCACACACCTGTAGCTGTGGAGGCCCCAGGTCAATGGCAGGTGTTGCCTTGCACTCCACCTTACTTTTGAGGCAGGGTCTCTCACTGAAGTCGGAGCTTCCCATGTGTGTTCTACCAGCTGGCTGCTGGGCTCGTTACCTCCCCACACTGATCAAGGCTGGAATTTTACATCAATGCCAGGGATGCAAACCCAGCCTCTCATGCTAGAGCACCCAGCACTTTACTGACTGCGCCATCTCCTTAGCCACACATATGAGCTTTTAAATACCGTGAGCTGTAAGAGGAGGAGTTGGCTGGGAGACATTTATGTGGCAGAGTTCATTTTTCAAAATAAAGAAGCAGAAGTTTATTTTCGTTGTCTTGTTATTATGAAAACAAAGGGTGAGTCAGTGAGCCTCAGAAGCCAAATAAAGAGAGCGTGGAGCAATGCCCAGCTGAGTGTGGCAGGGCCGCCCCGGGCTTAGGAAGCAGTGAACATCGCAGCCTGGCTGCAGCTCGAAGCCGGCCAAGTGCTCTGGCTCCCACAGATGACAGCCCGTGATCAATGCACCATGAGAATGAGCGGTGGACAAACTAGTCATCATGAGGAATCGAAGCCCCAGGGGACAACGGCTTAGCTCCCTCATCTTCCCTGTCTGCCATCCTGCCGGGAGGGTATGAGTACCCTGGGGTACACAGCTCTGGACGGCCTCTGAGAGTACCGAGTGCTGGTGGAGTAGGGAGCCCTCCTCTGACAAGGCCATTGACATGAAGGGCCACAGGATTAAATAAAACGTAAAATGGATGGGCTGGAACTTGGCTCAGTGCTTCACAGAGTTCAGCCTAGCACCCATGTCCAGTGTCCCACAACTTCCTCTAACTCTAGTCTAGAATGTCTGACACCCCTGGCCTCCATGACACAAACCCACACATAGACACATTATTAAATATACATCTTTTTAATCACAGGATAAGAGGCTGATGATCTAGACTCATCTAGGGTTCTGATGGATTTATTTGAAGACTGAGACTCACAACTGGTGTATAGCCTCCTCCTGGGGTTCTAGGGGAGCCTGGGTAATGGAAGATGATTGATTTTGCTTGTGTACAGAGGAACACAGAGAATCAGTTTGCTGTGTCCCAATGGCCTGGCAAGCAAACCTCTATCACTCCTGCTCCTCATAGAAAGTCAACCTGAAAGCCGAGAAAAGCAACTTCTTACTCAAGGCCTTCTCAGAAATCCTGAGGCTCCGCCACCTTGGAACCCTTCCTTCTGAAGATGCATTCCGAATGCCCACTGTGGGACACACAGAGAGGCCCATGGAGGAGACACTGAAGTGCTTTATTTCAATTTTGAGTTATGGTAGGCAGGAAAATTCCTTCTAAGACAGGGGCCTTAACTAAACTTGGAGGGAGAGAGGGCTGTAAGAAGAGGGAACCTGTTCCAGAACACTGGCCTTGAAGCTGCGTATTAAAGGACAGGACCGTGTAGACGAGACCGTAGATGAGGCTGTGAGTGTACAGAATCCTCAATGGAGGAGGACAGAAAGTGATCATCTGTGAGAAGGGATGGAAAGACAGTAAGCCAGTAAATGTGGTCACGGGGGATCGCTGGCTCTGAGAGTCACACCCAGGTGGTAGTGAGTCCCCAGAATGATCTGCTTTGCTGGTTTCAGAGTGACAGTCTGGCCCCAGGACACCCTGGGGTTCTTAAGCTGGAAGCATTCAGCCTCCTTCAGCTTCTCCCCGGCCATGCAAGCCACACCTGCATTGGAGAGTGTCCTTGCCAGTCTTCCGCAGATGCAGCCGGCAGGAAAACCTCCTGACCAGAGCCTATTTTTCAGATTATGAAGATACTGAAGTTTTAAAGGGAAAAGAGGTGAATTCATCCCTGCCCTCAGCTAGGACAAAAAAGCAAACATGCAGCAAAAAAAGAAAGGACTCCCTAACCCAGCGGCATGCTTGCTGAGATGTCCCACATGGCTGGAGGCAGGCAAGCCTCTTCCCCTGCCACCCTCTGATCACAGGCTATGTCACCTTGACCCAGATGCTCAGTGAATCTCAGAGCTCTGCCTGGAATGTGCACCACACGGGCTGCTAGAGATAACAAACCTTCTCTCTCCTCTCATCCTCCTCTTCTCCTTCCCTTCTCCCCCAAATCCACACCAAATCAAAATGAGAAAAGCAGTTAAAGAAGCCCATCAAGCCCCTGCCCAGCACTTCTTAACCGCTGGTGCCGGTGGTCATAGTCATCATCATCGTCATTGTCACCATCGTCGTGATAGCTCACCACAGAGACAGAAGTGAAGTGAGGACAGAGGACATGGACGCTCTGTCCTGCGGTCCGTCCCCTGGCCCAGCATCCATCACGTTATGTAGGGCAGGGATTCAGCACATAATGTTGCTCCTCGTGACTGTTCACTTGTCTGGTTCATTTGTAACCTGTCATGTGTCCTTTCACCACACAGTTTGCGTGCCTGGTCCTGACCAGCAGGAGCCATTCCCGTGGGGCTACTCTGCCCTCCCTAGTCCCTAGGACAGGGGTCATAAACCAAGATGGTTTCTATCATCCTTAATTCCAGGTCCACAGGACAAATGTGAAACAGTAATAACTATCATTACTAACCTGAACCTGCTTCATAGGGGCTGCAAGTGTTGGCCTCCTAGATAATCTAATCCGCCGGCCACCCCAGCCCTGTGAAGTATTGTTATAGGGTTGACTGTGATCTGAGTACCGACCTGCTTAAAGTGTTTGCTAGAGAGGTAAACAGCTGCCACATGCTCGTTGTTCCTTTCGTTCATCTTGTCTGGTATTTGCTTTCTCTCCTGTTGGAATTGATTTGGGTGGCTGATAATCCAAGCTAATGAAGACAATTAAACACCAAACATGGCCAACCACAATTATTCAGGGCCTCTCCACGCTGCTCAAGCCTGTTCACTGGGGCTGAAACTAGGATTATACTGCCACCTTGTGGCTTAAAACAGCACCTGCTTTAAAGATAAAAGGCCAGTAGTTTTATTAATGATTGAAATCATTTATGAATCAGTGAAATCATCGAATCTGTGTATTTGACAGGATGGTAATAGATTGTGAAGTTTTCAGCACAAAATAAGCTATCTTTGTAATCCAGTAGAGGGATTGAGACACCAACCCAGCCACAACACCTTGATTTACGATTTGTCCTGCCTACAAGGTGTGCTGGAGTAAAGGTGGCACAGGGAAACTGTGTAAGTGGCTGGTCCGGCTTGAGATCCACGCAGTGACAGGGAGCTCGCCCCTGACACTGCCCACAGGACCAAGAACAGGAAGCTAGATAGCCCAGAGACTTAGGATAGAAACAAACATTGCAGCCCCCCTCAAAAAAATAAAGCCAGTGAAATGATTCCTGAAGCACACTCAGACAGGAGCCCAGTGTCAGAGAGGCAGCTGCAGCAGCAGCGAGTGGACACATGCAGAGACCCACAGCCAACACTAGGCGGGGCTCTAAAAGTCCTGTGGAAGAGGGGAAGGAAGGATTGTTGGAGCCAGAGGGATCAAGGACACCATAAGAAAATCCACAGACTCAACTAACCTGGGCTCATCGGGACTCACAGAGCATGAACTGACGATCAGAAAGCCTGCATGGGTCTGACCTAGAACTTCTGCATTTATGTAATGATTGTGTAGCTTGATCTTGTGGACTCCTAACAGTGAGGGCAGGAGTTGTCTCTGACTCTTGCCTGCTTATGGGCCCCTTTTCCTCCTACTGGGTCAGCTCATCCAGCCTTGATACAAGGGTTTATGCATAGTATTACTGCAACTTTCATATGGATGTTTGGTTGATATCAGATGGGAGGCCTGCTCTTGTCTGAAGGGAAAAGAAGTGGAAGGGGGAGGGGAGGGGAGGGGACTGGGAGGACAGGCAGGAGGGGAGGGAAGGGAGGGGAATAGGAGCACAGGAAGGAGGGGAGGGAAGAAGAAGGGACTGGGAAGACAGGAAGGAGGGGGGAGGGAAGGGAAAGGGACTAGGAGGACAGGAAGGCGGGAAACTGGTCAGGATGAAGGAGAGAAGAATAAGTTCTAAAAGATTTTTTTAATTAAAAAATATTTATATGTGCAGTCCAAAATCAGCTGTTCTTTGGTTTTGGTAAGGCTGTTTGTTTGTTTGTGACAGGATCAATCTTCATAGACCTAACTGTCATGGGACTCACTCTGTAGACCAGGCTGGCGTCAAACTCACAGAGGTCCACTGGCCTATGCCTCCCAAGTGCTGAGATTAAAGGCATTTGCCAACATGCCTGACCTCCAAAATCAGTTAGTTATTCATGCTGAGTCTTTTCCAGAAATGTAACATGCACTTTATGTAAGGACCCCATCTCCATCCCTGCCAAGAAGGCAAAGAGCACAAAAGTCACACCGTACACATGAAGAGGGTGCATTCACACAGGCGGTACACATGAAGGGAGTGTGTTCACACAGGGAGGGTACACATGAAGGGAGTGCATTCATACAGGGAGGGTACATTGCATCACACCATATACATGAAGGGAGTGCATTCACACAGGCGGTACACATGAAGGGAGTGTGTTCACACAGGAGGGTACACATGAAGGGAGTGCGTTCACACATTGTAACTCCATCTACAGGGGAGCATCTGTACAAGTGGGCAGGTGGGCAGCAGGAAGCACGGTTCAGTTGGAAAGGAACCTAGGAAAATTCAGGACAATATCCATGGGAGGAGTCGGTGGCAGAATTATGGGGCAGATCCAGGAAGAAGCGGAGAAGAAAAGAGTCTAAGGTCTCTAGAACAGGAACAGTCCACCTGGGGTCAGGGGTGTGACGGCACCACGTGTGCCCCTGCGGACCCTTGATGCCACCGCGCTCCTCCAGACCTGTAGAGGCCCCTGCTGCAGCCTTAGTCCCCCAGTAGCGCAGCAGCAGTAGCACTGGGGTGGAAGCTGTCTGTGGCTGAGACTGAGGCTTTTACCCTGGCTCCCCAGAAAGTGGTGCCAGACAACCACTCTTCTCACTATGAGACTTTTGTACAGGGCAAGAACTGCGGAGGATTTCTTTCAGTGGCTTTTCATGAAGTTCTAATTGAAGGGAGGAAGCCGGGAATTTTTACCCTCCTCCTGTAAGTTCCATCTTTTATTTGGTAGCTTGTAATGACTCCCCTTCATTCTCCCTCCCTGGGCTGTCTTGCTAGGCTGGTACCCCGCACAATTCACTGTATTCCATCAGCCTCCTCCTGTTAAGAGAACAAAAAAGAGGGAAGATGACCCACGTTCAGAAATGGAGGGGGCACTGGAGAGCCCTGCATGCAGGCTCCTGGTGCGCCAACCCCCACCGCCTGCTCTGCCTATCTGAGCAATCGCACAACCGGCTGTGTCTAGGAAGGTTGCTCCTTATAAATAGCACTGACTGATCAGGTGTGTGACTGAAGAAACCGAACTATGTGTGTGCAAGAGATAGATCCTTTGTCTGTGCTTCCCAAAGTACTTCCTAATTTGCAGCTACACATAAAAGTTATCTCAGAAGTCACCGTGATTTAAATGCTCTCTCGTGTGTATTTTAGAAACCTATCACCATAGTAATGTTAGGCACGATTTAAAGTGAATTGTTGTCTCCTGAAATATGGTGGTTCTTTTATTCATGCAGAAGCAATTTGTCTGTGTGTTGCACTGATCCTGTCCTGTTTGCAGACATAATATTCTGCAGAAAAAAAGTTCCATATTACCCAAGAACCCCTGGTGCATTATAAAGTGTTAGAGGGGTATTCATGTGCAGTCGAAGACAGGAAAGTCGCGTTTCCTGGGCTGTACTGTACCACAGCTGCGGACTTCTTCATCCTTGAATGTTCAGATAAATATTCAGCAGGACAATCTGCCTTTGTCGGAGTGGCTTTGACTTACCCACTCTGGTTATACTCTGGTTTGTCACTAAGACACCCCAGAGGTACCAGCATGTGCAGACTCTCAGATGGCCACGTTACTACAGTAATATCACTGAATCAAGTGAAAATGTAAAAATAGTGGTCTTTATGTAAGAAAAATTCAGTTATGATTCATTATCCTAACACAGAAGCTATGTTTTCTTCCTTTTCTGCTTACTTGAGCATAGACTCCAGGCGGTTCCTCTTAATTAGAATGTTCTGGAGCTAACCAAATGGGTGTAGTTTAAATAAGGCCTCTCTTACCACAGCTAATATTAGCCTGGTGTGCTCCTCTATTCTCAGCATGTCTCTAGTACTGAAACGTTTGACGATATTTACAAGTTACAAAATAACAAATAATGAACACTAACCTGAGTGCTGTCAGAAGCAGTGTGGTGGGGACAGAGTGGTGGCCCGCGTGGAGCAGCGCCTCCTCCACGGAAGGGAACACCTTTGTGTGGAGACCGAGACCAAGTTCTTCCCCAGCTTGGTCCAACTTCCTGATCTGTGGAGTGGAGGCGAGCAGTGCTCCCCATGGAGTGGTGGAGCAGTGGATGTGGGAGCACCTGGCAGCTTCCCTGGGAACTGAGTACAGGCCTTATGCCTCCTCAGTGGTTCCTCATACATCGACCTTGCTTTCTGCTGAAGGAGTGTACTCTGCACAAGCCTTTCCTCTGAAAATGAATTTGCTGGGTACCCAATACCAGCTCAGTGAAAACTCTTCCTTGAAAGTAAAGTCACACACTCAGTGGATGGCAGTCTGTGGGTGTGTAGACAGACACTGTTTAATCTGTAGCTCTAAGGAAAATGGGCTTGAGGAGCTAGGGAGATAAACAGTGGCATGGGAAGAAAATAGCAATTTTGCAAAATATGTGTCTAGGAAACCAGTGAGATGGCTGAAATGTAAAGATACCACCACGCCTGACAACCTCCACAGTTGTCCCATGATGCGCATACATGTATATGTATACACACACACACACACACACACACACACACGTATGCCTAGATAAATAAAAATTAAAAAATTGAAAGTTCAGTATTATGTACACACATATACATGTATGGTAAACATTTCATACTGCCAAATAAGCATATGTTTTCTTGCTTTGGGGTGCTTGAAATCTTTATTGAAGACTGTAAGAACCTCCCTTAAAATAAGTCCATCCTCATACTAAGATGATAAACTGCCCATTGCTTCAGATACTCTGCTACGCACTGGTCAGTCCCATTAAACCCCATGTGAGGAAATCAAACATCAGAGCACAGACTTGAAGAGAGCCAGGTTCCGGGTAGGATTGCATTCTGCGCACATCACCCTGGCGGCTGTGAGACCTTGCTCCTGACAGCGAGGCTGTGTGTCTCTTACTTGAAGTGCTCCTAGAGACCTTTCAGATTCTGAAATGGAGGTAGCTATCCTGGAGAAAAGACACAGGTCTAACCATGACATTTATGTAGATTTCATAGTCTCTTCATACACAAAAAGAAGGTCATTTTACACAGGTTCAGCGCACAGACATTTCCGTGTCATGTACATAAGTTTCCGGTGTAGCATCATGTCAGCACTCAAAAGAATCAGATCCGAGGATCTTTCTGGTTTGGGATCTTGACACTGGGAATGCTCAACCTCCCCAGGGAAGGGATTCTAAATGTATCATTCTCTCTACAGGAGGACGTAGCTCTCTAAACCCATGTGATCTCCTATGAAGAACTGACCCCACCTGCCGGTCACCGTAGCTCCCACCATGGGACCTGCAGGAAGCGCCCTGAGCAGTGGGCAGATGCAGATGCAGATGGTCCTGTGGGGAAGTCTGGCTGCTGTGGCCATGTTCTTCCTCATCACTTTCCTTATCCTGCTGTGTTCCAGCTGTGAAAGGTTAGAACAAGCATGCACGTTCTAGAGCCTACACCTGTTGTTTGCCCTGTGACAACAGAGCCTCTGTATTAAAAGCCTCCCTGGCCCATGTTCATGGGTTGGTTACAAAAGACATTCTTCATCAATTGATTGAAAATCCTTATTGATCATCCTGGAGAGCAAAGCAAAGAGCCTTTCCTATTTTGTATATCTGGGATGAATTCTTGCTGCTCTTTGAGCACAGTCTTTGTGTGCTGTCTTTTTCTGGCTGTGGGCATATTGAAATCTAAGTGTGAGGTGCTACGTCCTGTTGCCACCATGGGAAGTTCCTGAGAATGCTCGTGATTGCGTGGCTGGGGGCAGAGAGCTCAGGCATTAGTAAAACTGTGTGATGAGCTGCCCTTTAGGAAGAAACAGGTTTGTTTTTCCTACAAGAGAGACTCACTGACTGTGGAAGCCTTTTTCTCTCTTTAAAAGCATTGCACTTTCTCCCTCCACTCAGGGAGAAGTGGAGTTCTTTGTAACCAAGACTGATTGCCCAGAAGCACAGTTAGAGATGGTACAGGCTGTGCAGTCTTCGGTATTGCTGGGAGCCTATGGAGACCAGCTTAGCCGGCCCCACACTCAACTCTCTCAACCTGGGAAGAAACATGATGATATTTAAAATTCTGATATGGTTCCCACCCTAAAATCCGTCAAGAAGAGAAAATCATGCTCCCTTGCCTTATGCGGTCTCTCCTAATCCCTGCCAAGCATGGACCCAGACCTTTAAGGACAGGACAAGCCTAGCTCCCATGAGCTTAAAGATTATGCTGCTGTAATGACTCATTCTCCCACTAGGTGTCAGCCTCTCCTCGCCACAGATAGAAATGTTGTCTTTACAACCAATGGATTTCTTTAAACTGTTCTGTGTAAAACACATTCTGTTTTTACTCATCAGACTTTTCCGTAGACTGGAAGTACCTATGACTCATCCCGAGAGCATGTCACCTCCCTGATGTGCCAAAGCAGTATCTCCCGTACTTTCTCTCATCCCTTACAGCACGTGACTCCACAGACTCTCGAGGGAGACGATGAGGTCATTGTTAGGAAAGAAAAAAAGGCAGTGTCTATCATCTAAGTGTTCTAGGCACAGACCGATCCTGCTTGCAGCCTGCTGTCTCCCATAGTGAACTTGACCCTCTGGGAAGGGGTGTGCTGGGGAGGATTCAGCCTTTGCTGTTGGTTTGGACTTTTTCTGCTCTCTTAGCAAAATAAACCTAGTTAATAAAACCAGAGAGGCAGAGCTGATAAACATTAGGCTAGGGAAGTATGGTGTCCGCTTCACTTTAAGGGACACGTTTGACATCAGAATGGTGTTTTCTTCTCCATTTCAGAGAGAAGAAACCACGGCAGCATAGTGGGGACCATGAGAACCTGATGAATGTGGTAAGCCTCAGCCTGTCTGTCCGCGTACACCTCTCCAGGCATGATGCTGCTGGCTTTCGACACAACTGGAGCTGGCATGTGGACATAAACGGATATTAGCTGTGGCTTTCTGTATTCTGTATTCTGCACGCACGGCTGGGAGCCTGGCTTGACCAGTGTTCAGGAAGCTTCTGAAGCAAAAGCTGCTGGACTGCCTGAGAGACTGCTACAGGGCTCCAGCCTGCTGCAGAGATGTCTCCATGTCCTCCTGGTCACAAGGAACAACTAGGCAGCTCATATAAGATCCCTAGTCTCTCTGCTCTAGAGAGCAGAGTCCAGCACTCAGTGTTGTCCCCTGAGCTCCCAGAGCCTTGAGAGTCCAAAGCCATACCTAGGAAATCAGCTGGGCCATTCTCCACTGGTGAGGATGGTCCCCACTCCCGACATTTGAGTGTGTCTAGTTACCCCAGGGGTTCAGTTTAACCGGTTTTGTTTTACCTAATTTAGTCCATGAACTCTGGCATTTCTTTGCTGCTTTGATTTTCGGAGTGTCCTCTGGTGTCCAGCAGATTCTTACCAAAAGATGTTTGGATTTTTCAGCCTTCCGACAAGGAGATGTTCAGCCATTCGGCGACCAGCCTGACAACAGATGCACTGGCTAGCAGCGAACAGAATGGGGTGCTCACCAATGGCGACAGTAAGTTATGCAGAGGAAGCACCTGGAGCACTAGGCTTTGAACAAGGCGCTTGCTGGGTGGCTAAGAGCACTACTGCTACTCCAGGATTCCCAGCACCCACGTGGCAGCTCACAACTGCCCCTAGCTGCAGTTGCAGGAGAGCCAACACCCTCTTCAGGCCTCCACACTCACCAGGCATGCAAGGGATGCACATACTGTAGACAGACCAGTCATTGTTACTATCAGCCAGAGGTCTCATTTGCATAACAACACCTAATCTGTCTGCTGGCTGTTGGGTCCAGGAACCCTCTTGGAGTGCTGCTGTTATTCCTGTCACTGTGTCCACACACAGGTGGCACTATCCCCAGTTTAAATGAGAGGATGATAGGACAGGGCTACTGGATCAAATTACCACAGGCTAAAGCTGCAGTGGCTGGAGTGACCTAGAGCTGTCAAGAGTAGAAGTGTCTGCCAGCCTGCTGGGGGCTGATGGAAAGTCACTTGGTTGCCTTCCACACCTGCCTGCATCCCATCTTGTGTTGCTTCTCCCGAATCTTCAGGTCTTTTGATGACCTTACTCTTTCACAAGTTAGGACCGTGTAATCTCTGTGGCTTCTCTAGGTAACCAAGGTTTCTCCACCTGCCCCAAGGTTAGCTGACTACACACAGAGTTGCTGTGTCGTACAGCGCGTAGGTTCCAGAGACTAGAACATGGACATCTTTGGGAAAGCAGATTCTTATCACAGAGTCAATAATAACCTGACTGACGTTTGTTATCGCAGATTTTTGAGAATCTGTGACTTGACGCAGGGAGCCCAGTTCTAGGGCCCATTGTTTCGCAGTGTCCACTGACTGCGGGTGAGTTGCAGTGATCTCTCCCTGCTTTGCGTGTGGCATGCATTCGCCCGAGGCACGGAAAGGAACTCAGGGGTCATAAAGGTACCCAAGGCTGCAAGCACCAGTGCCCCGTGTTCTGAGACAGATAGCTAGAGCCGCAGCAGCAGCCGCCCCCACAGGACAAGCTACAACTCTAAGACTGCTGCTACTCTTGAGGCTAAGGACACGTGCCTTAGTATGTTTCTTTTCCTTCTCTTCTCCTCAGAGATGGATGTTTTACACTTCCATACAAGTATATGATATAGTGTGCTCACACTCCCCTCTCACCTCCACACACTCCTGCTAACCCCTTCCTCCTCCCAGATGTTCCCCCTCCTGCTTTGGCTTTCTGGTTTGTGGTTGTTGTATGGGGCGTGTGGTTTCAGTGCTGGGCGACATGAACCGCTCCCAGCTGAAGTGCTATCTCTAATTTCCACACAGTGGGACCCAATTCAGTATGGACTTGTTTTGATGTAAGCAACCTGAAAGCAAACTCCATTCCACTCACATATGGTTGAGTACTCCCTCACACCTAGCCGTGTGAGAATGACGGACAGGTGTCTTGGTCACCACTTTAGAGACAATCCAAGGATGTCCTGGCTGGACTCCTTCTAAGAGGAGGCAAGGATGTGCAGTCGAGGTGATGTGGAAGGAGGGCAGTGTTTCTGAGCCCTTTTGATGCTGGCCTAAGGGTCCATCGTCTCAGCTTCTGTTATGTCTGCCAGACGAAAGCAAGTGGTGGAGTGGGGCAGGAGTGGGAAGAGCCATTCCCCTCATCAAGGCAGAGACCGATTACAGTAGGGTGAAGAGGCCTCACCCGTGCCCCATTTTTTTAGAGTCTTGCAGTCTGGCCCCTGGGGTTGTCAATTTTGTATGCTACACTGGGGGTGAAACCCAGGGCCTGTGTGAGAGGCAAGTACTCGACCACTGAGTTACGGCCACAGCCCACCCTTTACTTTTTATGTTGAGATAGGTTACCCCAGTCTGGCCTTGGATTCAGTCTTCCTGCCTCGGCCTCTTTAAGCAGCTCCACCCCACCCCACCCTGTTGCTACTTTCACCTGGTACCTGTCAAGCCTTCTGCGTACATGGGTTTCAGCAGGAGTAATATGTAATGAAGGAAGTATATGTCAAAGCATAGCCCACATTATTGATTATTGAATGATACTGTGACTAGGTTCCCTTTCTTTTCTTTTCTTTTTTTTTTTTTTTGTTTGTTTGTTTTGTGTTTTGTTTTTCGTCTTTCGAGACAGGGTTTCTCTGTGTAGCCCTGGCTGTCCTGGAACTCACTCTGTACTCCAGTCTAGCCTTGAACTCAGAAATCCACCTGCCTCTGCCTCCCAAGTGCTGGGATTAAAGGCAAGGCATGCACCACCACTGCCCGGGCTAGGTTCCCTTTCAATGTAATGGAAATAAGAATGTGCGTTGGCACCGAAGTCTGCAGCTGAGCATCAGGTAAAACCAGGTTGGTAGGTGTGACATAGTGGTCCACGCACTGGTTATGAGGGGCGGCTTCCTCCGCTGTTAATACCCCTTCCCCTTCAGTTCTTTCAGAAGACAGCACGCTGACCTGTATGCAGCATTATGAGGAAGTCCAGACCTCGGCTTCAGATCTGCTGGACTCCCAGGACAGCACCGGAAAGGCCAAGTGCCACCAGAGCCGGGAGCTGCCCAGGATCCCGCCTGATACCGCTGCAGTGGATGAGATGCTCACAGGCAGCGCTGCAGAAGCGGAACTGGGGCCCGGAGTGGAGGGGCCCTACGAGGTGCTCAAGGACAGCTCCTCCCAGGAGAACATGGTGGAGGACTGCCTGTACGAAACCGTGAAGGAAATCAAGGAGGCGGCAGATAAGGGCCAGGGTGGCAAGTCCAAGTCCACTTCCGCCTTGAAGGAGCTCCAGGGAGCTCACTCGGACCGCAAGGCCGACTTCGCTGAATATGCCTCTGTGGACAGGAACAAAAAGTGCCGCCACAGCACGAACGCAGAGAGCATTCTGGGAACGTCCAGTGACCTGGGCGAGGAAGCCCCACCTCCTGTCCCAGTTAAACTTCTGGATGAAAATGCCAACCTTCCAGAGCAGGGAGAGGCAGAGGAGCAAGCTCCAGAAGGAACCAGTGGACACAGCAAGGTGGGCGTTTGTCATGACCAGGTTACCAGTATCTATGTTTATATATAAATACTAGCGCCAGCTGCGCTTGGATTTTCACCCTCAGAGCCTTAACTGACTAAAGGTTTATGTTTATATTTAGCATCTCATTTAGACAATTTCCAGATTTTATATATCTAATTAGACTGATTTTATTGCCTTCATTTTGAAGACTAGGAACTAAATAGGCAAGGTTCTTTACCAGATATCTTCCCTCTTCTCTTCCTCAGGCAGTATGGTAACCTTGAGCCTTTGAGAATCCCACAACTCAAAGCACAGTGGCCTTTACAGAGAGTCCGGATGTGCAGGGCCCCTGTTTGCAAATTACTGTGTATATTCTCCTGTATACCAGCTAACAGATCTTATTTTTCACAAGTTCCTAAACAATATTTTTAAGTAATTTCAAAATTTTAGTCAGCAGAGGTCTAAACTGCATCAGCAGCCCTCCACAGGCTTCAGTGTATGTGTCTTACAGAGTCTGAGCCACAGCGAGCCTCACGCCTGGTGCTGGTCACATTGTCCACACAGATTAACTAAGCCTGCACGGGTTCAGTCGGCTAGTAGCCGACTTCTGGTACCTACACAGAAGGTGCGAAGTCATCTTCCGGCCATAGCTTCCTCGCAGCCCTTTGCGGGAGGACCAGCGGAGGCAGTGATGGTATTGCCAATGGCCAGCCCTCCTAGGGCTGCTTTTGTTGTATTCTAATGTCATTCTTTGCACTATTCTGAGCTTGTTTCAATTTTTTACCTTATCTGTGAAATCATCTATTGCAAGCACCATAAACTTGTCTGTAAGCACGCCCAGGAAGCATAGAAGCTTCTACCCGTCAGATAACCAAAGACAGGTGAAGCCAGTGTAAGTTTGCACTGCCTAAACTAGATAAAGCTTTTTATTGACAAACATTTAAAAGATAAAAAGGTTAGTTTTTAGTAAGTAGTTCTCCAGGTTTCACATTAAAAACTGGAATTCACAACTAAATTATCCTTTCACATTATAAAAGCAAGTAATCTTCTTCCATGGAAACAATCCCAATTTTATGTGAATTAAGAATTTCAAATGTTTAAATGTTTATCAAAACAAAAGATTTATTGAGCATCTACTGCATGCCATATGGCTTTCTAGGTATTAATTAATACACCGGTGAACAAACTTAATGAAAATCCCAAGTCATGTGGAACTTCAACTTTAAACCATCATACAGTTTAAAGGGAAAAATAAACTAAGGGAGATTAGGAGTGAGTGGGGTGGGGTACACCTTGGACAGAGTTGTTACCTTCTGTCTCAATGTGAAGGTAATCCTAAGCAGAGTTACAGGGTGACTAAAAGAGCTGCACATGTGCTACACTGTGCACCTTGGTCACTTGGAAGCCCCTAAGTTATATTAGTGGCTGGTATACAGGGGGAGGGCTGGGGTAGGGAATAGCAATGTGAGAGCAATTTGCAGACAGGTGCCTGGATGTGAACTTAGATAGCCTAGGCTCCTGGTCTGAATTAAGTAGAATAATACAATACAATATATGCTTTGAGCTTCCCCCGCTCTAATATCCAGAGCTAGAGGGGTCGAAATCAGGACAGAGGCAGTAGATGTGATGAGAAGAGCTAGTTGTAGCCAAGAGCTCGGCGGGTGGCCGTGTGTGAGGGCTGGCACAGGAAACCACCAGGAATCCAGCTAGAGTAGCACAGGCAAGCCAGAGCTGGGGCAAAGCTGAGCCTCTGTGTATGTGATGTGCCATTAGAGAGTAGGGCTGGTCCCAATGTTGGCACAGCTCAAGGCAGCTGGGGAATGACTGCTATAAAAGGGAAGGCTGGGACTACATTCTTGTAGTTTAGAACCAGTAGCAGAAATGTTGTATTTAAACATATAGGGCTGGATGAGCGTATATTAGGGCCAGAAGAGCCCCAGGCACAGGGCTCTGGGGACAGGGGAATAGCAGGAGAGACCAAAATAGGGACATAAACCAAGAAAGGGGGCAGAGTTGCTAAAAACCAGGTAAAGGAAGTGTAGGGAGGAAGGGCTGACCTCAGGTCACACAGGACAAGCCATCATATTGATGTGGCCATCCTGTGGGACCAAGATGAAGAGGTCCTCAGACTCGTGAAGGTAGAAACTCAACTGGAATGGATGCAGAGGACATGTGAAGAGGAGAGTTATCTGAGGCTTTGCTGTACCACAGTGGGGAGAAGACAGCACTGAAAGTCCAGTTGAGCTTTGACTGCAGTGCAAGGCAAATTCATTCGAGGCAACCAAGAAGGGACCGAAGGACACGGGGGACAGGGAAGAGTCCAGAGAAATGTATTTGCCTCCTTATGTTCTCTCAGAGAATTCAGAAAGAGGCTATCAGCCCATGTGCACCAAGTAGATGGGCTGGGGCAGAAGTTCAGGTAGAGAATGCCTCAGAGAAGTGGCCTGAGACAGGGGCCACTCTGAGGGCCCACCCACTGCAGAGAGGAGAGACAGCAGAAGAGGAAATGGAGGGGAAAGGAGATGCTTGCATCACAACCAAGTGTCAGCATTAAAGAGAGGAGATGAATAAGGAAAGCTGGCATAGTGAGGACATAGGGACAGAGAAGAAGTAAGGCCTGGGGCAGTGAAGGACTCTGGGAGACGGAGAAGCATCTGCCAGTGTGGGAGACAGATGGTTTGCATGGATATGTTTTTGTTGGAATCAAGAATTAAGGTCAGAAATATGTTAGAGAGAGTTAATAAGCCAGGGCCCAAACCATAGAAGAACCAGGAACCAATCTCACTGAGAAACAGGTCAAGGGGAGACTGTGAGCTCTGGGGTTCCTCCTGGTGATGCCTGCAGGCTGTCGGGTATAAATGCTGGCATGCCTTGTAGACCTGCGATCAGCCCTTCCTCGGAGACAGTTAGGAACCAAACACTAAGTTGTCAGAAGACCTGTGAGGCCTCTGGGCAGCCGAGGTCATGAAACAGCTGATGCAGGAGACATAGTTGTCTGTATCCTGTAGAAACTCTTTGAAAGTATTTGTGTAGACATAGATGTATGTCCTAGCTTAAACTATTGCCTTCAAACTGTTTTACTTTGGTTTCCTTTTTCTTTTTTTTCTGACAGAGATTTAGTTCCCTGTCATACAAGTCTCGGGAAGAAGACCCAACTCTTACAGAAGAGGAGGTGAATTTCAATTCTTTTCTTTTCTTTTTTCTTTCTTTCTTTCTGTTTTTTGTTTGTTTGTTTGTTTGGTTTTGTTTTTTCCTCTCTCTGTGTAGCCCTGACTGTCCTGGAACTTACTCTGTAGACCAGGCTGGCCTCAAACTCAGAAATCTGCCTGCCTCTGCCTCCCAAGTGCTGGGATTAAAGGCGTGTGCCACCACTGCCCAGCCTCAATTCTTTTCAAAAAACCAAAAATGTCTGTTAGAAATGTAGGCATTGCGGTCTGGAGAGCAGTTAAGGGTATGTGCTGCACTTGCGAAGGATTTCAGTTGCTAGAGCCTTGCTGGGCTGGGCAGCTCCCTGCCAGCTGTCTGACCAGCTCCAGAGGAGTCCACAGGCATCTGCACTCACAGGCACACACAACTTTAAAAATCAAAGTTTAAAAATGGAAGCTAAATCTAATCCCAGTTATCATAAATCCAATCCAGTGGCAAACAACTACACCTACCACATGGGAAGTAGAGGCAGGAGGATCAAGAGTTTAAGGCCAGCCCTGGCTATATTAGGCTATCCTTGGCTACATAAGACTTAAAACTTAAAACTCGATTGCTGAGGTATGTCAGGGCAGGAGACTGAAGGCAGGAACTGAAGCGGAGGCCATGAAGTACTGATATAAGAAAGCATGTTTCCTTATATAATCCACTGTCACCTGCCGAAGAGCGGTACCATCCACAGGAGGCTGGGCTCTCACACACCAATCATTTATTTTAGAGATGGTCTACAGGCTTGTCTACAGACCAGTCATACAGAGGCCCTTTTCAACCTAGCCTGCAGTCATGGTTATTCTAACATAGTCTCAGTGCCCAGTCAGGAGGCTGGGAATGTCTCCCTGAGGAATGCTGGATGCTGGACACCTCAGGAAAGATGATCCCAGCTAAGGCTAACATCACTTGAGGCAACAAGTGAGAACAGATGGGAAATGTCCAAGAACCAGGGTGACTTTTAGTGATGCCTTCTACGTGTTGAAGCTGTGATTATGACATATAGCATGCTAGGTTCAGACAGAGTACCAGACACCTTTCCTGCTCTTGCTGTACATGGCTGGAGTGGAAGGCCCAGTGTGGGCCCTGTGTGCCTGTGGAGACCCACACACATGGAGAGGAAGGCCCAGTGTGGGCCCTGTGTGCCTGTGGAGACCCACACACATGGAGAGGAAGGCCCAGTGTGGGCCCTGTGTGCCTATGGAGACCCACACACATGGAGAGGAAGGCCCAGTGTGGGCCCTGTGTGCCTGTGGAGACCCACACACATGGAGAGGAAGGCCCAGTGTGGGCCCTGGGTGCCTGTGGAGACCCACACACATGGAGAGGAAGGCCCAGTGTGGGCCCTGGGTGCCTGTGGAGACCCACACACATGGAGAGGAAGGCCCACACACAGCTGGAGTGTTGCCTTGTACAGAGAACTCTTGGGTGCAGTGCAGGAAGATGAAGCATCTCGGAGGTCAAGACATAATTCCCACAGAGGATACTTCCTATTCCCATGCATGCTCCCTTTCTCAGGGGTGGGAACTTTCATCTACCTATTTCCCTGACTACCTGGGAGTCATCTGAGGCCTCTTGTACTTCACTACGCCAGGGACAGCCAATTGCCAAGGCCCTTGAGAGGCCTCCCAGTCTCTACTCTCTCGCTTGCATCTCTGCAGTACCCTCACTGGCTCATGCACTGCTTCCTACTGAGTCCTCTGTGATGTTTGACCCCCCACTAGTCAGTGTTCTACAGCCACAAGAGCTCCGTCTGGTCCCACGAGAACTCCACAAAACTGGGTTTATAGAGAGTTAATCAAATATGACTCATCTACAGAAAGGAAGATATAGTTTAATTATTCTCTAGTAACATACAATTCTTACAGGGGGTGGGGCATGTTCCTAAGTGCCAAGTGTATAGCTTGTCACCATGAAGGGGAGGAGGGAGTCACAGCTTGCAGGTGGCTTGTTCATGTCTCTCTGTTTCCTAGATCTCAGCAATGTATTCCTCAGTGAATAAGCCTGGACCATCTCTGAAAGGGCCCGAATCTACCTGCCACTCCATGCAGGGTCCCCCTCAGAGGTCATCCTCTTCCTGTAATGACCTTTATGCCACTGTGAAAGACTTCGAGAAAACTCCCAACAGCATCAGCACGCCGCCCCCAGCAAGGAGACCCAGTGAGGAACCAGAGCCCGACTATGAAGCCATACAGACTCTAAACCGAGAGGACGAAAAGGTCTCTCTGGAGACCAATGGCCACCTTGTCCCCAAGGAGAATGACTATGAGAGCATTGGGGACTTGCAGCAATGCAGAGATGTCACCAGGCTCTAGCAACAAGAGTCTGTGATCAACAGCTCTGCTGTGGAGAGGAGTTGACAGCAGACTCACACTGCTTCAGTTAACTGGAATCAAGTGCAGGCTGAAACAGCAAGGTACGGACCTGCCTGCCAGGGCGGCCACCCTCCAGTGCTCCCAAGAAATCCCCAGTCCCCCTGACCTCCACATTCCACAGAGGAAGGCGAGCTGCAGGTGGTGCCAGGGGAGCCCCACCGACCAATGCCGAAGTCCCAACTGCCTGGCATCCTGCCTGCTGAGGAAGAGCAGGGTTTTTTTCTTCCTCTCACTCTTCCTCTGCTCCTTGTGCTAAAACACTGGCACTTCACCCCTGGAGACCTCCCATGTGTGCTTCGTCCCAAGGACAGCCTCCCGCTGGCGGCGCTGGCCTTCAGCTAAATGCTAGCACGGAGAGAAACTGGTTCCCGTTAACCCACCCTCTTCCCAGACCTGCCCTGTTAGTCTCTGGGAATCTGGATGTGCAGGCTGTGAGGTATGGGCTGTCCCCGGAGTCTCTGGGGTCCTTGTCCTCATTTGGACACTGCATCTGCAGTCTTCACAAGGTACATGAGGTCAGTTTAGATATTTTTTAATGTTTTATGTTCAAAACCTTCCCCGGCAGTGTTTGAATTTTCGTAACTACTGTGGTACTTCTATAGTTGTTCAAACCCAGCGCTCTTCTTCCAAACGGAGCCTTAATGTTTCTGTGAGAATGGCAGCCACGGTGTCTATCCCCAAAGGGCTGCGAACATAAATTTGTGTTTCCAGTGATCTTTGCTGCCCACACATGTGACTTTCCTGTAATCTGATGGTAATCTGAGTAAAATATAAACATTTATTTTATTATATAAATTTATAAGATGTTTTATGTTTAATGCCTAATCTCTAGAAAGTGCCAGAAATGTACATTAACTATTTGGATTTTATGAACAATGATTTATACTCTCAATTTTTAAAAGATATCATAAAGCACATAAGCCAGATAATTATGAGCATCTTTTTATTCTTTTCTCTAATAAGTAATATAACATTGAAGGTTTGTTAAGGCTCAGCTTCTCAGATGGTACTGGGAGTTCTAGGTCCAAAACACTGAGGGCACCGGTGGCAAAATGCAATGGGCATAAATAACCGTGTCACTGCTGAGACACTCAGTGTTAAGAAATAGAACAAAATCTGACTTGGGAACTCTGAACTTCCGGGAAGTATCAGACTTTCTCTGACGTCCAGCGGAAGCTCTAAGAACATCAATGGCAGTGACCACTGTTTGGTGTCTGCCGATGCAAACTGCTGGTTTTTCATTGCTTCACAACAATTACTGGCCAAAGCAGCTCAGATTGAAAGTTCAGTCATCGCTCTAGGTCTTCCAAGGCCAGCACTGGAAACCGTGCTCACTTTTCATTTTAAAGGGAGCTCAGCTGAAGTGCAGGATACAGATAGAGGGACCATTACATCCTCCTGACGTGTGGCATCTTGTTCTAATGACTTAATAATCGTGCTATTTTCCTTCCCTGTGATGAAGAGTGTGCCTGGGAGAGTGAAGTGACTGGCTCTGTGGCCTGTCTTTCCATCCTTGTACTCACCAACTGGTTGTGGATCACACCTGGGGAGGTGTGAACGCTCTTAGATGTTGTTGACATTGGCCTAATCGTCCACGAAGATACCACGTGATAGGCACAGCCTCTGCTGGTCACACAATAACAGCCGGTACCCGGGCACCTGGGAGCAGTCAAGGGTAGGGCTGTTTGCAGTCACTGATTTTTACCGCTGTGTATTAATGAGTTTCGCCCAACCACCTCTCAGGCCACAAGGGTCCCTTCATCACATCACACTACCCATGTCACAGGGCACTCTTGGCCATGTGCTTACCACCATGTAATTCCTCACATGCACTGTATAGCTCAGGAGTTTGATTATGTTCTATAAAATGTCTTAGCAGGGAAGCTGGTATGATCTCTAAAGTATAAAACTCTTTTTTACCCCTATGGCTCCAAGCTTTACTACTCATGTACCGTCCAGAGACACAAACCCCACAGCCCCCTGCCCCAAGAAGGAATCTGAAAAACATTAACAGGAAGAGCCTATGTCAGGGAATCAGAGGTCCTGGGACAGGCCATCCCTGCTTTGGTACCCAGCAGAGAGTGTGAGACTCTTCAAGGCTTCCAGAGCTCCAGGGAATCCAGGGTCATTTGAGAGGACTCCCTGGGGTTCTGCCCGGTGGTCCCTCTTGATGTACAGCCACATTTCCCAATTCTTGTGGGCTTTAGACAACCGATTGAGCTTCAGCTCAGGCCTCTTCTTAAAGAAATAGTACCTGATGTCTCCTTTCATCAGTTTGAGTTTGTCAGCAAGGCCCCCAGAGTCTCCTCCTTAGTCTTTCTCAAAGTGCTTTTTTAGTTCCTGGAACTGCTCATTAGGTGAACCCAGAGTATTCATCCCAATAGGACAAACTTGGAGTTCTCTCCATCTCAGTTACTTCTGTCTTGGCTACAGCTCACTTGAGTTCTATCATTCAGGTTTGCATAAAACTCTTTCTTCAGAGATAAGTTCATTATAAATAATCATGTCATCTTGAAATACTGTTGTCCAAACGTCGTATGTAACAGTCGTGAAATGTGCACTGACAGTCCTCTCCTGGTCTGAGAAGCTCACAGCGGTAAGAGTCAGTGTGACAGATGATCTCCCGGTGTTCTGTACAGGAACCTGAAGGCCTTCCCTCCAATGTAAATTCCAAAAGAATAAGCACCTGCTTGTGAGGACTGGAAGAGAGGTGAGGGACAGCTTTGCTCAGCCGAGCTTCAGGTACATGGTTACCGAGAATTACCAAAATATCCGGTGTATTTCTTTGGCTTGATTGTCCAGGCTTTTGTTTTGCTGTGAGCTTTTACTCTTTCACTTGGCTAAAATCCATGTTCCTGTCTTTGAGCTGATTGGAGCCTGTAGTTTGCTTTAAAGTCTAAATGTTACAGAGTTTAAATGTGTGAAAAATCGTCATCAAAAGTAGGTACACATAAGCATCACCACTGTGTCTACAGCAGACCAGACTGTACACATAAACATCACTATGTCTACAGCAGGCCGGACTGTACACATAAGCATCACCACTGTGTCTACAAGGAGGCTGGACTGTACACATAAACACCATGACTGTGTCTACAGCAGGCTGGACTGTACACATAAACATCATGACTGTGTCTACAGCAGGCCGGACTGTACACATAAACACCATGACTGTGTCTACAGCAGGCTGGACTGTACACATAAACACCATGACTGTGTCTACAGCAGGCTGGACTGTACACATAAACATCACTATGTCTACAGCAGGCCGGACTGTTCACATAAGCATCACCACTGTGTCTACAGCAGGCTGGACTGTACACATAAACACCATGACTGTGTCTACAGCAGGCCGGACTGTTCACATAAGCATCACCACTGTGTCTACAGCAGACCGGACTGTACACATAAACACCATGACTGTGTCTACAGCAGGCTGGACTGTAC
The DNA here is from genome assembly GCA_036184795.1 of Tokudaia tokunoshimensis. Lineage (NCBI taxonomy): Eukaryota > Metazoa > Chordata > Mammalia > Rodentia > Muridae > Tokudaia > Tokudaia tokunoshimensis. The sequence continues at coordinate 142,903,148 of BTHU01000003.1, forward strand.
ACATAAACATCACTATGTCTACAGCAGGCCGGACTGTTCACATAAGCATCACCACTGTGTCTACAGCAGGCTGGACTGTACACATAAACACCATGACTGTGTCTACAGCAGGCCGGACTGTTCACATAAGCATCACCACTGTGTCTACAGCAGACCGGACTGTACACATAAACACCATGACTGTGTCTACAGCAGGCTGGACTGTACACATAAACATCACTATGTCTACAGCAGGCCGGACTGTACACATAAGCATCACCACTGTGTCTACAGCAGGCCGGACTATACACATAAACACCATGACTGTGTCTACAGCAGGCCGGACTATACACATAAACACCATGACTGTGTCTACAGCAGGCTGGACTGTACACATAAACACCATGACTGTGTCTACAGCAGACCAGACTATACACATAAACACCATGACTGTGTCTACAGCAGGCCGGACTATACACATAAACACCATGACTGTGTCTACAGCAGGCCGGACTGTACACATAAACACCATGACTGTGTCTACAGCAGACCGGACTATACACATAAACATCACTATGTCTACAGCAGACCAGACTGTACACATAAACACCATGACTGTGTCTACAGCAGGCTGTACTGTACACATAAACATCACTATGTCTACAGCAGGCCGGACTGTTCACATAAGCATCACCACTGTGTCTATAGCAGGCCGGACTGTACACAAACACCACCACTGTGTCTACAGCTTGCATCCAATTATACCCCACTTATGCGAACTTCTCCACAAAGATAAAAATAAATTATAGATTTTTTCTTTAAATCAGAATTATAATTCCATCTAGAGTAGAAGTAGTTATTTCTTTTGTTTCAATACTTTTAAAAGCCTGAAAGGACTTTATGCCGCTTCATATACTTCCCAAATGCTAACCATGGTGAACCATAGACTATCTTATGTGAGACATTTCCGAAATTCTAAAAAAAAGTCATATTTATAAATGTGTTGGCTGCTTATTTTTGACTTGCCCTTATCTACATCATACCACTAAGTCTGCAAAACTTCTAAATAATACCAATATTCTTTGTGAGAAAAAGGTTACTGATCGTTCCACAGTAAATTCAACAGAATTGAATTCTGTCAGTTAATTGTAATATAAACTAGCAGTAGATACCCAAAACAGAGAGAGCTGACATTTCACCCAGCATGCCAGGGGCTTCTCTTCCTTGATTGTCACCTGTAGAGTTAGAGCATCCCCTGCCTTCACCAGTGATGAGCTGTATGGATGTGTGTGTGTGTGTGTGTGTGTGTGTGTGTGTGTGTGTGTGACGGGTTGCTGGCTCTGGCACTAACTAGGCTGTGTTCTATTACATATTTGGATGAACTTGTGTCATAACAGTGGAATTAAACCATTCTCCAGTTGTCTCATTTGGTAATTATGAGATGCCTTCTTGAGCTGGCTTCATTTAGTTTTCCTAATGAGTACATTCAGATTTCAAATTGTGTTCATAATTCTCCCAGGTGAAAAACAATGCTGTCTGAGGAAGGCTTTGTCACACCGTGACTCAATGCCGAGTCAGCTGGGAGGAGTGAACAGGTGCACTACTCAGTTTGTGAAAGGAAGAGGCTCGCCCAAAAGCAGCGAAAGAGAAACCTTGAGCCTGGCTGGCAGGCAAGGCGGCTCCTGGGTATCACATGGGGGAACCATTTCATTCCTTGCTAAACCCAAGCATTCCCAGCAGGAATAAAGATGTCCAAGGCCTATCTTGTGACGCTGCAGAGGCTGATGCCAGGCTGCAGCAGGAAAATGGGAGCATGATACTGATGTCTGTGTCCCCTTGTGATGGCAGATGGCAGTCCCTGTGATCTGGGTGCCATTCTTCTGACAGTCTTGCTTTCTGGTATCCAGACAGCTTACGAGATAGATGGCTGTGGGAACCACAGTGTGTATTGAGAGCTATTTCCTGAAGGCTCTGAGAGGTGTGTTATACTGTGCCAGGGGGGCATGGAAAGTGTAGTGTTTGCTGTTAGTGGTTGGCCGTTGTGAAAACAGGAGCGCGTATCGACAGTAAGCACTGTGGATCCATTTATAGTGGCATGTGCACCCGCCTTCCTTGCTGGGGACACACTTATGCTGCAAGTGATTCGCTTAAAGTACGGAACCCAGAAAAAATAGAAGTTTTACCTAAAATTAGGAAATAAAATGTTAAAAATTGGAAGAAAAAGAACATCTGCATGATATTTTAAATCCTGCGCTTTGCTCCTTTTTGGATCTTTTATTAGTTTTACGTCTTACCTCTAAATGTTTATGTTTTACTGTTCCTCGGGTTCTTTCATTTAACTAAGAGATGTTTGTTCAGAGTTTTACTCTCAAGTGAAATTGGAAGCGTGATTTTGCTTAAAAGACAGTACTAAAGACCATTCCATTTAATATACAGGCTTCCCCCTTGGATTGGCACTGATATTGTCTAGGGCTGGTTTGGTTTGGTTTAAGATATAGGAACTAGGCATAGCAGCCCACGCCTGTTATCCTAGTATGAGGGAGAGTGGGAAAGAAAGAAGGTCTTGCATTCAAGGCCAACCTGGGCTACAAGGTCAGACCCTATTCTAAATGAAATGTTCTGGATATCTCAAATCACCTTATATGTGTTATAAAGGTTGGTGACTGTCCCTCCTCAGACTTCTATGTTAAGCTGGCACAGGGAAATGCTGCTATGTTGTCCACTTCTTCAGTACTGCTGTTGTATTTACATGCCTTGTGGGGGTGTCTGGAGTACAGCCGGATAAATACACTGTTTGTTACAAGTAGAGACTGTAGTGATCATTCCAGCAAGTCCCCTCATCAGGAGGGTTGGCTGTCACATGTCCCTTAGGTTCCCAACCAGTTTGAAGGTACTTCTCGTTCAAGGAGGGTACAAAGTAATTCAAGTCACTAATTATCTCTGCAGATATTTGTAACTATCTGGTCATCTAGTTCATGAAAGAGTAAAGAGATTTTTGTTAAATGTGAAAATGCTTAAACCTTGGCTTTATATGTTCAAAAATATTCCCACTAGCCTCAGAACCTTTTGGCTCTCCCCCGACTCTGACGCCCTTAAAGAGGCGAAAGGACTAGGGTGTGAAGTCAGTGTTTCCTCCCCCTCCCTTTGCCTCCCCTGCACGGATGGACTACTGTCCCTTTGTCCATTGGCCATGGACCTTGTCCCCATTGATGAGTGTCTACCCACTGTCACCTCTGTGCCATATCTGCAGGATGTCCACATTCTCTTCCAGTACTGATCACCAGCCCAGTGGAACCACTGACTGCGAGTCTGGAGTGGCCACCCCCCATCCCCTGCGGCTCAAGCTCCAAGAGAAGGTCACACACTAACCTGCATTTCCATGAGTTTTCCATGTAAACCTGAACAATGAACCTGACTCGAAGTTCCCCCTTTAGTCTGTAATGTATGGCTGGTGCTCTTTCTTTCTCTCTCTCTCTCTCTCTCTCTCTCTCTCTCTCTCTCTCTCTCTCTCTCTCTGAAGTTGATTCCTCCATGTTACTTCACAGAGACCTGCCAACTACCCAGGAATGTGAAAGCATTCACAGTATTTGTCTAGTAAAGATGCTGTATAAAAAAATGTCAAAAAACGAAAAAGATAAAGGAAAAAGGAAAGATAGAGAGATAGATGGTGGGTGGATGGATAGATGATGGATGGATGGATGGAAGGAAGGATGGATGGATGGATGGATGGATAGATGGATGGGTGGGTGGATGGTTGGATGGATGGATGCCTAGAGAGTTGAGTCTGGAACTCCAATCATTCTATGTATTTTTAGTACCTTTTTTAAAGTATCAAATACACAATTGACTCTGAAGGAGGACAAAAAGCAAAATTTGAACTAAGTGTTCATGAGTAGCTCCTGACTCTGTTTATCTCTCAAAAATATACTGTCCCCACTCCCAGCTGCCATTTAAGGCCGTGGTTCTCAACCATCCCAATGTGGTGACTGTTTGGTACAGTTGTGGTGACCCCCAACCATTAAATCTTTCGCTTACTTCATGACTGTAACTTTGCTGCTGTTCTGAGTCATAATGTAAATGTCTGCTCTGAGGATGTCTGACAAAGAACCCCAAAGGGGTCCCAAGCCACAGGTTGAGAACCACCATCTTAACATGTAAACAGTAGATGTATAAAGGAGGACTATTAACTCAAATAGTCCTGTTAACTCAAACAGTTTCCACTAGGAAACTGCTTAACTCCTGGAATAAAAGAACAAAACTCCCATAGCCTTTCCAGCAGAGCATAGATCTGTCTGCCACTATTCCAGAGTGTCTATTCCTGCAGATAGTGTTTCAACAATTTGTACTGGTGAAGGGGGGGAGGGGAGCACATTTTAAATTTTCTTGGAAAAGTAAATTCATGTGTTAAATTAAATCTTCCAGTTTTGTCTAAAGAGAATGATTCCCTTTGGAGACAAGAGCACAGGGCTATGGTCCCTGTTCCACCGTTAAGTTTACTGTGTGACCTCAAGCAAATGATTGAATTTCTCTGTGCCTCAGTTTCTCCATATTACAAGATGGGGATAATGATTACCAGCCATTGCCTACCTCATAGGGATGCTTTGGAACAAGTCAGACAATATAAGACAAAGGCTTTGATCTCCTTAAAAGGTGCTATATAAATTGCAGTTGCATTGTTAATGATCCAGCACGTTGTGTTTAGGATTAGATGATAGCAATACTTTTTGTCACATTTCAGTCGAGGCATTATTTCTACTACTCTGTGGCCAGATCACAATTTTTCATTCAGTAAAGGTACTTAAGGAACTGACACGGGTGTTTGTTTTCTGTCTCTGATGCTAATATGTCAATTCTGAATAGTCATAAAAGGGTGGAGTTTAACTTGTGATGGCTTCTAGTTCACATGGAACGAACCTTATTCAAGCTGTATATTAAAAATATAATTACTTGTAAATAGCAGGTTCATTGTAATTAAAGACACCTATTAACTTGTCTTTGTTCTTTTTAAATTGTAATAAAGGTCAGTTTTATATAAAAGCTTGTTAGAATTCATTTGCTATTTGGAAAGGTCAGAAATGGCTCATTTCTATGCTTCCACATAGGATGTGGAAGGATGCCCGCCATCGACTGCCCATACAAGAATGTGCCTGGAATCGGACCAAAGAGGGTGATGGTGACAGATTTCTGCAGGAAAACCATCAGTGCGCGAATCCTCCAGGTGACTTGTAGGTGATGAAATTGGAGGGCACCACCTACCTAGAAGTTTGTCTGGGGACTAAATGCAGGGCTGGGCATAGCACCAATGCTATGCAATTGCTTATAGACTTCATAGGGAGCCTGAGTGACTCAGGCTAGCATTGCCCACCTTTCCAGGCAAGCCTGTAAATATCTGCTCCTGGCCAAGAGGAAAGTCAGCTTGTCTGAGATGGGAGGCTGAGAAGCTAGGGCTTCACTCAGTGTAGCCTTGAATGCTTGACTGAGGTGAACTGGTGAGGGTTTCCTCAGCCCTGGAGGCCTAAGTTCATTCTACCTGTGTAAAAGCTCAGAGCTAGAGAACACTTGTTTGAATCCTTAAATCCCAGAACACACCTAGACCACCCAGGGAACTGGAGTCTCACGACTCAGCAATTTGGTCTATGCCCTATCTCCTAGGGAACAGAGCAGCCTGTATGTCCACTAGAAGTCCCCTGCCAATTCCCATACAGTGTAGACATTTATCAAAGGAAAAGGAAAGTCTGGTACCTAATTAAAGGCACTGGAATACATTCCACTCATACTGTCATTAAAAGATCATCAGTATGTAATATCTGCACACACAGTCAGCTCTGATTCTGTGCGGGTATGCAGACCTCACTGCACATGTGCTCTTCTTTGTGATCCCTCTGGTCACCATCCTGGAGTACTATAAATCAGAATCTTGAGGCTGGACTTCAGATTGTGTGGCACCAACTGTAGACTAGACGTCACATCTGTCCCTAAGACACCTCCATCTGTATGTCCCAATGTCATCTCAAAATTTCATTCTGGAGCAGAATCCTCTCCCAGCTGTCCCATTTGTCCTTTGGGAACATTTTGGGTTGAAGTATAGAGACCCCTATAGCATAGGCTGCACTCAAAGGCTGCTAAATAAATGTTTAATCTGGTTCACATTCTCCCACTCTCCAGTCCCCCAGCTCACTGTGCCTGGCTTGGACTGCTGTCTATCAAGCCTCAGGGTTTTTGTACTTGGGATGTTCCTCTCCCAAAAGCCATTAATCTCTGAAGAAATGGCAGGGGACCAAGACAGAGATGTCCTCCAAGTCAGACCAGCCCAAAAAGTGCCAGCGAAGTAGGGATGGCAGAGCAGCTGCCATGGAAATAAACAGTCTCGCCACCTGACAGCACGCGACAGAGGACTGAGCCAAATAAAGCGTTTCCATTCTCAGACGAAAAGGAAAAAAGAAAGAATCCTTGGAACACCAAAGTGAGGGGGGCAAAAGAAACCACAGGAGACACTTACCTGACTAGCCTATGCTGCAGGTGCCAACTGGAGGCTAGTGAGTCAATGGATCGCGTATTCTCACAGCCTTTGAGCCTACTTTTAAATGTTTGGCATGCACGGTATCTCATCCCCACTGTAGATAACAGCCTCAGAAGACCTCTGCGAGTAGGTTAGAGCTAATGTGAGAGCACACAGGGAAGCCAGCAAAAGAGAAAGCCAGGTGTGGGGCAGTGTTATGGCTAGGGCTCCGAGCAAGGCCATCCATGATGCCAGCACCCCCTTCCTGCCAGGTCCCCTGATGTCTCCCTCTCTGGTCCAGCCCCATCCTGAGTCTCTGCAGTACTTCAGACAGCCTTCCACAGTGTTACCAGAATTATCTTTCAAGAAGCAAGCCTGCTGGGTATATGCTCAGGAGTGGTATAGCCGGATCCTCCGGGAGTGTCATGCCCAGTTTTCTGAGGAACCACCAGACTGCTTTCCAGAGTGGTTGTACCAGCTTGCAATTCCACCAGCAGTGGAGGAGTGTTCCTCTTTCTCCACATCCTCGCCAACAACTGCTGTCTCCTGTGTTTTTGATCTTAGCCATTCTGACTGGTGTGAGATGGAATCTCAGGGTTGTTTTGATTTGCATTTCCCTAATGACTAAGGATGATGAACATCTCTTTAGGTGCTTCTCAGCCATTAGATATTCTTCAGGTGAGAACTCTTTGTTTAGCTCTGTACCCCATTTTTTAATAGGGTTACTTGGCTCTCTGGAGTTTAACTTCTTGAGTTCTTTGTATATATTGGATATTAGCCCTCTGTCGGATGTAGGGTTGGTAAAGATCATTTCCCAGTTAGTTGGTTGCCACATTGTCTTTTTGACAGTGTCTTTTGCCTTGCAAAAACTTTGTAATTTAATGAGGTCCCATTTGTCTATTCTTGATCTTAGAGCATAAGCTATTGCAGTTCTGTTCAGGAAATTCTCCCCTGTGCCCATATGTTCAAGGTTCTTCCCTAGTTTCCTTTCTATTAGTTTCAGTGTGTCTGGTTTTATGTGGAGGTCTTTGATCCACTTGGAATTGAGCTTAGTGCAAGGAAATAAGAATGGGTCAATTTGCATTCTTCTGCATGTTGACCTCCAGTTGAGCCAGCACCATTTGTTGAAAAGGCTATCTTTTTTCCACTGGATGGTTTTAGCTCCTTTGTCAAAGATCAAGTGACCATAGGAGTGTGGATTCATTTCTGGGTCTTCAATTCTGTTCCATTGATCTACATGCAACCACTCTGGAAAGCAGTCTGGCAGTTCCTCAGAAAACTGGGCATAACACTCCTGGAGGATCCGGCTATACCACTCCTGGGCATATACCCAGAGCCTTTACCTGCATGCAATAAGGACAAATGCTCCACTATGTTTATAGCAGCCTTATTTATAATAGCCAGAAGCTGGAAAGAACCCAGATGTCCCTCAACGGAGGAATGGATTCAGAAGATGTGGTATATTTACACAATGGAATACTACTCTGCAATTAAAAACAATGAATTCACGAAATTCCTAGGCAAATGGTCAGAACTTGAAAATATCATCCTTAGTGAGGTAACCCAATCACAAAAGAACACACATGGTATGCAGTCACTGATAAGGGGATATTAACCCAGAATCTCAGAATACCCAAGACACAATTCACATATCAATAGATTTCCAAGAAGATGGAAGGAGAGACCCCTGGTCCTGGAAAGACTGGATGTAGAGGAATGCCAGGACAGAGAAGCGAGAGGGGGTTGAATGGGGAAAAGAGGGAGGGAAGGGGGCTTATGGGACTTTCGGGGAGGGAGGAAATGGGAAAGGGGAAATGATTTGGAATGTAAATAAAAAAAACTTAGAAAATAAAATTTAAAAAAAAAAAAAAAGAAGCAAGCCTGCTGATGTCAGGAGAAAGAGGACAGATTATTATTCAGTAAGGTCAATGTGAAGACCCGACTGTTTTACAAATTTACAAATGTAGTTCCAGACACCAATGCCACAGTTCCACCAGAGGTGGCATCTGTATGTTGGTTGATACAGTACATGTTAAGCAAAGGAAAGTGGATTCTGATACCTAAGTAGGAGTGGTAGAACACAGTCCACCCACAGTCATTAAGGAAAAATACCAAAAATGTACCTTTCTGCATTGGCAAATAAAATCTGTTTACAGAGAGAAGACAGTTCTGTTCATGATGCTCATGATCCTGGCCATCACTGAATGATGCTGATATCATTGAGTGATGCTGATATCACTGAATGATCTTGAGCAAATAAATGATGATTTGTCAAAGTCCAGATCCTGAGTGAGATGCATAAAGCAGGAGAATGAGGGGAACAAGAAGAATGAGAAACAGGACTTTTCCTGTTGGATGGTTAAGGGGAGAGCTCATGAATCAATGGTGCTCATATGATATGCCTCAAATTACATGAGACAGCTCTGTAAAACAGAAGAAAAAACCTGAAAGAAAAGAAGGTGGAAATACAAAGGCACCTAGAAGAAAGAGACTGGTGTGTCTGGGATCTCAAAAGAACTAGATGACAGTGTTTAAAAGAAAAATCTAGACGATAGGCAGAGAGCAGAGCCATGGTGAAGAGAAACTGGAGGGAGTCGCCTTGTATGTCTGGAAGCAGAGATGCTGTGGTATATGTATATACATATATACATATAGATACGTAGACATATAGACATACAGACATATATTTACCATAACCAAACAACTCTTATAATGGAAACCCTTTCACTGTGGCAGGCTTATAGTTCAGAGCTTAGTCCATTCTTAACATGGAAGGAAGCTTGGCAACATGCAGGTAGACATAGTGCTGGCAAGGAGGCTGAGAGTTCTACGTCCTGATCCACACGCAGCAGATATGAACTGACTTGAGCTTCTGAGACCTCCAACCCCTTAGTCATGAACCTCCTCTGTCAAAGCCACACCCCTCCAAGTGATTGGCTTGACTGACAGCCAATAGCTGAGGAAGGAAAGGGAAGGCAAGACTTCAAGGCAGACAGAGGGACGGTCAGGAGCAGAATCCGGGTGGGATGATTCACCAGCATAGGGAGGAGGTCGGACATACTGAGAGCAAGAGAGAGATAACAAGGAGCACATGTGGACCAGAATCCATGGGTAAGTTAGATGAGCTAGCTGGGAGGTAGCTTAAGACCTGAGCTATGATAAAAAAAAAAAGTCATTGTGTCATTATTTGGTGGCTGATGGGTCCAAGAAAGTCCTGCAATACTACCTGTTATGGCTGGTACCTGTAATCCCTACACCTAAGGTGCTGATATAGGAGGATTGCAAGTTCAAGACCAGCCTTTGACACCCCGCAAGTCCCCACCTCAACAAAGCTATTAAATAAGCATGTACATGTGCAGAAGTAGCCACATTTCTAAGAACAGTGAGATACGTTCTGTTCTCTGTCATTCACACAGCTGGAGCTCGTTATATGACCATATATATGATATATGATAGGTGAGCAGAACAACAGAGGAGCATTTGTGCTAACAGCCTCCCAGGCTGACACTGAGGCAAATCATCAGGCAGATGCTTCTCTCAGCTCCATGCCCTGAGTTCCAGGGGATAACATGGGTATTTGCAAGGAGTGGGGGGACTAGAGACGGGGGAAATACTTAAGATGATGAAAGGCTTGATCTGGCAGTAGCAATAAGAAAGAAGAGAAGAGCTTTCTACTGGGGCAGACTCTTGTCAGGTCTGCCACAGTGAAGACACCATCTCCTGATCCATCCTAGAGATCCCGCTGCACTCAGGGCATTTGGTAAGAACTCCATCCCACCTCTGGAGGCCCAGAGCTGCTGCTGGGGTTCCAGCAGGACTCGCTACCCAGCAACCACCAAAACCACTGCCCTCCCGAATACCACTCCCCTTCTGTTCCTTCCACCCCTTCCACAGCCTAGCCTCTCTGCTGGGGCAGACTCTTGCGGGGTCTGCAACAGGGAAAATACCATCTCCTGATACATCCTAAAGAACCAGCTGCACTCAGAGCATTTGGTCCCTCCACAGGAGTGCAGAGAGAGCTGGGAGCACAGGTAAGACCACCCCTGCTGCTCAGAGGAGCCTGTGCAGAACCCTCAGGCGGGAGCCTTCCAGTGTCTGTCTCTGTCTGGGGATCATCCTTTGCCACAGTGTGCCATATCCAGGTGGAGTAGGGAGATAGCTAACCTCCCAGGTCTGTGGAGAGGCCTGAGAGCACAGAGCTAATCCCGGACTACAGAGCTACATACACAAACACCACCACAGGAGAACTGGTCTCCCAGGAATGCCTATATACCTATGTGCACAGAGAGAATGGGAATCCCAGAAGTATAGATACATAGGCTTGCAGGAAAGATAAGCCACAGTCAGAGACAGCAAGACCAGCTAACACCAGAGATAACCAGATGGCAAAAGGAAAACACGAGAACACTACCAACAGAAACCAAGGCAACATGGCACCATCAGAACCCAGTTCTCCCACAACAGCAAATCCTGGATACCCCAACACACCAGAAAAGCAAGAGCTGGATTTAAAATCATACCTCATGATGCTGATAGAGGACTTCAAGAAGGACATAAATAACTCCCTGAAAGAAATACAGGAGAACATGGATCAACAGGTAGAAGCCCCTAAAGAGGAAACATAAATATCCCTTAAAGAAATATGGGAGAACATGGGTCAACAGGTAGAAACCCTTAAAGAGCAAACATAAAAATCCCTTAAAGAAACACAGGAGAACATGGGTCAACAGACAGAAGCCCTTAAAGAGGAAACACAAAAATCCCTTAAAGAATTTCATAAAAACACAAACAATTGAAGGAACTGAACAAAACCATCCAGTATCTAAAAATGGAAGTAGGAACAATAGAGAAATCACAAAGGGAGACAACTCTGGAGATAGAAAACCTTGAAAAGAAATCAGGAGTCATAGATACAAGCATCAACAACAGAATACAAGAGATAGAATAAAGAATCTCAGGTGCCAAAGATACTGTAGAAAACATTGACTCAACAGTCAAAGAAAATGCAAAATGCAAAAAGCTTGTAACCCAAAACATCCAAGAAATACAGGACACAATGAGAAGACCAAACCTAAAGATTAGAGGCATAGAAGAGAGTGAAGTTTTCCAACTTAAAGGGACAGTAAATGTCTTCAACAAAATTATAGAAGAAAACTTCCCTAACCTAAAGAAAGAGATGTCCATGAACATACAAGAAGCCTACAGAACTCCAAATTGATTGGACCAGAAAAGAAATTCCTCCAGTCACATAATAATTAAAACACCAAATGTACTAAACAAAGAAAGAATATTAAAAGCAGTAAGGGAAAAAGTCAAGTAGCATATAAAGGCAGACCTATCAGAATTACACCAGACTTCTCACCAAAAACTATGAAAGCTAGAAGATCCTGGGCAGATGTCATACAGACCCTAAGAGAACATAAATGTCAGCCCAGGCTACTATACTCAGCAAAACTCTCAATTACCATAGACTGAGAAAACAAGACATTTCGTGACAAAACCAAAATTACACAATATCTTTCCACAAAACCAGCTCTACAAATGATAATGGGTAGAAAATAACGAACACAAGGAGAGACTATATCCTAGAAAAAGCAATAAAGTAATCTTTCAACAAACTCAAAAGAAGTTAGCCACACAAACAGAATTCCATCTCTAACAACAAAAATAACAAAGTAACAATCACATTTCCTTAATATCTCTTAACATCAATGGACTCAATTCCCTAATAAAAAGACAGACTAACAGACTGGATACGTAAACAGGACCCAACATTTTGCTGCATACAAGAAACCCACATCAGTGACAAAGACAGTCACTACCTCAGAGTCAAAGGTTGGAAAACAATTTCCCAAGCAAATGGACCCAAGAAACAAGCTGGAGTGGTCATTCTTATTATATAGGATAAAATCGACTTTCAACCAAAAGTTGTCAAAAAAAGATAAGGAGGGATACTTCATACTGGTCAAAGGAAAAATCTACCAAGATGAACTTTCAATTCTGAACATCTATATTCCAAATGCAAGGGCACCCACATTCATAGAAGAATCTTTACTAAAGCTCAAAGTACGCATTGCATCTCACACAAAAATAATGGGAGACTTCAACAACCCACTCTCAGCACTGGAAAAATCATGGAAACAGATACTAAATAGAGACACAGTGAAACTAACTGAAGTTATGGACCAAATGGATCTAACAGATATTTATAGAACATTCCATCCTAAAGCAAAAGAATATACCTTCTTCTCAGCACCTCATGGTACCTTCTCCAAAATTGACCATATAATTGGTCACAAAACAGGCCTGAACAGATATAGGAATATTGAAATAATTCCATGCAACCTATCAGATCACCATGGCCTAAGGCTGGTCTTAACTCCAAACAAAAACAACAGAAAACATATACACATGGGTATTGTACAATGCTTTGGTCAAGGAAGAAATAAAGAAATTAAAGACTTTCCAGATTTAGTGAAAATGAGAACACATCATACCAAAATCTATGGGATACAATAAAGCAGTGCTAAGAGGAAAACTTGTAGCTCTAAGTGCCTCCACAAAGAAAATGGAGAGAGCTTACACTAGCAGCCTGACAGTGCACCTGAAAGCTCTAGAACAAAAAGAAGCAAATGCACCCAAGAGAAGGAGACGGCAGGAAATAATCAAACTCAGGGCCGAAATCAACCAAATAGAAACAAAAAGAACTATACAAAGAATCAACAAAACCAGGAGCTGGTTCTTTGAGAAAATCAACAAAATAGATAAACCCTTAGCCAGAGTAACCGAGGGCACAGGAGCACTACCCAAATTAATAAAATCAGAAATGAAAAGGGGGACATAACAGAAACTGTGGAAATTCAAAAAATCATCAGATCCTACTACAAAAGCTTATACTCAACAAAATTGGAAAATCTGGATGAAATGGACAATTTTCTAGAGACATACCAGGTGCCAATGTTAAAACAGGATCAGATAAACCATCTAAATAGTCCTATAAGTCCTGAGGGAAGAGAAGAAGTTGTTAATAGTCTCCCAACCAAAAAAAGTCCAGGACCAGACGGATTTAGTGGGGAATTCTATCAGATCTTCAAAGACCTAATACAGATACTCTTCAAACTATTCCACAAAATAGAAACACAAGGAACACTACCCAGTTCATTCTATGAAGCCACAATAATGCTTATACCTAAACCAAACAAAGACCAAACAAGGAAAGAAAACTTCAGACCAATTTCCCTTATGAACATTGATGCAAAAATACTCAATAAAATTCTGGCCAGCCGAATCCAAGAATGCATCAAAATGATAATTCACCACAATCAAGTAGGCTTCTTTCCAGGGATGCAGGGATGGTTCGATATACAGAAATCTATCAATGTATTCCACTATATAAACAAACTCAAAGAAAAAAACATATGGTCATTTCATTAGATGCTGAATAAACTTTTGAGAAAATCCAGCATCCCTTCATCTTAGATCAGGAATTCAAGGCCCATGCCTAAACATATTGAAAGCAATATGCAGCAAACCAGTATCCAACATCAAACTAAATGGAGAGAAGCTTGAAGCAATCCCACTAAAATCGGGGACCAGACAAGGCTGCCCACTCTCTCCATATCTATTCAATATAGTACTTGAAGTCCTAGCCAGAGCAATTAGACAACAAAAGAATGTCAAATGTATACAAATTGGAAAGGAAGAAGTGAAAATATCACTATTTGCTGATGATATGATCGTATACTTAAGAGACCCCAAAATTTCCACCAGAGAACTCCTAAAGCTGATAAACAACTTCAGCAAAGTGGCTGGATATAAAATTAACTCAAACAAATCAGTAGCCTTCCTCTACTCAAAGGATAAACAAGCTGAAAAAGAAATCAGGGAAATAACACCCTTCACAGTAGTCACAAATAAAATTACACACCTTGCTGTGACTCTAACCAAGCAAGTGAAATATTTGTATGACAAGAACTTCAAGCTTCTGAACAAAGAAATCGAAGAAGATCTCAGAAGATGTAAAGATCTCCCATGCTCATGGGTTGGCAGGATTAATATAGTAAAAATGGCCATCTTACCGAAAGCAATCTACATATTCAATGCAATCGCCATCAAAATTACAAATCAGTTCTTCATAGAGCTAGAAAGAGCAATCTGCAAATTCATTTGGAATAGCAAAAAACCAAGGATATCGAAAAATATTCTCCACAACAAAAGATCTCCTGGGGGAATTATCATCCCTGACCTCAAGCTCTACTACAGAGCAATAGTGATAAAAAATGGTATGATATTGGTACAGAGACAGGCAGGAAGATCAACGGAATAGAACTGAAGACCCAGAAATGAACTCACAAATCTACGGTCACTTGATATTTGACAAAGGAGCTAAAAACATCCAGTGGGAAACAAGGCAGCATTTTTAACAAATGGTGCTGGATCAACTGGAAGTCAACATGTAGAAAAATGCAAATTGACCCATTCTTATCTCCTTGTACAAAGCTCAAGTCCAAGTGGATCAAGGACCTTCACATAAAACCAGATACACTGAAGCTTATAGAGGAGAAAGTAGGGAAGAACCTTGAACACATGGGCACAGGAGAAAATTTCCTGAATAGAACACCAGTGGCTTATGCTCCAAGAACAAGAATTGACAAACAGGACCTCATAAAACTGCAAAACTTCTGTAAGGCAAAGGACACTGTCAATAGGACAAAACGGCAACCAAGAGCTTGAGAAAAGATCTTTACCAATCCTACATCCAATAGAGGGCTAATATTCAATATATACAAAGAACTCAAGAAGTTAGACTCCAGAGAGTCAAATAACCCTATTAAAAATGGGGTACAGAGCTAAACAGAGAATTCTCAACTGAGGAAACTTGAATGGCTGTGAACCACCTAAAGAAAAGTTCAACATCCTTAGTCATCAGGGAAATGCAAATCAAAACAACACTGAGATTCCACCTCACACCAGTCAGAATGGCTAAGATGAAAAACTCAGGGAATAGCAGATACTGGAGAGGATGTGAAGAAAGAGGAAGACTTCTCCATTGCTGGTGGGATTACAAGCTGGTACAACCACTCTGGAAATCAGTTTGGTGATTCCTCAGAAAATTGGACATAGTACTATCTAAGGACCCAGCTATACCACTCCTGGGCATATACCCAGAAGATGTTCCAGCATGTAATAAGGACATATGTTCCACTATGTTCATAGCAGCCTTATTTATAATAGCCAGAAGCTGGTAAGAACCAAGATGTCCTTCAACAGAAGAATGGATACAGAAAATGTCGTATATCTACACAATGGAGTACTATTCAGCTATTAAAAACAATGAATTCATGAAATTCTTAGGCAAATGGATGGAACTAGAAAGTGTCATCCTGAGTGAGGTAACCCAATCACAAAAGAACACACATAGTATGCACTCATTGATAAGTGGATATTAGCCCAAAAGCTCATAATAAACAAGTTACAATACACAGACCTCAGGAAGCTCAAGAAGATGGAAGACAAAAGTGTGGGTGCTTTGGTTTTTCTGAGAAAGTGAACAAAATACTCACAGGAGCTATTTATGGAGACAAAATGTGGAGTAGAGACTGAAAGAAAGGCCACCCAGAGACTGTCCTACCTGGGGGATTCATCCTATAACCAGTCACCAAACCTCAACACTATTATGGTTGACAAGAAGTGCTTGCTGAAAGGAGCCTGTTATGGCTGTCTCTGGATGGGCCCTGCCAGAGCCTTACAGATACAGAGGCAGATGCTAGCAGCCAACCATTGGACCGAGCACGGGGTCCCCAATGGAGGAGTTGGAAGGCAGACTGGAGGAGCTGAAGGGATTTGCAGCCCCATGGGAAGAATGATGATGTTGGCCAACCAGACCCCCCAGGGCTCCCAGGGACTAGGCCATAAACCAAGGGGTACACGTGGTTCCAGCTGTAATTGTGGCAGAGGAATGCCCTGTCGGGGCGTCAGTGGGAGGAGAGGTCCTTGGTCCTATGAAGGCAAGATAGATGCCCCAGTGTGGGGAAATCATGGGGGGATGGTAAGTGGGAGTGGGTTGGGTGGAGGGGCAACTTCTTGGAGGCAGGGGGAGGGAGGATTGGTTGGGAGTTTTCTGGGAGGGGGGAAACAGGGAAAGGGTGTAACATTTGAAACATAAATGAAGAGTATATTCAATTAAAAAAGTTTAAAAAAAAGAAAGAAAAAAGATGCAAATTCTAGACATATGGTTTTAGAGCAGCAGGGGTTCAATGCCTGATCCAATGCCGATGATTTGTTTTGTTTTTGTTTGGGGGTTGTTTGTTTGTTTGTTTAGATAGGATTCTCTGTGTAGCCCTGGCTGTTCTGGAATTTGCCCTGTAGACCAGGCTGGCTTCGAACTCAGAGATCCACCTGCCTCTGCTTCCTGAGTGCTGGTATTAAAGGTGTGTGCCACCTCATCAGGCTACAATTAAGGTGCTTGCCCAGGACTCAGAAGTCCAAAGATTCAATCCCCAGTACTTACCTACACCCTCCCCTGAAGAGGCCGTTGCGGTGTTTGTAACTGCTCTGAGGGTACGTGCCTCATGCAGAAGACCTTGCTTTCGATTCCTAAAACCACATCAAGAGCCAAGCACAATGGCACATGCCTGTAAGTCCAGCACTCAGGAGGCAGAGGTGAGGCCAGCCTGAATGAACCCGGTCTCACACATACATACATACGTACATACATACATACATACATACGTACATAGCAAAAGGCTGAGATGAAATAGTAAGGTAGGTTTCTGGGAAGATGGTGATAACATCAATGAACTACTGATAGGAAAGAAGACTGGAAAATGATAAACATGGTTTCAGTTTCCACAGCTAATAATATAACAAATATGGATTTCCCTTTGATTCTAAAATGATTCAATCATAGTGCCTTAAATTCCTGGTGGAGGAAATCATGTGTTATCACGCAGTTGGGGAGGAGATACAAACTGATCAGTTTGAATAAATTGGAAAACTATTATTTCTGCTGAATCATGATTGACCAAACCTGAAGCACACCAAAGGGTCTTTCCATGTGTGGGCTCATGGGCAGTGCTGTGGTCCAGGAACCGCTTCACAAACCACATGAACACTGATCGCAGTCGGAAGGAATAGTTTACTGAAGATGCCCCAGGACTGAGTGAAGACTCGGAGCTGAACTTCGATCCTGTGTCAAATCCTGTGGGGCTTCTTAAACCTGAGATCTGCAAACACCTTTGCTAAATTATTTCACCAATCAGGATTTAGGGATAGGGGATGTCTTAGGAACATGTCTTTTTGTACATTTGTCCTGTTCCCATTGATTGGGATATTCAACTGTGCCAGGGAACTTGCCTAATCATGTCTTAACTTGCCAACCGGGATGTCAGTTACCCACATACGTGTCTCTTTCTGCCTAGTGGGATGTCAGTTCTCAGGGAGATCTTGGGAACGTTAACTTTGTTCAACCCCTACTCACAATGGAAGACTTATTCCAGATAGTTTCTTTATTAGTGTAGGTGACTGTCTTATGTTCGGGTCCATCCCAGGAGCATCTGATAAAGGCAAACACCATAAAAGTTCATACGCAGGTGCAGGAAGTGCTGCCTGGCAGTTGGTTCGGGTCCAAGCTTATTGTGGATAATTATACAAAGCAATTACAACTGATTTCTGTTGTGATTGGTTTTGAAGAACATCAAAGCACAGAACATCCAAATAACAGTAGTAACAGCAAATGAGAAAGTTTCATTATGACATTAGTAACAGCACAAAATGTCAGGCTAGACAGCTAACAGTTATCTGGGCCTTAACATTTGACCTAGGCCTTGACAGGTGAGGTTCCCAAAGGCTTAACTTAGTTAATCTCTCTTAGCCCCTTGCCCCCATTACTTCCATAATAACAGTGGTAGAGGAATGGACCTGTAGTTGTGCGAACAAGGACTAGCTAAAGAAGATTAGCAGAGAACCAGTAAACAGCTACAAAGAAGTCAGAATGTTCTAGAAGCAAACTATCCTGAAAAGTTCAGTAACACCCAAACTGCATTTTAGGAAGCCAGGTTAAGGACTGATTTTTCCATCTTAAGAACGAATTCTGTGCTATCTCCTTTCACTAATTAATTACAGGGATGGTTCTGGAGGGGAAAAAGTGGCCTGGTCTGGTCTGGTCTGGTCTGAGACTGTTAGTGTGGTTTTCCTCCTTCCCTGTGTTTCGTTATTTATCACAACTATAGAGGCCAGTGACCTTGAATTGCCCTGGGTGTCTTCCACTTGCTTTCTCTCTCTCATATACAGAAAGATAAAATGAACAGACTTGATCCTTGGGAAATGTTAAGTATTCATATCCATCGGCAACAGCAGGTTCCCACTGAGTCTTCAGATAGCAGCCTGTGTGCCCAGGCTCTGCTTTGCCACGTGAAGCCAATCCCATGCACCCTCTCTTTGGTGTCGGTGCACACCTTACTGGGTCACACCCCACTCTCACACTCAGAACCATTCTACAGCAAAAGTCACACACTGGGAATGAAAGCCAACCCAACACTCTACACGGTGAGTATATTCATTGTTCAAAGTTGTCCTCAGCTCTCTGGCAAGTGCCAGGGACCTTTCAAGGAGACTGTCTGTCCTGCCCTTGCTAAGGCACACATCTCTTTTCTCTCTTGACAGCTAGAGGTTTTCTGCTTCCTGTTTACAAACCTAGGCCTGTAGGGAACAGAGGAAGCCCAGAATGAAGTTGTGAGTGTGTATTGTTGACATGGGCAAAGTCAACAAGTACAAGGCCCTGGACTTATGGGAAACTGACAAAGCCTTTCCCCATACACAGGTCAGGCTTGAATTGCCAAAGCCTTCCTCCTGACCAAATTCGAGTGTTTAACAACAATTGGTCAGTGTGTACAAAAACTAGGACCTTCAGTCTCCTCCTGGAAGTTTACAGCCTTAGGCTGCTTCCTACAGACACCTCCCGCAGAGACTAGCTAACCCCACCCAGACACTCTGTCAGAAGTGTTCACAGCGCCTGAGGCTGGCTTTTCTGTGTCTGTCCTTTCTTCATTCCATCGCATCCCTAGTCAGGTTTCCAAATCCGCCTCTGCATGTTTCTTTTCTATTTTGAGACAGGGTCTCATGTGTCCCAAGCTGGCCTCAAACCCACTGTGTAGTACAGGACTGATCACTTTCAACTTCTGATCCTCCTGCCTCAGAGCTAAAATCCTAGGTGGGTGCCACCATGCACAGATGTAGTGCTGGGGGTCAAACCTAGGGCTTTGTGTGTGCCAAGCCTGCACTCACTCTGCAGACTCAGCCACGTCTCCAGCCCCTTTTACATTACTCTCAAAATCATTCACCCAAAGACCCAAGACCTCTAACTGCTGTCACTGAAAGTGGACATTGGAATGGGGTGCAGGGCACTGGAGTGAGCTGCCGACCTCCCCTGCACCCTCACCTCCCTCCACCCTCCTCACCCTCACCAGTCTAGTCCACTGCTAGGCTGGGGCTCCAAGATTCACCATCCTCCAATTCAAAACACACCCGCCTGCGGCTCCTCTCTGAGTGCACAAAGACAAACAAGCAGTAACTTTCAAGTTTCTCTTTCCTTATCTTCCACAAAATGCCAACACAGTAGCCACATAAAGTGAATCGTTTAACCCACCCATGGAAACTAGTCTTTGCAAAAACCAAAACACTAACACCAACAACAACAACCACAAAGGAAACGAGGCACCATTCATCATAAGGGTGATAATAAGCATCAATTGCTAAAACTCCTAGGCAAGCGAGTGGGAGAATGGCATGATGAATTCATCAGCACTCATCTACCCCTCCTCCTAAGGCTCTAACCACAAGCCAAGGTAGGATTCCACCGAAGTTCATGCTAGGGAACCAATTAACTTACAGAGCTTTCTTACAAAGCATAGGTGACAGGGTTACTCACAGAAGTGTGGTGCTCCACACACACAATGCACCAGACCAGATAAGTCTTTTACCCAACAGAGATGGTTTTCTCATAGCTGCATAGATGGAGCCCCCTCCCCTAATCTTCCTCCTGAGGCCACATGCAACTAGGGAAGGGTTGGACACCACAGGTGGTGCACAGTGACTGGAGGCTGTGGTGAGGGTCCCCAGCCTGCTGTGAGGGGTATCAGTAGTCGACAGCACAGCTGTCGTGATCCAGTGTAAGCTGGCACAGCCAGAGGCCCTAGGACTGAGAGGGAAGGCGGGCACTCCAGCATCATTGTAAACCAAGGCTGCTGTCTGTCCACACTCCTCTGCACTGGGCTTCCTCAGCTGATCATAAGCTGCCTCCAGCCTCCAATTAGCTAGAATTTCAGAGTGTGTGATGTGCTAGGAGCCGAAAAGAGAGGCCTGCAGCTGAAGATCACAGGGACATCGGCTTGCAAGTCAACCTTCCCAAAATGCCAGTGGGCATATCTGGCTCTGAATAATCAGGTTAGATTTCCACTGCAGCCGCCCACCCTAGACCATGACATTGTCAAGATGACAGTGTGTCAGTCAGCTTGGCAAGATCTAGAACCACCCAGGAGATAAGCTTCCAGAATACCTGTGAGGGGTTAGTTGGCCTCCAGAGGTGCCTGAGAGAACTTACATGGATTACATTGAGAGGGAAGGCCTGCAAGAAAGGTGAGTGTGGGCCCAGCCATCAGAAGGGGGCGCACTAACTGAGCACAAGCTTCCCTGCTCTCTGTCTCTGAGTACAGAGGAACAGAGACCAGCTTCCTTAAGGTGCCCAGTGCCTTCCTCACCAGGGTGCACTGTACCTAGAACGATGCTCAAAAGTCAGCCTGTCCTTCCCTCAGCTGATTCTTCCAGTGTGTTTTCTCAGGGCCAGAGGAAATGGAACTAAAACCCCAGTCGACACTTGTCAGGCTTTGCAGAAAGGACATTCCAGCCTGAGAGAAGATTGGACTTCACAACATTTGACAAAGGACTCAGAGTCGGGGAAAGGTGGAGTGATTCATCCCCAGAGCAACACTACCTTAAGTCCCCCAGGTGCTCACTCTCTAGAAAGAATCTGGAGGAGGGGCCATTGGAGAAAGAGGCTGGGTGTGACACAGTATGTCCCCATGCATTTGTCAGGCATGGAAGAGCCCAAGCTGCTTCTCCTCCTCCTCCTCCTCCTCCTTCTCCTCCTCTTCCTCCTCCTCCTTGTATCCTTTATTAGAATGACTTCTGTTCAACTATGGACTCCACTATAAAAATGGCAAATACTTAGCTCAAAGAATTAAATCAAGTCATGCAAGCAGAAACACCTGACTTTTCTGTCTAAATGTTTAGGTCTCTTTGTTCTTTCCTTCAGACACTTTGTGTCTTTACATGGGGAAGGAAGAAAATGCCTGTTTACCACCATCATGTCTCCTTTAGTGTCCGACCCTCCCCTCCTCTCGCCTGTGAACTACACAGTACTTGCATGTGTGATTCTGTGCACACATACATGCAGACACATACATCACATTAGTTTGGTTTCTGTTGCTGTAATAAAACACTGACCAAACACAACTTGAGGGGGAGGGTTGTGGCTTACTGGTTATAGTCCATCACCAGAGAAAGTCCAGCAGGCTCACTGAAGGCAGCAGCCTGGAGCAGGAGCTGAAGCAGAGACCATGCTGGGACTTGGCGAGCTGTTGGGTTTTTTTTTTTTTTTTGAGTTCGTGTTAGGCTACCTTTCTTACATAGCTCACATAGGAAAGGATAATATCACCCACAGTGGGCTGAACCTTCTTAAATCAATTAACAATTACGAAAATGCCTCACAGGCCAGAGAGATGGTTCAACAGCTCAGAAGAGGATGTGAGTTCAATTCCCAGAACTCACAACTACACATAACTTGTAAGTCCAGTTCTAGGTGATCTGACATCTTCTTCTGACTTCCACAAGTACCAGACAGGCACATGGTGCATATACATACATACATACATACATACATTCATACATACAAGCATGCATGCACATATATGCAAAACATTCATAAACATAAAATAAATAAGTCTAAATTTTTTAAAGAAAAGAAAATGCCTCATAGACATAGCAACAAGCAACTCTAATGGAGGTAATCCCTCAGTTGAAATTCCCTCCGGTCAGGTATGTATAGATTTGTGTTCATTGACAGCTGAAGCTAACTGCACACATATGCACATGCAAATACGCATATCATATTGACCTCACTATGGGTCAGCCACAGATCCCTCAGTGGCTGCTCTGTCACCTTCAAGCCTTGGGGAGGTTCCCACCAATCACCTGTCACATCACCAGCTCCCTTGGTGGTGCCTGCAGGGCCAGAACGAGGGTAAAAAGCCAGATGTCATGTTGGAAGCACTTCCCTGCCTAGCTCTAATTAAATTTCTTTGTTTCACTTGAAAAGACATCTTTAGTTGTCTAATCCACACTGGGTTTTGGCTGATGTACAAGGCTCTAATTCAGCTGAAGGAAGTGCAAACTCTAATGTGGCCAGAGAGAGGTGAGACAATGAACCCATCCTCCCAGGGACTTTGGGCAGGAACAGGACAGCAAGCGCTCATTAGACTTGTGAGGCTGTCAGTCAGCATTTGGAGAGATGAGAGCTTCTCCCTTCTGGATCCTTGACCCATTCACAAAGACTTGGAAAACAAAGCAACAGCATATAATAACTTACATTCATTTGATGGTATGTGCACTGTGGAATGGTACAAGTATCAAGAAAGGACTCGTGTAAGATGAACCTCTCTGAGCATCATTAGTAAGACCTCTCAATCAAGGACAGAAAGAGGTCAGAGCCCATACTCAGGAAGACCAGGTCTACAGAGTGGTCACCTGATAGGCACTTGGATCTGTCTCTTAGGTGATGGGATGGACCTGGCACATCTCTTCTATCCTTTTTGCCATTTCCATTCTCGTGACAAGTTCTGTACCTGGCCAGGTCCCAGCACTAATGATATCTGTCTCTGTGACTCAAACCAAACTCAAACTTATTCATCTCTAGTGTTCTTCCCTGTCACTCCTGGCCTCTCCCTTCACGACCATCCTCTCGTAGTCTGGAGTGACAGAGGTAGATGGTCTGTTCTGTCCCTTTGCCTTCCCCCATCATCTGGCTTCTTCTTTTCTCTAATTGGTACTTGGTGTCCCCTTTGGGAGATGAAAAGCCTAGGCAAGAAGAGCTAATGGAAGTGAGGCAGATACTCTAAGCCTCACTGCTCACTCCATTGTGAAGCCACCCTCATGCTGGCTGTTGATGAGGACACTAGAAGGGACACTAACAATGTGCCACTAGGGACTGCTCAATTCCTGCCTGGGCGAGGCCTCCATGCTGGAGCAGAGCTCTTCCCAGACAGCCTTTGGCCACTGCCATATCCCAGTAACCTCACCTACTGTCCCAAATACTTCCCCAGTCTCCAGCTTCTGATCTTAAGGACTATGTGATGGTTGATCTTGTTAACCAGAAAGGATCTAGACTGACCTGAGAGACAAATCTCTAGACTGCCTATGAGGGAATTTCTAAACAGGGTTAACGGAAGTAGAGAGAAGGTCTTTAAGTATGAAAGCAGCATTGCAGGGACTGGGGTCCTGAATGGAATTAAAAGGGAAAAGAGAGCTAAGGACCAGCATTCGCCTCTCTCTACTCCCTGACTGCAGGTACAATGCTACCTCATATGCAGGCCAGCATGCCCCTCCTTGCCAAGACCCTCAAGCACTTGTTCCTAGTTTGCATTTCTGCCTGTCTCTCTCTTGTCTTCTATGGGTTGGTAGCTACAGGCATGTTGCTGTGGTACTCCTCTGTTATATTTGCAAAGGTTTTTTCATTCAATATTGAATTCCCTCCAGGAAACCAACAAGCAAGATGCAAACAATATCAATCCTTTTTCCAGTAGAGTAAAGGAAATTAGTCTTAATGGAACTTCAGAGATGACTGAGTCCAGCAGCCCCCTCATTTCATAAACTAAAAAAGTATCTTCTTGGGAAAAGTAAGCATACACTATTTGAAGACTTGACCGTTATCTCTAAGTTATCCTTAACAAACCAGGTTGTACAAACGCTCTCCTTTCCTTGGAGCTAGAAGATAGGTCTGAAGTTTAATTATATTACATTTTCCCATGAACTTCAAGGTAAGCTACTGAGATGGTTTGAATATGGTTGGCCCAGGGAGTGAGTGGTGCTATTAGGAGGTGTGGCTTTGTTGGAAGAAGTGTGTCATTGTATGGGCTTTAAGACCCTCGTCCTGGCTGCCTGGAAGTCAGTCTTCTCGTAGCATCCTTCAGATGAAGATGTAGAATCTCCTTCACCATTCCTGCCTGGATGCTGCCATGCTCCTGCCTGAATCTCTGAACCTATAAGCCAGCCCCAATTAAATGTTGTCCTTATAAGAGCTGCCTGGGTCATGGTGTCTGTTCACAGCAGTAAAACCCTAACAAAGACAGCTACCTACAGTGTTGCCACTAAAGCACTTGACCTTTCTACTTAAGCTTCCTACCCCACAACTATAATCATTGTGTCCTCAACTCCAGAGTCCTGCCCCTTTGCTCATACTCTCAGGAGCTCCCCATCTGTGGTGGGTGGGAGAGCTGCTCCCTGAAGATGGTCACACACTAATCCCTAGAAACTGCAAAACCTGTTGAAGGTTGCAAACCATCTGGTCTGAGATGGGAAGATGACCCTGCACTGACTATCCGGGTTGCCTCAGACTAATCACAAGGGTTGGTAAAACTAGAAAAAGGAATAAGAAGACAAACAATTGGAAAACATTATGCAGAGGGCTCTGAAGAGCCAGGATGGGACCAGAAGTCAAACAATGTAGGAAGACGACCTCTAGATGATAAAAGGCTATGTAATGTTCTCTGGAGTCTCCAGAAAGGGATTCTGCCCTGCTGACACTTAGATTTTAACCCAACTGAATCTTATTTGGGACTTTTGGGAATAATAACTATAAGATGATAAGTTTATGATCAGCTAAATTGTTATGTGGCTATTTGCAAAGACCCACCCCCACATCAAGACCTTCGATAACAAAACAGCTTAGAGTAGCATCTGCCCTTGTTCATACCCTCTTACCCTACACCATAGCCACATTTGTGTGGTTCCTCCAAGCTATTTCTTGTTGAGAATATCTGCTCCATTTTCTCACTTAGATAATTCCTCAAGTCTAACCCTCAAGTCTGAAAACACTACTGGGAAGTCTTCCCTGACTGCACTCAGAATAAACATAAAATCTGACTAGAGTCTAGAACATGAAGCTCAAGCAAAAAGAGAGAGCAAAGCGGTTTAAGCAATGCCCTCAAAGCAACTCTCAGCAAGTGTGTGGGTAGGTAAGGTTGAAGGGGCTGGAGAGACTCATGGGTAATAGTGTGAACTGCTAGAGCAGACTACCCGAATTTGTTTCCCAATACCCACATCAGGTGACTCACAACTGCCTGGAACTCCAGCTCTAGGAGATATGTCGCCCTCTTCTGGCCTACATAGGTACTTGCACTCATGTGCAATACCCATACACAGTGCATATATACATGCATATATGCACATATCCACATAAACTAAAATAAAAAATATTACTTTGGAGATCATGTTAGATTGTAGAAGAGCCTTAAACTCTAGCAACAAATCCTCTCTGAACTTGGAAATACATGCATTTCCCAGTACCTGCTATGTCTCTTCTCAGGCTGTGCTGAATGCTCTGTGAGACTCCAGATGTCAGGAGAAGTCCAGCCACGGACAAGGGCAGTTAGACCTGCTTTTCCAGAACTGGGAGAATCCAAAGTCTGCCTTTTTTTCCCCTTATTCTCATGGTCACTGTTGGCTCAGACTTGTTTGTGTCTCAGCAGTTAAGCCTGACACTGAACTATTCTGCGCTGGACATGTTGCATGGAAGCCCAGGGGGGTCATAGAAGCATTTGCCACAGGTCAGCCGGTGTGGGCTTGTCTGGAACCACTAAACCCTGACTGAGCTGTTAGGGATAGAACAAATATTCTTAAGAAGAAAGGAAGTCTCCCAAGGGGAGACGGGGAGGGTCAGACACTGAGGAGCAGGCTTGGAATGAAGTCAACAGTTGAAGAAGAGAGAGAGGGAAGGAAGGAGGGAGGGAGGACAGAAAGAGTGGGAAGGAAGGAAGGAAGTAAGGAGGGACTCTCAAGTGTATCCTGGGAAGAAGGAGTCAGATTCTGATGCTCAGCCCTTTGGGCCATGTACTAAAGTCTCAGGCATTAGGGTCATGATGAAAATTAAACAGAGAAAGTAGCTGTGCTTTGGAAGGCAGCAGGACTATGTGGCCTGAGCAGTAGTGGAAGATGTTCGTGCTTAGAAATGATTTTGCTTCTCCCTCCCACAAGGCCAAAGGGAGAGAAAAAAGACCCCCAGGCAGGTGGTCCTGAAGTAGCAAAAACCCTGAAGAGACCCACCTAAAAGGAAGGGAGGACCCAAGACAGTCCGAAAGCAGTGTGGCAACTCCTAGAAAAGGCCAGACACAGGAAGGGCCCTCCTATGAGGTGGGAGATGATGGCTGTCTTGAAGTAAGGGTGTCGCGCATGGTGCTGTCTCTACTCTGGGAGAGGCCAGGTAGGCGCTGCACCTGAGGTTCAGTTAGCCTGGCTTCCGGTATCCACAGGTTCCCTTAGCCTGGCTTCCGGTATCCATAGGTTCAGTTAAAGGAAATGTGAATTATGGACGAACCGAGTGAGCATAACTAAGTCAACACATCTCAGCATAAAGCGAGCGGCCTTGGTCCACAGCACTTTCACAAGAGGACACAGAAGCTCGTGTGTCCACATGGGAAGAGTATACACTGGGGCTGGCACATAGCTGCCCAGCTCTCTCTGACAAAGGAGGAGGAGGGGCCAGCAAGGTGGCTGAAGGCAAAGCTGAAGACTCCATCTGAGTTTTGGGGACCGAATGGCAGATTCATACAATTCACCATTGCAACTTGTCCTCAGGAAATAAATAAGTAAACAAATATAATTTTTAAACGAAAGGAGAAAGTTTCTTTTCACCTCTGGAGAGGAGGCTCTTTATCGGGCATCCAAATAACATTTCACTGAGAAAAAAATATTTTAAATTGTTGATTATATTTATTTATTGTGTGGAGGGGTGTATACATGCAAGGTTAGAACTGGTTGAACCTATTGCCCGAGTAGGTTCTCTCCTCCTCCCGTGCGGTCCCCAGGGGTAGGCCCATGTCGGGCTTGACAGCAGGCAATTTACCTGATGAGCCATCTTACCAGGCCCCAAATCAGCAATGATTTTTGTGCCTAGAATTCTACTGCAATCCTCTACTCTCCTACAAATAAGGGGCTCATGTGATGATGAGAAAAGCAATTCCAAGCAACAGTAATGTGTTCTGAATCGTGTCGTTAGGTCCATAATTGGAATCTTTCCTGCCTAAGTCAAAGTTGTTCTTTGCTCCAGGAAACCATGTAATCTTACATCTACATGAAGAGTAGCTATGGAATCCACTCTCTTTAGGCCAATATTTTTCGATGCCTAACAGAAGAACATACTGCTTCTTTTATTATTTATTTAAAAGTAAGAAACCTTCAAGGTTGACACCATCTTTTTCATGTATACATATACCTTCTGACCCTCTTCTTGTTGCTACTATAATAATTGAAGTTGGCTAATCTTTCAAGCCTAGCAAATATACATAGTTTCCCTCTTATACTCTTGGATTGAAAGACAGCTAAATACAAATACTAATCATCACAGGGCAAAGAATTAAATCAACAATTTTACTAATCTAGACTGTGACAGTCTGCTGAAAATCTGTCTTGCTGCCTGTCTTATACACACACACACACACACACACACACACACACACACACACACACACCAGATACAAGAGAGAGAGAGAGGGAGAGACAGACAGACAGACTGACTGACTGACTGACATCCTTCCAGACACTATGAGGCTAATTCCCTGGGAGAACATAAGGCCCAGGACCTGCTCTAGTTCAGGGTAAATCCCATTTTTGAACCTCATCAGAAAGAAGATGCCCCTCTCATGCCCACACCCCCAGTGAGACAGAGAGCTAGGCATGAGATGGCTGAACCAGCACGTTCAAGTCTTCCACAAACAGCCTCTGTCTGTCAAGTTCCTTGAACTTTGAGTAGCTGGCAGGGCTCAGATCAAAGAGCTCTGCCAAGTGTTGAGCAGAATGCTTCTCCTTGCCAGAGTCTCTGCCACCTGGAAACTTTCCAGACTCAGAAGATGTTCAGGGAACCAAAGTCCAAGAGGACCGTGTGGGAAGAATAAACAGGGCTCTTTCCTCTTGCAAAATATTGCTCAGAAGCTTGAACTGCTCTGAGGAAAGAACACACTTTTAACTTGTCAGGTCAGCAAGAAAGGGTAAGGAGCAGAGGGCTATGGGCCGGCAAGATTCTCTCTCTCCCTCAAATTTGGGTACAACCAAATGGCTTTCTTATGACTTGGAGGTTTTAAAAAAAAGGAATTAAGTGTGTGTGTGTGTGTGTGTGTCTTTCTGTCTGTCTGTCTGTCTGTGTGTATCTGTGTGCATGTGTCTGTGTCTGTATGTGTGTCTGTGTCTGTGTGTGTGTGTCTGTATGTAGTGATGTGTGCCCGTGCATGTTTGGGGACCAGAAAGTATACTTCTACTATTATCTGCCTTTTCCCCCCTCTGAGACAGGGTCTCTCACTGAGCCTAGAGCTAGGCCAATGGCTCAAAAGTCCCAGCAATCCTCCTGCCTCCACCCCACACAGAACTGGGGTTATGGGAGGGCATAGTCACAACCAGCTTAAAAAAGCAGTGGGTGCTAGGGATCTTAGTTCAGATCCTGGTGCTGCATAGCAATGCTCTTCTTGTCTTCTCCCTGAACCCACAATGGCAACTTTCAAGGCTGGCCTAATGCTCATAGCAATATTTCCAGGCCAGCCAGGGCAACACACAGAATTTTTGAGATAGGTTCACTGACTACCTTGTGACTACCAGAGTGATTCAGAATCCCAGCCCTCTTCCTGCCTCTGACTCCAGGGACCTGAGAGGACAGAGATGGGCCACGATATCCCAGTACACTTCTGATGAGCTCAGAGTGATAACTAGGGTTTCTGAAACGGCCACAGTTAGGGCTGTCGGAGTTTCCCCTGACTGGCCAAAGTTATACAAATTCCTAGTTTCCAAAATGGCTAAAAATACATGTAAACACCTGCTTGAACAGAGCCTGGTAGCACATGTCTGTGCCCCAGACAGTGGAGCACTCCTCCCAGTAGTTGCAAGGCAGGAGGAAGATGGAGTTCAAGGTCATTCTCAGCTACATTGTGAGTTCAAGACCAGCCTGGGATATAAAGAATCTTGCCTCAAACAAACAAATCAAATTTAAAATTTTCAAATTGCCATTAAAAATTGTGGGCTAATCCAGGCATCTCCTTAGAAGGGAAAAAAGTAAAACTGCCACACACTTACCACAGCTGTGGGATTTTTTTCGTATGTGACAAGACTGTTTCACCCTTCCAACAGTCCTACGGATCCTAGTATGAAACAAAGACAGAAAAGATGACCTCCATGCCCAAGCAGGAAGCAGGAGTGTCTGCCCCAGACCCAGGACCTGGAGATGTGTGAACAGTCAACTTCAAGGTGTGCGTAGTTCTGGTGAGTGGGTGATGACCTTGGAAATAGTCTGTCACTTCCAAACTCAAACCTGCCTCAGGGTTTCGCCCAAAGAGACCACCAGGAATCACAACCCGATGTAATCCCATGAGGGTCTTTATTCAGGCCCGAGCTTGGGCCACGAACCCTGCTGAATAGGAAGGAGAATGAACCCCCAGGACTAAGTGAAGGAGGGTTATAAAGGAAAAGAAAAACAAAACCACGAGCGGGGGTGAGGGTGGTTTTCAAGTCTTGGCATTTCATAAGAGCGTAAAGGGATGCTGTACTTCAAACCTGATAACATTTGTTCAGACAGCAGGGCAGTACAGCTGGAAAGGGACCTTCCTGACTTGAGAAATGTAACTTATTGTGCTATCAGTAGCTGGTGTATTCTTACAAACTGGTTCTAGCTGTCTGGGAACACCTAATTGTCTCTTTTCTATAGTCCAAGAGTGGGCTTTTATCATTTTAAGAATATTGGTCTCTGCTTCCTTCCAGGGCAGGAGTCATCTGCACCAGGGAAACACTGTTATCGATCAAAGGGAGTGCTGGCATCTAGAGGCTTGGGAATAGTGCTTTCTGTCTGTTCTCGAGGCTGACTTCTGCCCTCCTGGGGGGGAGGGGGTCCTCAGGGTGAAGGGAGCACTAAGGTGAAAGGGGAGGAGGGTAAGGGCAACAATCTGGCCAGGCTGGGCCCTCTCCACAGGCCAGGGGCGCCTATGAAGCGGGAGGGACGCGCAGAGGCAGGCAGGCTCTCTGTGTCTCTTCACCAACCTGGTAACTGCATCATAAGGCACCTCTACCGGGTGAAGATGATAGTGGTGACTCAGCTATCCAAAAACCTTGGGAATTAAACATTCCAATTCCCCCAGGAAGCAAACTGGTCTGCTCAGAGAAAGTCACTGGCAACAACCCTGACTTAGGGAAGATAACTCTGGAATGGAGTCAGCTCCTGGATCACCTGGCTGGAGGAGAGAGCAAGGCCAGAACTTAGCTGGCCTCTGAAACTTTTCAAGGTCTCACTAAGTAGAATAAAACTTAATAACCAATCAAAATTGTACTGATGTCACTGATTTGCCCCTACCAATCATATTAGAGGTTACTTAACCCTTCTGGAACATTTCCCTAGCCCTGCATTAAAGGAGGCCTATAAGTCTTTCTGGTCAGCTCCATTTTTGATGAATGGCTGACCCCTGCATGCTAGTAATTTTTGCAGAATAAACACTCTTTGCCTTTGCATACTATTTGAGTCTGGGGTCTTGCTTCAGTGATTCTTGGACCCCAACAGTGACTAGACACAAGAGGGTTTCCCCTTATATTGCCCTATGTTACTAAGGCCTACTCCTGACCATGGGCTAGCCTGTGCCAAAACTCCAGGATGAAAGCAACCACAATGCCATTCATCTGGA
Source organism: Tokudaia tokunoshimensis (assembly GCA_036184795.1). Taxonomy (NCBI): domain Eukaryota; kingdom Metazoa; phylum Chordata; class Mammalia; order Rodentia; family Muridae; genus Tokudaia; species Tokudaia tokunoshimensis. The sequence goes on from BTHU01000003.1 coordinate 142,934,603, forward strand.
GAAAAAAAAATCAATGGTTTCCAAAGAGTGTGACATTCCAATCTAGTGTCTGTGTGAAGAAATCCAAATGTCTGACCTCATCACTTCATTTGGGAAAGATGAGAAATTGAAGTTTAAGTCAAGTCAGCAAATCTGATGAGGAAGTAGACTGGGCAGTACAGAGATGATGGAGCTGACCTGCCCACCAGGGAGACCCCAGGCTCTCCAGCCAAGGTCCCCTTGCCCTGGAAAATGGCCTGGCTGATAAGTGTGAACCCAAAGTTTGTTTGCTTGTGCCCTGAAAAGGCCACACTTGTGGAAGATGCCGCCTCAGGTTAGTCCCCCATCCCCGTGCCCCTCCTCTGATGTTTGTATGCCTACTCCTGTGGAAGTCAGAAAGCTGCCTTCCTTACAGCTCATCTACCTTGTTTTTGTTTATTTATTTTTCCAAGAAAGGGTTTCTCTGAGTAGCCCTGGTTGTCCTAGAACTCACTCTGCAGACTAGGCTGGCCTCTTATTCAGAGATACTCCTGCCTCTGCCTCCCTGGCAGAGTGCTGGGATTAAAGGTGCTTGTTGGTTAGTTGGTTTTAAACATGGGTTTTAACACAATTGAACATAATGTTTACAAGGCAATTACTTTACCTACTGAGCCCTCTCTGGCCTCATAGTAAACCATCGCTGTTCCCTTTGCAATGAGAGCTGGCTATGTTTTGTGGTGACACTTGTTTAACTGTTTGATTTAACTTTCACTCATCCCACACTTCGAAACCTGGGCTTCCTGTGTGGCACTGTTCTTCAAGAGAAAGTTTTCCCTAGCAGAGACCTGGTTGGAAGCCAGAGTTCATGAACCTGCTTCAGCCTTGCTGGATCCCTTTTTCTTTTATCTATATAACATGAGGAAGTCACCCTGAGTATCTCAATAGGTTCCTGTCAGGACCACAGTTCTGAGACTGCTAGTGGCCAAGGAGTACCTTGTGACTTGACAGAAATGGCACCACCCAATGTGATGTGCTCCATTTCATTCAGTTTGGGGAGCAGGGAAGGGTGGGCGTGAGGGGAGTCACCGGGGAGAAGTTCAGCATTAGTAGGCAGAGATGAATATCCTCAGATGCTACAGTTCTTTAGAGAAGGCCAACCTTTAACTTGCTTACCTAACACAGTCCGCCAGCTTAGCAGGGTGCGGAGGGGAAAGGTTCTAGCTTTGGGGAATCTACTTTGAAGAAAGCACACTGGTTACATTTTCTTAATTTAGCAGTCAGTTAACTCTGACTCAGCCTCTCTCTGCTCATGTGGCCAGAAAAGTAAATACGAGTATTGACAAGAAGTCAGCAGAAGCCAGCACTCCTAGAAAATGAGCTTGCTTCCTGTTTTCTTTGCTAACAAAATTGCAGGGACTGCTACCATATCCATTATTGAGTCCTACATAAAAGAGGGTTGGTTGTTCATTTACAGCACATGATCTGCAAAGATGGTGAGCACCCCTGCCTTCCGTCCCCGCTTTTAGACAAACCTGAGCCACAATTGTTTCCTTTAGACCTGGAGCATATTTTATACATCAAAGTAGACCTGGCCTCCAGGTTCTCCCAGCATCCTTCAGTTCCTAGATGGCACACCTTACCCCCAACCCTGAACTTTCCAGCCCAGGGGCTGGACTGCCCTTCCCACAGAGGCTCCTCCCTATATAATCCAGACATTTTGGTCTCTCCTCTCATTCTCTTCTTTCTCTGTTTCTCCCCCACAGCGACTCCCCTGGCCTCAATCTTTGGGGTCAGTGACCTCACCCAAGAGCAGCTTCTTAATAAACCTGTTTTTAATATAATCTAACTTGGCTTGAATTGGCTCATTTTATCTCCGGAGAAATAACCTGTCAGATGCTGATGAATAAAGGGATGCCTTGCTTAATTGTCTGTGACTACTTTCTGCTGACATTGGGACACAGTTTTATTTTGGGGGAACCTATGAAAATTGGGGTGCCGATCAAGTCCTAGGAGAGCTGGCCGTTTCATTTCTGTCCAGGATCTGTGGGACCATTTGTAGCTAGGAAAGTGCAGGCCCAGTAGAAGCTTCAGTTGGGGTAGACGGGAGTGCCTGTGGGTAACTGTTTTGAACCTTTCCTGAATGCAGGTTCTGAGAGAACATCTGGATCTTAGGGGCAAAGATAAAGTTACAAAGTTTAGAGAGACAACTTTTTCTTGAGTGTACATTTGAAACTCTTAGGCCCGTGGTCTTGGTAGTTGGGGGAGAGGTGGGGCTCCTAGAACTGGGGAAGGGAAATAGATCCCACCCTCAGGAATAGGCAGGTCCCCGGGGAGGAAAACAGGCTGTTAGTTGACAGTACTTATCTTGAGTCCATTTGACTGTGGGAGGTGGATTGCAGTGGATTCTCTGAAACTTACAAGAATCATTTTAAGTTTACAAAAAGATAAATTCTTCCTAACTTGAATTGACGAACCTCAGAACATTTTCCTAGACCTTTAAACACTGCCTTAGAAGCTTTTGAATAATCAGACCTTACATAAACTTTTCCTGTCAAATTATTTACCGTAAGATCACTAGGTTCAAACCCCTCAGACCAGCAAAGGATATATTGTAATATAAATGGCCTATATGTCAATTAAAATGACAGAGTTACCCATTATCCAGATAGTCACCCCACTAGTTCCTGTGATGTCAATGACTTCGTTGGGGACACAGGTCCAGGGGCAGGATTAATCTTTGGCTTCTAGGCCCAGCAAACCTGAGAGGCCTTCCTGTGGAGGGGGAACTTGGGAGACTTAATTTATGATTTTACATGACACATTTGGCAGTTCTGACAGGTTTGGGGACCAGTACCTACTAAGCATATTTGAGCTAGACAATCTGTGTCTGTTTCTAGTCACCTGCTCCAAACTGTACATCTAGCAAACATAAAGCAGGGACTAAATAAAGCTTAATAATATTAGCAAAAATAAGGCCAAACTACATGACAGTGACCTTTAACCTTTTTAATGTTGTGACTCTCTAAAGTAATATTAAAATAAACCATCTTCCTATTTTTTATTGGATATTTTCTTTATTTACATTTCAAATGTTATCCCCTTTCCCGATTCCCCCCCCCCCCCCGCTTTCCTGGAAACCCTCTATCCCATCCTCCCTCCCCCTGCTTCTGTGAGGGTATTCCTCTACCTACCCACCCACTCCCACCTACCCACCCTTTATTTCCCTACACTGGGTTATCTATCAAGCCTTCACAGGAACAAGGACCACTCCTCCCATTGGTGTCTGACAAGGCCGTCCTCTGCTGCATGTGCAGCTGGAGCCATGGGTCCTCCTTGGTTGGTGGCTTAGTCCCTGGGAGCTCTGGGGGGGGGGTGTTATTGGTTGATATTGTTGTTCTTCCTATGAGGTTGCAAACCCCTTCAGCTCCTTTAGTCCTTTCTCTCACTCCTCCATTGAGGACCCCACACTCAGTCCAATGGTTGGCTGTGAGCATCTGCCTCTGTATATGTCAGGATCTGGCAGGGCCTCTTAGGAGAAGCTTTATCAGGCTCCTGTCAGCAAGCATTGCTTTCTTTTTTTTTTTTTTTTTGGTTTTTCGAGACAGGGTTTCTCTGTGTAGCCCTGGCTGTCCTGGAACTCGCTCTGTAGACCACGCTGGCCTCGAACTCAGAAATCCGCCTGCCTCTGCCTCCCAAGTGCTGGGATTAAAGGCGTGCGCCACCACCGCCCAGCTCTTTTTTTTTTTTTTTTAATTGAAAAAGGAAGTAAAAACATTTTATGGTAAAATTAAAGACTTTCATGGAAAATGTTTCTGACAAGATTCAAGAAGCATATAGAAAAACATATTAAGATTGACATATTAAGATTTTCATGGAAAATTAAAGAGTAAAATGGTAGACATAAAAACATTGCTAAATTAATTGAAAAAGGAAGCAGAAACATTTTATGATAGAATTGGGAAATATTTCTAATAAAATTGTAGAAAAATATAAAACAACATTAAAATTGAAGATTATCATGGAAAATTACAAATAAAATGGTAGGCATAAAAATATTTCTAAGTTGATTGAAAGTGGAATTATAAACATTCTCTGATAAAATTGAAGATCTACAAGGGAAATATTTCTGATAAAATTCAAGAAGTATATAGAAAAACACGTTAAAATTGACTATTTCATGGAAAATTATACAGATAAAATGGTAGGAATAAAAATATTCATAAGTTGATTGAAAGTAGAATTATAAATATTTTCTGATAAAATTGAAGATTTACATGGAAAATATCTGATAAAATTGAAGAAATATATAGAAAAACATGTTAAGATTGACTATTTCATGGAAAAATTATACCGATAAAATGGTAGGCATAAAAATATTCCTAAGTTGATTGAAAGTAGAATTATAAACATTTTCTGACAAAATTGAAGATTTACATGGAAAATATTTCGGATAAAATTGAAGAAATAAATAGAAAAAATGTTAAAATTAAAGATTATCATGAAAAATAATACAGTTAATATGGTAGACATAAAAAACATTACTAAATTGAAAGAGGAATCACAAACACTTTCTGATAATATTAAAGATTAAATGAAAAATATTTCTGTTAGATAATGTTTATGGTTGGGGAATTGAGTCCGTTGATGTTATAAGATATTAAGGAACAGTGATTGTTGTTTCCTGTTATTTTTGATGTTATTTTTATGTTTGTGTGGTTACTTTCTTTTGGGTTTGTTGGAAAAAGATTACTTTCTTGCTTTTTCTAGAGTGTAGTTTCCCTCCTCATGCTGGCCTTTTCCATCTATTATCCTTTGTAGGGCTGGATTTGTAGAAAGATATTGTATAAATTTGTCAGCAAACCTTTCTTAGCATTCACAATAGTTTTGGAGTTTGGTGACTGTATCTGGAATGGATCCCCCAGTGGGACAGTCTCTAGACAGCCTTTTCTTACAGTCTCTGCTCCACACTTTGTCTCTGTATTTGCTCCCGTGAGTATTTTGTTCTCCTTTCTAAGAAGGACCGAAGCACCCACTCTTTGGTCTTCCTTCTTCTTGAGCTTCATGTGGTCTGTGAATTGAATCTTGGATATTCAGAGCTTTTGGACTAATATCCACTTATCAGTGAATGCATACCATGTGTGTTCTTTTGTGATTGGGCTACAGAAAATGTGGTACATTTACACAATGGAGTACTACTCAGCTATTAAAAATGATGAATTCATGAAATTCTTAGGCAAATGGATGGAACTAGAAAATAAACCATCTTTCAATGAGTGAAAACATAGAACAATATTGTAAGCAGTCTGTCAAGACAGTACAGAAATCATATAAGAAATCTTGTCTCGGCCGGGCGGTGGTGGCGCACGCCTTTAATCCCAGCACTTGGGAGGCAGAGGCAGGAGGATTTCTGAGTTCGAGGCCAGCCTGGTCTACAAAGTGAGTTCCAGGACAGCCAGGGCTACACAGAGAAACCTTGTCTCGAAAAACCAAAAAAAAAAAAAAGAAATCTTGTCTCAATTCAAAAGTATCTTTTGGAGACGTTCTTCCCTGGTCTCTTCTGTGTGGCTGCCCTTAAACAAGATGGTGGTGGGGCCATAATTTGACCTTCTATCACAAAGTCAAGATTCGACCAGTCATGTGCTGTCTACCAAGTGTGTATACTTTCCTCGTGCCCACCGGTGCGGAGGGTGATTCAAAATGAGTGGGCTAGTCATTCACCAGCACCACTGCAATCACTGCTGCTGCCACTGCTGCTGGAGGGGGCAGTGGGGGGGACATACATGGACAGGGGGTGAGGGAGGGGCTAGGACCTAGAGCCCCATCCTCAGTGCAGTGAAAGGAGAGTGGGAGAGGTCAGAGCAGCTTCCAAAAAACTGGACATTGGGAACTTAGACCAATTTGAATAAAGTTTTGTTTTAGATCCTATGGCATCCAGCGTTTGCCAGAGATCCCAACACTATGTGATGTGTTTATAAAATGATAAAGAGAGGGCCTGGAGAGATGGCTTAGCGGTTAAGAGCATTGACTGCTCTTCCGAAGGTCCTGAGTTCAAATCCCAACAACCACATGGTGGCTCACAACCATCCATATGAGATCTGACACCCTCTTCTGGTGTGTCTGAAAACAGCTACAGTATACTTACTTATAATAATAAATAAATCTTTGGACCAGAGTGAGCAGGGACTGAGCCTGAGTTGGGTTGACCAGAGTAAGCAGAGATACTAAATTCAATTCCCAGCAACCACATGAAGGCTCACAGCCATCTGTACAGCTACAGTGTACTCATATACATAAAATAAATAAATAAATGTTTTCAAAAAAAGATAAAGAGGACTAGAATATGTTCTATGGAGGTGTGGTGAGGTGTGGGGAAGGGGATATCTCAGCAGGCCCATGCCAAGGCATCCCTTATCCCTGAGGGACCAGCCATATGACAGTGTAGTATAGAATAGAGTTTATTCAGGGAATGGGGAGGGGAGTTAAGAGGGTAGCAGAGGTAGAGAAAGGCAGAGAGAGGGAGAGAGTAAAGAAGTAGAGGCCGGCCATGAACATGTAGAGAGAGGGGGAAGGGAGGAGGGAAGGGAAGAGCCCAAGAGGGCAAGAGAGAAGCTAGAGAGCAAGAGTAAGAGAGCAAGAGAGGGAGGAGGGGCAAGCAGCCTCTTTTATAGTGGGTCAGGCCTACCTGGCAACAGCCAGGTAACTGTCAGGTAGAGTTAGACAAAATGCTAACACTATGGAACTGGCACTCCCCAAATGCAGGGGGAGTGGGTAACCTCAGATAAGACATCTCTCTATTAGTGGCTCCCCAAAAACAAAGACCTTTTTTCAGGTGGGACTAACTCTGCCTCCTCTTAGCAGAGAGAGCGCAGAAGGTCCTAGACCCTAATAGGCTAACTGCGGATGGGTACTTACAGAGGTCGAAGAAATGATAGATACAGTGGAGATGGATAGAGGGACAGAAGTGGCCAGGAAAGACTGAGTCCATCAGGCTGGGAACTCAAGTCCTCTGGGGTTTGGCAAATCTGATAGGTTATTTCTCTACCCATGAAATAAACCAATTCAAACCAGCTCAAATATATTAAATGCATGTTTATTGAGAAGCTGCTCTTGGATAAGTTCACTGGCCCCAGTGGCCCCAAGGATTGAGGCCAAGGGAGCTGCCATGAGAAGTGGGGAGGGGGAAGAAAAGGAGACAAAAGACAGAGAGGGAGGCAGGCAGGGAGGGAGGGGGGAGGGAGGGGGGACAAGGAAAAGAAGAGAGAGGAGAGATCAAAATGTCTGGATTGTATAGGGAAGAGCCTCTGCCAGCCCCTGGCCTAGAAAGTTCAGGGATAGGGGCAGGGTATGCTAGGTGGGGAGTGAGAGATGCTGGGAGAACCTGGAGGCCAGGTCTGCTTTTGATGTGTACAATATTCACCTAGGTCCCTTGTCCCAAGTCTAGAGACAACCAACCATGAGCTGAAGCGAGTGGGTATGTGTCCTCCTGCTTCCTCAGATGATCGGTTGTGTTAGTGAAAATCCTTCTGCATCTCCAAGCAAAATGAATTAACGCTCCTGCCCTACAGTGCAGCTCCAGGCTGTGCTACTTTGGGAAAGTCACTCGCTGATTGTCTATATCTAGGTTTCACCTCCACAACAAAGAGAAAAATTAATCCTTTCCAGCTGTTGAATGGGATTTCCAGTCAAATGGGATTTCCAATATTTCTAAACCTCTGCCAGCAACATAGTCAGGAGATGATCTCAGCCTGCGCCATCCCTACACACAAGTGTGTGAACTGTAACTGGACAAGCATCAGTGAACCCAATGAAGAGGTCAGCTCAGGAACTTAGTAAATTCCACCGTACCCCTCCCCTCTGGAAGGGAGGGGCTAAATTACATTCCTTAGACCACAGGGAGGAGGGGCCAATCACCAGCCACCTTCCCAGAGCTGATTGTTGGCCACCTACCTCATTCCCTAGAGATCAATCAGTTTAAAAGTTACAGTGTTCTGCCAGTCACATTGTGCCTAATGGCGGCTGCCCTGAGGACTGTATAAAGGCCCGCTGGACGGACTGTGCATGGTCATTCTCTCCTCATGTGCATGCTGGATTAAATAAAATTCCTCTTGCTTTTTACATCAATTCTCGACTCCACATTGTTCACTCAGTAGGTCCCTGGTAAGCTAAGACTCACCAGAGTCTTACATTTGGTGCATTGGCCGGGAATCGACCTCCTGTGGGGGCATGCTGGATCAGTGAATCAGAGGTCTTGAGCAGGTAATACTGCAGTTTTTTATCTGTCTCGCTCTTTGTCAAAGTCTGAGTCTGTAAGCCTGTCTGAACCTTCGGTTTGCTTGCAAGCTTCTGAGGGGCTCGGAGAGCCTATGGTATCTGGTGGTCAAGTGCAACAGGCAGACATGCCTTAACGTCGTGACGGGGAGTGGGGGAGGGTAGGGGGGAGTGGATAGCAGGGAAGGCTCTGCTCTTTCTGGAAATGCCAAGACAGTAACTTCAGGAGCCAGGTCTTGTTATAACCTGGTTTATCTGACTCCTGCCATATGGGCACCTAGTTCGTTTCAGCACACTGGAGCTGGCTAGGCAACTCTGTTATCTGGCTCCTGCAGTATGGGCAGGAGCACCTGGTGTCTGTAACTGGGCCCATGGAAGGGGCTGTGTGTTGATTGTCTTCCTTTGTGTTCTTGGACCTGGACACCCGACAGTGGCAGGGTCAGGCTGTCTGTGTGTTGATTGGTTTTTTCTGTGTTTGTTGTATCTTTTTCTGTGTTCTTAGATTTAGACTGATGACATTTTTTGGACATTGGACAGACTGAAAGACAAGTTAGTTGCTCTCTGCTTCTCCAAATGATCCGCCAGTAGGGATCGTCAACTTTCAGGTGATCAAAGCAGTAGAGAAGAGAGTCTTTAGGCCAGGATCCCTCAGGCACCCAGGCCAAGTGCCCTATATAGTTACCTGGAAGAATCTAGTAGAGAAACCCCCTTCCCTCTCACAGATAAAAGTCTTTCTTTTCCCAAGACCCACCTCACAGGTTCTAGCCTTCAGGAAGAAGAAAGCATAAGGAGGGATCTGGACCTGAGAAGAAGTCAATCCTCTAAGACCCTTCAACAGCAGACCTGCTGCTCCAAGACCCTCCTCATCCATATCTCCCTACCCTTGATGGGATCCTCAGCCCATATGGGACCAGGAAGAAGCAGGAGGAGATCTGAGAGCTACCTCCCCTGATACCATGGTGGCTTTCTCACTAAGGGCATGTGGGCCTCTGGAAAAGGGCAATCAGGCTATGCAATATTGGCCCTTCTCTTTATTTTCCCTACTTTTTTCCAAAGGAGCAGTTAATCTCTTTGAGACTGTTTTATTTATAATGCAAGAAGCCAGAAAAAATCCCCCCACAGACATGGGGGCACCATCAATTGACCAGGCTGTCGTGAACAGAAGGCTTTTCTTGACTAGACCTGACTGTGAGTTTACTATGGCAAAAGGTAAGGGGCATCTGAAAGTCCACCACCAGACTCCATTGGCAGATCTCAAGGGGGCCACATGATGACACCAACAAATTTGACCAAGTTACTTGAGGTTAAGCAGGAACCAGATGAGTCGCCTGCAGTCTTTCTAGAGAGGCTCATAAAGGCATTCCACCAATATACACCCTATGACCCCAGCATAAAGCTACTGTGATAATGGCTTTTTTAGACCAGGCTAGTAGAGATATCAGGAAAAAGCCTCAGAGGCTAGAAAGACAAGATAAGCCATTGAGGGATTTAGTGCAGGTTGCTGAGAAAGTCTGCCATTACAGGGAGAAAAGGAACAAAGAAAAAGAAAAGCAACAGGGAAGGATCTACAGAGAGTCCTGACTACAGTAGTTAGAGAAAGCAGAGAAGGGAGACAGAAAAGACCTGTGCGCATAATGCAAGGAAAGAGGCCACTGGGCCCGAGAGTACCCTAACAAATTGAAGCCAGAAGCAGGAAGTCCCAGGCCTTGGGAAGTGCACCCCCAAATGGCAAAGGTGTTAGCTCTGGGTGAAGACAGTGACTAGGGGAAACAGGGTTCGGACCCCTTCCCCAAACCCAAGGTAACTCTGAAAGTGGAGGGGAAACCCACTCAATTCTTGGTGGACACAGGGGACTCAACACTCGGTCCTCCAAGCTGATGGCCTTGTTTCCAAGAAAAGATCTTGGATCCAAGAAGCCTGGCACCAAAATATATTCATGGACTACCGGAAGAACAGTGGACCTAGAGATGGGCCGGGTATCCCATTCATTTATGGTCTCCCCAGACTGTTAGGAGACCCTCTGTTAGGGTGAGACATACTGTCCAAAATGGGGGACCAGATACACTTCCTGCCCGTTGGGCCACAAATAACTGGCCCAAAAGGAGAGACTACTTAGACTGACTTCTGCCAAAAGCTGAGGCTACCTGGTTTACAGATGGGAGCAATTTTCTCCATGAAGGTTAGAGATGAGCCTGGCATGTCTATGCAGAAAGTGGAGCTAATTGCCCTCACCAAGGCCTTGGAACTTGGAGCCAGGAAGAAAATCAACATCCACACAGATAGCAGGTATGCCTCTGCCACAGCCCACATCCACAGGGATATACGCCAAGAGAGAGAACTGCTCATATCAAAGGAAACAAACAGGAAATCTTGGATCTCCTGGATGCCCTAATGAAGCTGGCAAATGTGAGTATCATCTACTGCCCAGGACCCCATGGCCCGGGGCAAAAACCAGACAGATCAAGTGGCTATGCAGGAGCCTATCCCCGTTATGAGCATGCAAGAGACACCTGCTGGGAAATGGGACTGGACTAAGAGATGGCCTCACTTAGAATATACTGAAGAAGAAGAAGAAGAAGAAGAAGAAGAAGAAGAAGAAGAAGAAGAAGAAGAAGAAGAAGAAGAAGAAGAAGAAGAAGAGACTCAGATTGCTAGCCACCCTATCAACTATTACCAAAAAAAGAAAGGACAATGGCACACACAAGAAGGGAGAACTATATTCCCCAGAAAGTAAGCAAAAGGACTTACTAGGCCAAATGCATGGATGGACTCATTTAGGGGATAAAAAGCTTACCCAAGCAGTTAAGGGATCAAAAATATATATACTAGACCTCAGGTTCTGGGCCAGAGAGATAGTAGAACAGTGTAAGGTATGCCAGCAAGTGAATGCTTATGCAGCCAAGAGTAAACAGGGCAAAAGACCTAGGGGCGAATGGCGTGGAGTATATTGAGAGGTCGAGTCTACAGAAGTTAAGCCAGGAAAATATGGTTACAAATACCTTCTAGTGTTTATAGATGTTTTCTCTGGATGGGTTGAGACATTCTCCACCAAGCAGGAAACAGCTATCGTGATAGCTAAGAAGATATTAGAGGAAATTTTCCTGATGTTCAGAGTGCCCAAGGTAATTGGATAAGACAATGGTCCTGCTTTTGTCTCTGAGGTAAGTCAGGGATTGACAGAGATATTCGGAACTAATTGGAAGCTCCACTGTGCGTACTGTCCCCAGAACTCAGGACAGGCAGAGAAAATAAACAAACCCTATGAGAGACCTTAACTAAATTGACCTCAGAGTCTGACTCAGACTGGGTGGTGCCCATCCCCTTGGCCCTGTTCTGAGCCCAGAACAGCCCCTGCCATTTTAACCTAACCCCTTGTGAGATCCTCTTTGGTACCCCAATTCCTTTGGTGTCCACTGGGCCCTCCCAGGAGGTATCCCACAACATGAGATTTGGCCCAAACTGTCTGCCTTAAATGCTCCAGGCATGCCAGAGACCCCTCACTGCTTCCAGATTGGTGACTGGATCAATGTAAGGAGGCATTGGGCACAGTCGCTGGAACCCCGATGGAAGGGACCCTTCCTGGCTCTGCTAGCCACTCCCATAGCCCTCTAGGTAGACGGTGTTGCAGCCTGGGTGCACACTTCCCATTTGAAACCGGCAAATGCCCCACTCCCCAGAGACCCCCCCTGGACGGTACAGAAGATGGACAATCTGCTCAAGCTCAGGGTCACTCGACCTTGATCACGACTGCCTGGGGGACCTTTAGATTCTGGTTCCTTCCCCATCCTATGTGCCTGTCCTCCAAACCTGTCACAGCACTCACTGTCTCCCTTCTGTTGGGGTTGGGGATGGTCGGGATGGCCACCAGGACCTCCACTTTGATCTTACAAGGGGAAAATTATGACAGTCTGAGGGCAGCCATTGATTTAGATGTAGAGAGAATAGAAACTTCCATCAGTCACCTTCAAGAATCACTGACTTCATTATCAGAAGTAATACTGCAGAATAGGAGGGCTATGTGCTGCCTTAGCTGAGGAGTATAGCTCTTATATAGACCATTCCAGGATTGGTAAAGTCTTAACGGCCAAGGTGAGGAAAGGGTTAGCCAAGCGGAAAAGAGAACGGAGTCGGGGCTGTTTCGAGTCTTGGTTTAACTCTTCCCCTTGTTTAACCACTTGAATACCCACCCTGCTAGGATCCTTAATTGTTCTCCTGCTATTACGGACTTTTGACCCCTACATTTTGAACTGCTTGGTTGCTATTATTAAGAAACACATCGCGGTGGTGGCGCACGACTTTAATCCCAGCACTTGGGAGGCAGAGGCAGGAGGATTTCTGAGTTTGAGGCCAGCCTGGTCTACAGAGTGAGTTCGAGGCCAGCCAGGGCTACACAGAGAAACCCTGCCTCAAAAAACAAAAAAACAAAAAACAAAAAAACAAAAAAAAAAGAAAGAAAGAAGGAAACACATAGGTACAGTACAGCTCATGATCTTAAAGCAGAAATACAAAGAACTAGATAGAGAAGACCAGGAGTATGAGCTATCAGAATACCAGCTTCAGGATTGAAGCATGCACAAAGAAAAGGGGAGAATGAAAAGCTCAGCTCAAGAACTTAGTAAGTTCCATCATACTCCTCCCCCCTCCAGAGGAGGGGCTAAATTACATTCCTTAGACCACAGGGAGGAGGAACCAACTACCAGCCACCTTCCCAGAGCTGGCCGCCTATCTCATTCCCTAGAGACCAATCAGTTTAAAAGTCACAGTGTTCTGTCAATCACATTGTGCCTAAAGGCGGCTGCCCTGAGGGCTGTATAAAGACCCGCTGGATGGGCTGTGTGTGATCATTCTCTCCCCATGTGCAGGGGGACCCCAGCATGCTGGATTAAATAAAATTCCTCTTACTTTTGGCATCGATTCTCAACTCCACATTGTTCGCTCAGGAGGTCCTCGGTAAACTAAGACTCGCCAGAGTCTTACACCATCAGTGCAAGGAACAGAGAAGAAATGGGGGCTGAGGAGATCACTCAGTGGGTAAAGTGCTTGCTCACAAAAATTAAGACAAGATTTCAATTACTAGAACCCAGTGAAAGACAGAGAGATGGGGTGGCGGGGAGGCAGCATGTTGGTGTAAGATTTTAATCTCAGTGCTGGGGAGGCAGACAGCTGAATCCCTAGGGCGCTGGTCAGCTAGCCTGCTTAGCTTAGCAAATACACACAGGAACACACACACACACACACTTTAAAGAATGAGCTTTTTTATGCTTACCTTTGTTCCTGACCTTTATATTTATTAAACACTTCTTGCACTATAGATGGGCAGATATTGAGCTATGCTAACCTAACTATGCTGGCCTGGCCAGCCATGAGCCCGTCTTGTCACCTGACCTCTTTCAAAGTCCAGATGGCTAGTCTCCCTGCCCCCATCCCACCTGAATCTTTTTTCCTCTCTCTGGGCTCAGAGATCTTGCCTTTTCCTCTCCTGCCTGGCTATTGGCTGTTCAGCTCTTTATGGCACAAGCAGAAGAGGGTGGAGAACAGCGGTTTACGAAACACTGAGTCAGGAAGTGCTTCATAGTACTAACAATGCCAAAATCTGGACTACAACAAACTCTCCCTCCCGGTACAGAAATCAGCATTTGAATGCACAGTGCACAAAAACCACACACACGCAAATGCACAGACATACAAAGCAATGAACCACTTGGGGCACCCCTCCCTCAATGCAGCATGGCAGGTAGGGCTCTGCTCAGAGAGAAAGAAGCATGGAGCCCCGCTGCGTTCTGAAGAAAAGCTCCCCCAGGAAGCTGCAGTTCCTGAGTTAAGCTGAAGTCAGAAACTCCAGGAAGATGTGTATCTTAGGCCACATATCAAAGCACCCCAGGACACTTGTGAACCATGAGGGAAGGCCCTTCACATGTGTGGTCTAGTAGGGGAAGGCATGCATGGTGAGCTGTAACCTCCAGGAAGTGAACAGAAAGCAGGTGCCTCTCCTTGCTCCCCTCCACTCTCTTCCCTGCTAGCAACACCTTTCCTGTCACAAAGCTCCAGTTCTTGATCCTGACGTTGATGTTTGGAACTCAAGCACAGGAAACCCTCACGTACTCTAGTAAAGTGCAGACGTCACCGGAGACCACATCAGTAGGAGGACAAGCACTGTAGGGAAAGTCCACTACACCCTCATGTCCTCATCTTCCCAGATTCAAACATGGAAATCCCAAAGGGCTCATACCATGCCATGGTGGAAGACACCAGCTTGCCTTAGGATGCTCCTTCTGCTACTTGGGTAGAACCATCGGCAACTGCAGGAGAGAGCCTGGCTCACAATGTGTTTTCAATTCATCATGGCCCCAGGAAGCCACCCTTTCACCTGACTCACAGATGGAGCCTTTTAGTGTTAAGAGTTATCTGTTTTTTAAGCCACGGGGAGTTATGGCATTTAACCGTAGGATTGCAGGGGCAGCTGTCCTTCTGAAAGCAATGGCATACATTATTATTTGGATTGTTTGGTTATAGAGAAATAATCCCAGGCCTCTGGGATTTGGTGGGGACACATTTAGGAAAGAGACCTGGGCAGTAAGAGCCGCCTGAGATTGAGGGGAGTGTTATGAAATATAACGCGGTGAGTGAGGACCTTTGGCAGGGTCAGTCTCACTCTGCTTCCATCCCTTAACAACATGATCTGCAGTGATCAGACCTGATGGAGGCCTCAGGTGACAGGTAAGCGCAATGAGAAACAGATGTCTCGGGAGGCAGACTTCATTGTAAGCTCATTTAACTGAGGGTAACAAAGGCTATTGAAACTTTTATGGGGTGGGAAAGGGTTACGGGGTGAGTGTTCATCATTGGTTTGGACCAGGTTTCTGGGAATGCCTCATTTGCATCAGGAAGAATTCTGGGTGCTGCTGGACATGACCTTACAAGGGCAAAGGAAGTTTAACCTGGCTACTGGGCTATGTAGCCTTCCCTGGTGAGGCAAGGGTAGGAGCACAGGTCCACACAGGACATGCAGGCCCAGGATGGGTGGGGAGGAGGAGGATCCTACTCCTGCCAATCTGAGGATGAGATTTCCTGGGTTTGGGCAAACCTTGACCCTACTCTTGCTCTAGGCCTGTTCCTCACAGCTCTATAGGCTCCCCTGGCCACACAAACAGGCCCATGCCAAGGTATGCCCCTGAATAATTATGCCATGCAACATACCTGCTGTAAAAGATGCTTGCTGGGGGATTGGAGGGGACTGAGGACCTGGGCCATGGGTAGAGGCAGGCAAGCAGACATGGAGACAGGACAACAGACAGGAGCAGAGCCATGAGGGCAGAGAAAAGGGGGACAAAGAGGGAGAGAGAGGGGACACAAGGACAGAGAGAGAGAGAGAGAGATGGATAGTGAATGAGTCTTTTTCTCCACAGCACACACCTGTAGCTCCTGGTGGTGGCAGCAGGTCACAACATAAGCAAGTGCTAGGTCCCTGAGGGCAGGTTGGAGGAATCACCTCTATGCTAGCTAACAGGGAGCTGACATGAGGTAACAAAAGAAACAAACAAACAAAAAAAAAAAACACACCTCTTTACCACCTTCCCATCAGCTACCCAAGTCCACCTCAGTCTGAACCATTAACAGCGGCGACGGAGGAAGTGCCTATGGTTGTCTTCAAGGTAACTGACTCAGCTTCCCACGAGCTCAGAGCGGTGTGAAGCAATGTGGGGACAGGGCCTCAGAATCACAGCAGCGAGTCTGAGCAGTCCTGGAATGTTGCCAGGTACTGACCCCTCACTTCTCTGTGTCAGACCTCACAGGCAAAGCTCCAACAAAAGTGCTGATTGGCCAAACAAGGTCACACGGTCCCTTCCTGGCCCTGCAGCTTGCTGATTGGAAGAAGATATGCCCCTCCTTCAAGATAATACAATGGGGGTGAAGGAGGAGCAATTTCCTACAAGGTAATAGGGGCTTTCGGGTAAAGAGGTTGGATATTAGACAAAATAGTGAGATGCAGCGATTACAGGGACTGACCTTGAGTTTTAAGTATTATAAAGTGTTGAAGATATATGTAAAATGTGCGTGGGTTTGATACACTATAGGAGACTGTCTTAGTTAGGGTTGTACTACTGTGAAGAGACACCATGACCAAGGCAACTCTTCCAAGGGCAAATATTTAACTGAGGCCGGTTTACGGGTTCAGAGGTTCGGTCCATTATCATCATGGCGGGAAGCATGGCAGCAGGCAGGCAGACATGCTGCTGGAGAAGGGACTGAGAGTTCTGTATCTCGATCCAACCAGAAGAGAAGGCAACCAGAAGAGAGACTCTTTAACAGGTAGCTAGGAGACTCTCAAAGCCCATCCCCACAGTGACAAGGCCATACCTGTTCCAGCAAGGCCACACCTCCTAATAGTGCCACTTCCCATGGGCCAGGCATATTCAAACCACCAGTGAGACTCTTAGAGAATTCTTCTCAAAGAAGAAAAGAGGACTCAGCTTAATAAGATGGACCAGAGAGCAAAACTACACTGAACTGATGAACAGAAGAAAGATTCTAGATGCAGAGCGGTGCTTGCCACATAGGTTCAAATCCTGATATGGTCCTTGTGTGTGCACAAGTGAACCGATGGGCCATGAAAGGGCAGAGAGTGAAGAGTAAATGAGTTGTTTGTGTCTGTTTTAAATGCTAAAACAGCAGCTCCACCCCACGACGCAGCCCGACCCTCAGGACGCCCCCAGGATGCTCCAAGAAACCCTGGTCCTAGATTCTGTTAAAGCTGATACCGTGTTAGTCCTTCTTACTGCTCCTCAGGCCTCATCTCCTCTTGGATGTATAAATCATCTCTTAAATACTTCAAGGGGCACTGAGAGTTCTCAAGAGATGTGTTGAGCCCAGATTACCTGACCACAGGAAGAAGCAAGATCCACTTACCTCAACATTTTTGTCACCTGTGGGACCTCATCAGCACCCTCAGTCTGATAAAGAAAAAATTCACCATGTTCCTCAAAGTAGACCGTACAGAGGGATGACCTCTGGACTATTTGAGGTTGCTTCTTCCTCCTAGCTGAATCGTCTTGAGCAAGGATCATTGAGGTTCCATGTTAATTACCAAAAAGAAGCCCTGATTCCAGGGATTACTATAACAGTTAAAGAGATGGCAGATTCAACCCAACTGAACGTGCAGTAGTTAGCGCTCAGGGGGTCTGAGATTGGTATCTGACAGCTCTACCCAGTGGAGCCCAGACACAGTCAGCTCTCCACTAGATACGCGGTTCAAACCCTGCACCCTACACACCGGAACCAGCTGTAGGCCTCTCTGCCGGCTGTTATCTCATGCGACAGCCTTGATTGTCAACTTGACTGGGCTAGGACAGAGTCAGCTAGGAAACACTGCTCTGTTTGTGATGTGGACATTTCTAGAGGATGAACTGAGCAGACAAGGCCTGTCTTCAGAATGGGAAGTAAAGGGGGGGGGGGAGAAATACAAAGGAAAGGACATGAGTGCTCCTAGGTATAGCGGAGGAGAAAGTTTACTATAGATGTGTGGGAGAGTCAAGAGAAGACATGAGCAGACTGAGCTGGACATGTGGAGACATACTTCTTCCACCGACATACTCCTGTCTTCACAGGAGAACAATATGGTTAACCCATAAGTGGACAAAGCTGGAATCAAGGCTGTTAAAAAAAAAAAAAGAGGCTTCTTGACAGATATATAGGAAAAGAAAAGGAAATCGCAAAAGCTTAAAGGAGGGATACTTTTAATATTGCAAGAGCACGTAGGGAAACATGATGCTCATTTTTAAAGGACCACCACTCCTGTAACAGGAGGTAATGAGAGGAAAGCATAAGAGGGCTCTTTTAACCAGGCAGTGGTGGCTCACGCCTTTAATCCCTGGACTCAAGAGACAGAGGCAGGTGAATCTTTGTGAGTTTGAGACCAGCCTGGTCTACAGAGTGGGTTCCAGGACAGTCAGGGCTACAGAGAGAAACCCTGTCTTGAAAAGAAAAGAAAAGAAAAGAAAAGAAAAGAAAAGAGAAGAGAAGAGAAGAGAAGAGAAGAGAAGAGAAGAGAAGAGAAGAGAAGAGAAGAGAAGAGAAGAGAAGAGAAGAGAGAAAAGAGAAAAGAAAAGGAAAAGTTGTTTGATTGATCATAGGTTTATGTGACTCATGAGCCTTCAAGTTGAAAACCTGAAAACCCAGGATAAGCTTCCCATTTTATGCTACATTTCTATGAAGACACACAGGTAGAAGAAGTGGGAGAGCCGGCAGATCCTGTCTGTTCAGATTCTCCCAGAATGCTGTGGAGCACACCTTCCTTCCAGGCGCAGGGCAGGATCCTTTCTGGAACAGCGTTAGCAGGGTAGATTAGGTTATTTTGTAAGGAGCAGTGGTTAGGCAGAAAGTCAGGAAAGGCAGGGTCCTGTTTTGGGGGTTTATGTCTGGTTTTAGAGAAAGGGTTTCTGGTTGCTACTGTCACACTGCAGGAGAGGGATCCTAGCGTCTGCTGCTCGTGAAAGGGGCGTGGTCAGAGGCAGGCTGGAGAAGCCCACTGGCACCCTTGCTGCTCAGGGCTCCCCCACAGGCTGTCAGTTTTCTGAGCCCCGACAATCACCCAAACCCATGCATTTGCATATTTTTCAGGCATTTAAGTAAAGGGTGAAGGAGACACTTAGAAGCAGACAGTTGAAAGAAGAGAAAAAAAAAGTTCCAGACAATGGCAAAATTACTAAATGTATCCCAGATTCAAAATGGAGAACATGCAAAAAAACATATTATTTAGGAATCCTTGGGTGTCTGTTGTCTTGAAAGTCTTTGAGGGATTCAAGTAGACAGCAGGCTCCCAATCAACTCATCTCCACAAGCAGACTGATATTCAAAGAGGAGTGGAGCAGAAGTCTTTGTTAATCATAATAAAGAATTTGCTGCATTCAAATGAAATACCAGCAAAGTGGAAGCAAGCCAGGGTAACACCCGTTTCCCAGGGGAATAAAGGCAGCACTGGGAAATTATAGAGCCTTCATCTCAATGTCTGTAATTTGCAAAATAATGGAAACAATAGCAGGGTAAGTTTGCCAAATACATTTACAAATGAGGATCATTCCCTTTAATCAAGCTAGAGATAACCAGCAAGGCTGCAGAGGAGTAGGGGGAGGGGTCACACACCCCTCTCTCCCCTAGAGCCTATGACACTCTGAATACATTAGACTTGACTTGCGTGACTTTAGTGTCCAGATGAATTTTCATCCAAATGTGATGGTTAATACCCACCATCAACTTCGCCGGATATGGGATTACCTAGGAGACACACCCAGAGGCTGTGTCTGTGAGAGTGTGAAAAATTTAAAGGACCAGGAAAGGTCCACCCTGGACATCTGTGCCTCCATCCCACTCGCTGAGATCCTGAAGGGAATACAGAGGTTTAAAAGCAGCAGCATAGTGAATGGTGCGTTCACCTCCTGGCTGTGGACCCCCTGTGTGGCCAGCCTCCTTCTGCTCCCTGGCCATGTTCCCCTACCATCAGGAGCCCAGTTCAACCCTTCCTTCTTGTCTCTCTTGCCAAGTGTTCATCACAGCGGTGACAGTCAGAAGCGACTGATTCACAATGATCCTAAGTACACCTGTTACAGACAAGGCTAAAACAGCAAGGAAAGAACAAAATATTCTCTAATAAATGAAGCTTCCCATGAGTGCTCTCTGTCTATCTGTCTGTCTGTCTGTCTGTCTCTGTGTCTCTGTCTCTCTCCTCAAAGCCCAAATGAGGCATAAAACTAGAAGGGCATTTAAGTCACATAAACTTCCTAGAACGCAAGGGTCGCTTTGCAGGCCTTCCTTCCAAGGCCAGCAGTGCCTCAGCATCTTCTGGGGATGCTGTTCCAGGCTCTCTTCCCTCTCTTCTTCCGGGGAACTGCAGCTCCAGAGAGAGCTGAGCGTGCTGTCCCTGACAGGACTCTCACAGACATGATTTTTCCACACTTCTTGCATTGCATTTGATTTATGTAACTTGAATACTTAGTGCATAGAGGAAAAGCTTTGAAATTTTAGAAATGATGTCATTTGGGACAGGCTATAGCAGACCTGGCCCAGGAGCTGGAGACAGGGAAAGATCTTTGGTCTTCCTGGATGCTGGCCCCAGTTCCTAGGCTCGTCTGTAGCTTCCGTATGGCTCCAATGCCCTCAACTAGCTCCTTTGCAAGCTCAGTTCCACCACTGTCCACGTAGATTTAAGAGCCAGTAGCTCCTTTCCTCAGGTTTTCTCCTTTCTTGATTCTTCAAGCTGAAAATGCCCTTCATATTTCAGTAATCTAGGACAATGGGCTTAAACTCCCTAAATTTTACACACAAAACTCCCCTTTTCATCAATTGCCATTCTCACAGCTCGAAACAGACATGTGCTCCCCCTTCTGTGATCAGTATGCCCAAGCCTGTGCTGGAATCCACGCACTTCTGTCTCTGTGGAGACCTCACATCAGTCTAAGTCAGATGCTTAACATCTAAGTCAGCCCTTGAACCCAGTGCTGCTTCTAACTCACCCCATTCCCTTACATGGCTTCAGACTTGACCTTCTGACTGGAACCACCGCCCGGTCAATTCCTCACTCTGACCTCCCTCTTATTCCAACAGTACAGAAGATAATAGCTTCCTAAAGGCTTCTAACAATTCTCATTTCTAAATCATTACCCTGTTACTTCTCCAACCCTGGGACAAATGAGTGAGGTACCTACTTCACATATCAAATCAGACTTGACCTCCAGGTTCTCCCAGCATCCCTCAGTCCAGCCCAGGGCCCAGGCTACCCTTCCCCCTGTTGCCCCTTCCTGTATAATCATTTTGGTTATCCATCCTCTTGGCTGTGGCACCTGGTCCACCCCACCTTCTCCTCCCACAGCTCAGGGTCATCATCACTCTGAACTCTCCCAGATGTCCCTGCCTCTGGCTATGCTCTCCTGCATATCCACAGTAAACCTTCTTTGTCTCTCGGTAGCAACTGACCCTTTTACCAATGTTCTCCGTGCAAGTTTCCTGTCAGTTGTGAGCAAGTCACTGTCTGGTGACTTTCCAGTAATCACTTTGCTCAAAGGAGCCAAGGACTGTGTTGATCAGCTTCTTCTGTATTCTCATGATTTGAGCCTCTCCCTTAGTTCAGACACCTAGGTTCTAGGAGATTTCCTGTTTGTGTTTCTGTTTTGCTTCTTTCTACTCAAGACATACCCAACTTTCTTCTGAAAACTTCCCACTTACATGTCTAACTCTGCAGCCTGCTTCTCTATCTCTTCTCTGTCCTTCTCCTTATGTATTGGCAGCTGATGTTTTCATCATCTACCAAGCTTTCTTGAGGCAGAAAGCTGGGATCAATTCCAGACTTCAAGTGTGTGTGTGTGTGTGTGTGTGTGTGTGTGTATACACATGTTTACACATGGATGCCCTGTGCATATGAAGGTCAGAAGTCAATGTCAGGTATCTTCCTCAGTTGCTTCTCCATCATATATTGGAGACAGGTCTCTCACTGAATTGGAAACTCATCAATTCTTCTGGACTCTCTTAGCCAGTGTACTTCAGGGATTTTTCCTATCTTGGCTTCCCAAATACTGTGACTACAGGTTGCATGCTGCTGTGCTCAGCTTATACAGTGTAATTCAGGCCCAACAAATGAGTTATCAGATGAGTCATGTATTTAGCTCCGAATTCTGGACTTCCCGTGCCTTACAAGTCATGGTCAACCAACTAATGCCCTTAAATTCTTCTCTACACATTTTCCTGTGTAACCACTCAACAAACTCTGTGTTTTGAGTCTTAAGTGCTCCCTAGGGGCTCATGTTCTGGATGCATATTCTCCATCTAGTTTGGGGAGCTGTGGGACCTTCAGGGGTGAGGCCTCACTAAGGGCAATGTTGAACTTTCCATGTTATACCCAGCACCTGCTTCCAGCCAGCCTTCTCCTTCCTGGTGTGCTGTGATGAGAAAGGCTCTTGCGTGTACTCCTGTGGCCTCGACCTGCACTGCCCTATCATCCCCTGGAGGCATGCAGGGAACCCTCTGAAACCATGAGCCTAACAATTCTCTCAAGTTGCTCCTGTCAGGCACCAGGACCAGTGGCCACCACAATGCAGGCAAGACTGTTACCATCCTCTGTGCTGTGGACATGGACATGGCCCTCACTGTCCCCTGTGTAAATTCTTGAGCAGCTTTCTTCCTGGTTTCTCTGCCTGAGTTCTACTTCGTCAGTCTTCCCCACTACTGCCAGCATGTTAGCTTGAAATTAAAAGCCAGTCATGGGTCTCTGCTCCTAGCCATCTCCTATAATTCCTCATTATCTGCATCATCCCTGATCCTGAGTACTCTGCTATCACATGTTGTCTCCTGCCTCATTTATTACCCCCACCACCTTTACCGCATCTCCTCAGTGCTGCCCCCGTTTGCTCTCATCATTGCAGGTATTTGTGTTCAAAGCCCATGGCCTAGAATGACCTTCAAAGCCTAGCATAGTCATGGGAAACACCTCATTACAAGAGATTCTGAGATTACTCTGTCCCAGTGCATATGTTTGTGTATGTGTGTTGGGGGGGGGGCGTCTCTCTTCTGCCTAGGACTCATTCACATATTGGTGACTTATTTTTATCCTGTTAATATTTGTTGACATGTCTCCCCTTCTGGACTCCTGAACTCCTTAGGGGCAAAGTACAGACATTTTATCTTTGTATACACTGGCAAGGTATTTATACAATGGTTAATGAAATGAGGTAAGTTGAATTGAGAACATGAACTTTCCCTTAGCATTTTCCATGCTGTGGAAGACAGTTTCTGCAAATTCTGTGACCTATATAATGTTGGGACTTGGTTTTGTTTCTGTGTCATCTATCACAGTATCCAGGGACACATGAGTGAGTTGTTTCCTAGATAAATACTGCCTGTTCTCTCTTAGTCTCACTGAGACTGACTCCTATGAGGCTATTAAAAATTGTGACCTGGCCCAATGGTGTGAGCTCAGGAGAATCAGTCCCACCCTTTCGCCTGGGCAAAGCAGGGGAGCTGGCTCTGGAGGTGTAGACACAGAAAAGCTGTCAGTATGAACAACTCAGCTACCATCCAGGCCCAGATCCAGGGCTTTGAGTTAGTCCACTCCAACATCTGCTGGAGTGTGTTAAGGGGCCG
Source organism: Tokudaia tokunoshimensis (assembly GCA_036184795.1). Classification (NCBI taxonomy): domain Eukaryota; kingdom Metazoa; phylum Chordata; class Mammalia; order Rodentia; family Muridae; genus Tokudaia; species Tokudaia tokunoshimensis. The sequence goes on from BTHU01000003.1 coordinate 142,957,955, forward strand.
GTCCTGCAGATCCAAACCTGCAGGATCTGCATGGCACAGGACAACAAGAGGACATAGGAGAGGAGTCCCAGTGAGGATTCAGTATTGATGGTGTAGCAAAAGCCGTAGACCTTGAACCAGACCAATGACTTATTGCAGTGAACACTTAAAAGTAAAGCTGTTTGGGCAAAAGTGTGTGCTGTGTGACACACCTCAGTTTCCACAAAGAGACTTTTTGTTTGCTTCTATTTTTTGTTTCTTTTATGGAGAGAGGGGAGGTTGCAAGGGCAGAGGGCAGATAGGAAGGGACAGAGACTAAGTGGGATTGGGATTCTTGGTGTGAAACTCACAAAGAGTTATTAAAAAGTACTTTAAAACAACTGATGTCTGCCATATAAAACCAATTATATATTAATAAAAGTAATTTTGGAAGTCTTGCTGCCCCATGTACACCTCCTAAAACAGCCTAGTATATAGACTCTGTCCTGTGGTTATCAGTGGTCACTTTTATCCAGAGCAAACTGAGCAAGGAATAACACAAAAAGTTCAATTTGAGGAGAAGAGAGGTACCATGAAGTGGAATGGAGCCAAGTCCTGTGTTCAAGGGGATAAAGAGATTAAAGAGAAGCTGGATGTTAAATGGATTAAAGGAAGTGGTAACCTCAGGGCAAGACCCCACCCAGCTGTGTTTCCACCTTGTGAAAGGAATTAAAGAGATGCTTAGGGCCAGGTGTGGTGGTGCTCCCCCTTACCCCAGCACTCGGAAGGAAACAGAAGGGTGTGAGGATGTAACTGAACGAGAGGACCATGTTCCAGTTCCACCAAGCAGCAAAACTTGACAGAAGAGGTTATGGAATCTCCCCTGGGACTAAGGAAAAGTTGTTGAGGCCAAGTGTATGGCAGGGGTGTTCCTGCATGGAAGCCTAGAGAGCAGTGAAAGTGAAACCTGTATTGTCAAGGAGATCCCAAGATGGTGGAAATGCCAGAGCCATGGGATACCTGCCAAGGAGAGCTGCTAACATGGGAGTGGAATCAGCCCAAGAGAAAAAGGTATGTGTTGCAGTCCACGGAGCTGAAAAGAATCTGAAGAACACTTTGACATCAAACACAGAGATGTGCAGTTTAGAGTTTGCCCAGCTGGTTTTGTCTTGCTTTGGTCCTCTGGTTGCTTCCCTATGTTTTGGAAACAGTAACGTATATCCTCTGCCATTATATGTTGGAAGTAAGTGATATGCCTTTTTTTATTTTGCTTTTACAGGGGATTACAGTTATGAGGTCACAAGATCTCAGAAGAGACTTTGAACTTTTAAACAGGGTTGAGACTGTGATAGGTTCTGAAGTGGGACTGAGTGCAGCTTTACATTATGACTAAAAGCCTATGAGGGCCAGAGAGATGTAGAACCCTCAACTCCTTCTCCAGCACCATGTCTGCCTGTGTGCTGCCCTGACTCTGGCCGTGATGATGGACTAACCCTCTGAACTATAAACCAACCCCAACTAAATGTTTTCCTTTATAAGCGTTGCCACGGTCATGATGCCTCTTAACAGCAATGGAACACTGACTAAGACAGGAGGGGAGGAAGAGGACAAAGGAAAGAAGAAAGAAGGGTCAGAAGGAAGGACAGGCTGAAGGAAATTATAAAACATTGAAATAAAAATTTCAGATTTAAAATTACATTAAAATTAAGCATCCTCCTCCATCTGCTTCCCTATGGAGTTACAGTCTCTAACATCAGTAGCTTACAGTCCCCTTCAAGTCCCCTACACAGAATAGAACATAACTTGTTTGGGCTTTTGGTTGGTTTTGTTTGTTAGTTACAGGGTCTCAAGCAGCTCACCCTAGCCTAGAACTCACAATATAGCGGAGAGTGACCTTGAACACTTGATCCCCCGCACCTCCTGAGTGCAGGGATTACAGACATCCACACTATGCCCAGCTCCATTTCAGGGTGTTCTTTCAACATTCTGAGATTTCTGGTGCAGCAAGGCACCTGCTGCTTTCTCCGCAGCCTTTGGGGAAGGAAGCCTTGGCCTCTCTGAAGTCTCAGCGGACTCCACTTCTCTAGGCCAGGCAGAGGGGAAGCGAAGTGTTTGCTGTGCCCGTTTTAGTATGGCTGTGTGTTACAGATCTGCAGCCTCACCGTCCATCCCTGACAACATGAACCAGTGTGGGCAGAGAAAACACACATTACTGCATCAGCTCTTGTCCAGTGGAAGAAGAGGACGGGGGTACCAGGGCCTACCACTGGGATGGAAAAATCCCTTGTCTGCTTAAGACACTTATTCTAACATTAATATTCATAATCATATTCTGCTGGTGGTTTTATTTTTCAGTGACTGATACCTTTAAAGAAAAGAATTCTACTCCGAAAGTATCATTTCTCTGTGCAAAACTACAGGGCTGTGCACCCAATGTAAGCAAAACAGAGGGACTTCTGAATGTAAGTAAATGAGGCATCATTCCTCCCTTAAGCTTGTTTATAGATGACTAGTTCTTGAGAAAATGAATTGAAAGCATATTTACTATTATGTAGACACATATAAACCCACGAGTGAATGCATATGTTTTTATACATTCATACACACAGAAATAGTGCAAATTATTCTTGCTGATGATGAACAGGCGTGAGCTGTTTAAAATGCTCACCGATCTTCACCTAGGTCATCAGGGGACATTTACGTTGCAGAGGGAGGTGGGAAGCCTTTCTGAGGACCACCCTGGAGCTGGATCCAGAGAATGGAAGAGAGCAGAGTGAGGGGAATGAACTGCACACAGGTAACCATGCTTTGAGTTGAGGAGGATGGTGCGGGTGCTGGCGCAGTTTGAAAAGTGAAATATGAGATGACCAGAGAGGGTGGGATGGATGCTGGAGGCTCAGAGGGAGGGAGGAGAGTTACTGCACCATCACCCTGGCAGTTGAAGGGCCACTGGAAATGAGTGCTTTGTGACACTCTGGAGTAGCCAGGCCTCCCTGTGGTGGCCCTTGCCTGTAATCCCAGGGGAGGCAGGAGGTTTAGAGGCTCAAGGTCGCCTTCAGCTATTCAGTAACTTCAGGTTGGCCTGGGCTACAAGAGACAGTACGTAAACAAGCAAACCACTAATAAGTAAATAACTTTAAAACATCTCTGGGGCTGGAGAGACGGCTCAGCGGTTAAGAGCACTGACTGCTCTTCCAGAGGTCCTGAGTTCAAATCCCACCAACCACATGGTGGCTCACAATCACCTGTAACGGGATCCAATACCCTCTTCTGGTGGGTCTGAAAATAGCTACAGTGTACTCATACATAAAATAAATTTAAAAATCTTAAAAAAACAAAAACCCAAACAACTCTGAAACAATCTGGTGATAGCAGAGGACTAGAGGAGCCACAGGAAGCTGAGTGAGGGTTAGAGCAATCTAAGACATGAGAAGAAACAGGGGTCTTTCAGGAGGGGCCTGAGGACCGGGTCGGGGAGTGTTCTGGAGATTCTGAGGGCAAGGCCCCTAGGCACAGGGCACACCCTGTTTGGTGACAGAATTCCTTAATCTTGAAAAGCTTCTGGGGGCATCCTGGTTTTGTGAGACCAGAAGTGTCATCAGGTCCAAAACCTTTTTAGGAGAAAATGTAATAAAATAGATTATTTGGTAAAAGCATCCTTAGAGTAAAAGAAATGGCAGCAAATTACATGTAACAAAAAGCCGAAAAAAACCGGCAACTCTAGAAATGATAACTTTCTTAAAATTGTCAGCACAAAACATTATTAACCTACATTTTCTCTGTATCTTTTCTTCATTTAAAAAAAAAAGTTACAGAATATAAAGTTTACCATTACAAAGTGTGCAGTCTAGTGTTTTTTCTGTCACCTCAAAAGGAAACCCTACGTTCACTCCACAGTTACACTGTTTCCTTCACAAGCATCTCGTCACCGCCCATTCACTTCCTGTCTGTGTGGGACCGCCTATCCACTTCCTGTCTGTGTGAGACTGCTCATCTACTTCCTGTCTGTGTGGGACCGCCTATCCACTTCCTGTCTGTGTGGGAGGGCTTAGCCACGGTGTGCAGTGCCCCTTGTGAGTTTTCATATGACTGTCTCTCCTCTGGGTGGACAGTCTCAATAACCCTACCTTCAAATCACCAATTCTTCTACCTGATCAGATCCAGTGAGGTGTGAATTTCAGATAATACGTATCTCAGGTCCAGAATGGCTATTGGACTTAAAAACAACCAAAACCCAAAAAAGCAATCTCTGTCTCATTATCAATATGCTGCACTTAGAAAGTTTGATGCTTTTCAAGTTTTTAATGAAGAAACTGAATATTTTATTAATTTCCCTGTAAAACTGTTGCTTAACCAGTAAAACAGCGCCAGCAGATTAGCACACTGCACAATTAAGATAACATTGTTCATGTGTCCCTATTCAACTAAAACACTTTCCTCCACACCCAATGGTTCCAGCAAGATGGTCATTAAATATCTTGACCTAGATCCAGAGATAAAAGTAAACAAGTTACATTATGTAAAGCTTCTAACAACGGTATCTGTGAAATGTGTCATTTCTTAAACAGTTTTATCACAGATAATCCCATGAATTCTGAATACAGAGCCTAGAGCCAAGTCTAAAAATAAAATTGAGGAAAGCAGGCAAGAGAAATGACTCAGAGGTTAGCTACACCTGCAGCTTGTAGTGGTTTGAGTGAGCGATAGCCCCCTGGGCTCAGGTACTGGAACACTTGGTCAATGGTCGGTGCTGCTGTTTGGGGAGGTGGTACAGCCTTGCTGAAGTATGCCCCTGGGGTAGGCTCGGAAGCTTGTCCACTGCCTGTTCTCTCTGCTTACTGTTCCTGGTTGAAGATACATATGGCCATTCAGCCTCCTGCTCCAACTGCCTGTTCCATGCCTTCCCTCTACTGTGGACTCTCCCTCTGGAGCCATAAGTCATGGGCCACCACCACCTGGCTCATTCCCAGATTTTAATATCATTTCCTGTGGAGATGAACCAGGGCACTTCCCTATATGTGCTTGTGGTGGTTTGAATACGCTTGACTCAGGGAGTGGCACTATTAGGAGGTGTGGCCTTGTTGGAGTAGGTGTGGCCTTGTTGAAGGAAGTTTGTCACTGTGAATGTGGGCTTGAGACCTTCCTCCTAGCTGCTTAGAAGACAGTCTCTTCCTGGCTGGCTTCGAATCAAGATGTAGAACCCTCAGCTCCTTCTCCAGCACTGTGTCTACCAGGACACTGCCATGCTGTGATGATAATGAACTGAGCCTCTGAACCTGTAAGCCAGCACCAAGTATATGTCCCTTATAAGAGTTACCTTGGTCATGGTGTCTCTTCTCAGCAATGAAAACCCTAACTGAGACAGTGTACTAACAGTGGTCAGCATCCTAAAGACCAACCTTCCCTACAGTATAATTTACATTGTGCTTTTACCCAACACCTTGTGGACTCTTCTGGTCAATCATGGGGAGATGGGGAGAAATACACTAAAAGAAAGATCCATTCCACAAAGATTTTGGAGGTTTAAAAAAACAAAAAAACTCCTTTCTTCATGAATATGTATGAATATAGCTCATACATATTCATGAAAATGGCTTTAAAATCCTCAACACAGAATCTGCTGTACTGTTTCGCTCTTTGGGTGCAGCCTACTCCAATCTCTGGAGTGCTTATTTACTTGGCTAAATTAACTGCTTAAACTGTCTCTTGATTGATATTTTCTTAAAGAATACACAGACCCCTGAAATAATCCAGTTATGTTTCTCTCTTAATTCACATACTCCAGACCCCACAACATGGGCCTCTGCAGTATTCCCACTTAAATATCCCACCTCAGTAACCTACACTGTGATGGGCAGGCCTTGCTAAGCTCCTAGCTTGTCTGTGGGTTGCATTCCAAGGCTTGCTGACTCCTCCCACTGTCAGCCATGAGCACAGGAACCTAGAAGGTGGCCTGGCTCAGTATTTATTTTCTCAAGTCTGGTTTTCTTCATTTTTTTTTTAAATATTTCAATTGTTTAAGATCTTTTCTAAGTGTCCAATTACTCCTCAAAGACACTCTGATAATCTCCTCATCTCTGTGAATTAGATGCATCCCCTTAAGTTGCCTGTCTAATGAGAGAGCGAGAGAGCGAGAGCAAGAGAGAGAGAGAGAGAGAGAGAGAGAGAGAGCGCTATGTGGGGGTGCATGACCTTAATCTCAGTACTTGAGGGAGGCAGATCTCTGATATTCTGAGGTCTGATATTCATGGTCTACAGAGTGAATTCAAGAACAGCCAGGGCTACACAGAGAAACTGTCTGTAAAACACACACATACACAAGAAAGAAAGAAAGAAAGAAAGAAAGAAAGAAAGAAAGAAAGAAAGAAAGAAAGAAAGAAAGAAAGAAAGAAAGAAAGAAAGGAAGAAAGAAAGGAAGAAAGAAAGAATTCACAAAAGTCGTTAAATAAACAACAGCTAAACTCAGCAGCAGCACCTAACCCTGGGAGAAGAGAAAAAAATGGATTCCAGAGCTACCACCTTAGGATATTCCGTGTTCTGTTTTCATCCAGTGGGTGGCTCAGTTGGAAGACACTTCCAGAGCTCAGATGCTGTGCCTCCTGCTGGGGTTAAGGCAGGCATCACCACCACCAGGCTGCCAGTACATTTCCCACTGTGTGCACTCCTTTTCACTTGTGGCTACTGGTGATGAGAGGATAACTCAACCAAGATTTCCTTAGATGCCTGGAACCACTATTACCAGATTTTCACCAAGAAGCAGCCTGTGTGTGGAAGGAAGGCTGAACATCACCAGGCAATGTACACTTTTGCCCTAATCAGGCCATTCCTAAGCCCGCAAACCTTTCAGATTCTCAGGAAGTACGTGTGAACTTCTCATAGTTTTTGTGGGACCCCTTGTTTCCCAATCTTTTCTCCCTAACTTCTTGGTTTGGGCCAAACAAACCAAAATGGTTTCCTGTCACCTCAGGCTTTGGCAAACAAAGCATTTGCCTGTGAACGCTCTTGACTAAGGCCCTCCTTCCTCCCTGGTAGCTTTTGCACTGGGCCCTTCCAAAGCAAGAGGAGTAAAGATAAGTCTTTTAAGCTACCTTTCAACAGAGTCTCCAAGTGCATTTTTTTTTAAAAGAAACTAATTATTAATCTTCTAAAATGAGGTCTATTCTGTCCCAATGGTACATGGAATTCAGGTTGTTCTCTACAATGCTACCTGGAGCTAGGATGGAGGTTAAGATGAAAAACCACCAAAGCATTCACAGCTGGTTCCAATTTCCACAGTTTTCCTTAACCAGCCACTTTCTAGGTGATGGCACCCACCTGTAACCACAGCACTCTAGTGACCGAGGCAGGTAGATTTCTGAGTTAAAGGCCAGCCTGGTCTACAGAGTCTCAAGACAAACAGGGCTACACAGAGAAACCCTGTTGGTGTGTGGGGTTAGGGTCAAAAAAAAAAAAAAAGAAAAATCACCCAAACAACCCATTTCCTTCTGACTGTGAGCCTCTTGTTAACTTTGTTTTAAATTTTCTGTGTTCGGGTGTGTTACTTACAAGTACTTCTGTCACTGAGAGCATAGCTGGTGACTTCTGAGGTCAGAAGGAGATATCAAATCCCCAAGTACCCCTGGAACTGAAGTTACAGATGGTCGTGAGCTCACAATCAATACTGGGATTGAACTCAGGTCCTCTAGAAGAGTAGCCACTAACCATTGAGCTTAACCATTAAGCCATCCCTTGAAACCCAAATTCTAGAGATCTAAAACGCCAAGTATGAAAGCATTGGCCTCTTTGCTTTATGGAGCAGAGCACTGGGGTCTACAGGCCACCATCATCTTAGATTCTCTTCTCTCTGCATTCCTTTTGATTATTTATTGATATGGCAACACGTTGTCGAGAATCAGGATTGAGGAAGTAGGCGAGAAGGGAGCCTTGGACTCGGAGATGAGGTTATGATAGCTTATTTATTCCTAAGTGACAGTAGACAAATAGGTAGCGAAATGGGATCGCATTTGTTCACGCACACACACTTCAGTAACCTCAGGTTTGGCCCCATGTTGTAGACTGGCTCGATGACTGTGTGGGTCACGCTGGAGCAGGAGCTCGTCTAAGTGGCAGGTGTCCGGGTCAGGGGACTTGATCTCTCAGCACAATAGCACCTCCTTGGGACTCCAGGAGTGAGTGAGTTGCGGTGGCCAGACCCAAGTATTTAAGCTACTCTTAGCCAATCATAATTAAGGTGTTCACACATTATCATACTCAATGTGCACAAACACTCTAGGCTTGGTTTTCATGGTTACATTCATCCGTGGTATCATTTCCTTACACCTTGTTTCTTATACACGTTTGTGAAAATATTATCCTATCAAAGAACTAGAAATACTGCTGAGCCGGATTTACCCATGGCAGGGATGGTGTCCCAGAACAAAGCCAGCAGGGCATGGTGTCAAGTGTCAATGGCTGCTGTGGGTTGTAAGGCTTGTTTGTCTAAAAAATATATAATTTTAATTCATGTTCCTCCTTCTGGAAATATTCCATGCCAAGGTTATTAGGGAATGTTCTCCCTGCTAAGGCTAATGACTCCATGATAATTAGAAGTAGCAGGATCCCAGGAGGTAAGAGTGTGTATACGATAAACACTGGGACCTTCAGGACAGCCCTTGAAGCTGTGGGAAAGAACTCAAAAAACATGAGTTCAAAATATATAATTTCTGAACTATGTAAAATATAAGGATGCAATATGAATTATATAAGGAGCTTCAGAGATCTGAAAGAACAAGAGACAGTTTGGGCCTCTATGGGCCAGTTTGTCAGAAAGATGCTAAGGAAGGAGATAAAGAGATTTGGGGAGTGGTGATCACAGGGCAAGACTCCACCCAGCTAAGGTTTTTGTTTCTGCTTAGAAAGGCAGGTAGTTTCCTGAGTTCAAGGTCAGCCAAGATAGAGCCAGGTTAGCCCAGGCAAGGAAAGAATGATAATTTCAGAGCAGGGTCCCACCCAGCTACCTTATTGTCTGTGCCTAACAAAGGCAGGCTGATCTCTGAATTCTTTTGCAAGGTTAAAAAAAAAGTACACAGGATCCTTTTATTTTTTTTTTTTTTTTTTTTTTTTTTTTTTGGTTTTTCGAGGCTGGGTTTCTCTGTGTAGCCCTGGCTGTCCTGGAACTCACTCTGTAGACCAGGCTGGCCTCGAACTCAGAAGGATCCTTTTCTTAAGAGTCAAGGTGCTAAGGTCCAGTAATGTTGATTTGGGGGATGGTCAAGAGGGAACATGGAATAAATGACTGAATTGATATGTAAATAAAAGACTGGGCTTTTGATCTGCATGAGACTGACTAGCAGAGAATGATAACAGGGTTTTTTTGTTTTGCTTTTTAGATTTTTTTTTTTTTTTTGGTAGCAATTGCTGAGCTGTCTAGAGATTTCTGGAGATTGAATACAGGTCTTTTAGAATTTTTTTCTAACAGAATTTCTGACCTTGGTTGTAAACTCAAGAATTGCTTGGAGAGGAAACACAGCTCTTTAGAATTTTTTTTCTAGAAAAATCCTAGAATTTTTTTATAGCCACTTTCCTGACTTTGGTTGGAAAAATCCATGAGTTATCCAGAGAGCTTTTAGAAATTTTTCTAGCAAGAGAGAGCTGTCTTGAGCAGACTACAGAGCCCAAAGCTATCTATAGAGATAGATATCTATCTCTATCTAACCATAGAGAGCTATCTAGGGAGCTGTCTCCAGCAGACTTGTACCCATGATTTGACTTTGAGTCCTTTGTTTCAACTGTTGCAAACACCCCTTCTCTCAGAACCACTGTCCAAGCAGAGGCTGGCCCTTAGCAAAAGACTGTCCAGTTTCACTTTTAGAATGTTTGAGCAAGTTTTGAAAAAATGACTGATAGGGGCCTGTGAGATGACTCAGCAAGGAAGGGCACTTGCTGTCTGCTTTAATGACAGGAGTTCAAGCCCTGATACTACATTGTACTTACAGATGGAATAAACCGACTCCTGAAAGTCCTCTTCTGACCTCTACTTTCATGCTGTGCTCCGCTCAACACACACAAAACAAACAAACAAACACATACATACATACATAATTTAAAATTACAAATTAAATTTCTATTTCATTTCATTTTATTTTGAGACAATGTTTCTTGTAGCCCAGGCTGGCTTCAACTTGCTATGTGGCCAAAACTAACCCTTGCCTCTTTTTTTCTCCCAGCATAATATTTGGGGGGGGCGGATTTCATACAATGCTCTGATCATATTCACTTCCCATCCCTACCAGGTTCACCCTCCCGCCCGTGTGCCCCCTCCCCAAATATACCAAGTTCAATTTGTTTTGTTCATATCCTCAATGGAGCATGGTCAAACTCCCAGTGGCCAACCCCTTAAAGAAAACTGAGAACTTAAAGTTCCCCTCCCCCAAATCCCCCACCAGAAACCATCAACTGTGAAGAGCTACACTTCAACATCTTTATCACATTTTTAAAGGACTCTCCTCAATGGCTTCCTGTCTGGACTGTTTCTCTATTTGGGGAGAAGGGAGGGAGAGGTCACAGACCCCTCAGTGTCTCTCATTCTCAGCTGAGTCTGCAGTCATTGATAGCACTGCAAAAGAAGGTTCCTTGCTCATAGCAGCCAGTGGCAGCAGGGCCCATGGGCATCCACCCAGCCTCTGGTGACAAAAAGATCACAAACACCAACATTAACTCTCAACTCTCAATCCTATGGGCTCTACCTCCCAAATGTGCTAGGATTACAGGCTTGTGCCACCATGCTGCCACAGTAACAAAATATCTACTCTCCCCACGTAGGCCATGGACAACAGACCAAAGTGTTAATTAGGGCTACCTGCAAGAGCATAGGTGGTTACTTACAGGATCGTGGGCAACTTACAAGTGGCTACTCCACCTAAGAAGGCTCTTTCCACAGTCAACCATTAGAATTTATGTATCTTTGAGGGTGGGGCTGGGGTTGGAGGAACAGGGACTCATGCATGTTAATGGACCCAATCCAACGGAGTTTCCTGCAGGTAATTATAGTTGCTGGCTGTTTAAAGAGGCAGCGTCCATGTTATGCCCAAAGACATCATTCAACAATCCTCTGTCCCTTCCTTGTGCTCCAACATTCTTTCCACCATATCTTCCATAATGTTTCCTGAACCTTGGAGGGTATTTAATAAACACCCCATTTAGGTCTGAGGAGCATTCAACCATCAGCTGGTCTCAGCGCCTTCAACAGTTATAGGTCTGCAAAGTCCCTCTGCAAAGAAGCTTCCCTAATCAAGGACGGCAGTGGCAACAATCTGTGGGCAAAACCATACTTGTTTAGAAAGCAGTTTGATAGACTCATCATAACCATTTAGTCAAACAGCAACAACAGCTTCCCCACCAATTCCTATCAGTCCCTCAGCCATAGCTGACTGGCTCACAATACATGAATTTCCTTCTGAGAGGGGGTCTTGAGTTTCATCAGGAAGTACTATTGTACCAGCATGCACATTGCCTGGCGAGTTTATAGTGTAACACCTAGCATATGGTAGTTTGAATAAAAGTGGTTCCCATAGGCTCATATATTTGAATACTTACTCCCAATTGGTGGAAACTCCCCTTTTGTTGGAAGAGGTGTGTCACTAGGGATGGGCTTTGAGGTTTCAAAAGCCCACTCATTCCCAGTTAGTTCTCATTTCTCTGCCTCTTGCTTGTGGATCAATGTAATCGCTCACCTACTGCTTCAGCACCATACCTGCTTGCCTGCTTTGATGCGCCCCACCATGGACTCAACCTCTGAAACTGTAAGCTCCAATAAGCTCTCTCTTCTATATGTTGCCTTGATCATGTCTCTTCACAGCAACAAAAAAGTAACTAAGATACAGGGTCTATAGCCAAGTGACATTATTGGCCACAGTTTTCCTTTAGTAGCCTGTGCAGCACCTTCCAGCACTATAAAAGCTAACTGAGATGAATTTTCTAGATCAGTCCCAGCTTGATTTCTTCATGTCAAGGCAAATGATATCTTCAGCAAAGGCTGACCATCCAGTTTTGCTGGGTAACTGGCAGCAACAGCGTAGCCTCTATTGTTGGGAACCTCAGGGGACTCCTATCCAACACCTCATAGGGACATAGCTTATCTCTGCCATTAGAATTTTCATTTAGTAATCTTTGGTTTCCGGGAGCATTATTGTTTTTAATAAAGTATTATTTAATAAATAAAAACATAAGGTTTTATTTTTTTCAAATGTGTGACTTATTGAACCTGTCCGTGCCCTGTGAGCAGCAGCTGGAGGGTCTCCACCCTTTGTGCTCTGGTATATGATGCACATCTTTTTTCGCCCATGCAACGTACTTTTATTAAAAAAGTTTAAGCATGGTATTAACATTTACAGACACAGACTATGGTAGAATTTTTATTCCCTTTCTTGGGTGGCATCTACATGTTGCCAGACCATAACATTCCCAGGAATTTTACAGCCAGGCCTGCCTCTTGCACCTTTTGTGGAACGTCTGTCCACCCTCGTGCCTCTAGATGGCCTTTCACATCTTTCAGATACTACTCTATATCTGTGAAGAACTCAGGGCATGCGGTGTCTGTGGCAGAACCCTTTCACAATGGGTGAAAAGGTCTCTGAAGGCCGCTACCCATCATTCCAAGCAAGGGCCAGTGGGTTGCAATATGCAGCAGCTAAATGATATTACAGAAAAGTGTTAATAATAAGGTCCAATAAGGCAGAAAAAAAATCACCCCTTGTATTAACTGCCTTCTCAAGAAAAACAGTGTTGGGGGGCTAGAGAGATGACTCAGCAGTTAAGAGCACTTGCTGCTCTTGCAGAGGATCTAGACACAATTCCCAGCACCCACATTGGGCAGGGCAGGTCACAGTTACAAAACCTGTAACTCAAGTTAGGATCTAATGCCCTCTTCTGCCTTTGTGGGCACCTGCATGCATAGTGTGTGTGTGTGTGTGTGTGTGTGTGTGTGTGTGTGTGTGTGTGTGTGCGCATGCATGCACATGCTCACATGTGTGTGTTAATTCAAGGACACATTAAAGAGAGACATGCACATAAAATAAATATAAATCTTAAACAACCACAATGTTGGACCCAGTGGCATGGGAGGGAGGCATTTCCATGAAGCCATCATGCACTTCCCCACTTCCAAAAGACTGCCAGCTCAAGCTGCTCTGCCTGGTCCAGAGCTGAGGGGGAGCAGAAGCATGTTTCTGCATGCCAAACTTGCTATGCTTACTAGTTGAATTGGTCCCCCAAGTCTGTCAGACTCTGAGCTATGGAGTATTCATAGGGGGGTTACTTACAGGAGTGTAGGCACTTATGGGCAGCTACAAGCAGAACCCCTCCCAAGCAAAAATTAAAACACATCACCACCGCCACCACCACCACCACCACCATCACCACCATCACCACCACCACCACCACCACCACCACCACCACCATCACCACCACCATCACCACCACCACCACCATCACCACCATCACCACCACCACCACCACCACCATCACCACCACCACCACCATCACCACCACCACCACCACCATCACCACCACCACCACCACCATCACCACCACCATCACCACCACCATCACCACCATCACCACCACCACCACCACCATCACCACCACCACCACCATCACCACCACCACCACCATCACCACCACCACCACCACCACCACCACCACCACCACCATCACCACCACCACCACCATCACCACCATCACCACCACCACCATCACCACCACCACCACCACCACCACCATCACCACCATCACCACCACCACCATCACCACCACCACCACCATCACCACCATCACCACCACCACCATCACCACCACCACCACCATCACCACCACCACCATCACCATCACCACCACCACCACCATCACCATCACCACCATCACCATCACCACCTTTTCTCTCCTGAGGAGAAACTCATGAACTTCTCTTCCCAGCTACCATTTGTAAATGTTACTTTTAATGTAAATATAAATATACGTATTAAATTAATGTGGTGCTTGTATTTCTTTATCCTGGCTAGTTCCCAATAACACCACAGAGAGATGAAGATTTATGTTCAAACTTCAATTTCTGGTTAGTCTGTCTTAATCCCCTAATCTGGCTACCTCCCAGCCATGTTCCCAATAATACTTGCATTATGGCTTTCCGTTCTGCTGAACTCTATTTACACTTTACTCCATCTTCTTCATTACAGATCTTAATCTCCCTTCCCCCCCTTCTCTCTCTCTCTCTTCTTTTCTTAGCTAGCGGAAGTTCTGCCCTATTCTCTCTTCTGCCTATTATTATTATGCTATTGGGTGATCAGCATTTATTGACAACGCAAAGAATAAATGGTAAGAATTGTCACAAACTTGAGACAGGAGATCTAAACATAAGTATTACAGTGCTGTGTCTGGGTTGAAACAAGATATGAGGACAGAGAAATCAGGACTAAAAGGGAAGGACCTTAGATGAAATGCCTGACAGTAGGGAGAGCGAACTTACAGAGCCCACCTCCAGCAGGAAGACATGGCAACAAATGAGGGAGAGGGGGGCCATCCCACAGTCACAACTCTGACCCATAATTGTTCCTGCCTGAAAGAATTACAGGGATGGAAATGGAGAGGAGCCCGAGGAAAAGAAGGTCTAGGGATAGGCCCAAAGTGGGATTGAGCTCAAGGGGAGGTCCCAAGGCCTGACACTATTACTGAGGCTATGGAGCATTCACCAAAAGGGACCTAGGATGACGGCACTCCAGAAGACACTACTAGCAGATGCAGATACTTGCACCCAACCAATGGACAGAAGCAATTCACCCCTATTGTTGAATTAGGAAAGGCTGAATGAAGCTGAGGGCGACTCTGTAGGAGGACCAGCAGTCTCAATTAGTCTGGACCCCCAGAATCTCTCAAACACTGGATCACCAACCAGGCAGCATATACCAGCTGATATGAGCCCCCCCCAATACACATACAGTAGAGAACTGCCGGGTCTGTGTTAAGAGATGATGCCCCTAACCCTCAAGAGACTGGAGGCCCCAGGGTGTTTAAAATATGCAGTGTATAAAAATAATTAATAAAAAGGGAGAAAAATAAGTTTTTTAAAAAAAAAATAATAATAAAAAAAGAAACCACGAAACAGATACTGTATTGGGCCAAGCCTCCTTCTGACCTGCGGGCCGCTTTGCCATCCTCTTCCTCCATGTCTATAGATGCTTTCCCAGAATGACTCACCGGTGGAATAAATTATTACACCATGGCTAGAGAGCAGGAACGGAAACAAATGCACCATCTCCATGTGCACCCTGGACCTCCACTCTTTCTTCTTCCCAGCCACAACAAAAGCAGTTCCTAGGGCAATGCAAGCAAAGGAGTCAGACTAGAGATGTCAGAGCCAACACTACCACAGGACAATGTCCACAACGGAATATTCCTACAAGGGGATACTTCATTGCATTTGATCTCAAAGTTTGCAGTTTTGTCTGTAGGAGACTAGTACATTTTTCACTGGTATCACAAAATAGCTGAAGCAAGGTTGAAATAGCACATCTAGCTATATCTATACCCTATGAAAAATAGAAGTGCATTTTGAAAAAATATCACCTTTAAACACAGGAAGCTAGAAAGCCTTGGCCCAGGAAATCCCTCCTAAGGGAGCATCCCCCAAGACCTAAGGATTGCCTGTTGGCCATCCCAATAGACCTAAGGATCACCTGTTGGCCATTCCTATAGACCTAAGGATTGCCTGTTGGTCATCCCTATAGACCTAAGGATCACCTGTTGGCCATCCCTATAGACCTAAGGATCGACTGTTGGCCATCCCTATAAACCTAAGGATCGACTGTTGGTCATCCCAATAGATCTAAGGATCACCTGTTGGCCATTCCTATAGACCTAAGGATCGACTGTTGGCCATCCCTATAGACCTAAGGATCACCTGTTGGCCATTCCTATAGATCTAAGGATTGACTGTTGGCCATCCCTATAGACCTAAGGATCGACTGTTGGCCATCCCTATAGACCTAAGGATCGACTGTTGGTCATCCCTACAGACCTAAGGATCTCCTGTTGGCATCGCCAAAGACCTAAAGATCGCCTGAGCCTACCCTAAGGGCTAAGGCTCATCACATGAACCTTTGGGGCCATTCTCAATCCATCCCTTGACTCGGCTGGTACACAGGCAATTTAGATGTTAAAATGAACTGCTGTGTAACAAACTACCCCTAACTCCAGTGGTTTCAGTTAGCAGACACCTGTCATCTCAAATGAGCCATGGTCTCAGAACTCAGGCATGGTGCAATCAAGTGCCAGCTAGGACTGCAGCTCCCTCAAGGCACAGGCTGGTAGAGAGTCCACCACCCTTCATGCTCTGGTGGCTGGTGGCAGCCATTCAGTCTTTGACAGTCCTATGTCTGCAGGTCCTGAGTCTTTCCTGGGTGCTTGTGGCTGAGGTCACTCTCCAGTTGGTTCTCACCCTAGATGATGGCAGCAGCAACATGGCTCATAGCTTCCCTCAGCACCAAGGATACACAGTCAACCGTGATGCCCAAGGCTACCCAAGGGATGCTTTGAAGCCTGGTCTTAGGGTTCCCTTCCATCACTATGGCCATGTCCTTATGGTCACGTTTTGCTTAAAGAGAAGAAAAGATTATGAACAGGAGCATGAATACCAGAATGCTGCCCAGTATATCACTTTATGTGACTATTTATTCCAGATTTGTGGGCAAATTCACCCTTTAAAATTCTTTAAAGCTGCATTGACCCATATGGTAGCTACTAAAACTACATAAAACTAAAAAATCAATTTTAGGGCTTGGGAGTTTAGGGCAGAGGAGCGAGGTTTGGTTCCCAGCACCTACACAGTAGCTACCAACTGTCTGTGATTCCAGTTCTAGGCAGATCTGAAACAGTATTCTGGCCACCTCTGACACCAGTCATGCATATGGTATACATACATACATGCATGCAAACATACATACGTAGATACATATAGGCAAAACATACATATACATACACGCAAAAATATCTTGTTTGTTTGTTTAAGACTGGGTTTCTTAGTCAAGGTAGCCCTGACTGTCCTGGAACTTACTTTGTAGACCAGACTGGCCTCAAACTCAGAGATCCACCTGTCTCTACCTACCAAGTACTGGGGATCAAAGGCATGTACCGCCACCATCTGCTATCTTCTTTTTTAAAAAAAATAATAAAGACAATTCAGTTCCTTGGTCATACTGACCATATTTAATTCAGTTATGTCTGGTAACCCCCATTTCTGAAAATGTACTCTCAAGAAAGGAGTAATTACGCTCAAGAAAGAAATACTTGACACTAAGTTTTCAAAAACTATCTTTTCTGTCTCCTTATTTCTTCAAGTGTTTTCACTCTAGCAAGACTACAAGAATGAAATTCCAGCTGGAGAGATGGCATAGCCATTAAGGGCATGGACTGCTCTTGCAGAGGACCAGGGTTTGATTCCCACCACCCACCTTTCATAGTTCAAAATTCCCTCTAACTCCAGCTCTCAGGGAATCCAATACTTCTCGCCTTAGCCACTTACATGTCTATTCACACATGGACATTGACACAGACTTACACATATACAATTAAATTAAAATGGGGTTGGAGATATGACTCAGTGTTTAAAAGCACTGGCTGCTCTCCCAGGGGGCCTGGATTCAATTCCAGCACCCACGTGCAGCTCCCAAACATCTCTTACTCAAAGCCCTCTTCTGGCGTCTGACGGCATTAGGGCATGCATACACATACACATACAGGAGAGAGAGGTAGAAGGTGAGGGGGAAGGGGACGGGAGGGGAGGGAGGAGGGGAGGAGAAGGAGAAGGAGGAGAGCTGGAAAGAAGGACTGAAGCACCCACACTT
The DNA here is from genome assembly GCA_036184795.1 of Tokudaia tokunoshimensis. Taxonomy (NCBI): domain Eukaryota; kingdom Metazoa; phylum Chordata; class Mammalia; order Rodentia; family Muridae; genus Tokudaia; species Tokudaia tokunoshimensis. The sequence goes on from BTHU01000003.1 coordinate 142,975,786, forward strand.
TGGTTTTCCTTCTTCTTGAGGTTCATGTGGTCTGTGAATTGTATCTTGGGTATGCTGAGTTTTTAGGCTAATATCTACTTATCAATGAGTGTATACTATATCTGTTCTTTTGGGTTACCTCACTCAGGATATTTTCTAGGTCCATTCATTTGCCTAAGAATTTCATGAATTCATTGTTTTTAATAGCTGAGTAGTATTCTATTGTGTAAATGTACAACATTTTCTGTATCCATTCCTCTGTTGAGGGACATATGGGTTCTTTCCAGCTTCTGGCTATTATAAATAAGGCTGCTATGAACATAGTGGAGCATGTGTCCTTATTGCATGCAGGTAAAGCCTCTGGGTATATGCCTAAGAGTGGTATAGTGAGGGCTTTTTAAACATAGAATTGTACTTGCCCTGAATCTCCAGTACCTCAGCATAGCAAGGACAGCCCTCCAGATGGACTCTGTAGAGTGAAAGAGCAAGATGGAGCTTGTGCACATCAGACGACCAGACGCTGGCCTGGTGGATGCAGGAACATCTAGCCTGGAGAGAAAAATTCAGTGACTTCAAGGCTGCTGGTTTTTGAGCAGGAAGCAAAAGAGGTCAGAGCTCACAGGGCAGCTGCTCACCTAAATGCTGTCACTGTACCTGCACACGTGGTTGTGTGACACCTCTCCAAAGTGTTCACAAATACAATACACCCAGACTCACTGTGAAGGGTTAGTGCGAAAACCCATTCAAGGTGCCTGACATTTAGTAAGCACACAATAAATAGATGTGGTATGTCAAAATCTTCTAGAGAATCTTCTAGAGATAATCATATGGTGAGGAGAAGCTCAGGCTGGGGAGATAACTTGTCTATCAAGTATAGTGCTTGTCTTACAACATAATGACATGAATTTGATTCCCAGAACACATCTTTCAATACCAGGGCTCAGAGGAAGAGACAGGTGGAATCCTGGGAGTCACTGGCCAAATTAACTTACTAGGTGAATCCCTCCAGTAAGAAACCCTCGGGAAGGGGGTGTACAGTGCTTGAGGAACGACATGGGAGGTTATCCTCTGACCTATATGCATGCGCACACACATACATACATACACACACACACACACACACACACACACACACCCTGACACCCACAAGCACACAGAGAGGATCCAGGGCAGTTTGCCATGCACAGGGTGAGCATTCAGTCTTGGCACTGATTCTGGTCCTGAACATATCAAGTACTGTCTCTGCTGGTTCCTAGTGTTTTCTTAAATCTCTCTGTGCCTTGCTCTCTTTGTGTAAAATGAGTGTCACAACGGCACCCGTCCAAAGGACAACTCACGCAAAGAGACTGGCATGTGGCAGCACTTAATAAATACCAACAACTGTTACTACTGCTTTCAGCATCTGGTCAATGATCCTTCAAGCATTTATGACTTGGTAAAAAAAGATGTTCTTCTGACAGTACCATTTTGGGCCAGGAGGAAAATGACTTTCACAAAGCACTTCCCTGTCTTCTGTTCTTTTGAGAGAAAGGTAGGTTCTCTAAACTTGTGATGTCCTTCCACAGCCACCCAGAACTCTACAGTCTGGTGGCTACTGGACCCGGCCTCTCTGCCACACTTCCTTTCAGATGTACAAGTTCACGCTAGATTCTTAGGCACTTGTAAGAACACAGAGAGATCCTATATTTTTTTAGCTTCCAACGTGCCATCCTGCATAACTCTGGACAGTGTTGTAAACAGGACTTTGGCATTCATACAGATTACTTTATTAACACTTCTTCAGCTTAACCTGCAGAGAGGGGTGGGTGATAATTCCATGTGGTTCTCCTGCATAGGCTGTTCCATGTCATCACCTCGGTCAAAATACAGGAGAGCGACGGTCCATGGCTTTTTTGACTGGCATACTTCTGAACCCATGGGTTTTACTGACATACAGCCCATTTCCTGTAAATCATTTTTCTCTTGGGTTAAAAACTCGCTAAGAACTTACTTAGTGCATCATAAGTAAATTCCAGTGAGCAGTGACTGTAGAACAGGCCCAGCCCCTGAGATGTCTGCATTCTTAAGGAAGGCAGTAATGCTGCCATTGGAGAGTAACAGAAGACAGGTGAGGAACGCTGGGCCCAAATTGCCACTCCACTTTAAATGTAAAAAGTTGGTGTAGGGGATGGGGATTTAGCGCAGAGATAGAGCGCTTGCCTAGCAAGTGCAAGGCCCTGGGTTCGGTCCTCAGCTCTGAAAAAACAAAAACAAAACAAACAAACAAAAAACTTACCTTGGTTATTGTATCCATTCACAGCAGTAAAACTTAAAAAAAAAAGTTGGTGTCGCTGGGATGTGACAGACATGACGTCACACACATTTAATACCAGCATTTGAGATAGAGACAAGCAGATCTCTGTGGAGGCCAGCCTGGTCAACAGAGTGAGTTCCAGGACAGCCAGAGCTACACAGAGAAACCCTGTCTCAGAAACACAAAAATAAACAAAACAAAACAAAAGTTTGGATAGAAAGAAGTCCTAAAGGAAGTAGAATTCTCTAATAAAATTTAACACATACACAGAGGTGCCTTGGAAAGGAGAAACCTTTCAGAACTGTCCTCTCTTGACTCAGTCATGATCCACTGTAGTAAATAAGAAGACACCCTTCTGTGACTGGAGCCCTGGATCTTATTTCTTCTCCCTCTAAATCGCCCAGCTCAGAAGTTCAACTTCAGCCAATGCCCAGGCTCGCCCCTGCTGACTTATCCGCGGTGAACCACAGCTTTCCAGTGAGGTTGCCCTGGATGTACTTTCTAAGCTGCAGAAAACATGGGCTGGAAGCCTGGCAGAATATGGGGCTGAGACACATTTTCTTTATAAACCTTGGCATTATCAAACCGTGATATTCCAAACATTTCTCTAGTAAACACATTTTTTTTTTTGGGAGGCCAGTAACTATGGAGTATTGCAGAATACAGGTGGCTGGAAGGTAGAAGACTCCTTGGCCCTGGATGGCTTTGTAATCATTTCTCCTTGTGGTGAGGAACAACTAAAACTCAGGTTACTGGTGTTTTTTGGGTTTGTTTTGTTTTGTTTTGTTTTTTTGATGCTACTGGGAAATAGGTAATGGCGAGTCATGGTGAAGAGAGGCACACAAAACAGACGCTGCACTTGACTCAATGCTCTTGAAAGTTACAAGTGGGGCTTCTACTCCGGGAATGCCAGCGCATCATGCAGCTTGTTAGAGGGGAGATTTTGCAATTCTACCCCACATCTCAGAATAAAGAACTTAATGTTCAAGCCATTAACTTGTGTTTTCACAGACTCCCCAGATGGCTCTGATGCATGGTGTAGTCTTAAAACCACTGGCTTTCCCAAGCAAAACCCAAGACTGCTATTGTGCTGGGAGAATTAATCATCCTTATTGAAACAGAGGTGAACCATCAAGTACTAGTTAAACTCAATAACTACTTGAGCACCAATAGATGGAAGACATTAATTATTCTAGGAGCCTGGACGGCACCTCAGCAGCAGAGCCTAATAAAATGCTCTAACTTTGGGACGGAGTTGGAGCATCAGGTTTGGAGTGCAGTTTTACAAAGGTGGTGAGGAAAGACCTCTCTCAGGATGCCATATTTGATCAGATGCTCGGGGGAAAGTTAGGTGTTGTAGTGAGGAATTAATCTCAAATCAGGGTTTCTGCCCTGCCTTTGACCATTCAGTTCCTAGAAAAAAGACACCCAACTTTTATTTTTATGATAAGCCTTAATCAGCACTAGAGCTGGGCAGATATCTACCCTCTATGCTATTAGAATCATCTATTTCCCCATCAATAACCCCAAATTAACTAACTTGCTATTGTCTACCTGGGCTGCTCTTAACTCCAATTGGCCAGCCCTTGTGTCCACATTTTCACAACTCATCTACTCCATGGTGGCTTTCTCTCTCCTTTCTCTTCCCTTCATGGTCTCTCAGACCCCAAACCCAGGAACCCAAGAACCCCGCCTATCTCTCTTCTGCCCAGATATTGGCTGTAGGCATCTTTATTTAGCAAGCAGGGATAACTTGGGGAGCAAGGTTCCATAGCATCATTTGTGATTATCAGTTGGGTACTTGAGGATTCTCTCATTCCTGGGGGCAACCAGGTCTTGGGGGCCAGTATTTACCATTACAATCAATATAAGCAAAAGACAAAACCTCAACACTCCGGAGCTTGTAAGACATGTGACACCCAGAGGGGCAGGCATTCAGGTAGAGGGCACTGGAAGGCAACAAATCAAGTTGATGTAGGAGACAGGTTGGTATGATCCTGGGAGATTGGGGTACATACAGGAGGACAGGAGGGCAGCCAGAAGAGGGATGAGAAGCAATTTCAGGAGCCTCTGGGCTGGGAAAAAGTTTCTATTTTCCATGAGTGTGATGGAAAGCTACTGGAAGCTCCTGGCCCACTTTGTTTCAGGTGTGACATACAGTGTGGCTGCTGTGTAGACATTTCTCTCTGAAAGCAAAAGCTATAGCAAGAAGACTAGTGAGAGGCTTGCCTGGCATCCTGGTGTCCACAGAGAGGGTACAGGAAGTGGGCGTTTAATTAGCTTTAAATGGTTTTGAACAGGCTGGGGATGTAGCTCAATTGGTAGAGTGCTTGCCAAGAAAGTATGAAACTCCCAGTTTCCATCTCCAACACCACATAAAGAAGGCATGGTGATGTAAATCTGTCATCTTAGCACTTGGGAAGTGGAGGCAGGAGGATCAGAGAAGTTGAAGGTCATTTTGATACATGGTGAGTTCCAGGCCAGTCTGTGACACAAGAAACATTATTTCAAAATAAAAAAAAAAATTTTTTTTTTAAAAAAAGCAAATCCAGGGTGTGGGAGAAAAATAGGAGGTAGAAGCAGTTGTTAAGTTTCTATCCTCAGCTGCTGAGTTGTGTTATCATGTGTTACAAGTCACTAAAATTGGGAGCAAATTGGGAGCAAATTAAGTTCAAGATGCCCATCGACTATGCAGGTGTATAGTGGCTTATTCTCAAGCCCACAGCAGACTGAATTGAACTGTATTACCCTACAGAATGGTTAACAATGTAATGAACTGCTCATTAAAGAAGCTGTAGACAAATATTTAGGAGCAGTCATTTATGAGACCATTTAAGTTTACTTCTTCTCTCCGCTGTCATGCTCCCTGAGTCTGTTGAGCTCATCTTTGCATATGGGCCTCTTCTATCGGGTCTCTTTCATCGTTAGAATTCCTTCTCCAGTCTTCCAAGCCTTCAGCACAATCAATGTTCCTGTTTGTAGCCCTTCTTAGATCTCTGTGTGTTGCCTGGATATTTTATCTCAATCACAGGAAATCCGTTTGTGCATGTGAGGTCTGCACCTAAATTCTTCACATTTTGGTTTTTGAGATGGATTTTATTTTCTGAATTATGTGTATGTGTGTAGTAAGTGGGTATGTAGTCACGAGAAATAGTGCCTACATACTATGGATGCCAGAGAGGGTGTCAGATGCCCTGGAGCTGCAGTTACAGATTGTTAATGAATTGCTTTGTGTGGATATCTGAACCCAGATCCTCTGGAAGAGCAGGATATTTTCTTAACCACTGAGCTGTCTCTCCAGGTCTGCATGCTACTTTGAAAGGTTATGTACACAGTCTTATTTCCACTAACATCCAGTCCTGGCTTCAATATTGAGAGGAGAGTGACAATGGACTGGTGTCTTGAGGAGCACTGATCTGTGCTTGATTTCCTCCCCCAGGACTGACAATCCCCTGCGATGTGCAGTGATGTCATAGCCCTGCCACCGCTGTGCGACTCTTCTATGGCAGCAACTGAGCTTCAGTCCCATACAACACAATGAACGCCGCTGGGAGCGCCTTAGTTACTGTTCTATTACTGTGAGAAGATGTCATGATCAAGACCACACAGAAAAGAAAGCATTTAATAGAAGGCTTCCTAACCGTTTCAAAGGGTAAGTCCAAGGTCATCATGGAAGGAAGAATGGCAGCAGACAGACATGGACTGGAGCCGTAGCTGAGCACTTACATCCTGATCCACAGGCAGGAGGTAGGCAGGCCAGCCCGGGCTTGGGCTTTTGAAACTCCAAAGCTCCACCTCCAGTGACACACCTCCTCCAACAAGGCCACTCCTCCACATCCTTCCTAAACTGTCCACCAACTTGGAACCAAACATTCAAATACATGAACTTATTGGGCCATCATCATTCAAGCACCCACACTGAAAGTTAAGGCTAATCTTCAGATTGGAAACACCAGAAAGAACCGGTATTTTAATTAGCTAGTTCCTGGTTTCCACCACTGGGGTAGAGTTCCCAAGTTTTCCCTGACACTGTACACCTTTGCCTCAAGGCAACCTCCCCGCTCCCCACCATGCACTTCTTTTATCTCATTTTCTGCTATATCTTCAGGGCCCCATCAGACAAGCATTCCTTGACTCCCTGTCAATGTCAATGCCGTTGACATTCCACTTCGATGATAAATATCTTGGGAAAAAAGGAAGGGACTGGAGAGATGCTTCTGCTGGTACAGTGCCCTCTGTGAGAGTGTGGGGACTTGTGTTTGGGTCTGTAGCATCATCATGGACTCTGGACACAGAAGCAGGCATCAATCACCACAGTGCTAGAGGGGCAGGGGAGACGGGGGATCCCTGGAGCTTAGTGGCCAGACAACATTGCCAACCACTGAGCACCTGGTTCTGTGAAAGACCCTGTCCTAAAAACTGAGGTGGAGAGTGATCAAGAAGACAGGCAGTGACACCCACCCATCGCGCACACGAATGAGCACACATGTGCACGTGCACCCCAAGGACATGTGCACCAACCCACACAAACATGCCCATAAGTCACATAGACGTGTACGTGCACAAAATAAGAGTCAAATCTTACCTGTCAGTTTTGAAGCTTGCGGTCTATGGCAGGCAGGCAGAACACCATGGGGGAGGGGTATGGTGGAGAGAGTTGCTTACCTCTAGGCAGCCCTGAGGGAGGAGATGGCACTAGAGAGGAAGGGGTGAGGAAAAGGGAGAAGGAGAAAGAGGGAGAGGAAGGGGGGAGTACAGTGGGAAGACTATAGACCCTTTAAAGTCAGGGTCCCATGCCCATGAACCCACCATTGGATTAATCCATTGATTAGGCAGCACCCTTACGATCTAATTGATTGCCCCAAAGTCTTACTCCTAAATTGTATATTGGAGACTCTGATGATAATATGGATTGTCAATTTGACTGGATCTAAAGTCACCTAAGAAATATATCTCTAGACATGTCTCTGAGGGATGTCTGAAGACCTACTCTAAATGTGGGTGTTGCCCTTTCATGAAATGGGGTCTGGACTTAATAAAAAAGGAGACCTGCATCCCAGCATTCCTCTCTGTCTGTCTCTCTGTCTCTGTATGTGTCTCTTTGTCTCTGTCTCTATTTCTCTGCTCCCCCCGACCCCCTTCCTAACTTTGGACACAATGTGACCAGCAGCTGCCTTGAGTTCCTGGGTCCATGATGCCCTTTTTTTTTCTTTTTTTTCTTTTTTTTTTTTTTTTGGTTTTTCGAGACAGGGTTTCTCTGTGTAGCCTTGGCTGTCCTGGAACTCACTTTGTAGACCAGGCTGGCCTCGAACTCAGAAATCCTCCTGCCTCTGCCTCCCAAGTGCTGGGATTAAAGGCATGCGCCACCACCGCCCGGCATGATGATGCCCTTTTTGCCATGATATACTGAACTACCAAATCACCAAACTGTGATAAAACCCTCCCTTCTTTAAGTTGCCCTTTGTCAGGGGTTTTGGTGATAGCAACAGAAATGAAGTGTCTAAAACAGGAACTGGACCTGCAACATGAGCCTTCTGGGGAAACACTTTATATCTAAACCATAATATCTGCCAGCTGGCTCCTTTTGTTCTCCTTGACCCCTGACTTGCAGATTAAGGTCGTGTCTATTGGAGTCTTGTGTAACATGTTTATCATCTGTGTCTTCTGTTGGACCGGGAGAGTCCTCGGGCACCATCAGTAGGCAATTTGGGTTAAAACCGCAGTGTGTTCAGAGCCAACTCTGCAGGGAAGGTGTGTAAGGTACATCAGCGTCCTCTCAGGACCTTAGGACACACGGTGGACACTCAATCTTTGCTAAGGTACATACACAGCTACGTCTATATTTTGTGCATTTTAAACGTATTTTTACATTTATATGCAATTTATTGGTCCTCTCGTGAAATTTAGGTTTAAATAAAGGATGAGAGGTACACATAATTAGGCAGTCTCAGCGGATGTATGGTCCCATCATGAACACATGGCTGCCTGGACTCCAATCTGTCCTATAGGGTTGTCTGAGAAGTTGTCAGGACCGTGTCTTGTTGGGGGAATGAAAGCATCCCCCCAGGTTATTGTTATATAAATGACCTATAAGGGGTCCTGATGCTCGGTCTGAGGTTTCAGTCTTGTGTCAGCTCTCCAGCTTACTTCTACTACAGTCCATATGTCCCTGGACCAATTCTTTATTCTGGGACACAAGAACCTGCAAACTCAGTGGGGGCCTGTCAGACACTGACCATATCTGTAACTATTGGAGAGGAGCTCCCCCTTGGGCTGATCTAGGCTTCTAGCCCTTTTATTCTCCCAGCATGAGAGTCCTGGGGAAATTCTAACCCCCTGAGAATCCATGATATCAGTAGTCTGATAGCCAAAGTCCGATAGCACAAGTATCTTTATTCACTCCCTGACCTCTGCACAAGCTGGGAGCTCTTTCCCTCGAGGAGACAAACAGCATGTTCTATCTGGGCTCTGGACCATGATCTACCACCTCCTCCTCCTCTCTGAGGCCGCTTGCTTCACTTAGTATTAATTACTGTTCTGTCTTTTAATGACATCCAGTCTCCCCTTCTTCAAAACTTTCTCTTTGTCCTGCTCCTTTGTTCCTTCCTTTAACCACCACACATTCAAGAGCCTGGAATGTGTGTTTGCTGCGTCCCGATTCTGTCATTGTCATGATCCACTGTTACCTGGTTCCAATGCCCACCTATCCCCCTTCCTACCATCACTGCCACCTCGACAACTTCACCAGCAAGCTTCAGCTCTCAACTCTAATTTCCTTTAAGGGTTGTTTTGTAGCTTACGCTGTGAGTGCACATGTGTGCCTATGCCCACCTGCCCTGGCATGTGAATGGAAAGAAAACTTGTGGGAGTTTTTTCGCTTCTCTCACCTTGTAGGTCCCAAGGATTAAACTCAGGTTGTCAGGCTTGGTGGCAAGTGCCTCTCCTTGCTGAACCATCTAAATCCCTTACAATCTTAACAATACCAACCCTCATTGCATGTTCATGATTTCTATGTCAGTCAATATGCACATAGAACAAAAAACATGCTTAAAGATATAAGAAATTTAATCTCCATGGGTGATAGAAGAACAGAGAAGAGATCGTCTCAGAAACTAGCAAGGGCAGGAAGCTGCTTGTCTCCTAGGAAGGATAAAAGAAGAAGTGGGGTTGTCATAGCCAATGGCTCTCTAACCTGTGGGAATGAGACCCTGGTCTAGGCGGGGCTGAAGTCTGGGAGGAGATAAGGATGTGGGTGGGTACCCTAAAGCACAAAGACAAGGGCACATTCCTGTCTGCTATCTGCATCCTCCCTGCCCAGCAGCCACTGAGGAGGAACCTCCTTGGCTTGATGACCTGCTACAAGAGGAAGAATCAGGGATCCTTGCCTCTGGGATGAGCCCAGGGTCTCCTGCATGTTAGGCAAGTGCTCTGGCACTCAGCTGCCCCTGGATTTCTCTTTTAAACACTGGAACTACTACAGGCCTCAGCCTGAATACTCAAAGGGATCTAGAGCTAACTTTTGCCATGTCCCCCACCAAGCCTGCTGCTTCGTCTTTAATGACTGCCTAACAGTCTGAGGAGCTCAGGTCAGACTACTGTCCTCAGTTCACTTTTTCTTGTGTTGACGATCAGGTATATTGCTTAAGAAAGCAATCAAGAGTCTTCTGGTCTCTATGACAGCTTCAGTTCAAGTACTCCCCACCCTCATCTAGGGGAAGGTTGCTCTCTCTCCTGATTCTAAGGCCATTTCTTCCTTGTCTAACTTTCATACAGCTTTCAGAAGGACCCATCTAACTCTAACATCAAACCACTGACCTTACCTGTTCAAAATTCTAGAGTTCCTTTAACAAAATTCAAAAGCCTCCTAGGACAAGTGACTTCTGAATCCCCATGGCTGCTGTGTGACAAGAAGCAAAAGAACAGGTATCTGGCAGCAACAACTGTCACTAGGAGTTGTCACTAGCTGTTGGAGCTGGCTACTGAAGCTATGAGAATAGTGGGGCTATATGCAGAAGCTGGGAGGCATGCACCTACACCATGATTTTAGACGAAGAAGAATCATTTGTAAGTAACTTTTGCACCCACAGTGAAACATGGAGATCACGAAGGCTTCTCTTCTACCCTTGTACGTATGGGCCAGGAAAACATCCATCTAAGTTGACATAAGGACAATCTATGCTGTAGGAAGAGCTGTGAGCACCGAGGAGCTCTACACTCTTTACAAGGTTCTCCCAGTCTTGCTTTGTCCCCTTCTTCATATATACGGGTATAGCAACAAAAGGACATTTACAGCTTTTAAGAAACCCTGGGAACATTTGTATCTGCATGTGCGTACTCCTCGTTCTATTTATTGGCTTTTAAAGCTCTTGTAATAGGTTACCAGAATCAATTTAAGATATCACCCCACCCCCAGCCCAGCATAACTTGAGAGTAAAGTAACAGAGGAATTAAGATGGTGTAGAAAAAAGTACCATCGGAGGCAAAAAGCAAAGACTGAGAGTTTCTGATATTGTAGCCATCCTCAAACTGAACAATAGCCCAACTGGGGGGCCTAGTACAGGTGATATGGGGGTTGTTAAAAGTAGGCCAAACATTAAACCAAGCCAAACCAAAAGTCCAAACAAACAATACCCCACCCCCAACAAACAAACCACAAAACCTTCAAAAACCAACCAACCAACCAATGGCTTTTCAAGAGTCGGTATGTATGAAAACCCATGATGGATATTCAGACTGAGAGTGGCAGTAAAATATCCCAGGGTCATTCTGTTCCTTAATTAGCTCAGTTGGAGTCATCTACAAATGGATCTGGAAAGTAAAAAGACCCTTGGAAAGTCTATACTTGCATGGCGGTCCCTAGCCCCATGTAGCTCTTGGGCTTAATGAAAATGAAATAAAATGTAAATTCAGTTGATTATTCATATTGGCCACATTTGAAGTGCTCTATAACATCATGTGGCTGATGGCTGGCCACTGGAATCATGAGTGGCCCTGATTTGGGCTAATTCCATCACTGAGAAAAGAACTAGCAGGTGAGCCATCTCTAATGCTTTTAAATATATCAAAGGAGCTATGTTGGAAAGCATTGCTTACTAGAGATATTATGATGATGATTATCGGGTTCCTTTTATCTTGACTGTACATATGTCTGTATCTTGTACATGCTAACAGAAAAAACATGGATCCCTTTGAACTGGAGTTGCGGGCAGTTCATGTGGGTTGTGGAAATCAAGTCTGGGTCCTCTGGAAGAACAGCCAGCACTCTTAACAACTGCCCACCTCTCCAGCCCTATACTTGTTGTTATACAAGTATAAAAATACTTATATTGTGATAGAGGGTTATTTGCTAAAATATACAGGCAGGCATGTACCCAATAGCTAAGTGAGTAAGAGCACATCTGGAAAGTGTAACCTGAGCATGCTTCCTGAGTGCCAGGTGTGCTGGGGCACATCTGTGATGACAGCGCTCAGGGGGTGGAGCCTGGAGCATGGTGACTACAAGGCCAGCCAGGACCACTTGGTAAGACCCTGCAGTCCTCAAGTAACTGCTCTCTAGGGTATCCTGTTACTTTCTCATCACTGCGACAACATGCCTGACAAACACAGCTTAAGGGGCAAGGGTTTGCTTCTTTGGATTATTTATACTGTTTTTTGTTCTATTTTATTTTTGAAAATGTTACTATATCATTTCTTCCTTCCCTTTCTTCCATACACTCCTTCCTGTTCTTTCAAATTCATGGCCTCTTTTTTCATTAATTACACCATTATTTGTTACATGGATGTCCTAACTATAACTTGGTCAGTCTGTATAATGGTGTTTGGATGTATGGATGCAGGGCTGACCACTGGTGCTGGAGAACCAACTGGTGTGTTCTCCCCTGGGACAGACTCCTGTCTGGGACAGTTCCTCCCACTGTGGGTTGCCTTCCTTCTTTGCATAGCACCTTCTTGCTGTCCTTAGGGAGGTGGCTTTCAGGTCAGTTCCAGAGGCTGGAAGGAGTCAGAGGCCTTCAGGTCCTGTGTCTGAAGTGCAAGGTGTCTTCAGTAATAGTGGTCTGCCTTCCACCTCTGGGAGTGGGGTTGGCAGAGTGGAAACTGAGGACCATAGCAATAGCCTGCATACTCTGGGAGTCTCTACAACCTTGACCAACGACTCAAGGAGTCTCATGCCTAGCACTGTTGAAGTTTTTGTTGGGTATTCTTGGGCTCTTGGACTGAGTATTGTAAGCCCAGATTGGCTCAGGTTTTGAGGGTGTAGTCTACCAGGGTGGAGAAATCAAGACAGCAGCAGCAAGAGGCAGCTGTCACGCTGTATCCAGTGAGGCAGGAGAAAGCTGTCACGCTGTATCCAGTGAGGTCTGAGAAGGCTGCTCACGCTGTATCCAGTGAGGTCCGAGAAGGCTGCTGCCCAGCTCCCAAGCTTTTTATGCAGTCTGAGAGCCACTCCAGCCCACAACATGGTGCTGCATAGCATGGTGCTGCCCACCCTCAGGGAGGGGCTTTCCTCCTCACTTAAACCTTTCTTGAAAAGTTCTCCCAGACACACCCACAGGTGTTTCCATGGTGATTAGAAATCAATCAAGCAGATGAGATTCACCCATCACACCGAATAGCATATCCTTGTATAAGGAAATTATAATATTAGATCAGCATGACTGAAAAATAAATCTTACTTAAGGGGAAAAAAAAGGAAACAGGAGTTAAAAGTACAAAGGATAAGCTTGCACACCACTACAAACGCCGGGGAGTAAGGGCAAGACTTTGTGGGGACAATCAGCAAAGGAAGGCTGGGAGGTAATCCTAAAGACTGTGGGGAAACCATGACAACTTTTGAAGACAGGCAGCAAAGCTAAGGAAGCACACAGTAAAAAAAAAAAAAAAAAAAGTGTAGAATGAGCATGCGTGCAGCTTTGGAGAAAACCCTTCTTTCAGCTGGCCACGTGGACAGAGGTCAGATGGATCTGCAGACCAGGAAGTAAAAGCTGTACATGAAAGGGAAATTCTCCAGGGATCCAAGGAATCGGGTGAAACAAGACGGGTTTGATGGGACACTGACCATCAAACTAGAGGTCAAGGTACCTTCAAAGACAGGGGAGTGTGTGGGAGAGTATGAACACGTGTGTGACACACACACTCACGTGCACGCACACATTCGGTATCAGGCCACGAGTCCAGGCAGCTCTGTGAGGAATCCACATCAGACAATACATGGAGCAAATCCGCACACTGTCTGACAGTCATTCCGCTCTGGCACTGACCACAAGGGAGCATCCCTAAGCAGTGTGCTGCTTCCGCTCCGAAGGCTGACAGGGCTGGGCTTCAACCACAAGGCAGGGTGGGGTCACATGCAGCCGGAAAGTGCATCCTGTAGTACAAGCTCCACTGTAAGGATCTTGGCTCTGATTAAAACGTATTTAATATGCACGGGTCTTTTGCCTGCATGCATGCAGTGTTCATGGAGGGGCTGGAGTTACAGTGTGTGAGCCACCATGCAGGTTGGTTCCACTGGGAGTGGAACCCAGGTCCTCTGGAAGAGAAGCCAATCTCTTAACTGCAGAGCCATGTTGCCAGGCCTTCTGTTAAAACATTTTACTGGTGCCATCTGGCATAAGGCTTAAAGGGTTTTTTTTTGTTTGTTTGTTTGTTTAAGCCTTTTGCTCTGGCTTCCTGTGAGGTTTTAAATGGTCATTTCTCAGAGTTTATGAAAATATATGTGTACTCTTCCTGACAACATTTTCATGACTTTGTCATGGTACCTCTAGAACTCATCTTCAGGTTACATGTCCTCTGTGAGAAAAAAGCTCCACCAATATAAAGTTAGGTGAGTAAAAAGATAGTGAATGGAAAAGAAAGCCAACCTGGCAAAACAGTTGTGCTGCGGTTGGCTTTGGGAGGGGTATGACCTGTGTCCTAATTATACGTTTCACATTATAGATAGAACTATATAATGTTCATAGGAGTCAGCGGCTTCACCTGCTCCTCGTTTGCCCGGTGATCAGTACTCTCCTCTTTACCTGGTTTGGTGAAGGGCACTCCTACTGTATTCCATACATGGCCACAAGTGTGGCCTAGGACAAAGACAGAACCCATTCAGAGCAGCGGGACTTCTCTTAAGTACTCCAGATGTCTGAAACTCCCCCATTCCTTCATCACGAGACTAAGGGTGTGGTCCCAGTGGTCTGTGAACCCTGTGGAGCAGACAATGAGACCTGTGCAATCTGAGAGAGGCAACCACATTGTCCTAGTCATGTTGTAGATTTGATTCAAGAAAGGATTATCAGGGAGGAGGGAAGGAAACTCCTCTATCAGCCTGTAGACAAGTCTATGGGGCGTTTTCTTGATAAATGCCGGATGTGGGAGGGACCAGCTCACCACAGATAGTACCGCCCCTAGGCAGGTGGTCCTAGATTATATAAGAAAGCAGACTGAGCAAGCTATAAGAAGCAAGCCACTGAGGAGTGCTTCTCCTTGGTCCCTGCTTGAATTCCTGCCTCCAGATTCTCCAGTTCTTACCCTGACTCTTCACGATGGACTAAAATTTACGGTGAAATAAATGAGTTCCTTTCCAAGTTGCTTATGATCCTTGTGTTTATCCCAGCAATAGAAAGCAAAGCAGAACAGATGGAATGCAGCCGGCCTCACAGCAGCACCCCTCCTTCAAGCCTTCCCAGGCTCAGCTGATCGGTGCCTGAGTTCCCTGAACCGGTCTAGCCTCCCCTCTCTGGCTTGCCTATGCCATGAGTAGCATTCCAGTCGCTGCACTGGAAACCCTGATGACAACACTGACAGGAAGTGGAAAACAAGACGCTTCAGGACTCTGGAAGTCAGTAGTCATAAAGATGTGCCTGTGTTAGACTAAGTACTCTGCACTATGCAGGACAGGAGAAAGGTAGGATGAAATGTACCAATGACTCTGTGCAGATTCACCAGGCATCTCTAAACACTGACCAATCAGTAAAACAAGACTATAGCAACTAAACCATAATTTCCCAAATTCTGTGTCCCCAACCAAACAGGGAGGGCCATGAAAGGCAAAGTCATGTTCCTAGACACAGAGGAAAGTGGTTGGAGTTAGAGAACACACAACCTCAAGTAAATTTATGAGGTACCTATTGTGGTCCATAGTGGGTTTTGTCTGTGAGGGCTAATAGCAGGCAACGGCTCCATCTGAACATGTGTTATGCTGACACCATCCACTGCGAACGTGGGGAGCGCATCTCAACCACCCTAAGTTCTGAGCTCTTCAGAGAACAGGGCCTTAATGATTGTCACATGCAGAACCCAAGCTAGGCTTCTAGAATCCTTCCTGGTCAGGTGTTCTTTGTACTGCCAAACAAACAAAACTGCAGATCTCTCTCTCTCTCTCACACACACACACACACACACACACACAGAGAGAGAGAGAGAGAGAGAGAGAGAGAGAGAGAGAGAGAGAGAACAAACGTGGAGAAATGGGGAAAGAGAGAATAATATATGCTCCCCACCACAAATAGCAAGTCTTCAAGAGGTGTTATCTAGAACTACAGGAAAGTACAGGGTCGTTGCAGGGTTGAGCTGTTCATAGGAGAACTGTCACGTCTTATTTCATAACCTTTGTAAAGGCCAAAATATTACTTTTCATTTAAAAATAGTTTTTAGTAGGAGCTACCACGGGGGCTGGAGAGATTGTTCAGTGGTTAAAAGCACTGACTGCTCTGATAGAGGTCATGAGTTCAAATCCCAGCAGCCACATGGTGGCTTACAACCATCTGTAATGAGATTGGATGCCCTCTTCTGGTGTGTCTGAAGGTAGAAGGAGCTACCATGATCAACAGATCTAACTACTTAAGGTTGATAAAGACGTCAGAGTGCTATCATTGGTGGGTGTGGCTGTTGCATTTCTGCATAGGTTATGGTTAGACTTCATGATTTGGGGACCATGTTTTCCATTTTTCTGAATCTTAAAAATATTTGAACAAAATGTCAAATTGAGCCTTGTTTTCTTCGATCATTTTTTTTTAAGTACATCTTTTTGCATCTTTGGTACCCAAATGTCAGAGGTTTAAGATTCACTGTGGATCACAAGAAACCAGCCAGGAGATGGCCCTGTGCATCAACACCATTACCATGCCCAGAGCAGAGCAGAGCAGACTGGAGTGCAGTCTACAGGACAGAGACCTGGGCCATGACATTTTCTGATTTGAGTCTCACCGTGTGTTCCATGCCTTTCTTAAGTTTGTTTTGATATAAACACAAACACACTTCTTGTTTTCTTTTATTGCATTCATGCTGTGATGTGTAGACAGATTCTTCCTTTGTAGGCCAGCACTCTGGACTTGAACTTGTGATGCTCTGATCTACTGGGACCCGCATCTCTGTATGTTAATGCACCGCCACTCTACTCCCTTCTGGCTTTCTCTAGCACTGACTATACCTCTTATCCATGTTCACTTGTCTTTCCTGACTGTTCTCTACTTCTCTCTCCAACAAGGGCTCAGTAGCTCACTTTGCACTCCAATCTAAGAGCCTCGCCTGGGGCTGGGAGGAAAAGAGCAAGAGGATCTGAGTGTGATCACTATAAACCTGAGGGGAAAGGTAGGTGTGGATGAGGGAGACAGGCTATTAGGTAAAGGTGCTAGGTGAGCAAGCCTGAGCCTCCAAGATCTATCCCAGGAACCCCTAGAATGCACAAAAAAGCAGGATGTGGTTTTCTACTAAACTGATTGCATATAAGACTCTAAAAATGATTGTATATATTAACTCATTAGCCTACAAAATAAGAGTTCTTTGAGACTTTCATGCAAGGTATTTTGATAATATTCACCCCCCAACTCTTCCCCTGGACTCCTTCCAGATCTACCTGCCTCTTAACTCCCTGACTTTGTGACCTGTTATCTCTTGAATAACCCACCAATGTTAGTCTTTGCTGTTTATATACTTACCCTTGGGTGTGAGGCTCGCGTCTCTGGAGTCACACCATTAAAAACAGCTGCCTTTCCCTCCCTTAGAAGCTGTTACCTATCCATAGCTTCTTAGGTCTGCAAACTCATGACTCATTCGAGTCAGTCATTCCTGCTCCTGTAAGAAACCCTTGCCCATATTCCTTTTAGTGAACCAATAACACCCACTCACCAAGTTCACCAAGGTAGACTTTGGTGGTATCTGCTCTGTAGTCTGTCATGGGCTCCCTACCAGGGGTGAGTTGATACAGGTGTTTCGTCTCTCCAGGAAAAGTTTTGTCATATGACGTAGATGATGAACCAAAGCACAGTCCCACTAAAGTCCCCTTAGGGAACCAGTGACTTTATTGGGCTTACTTGGGAACATGAGGGAGGAGTTACTTATAGGAACATGGGTGAGCCCAAAGTAGTTGTACCCCCAGAGAGTCTTCCCCCAGCATGGACGACGATTTACGCATCGCTGCATAGATGGGGTCTCCCCTTCAGTTAACCTTCCACACTCTGTAATCCAGCATCTCTGCTGGGATAGAGCCAAGTGCAATTAGGGCAAAATTCCATACAAGTGGCTAGGGAGCAGCCTGAGTCTCATGTGAGAGGCTTTGTGCCCACTCTTCCTAAGGACAGTCAACCAGCCTGCGGTCATGCAAGTCTCACAGCTATTCTGATGACCATGCAGCTGTTGTTAGTCGAAACAGTCTAGACGATCTCTTCTGCACCCTACCACAGGTCCTTGAACCACCAGCCAGCTTTGCCAGAGACCCATACACTTAGCTGCCTCTCTCCAAATCATCGCTCAAGACCACTGAAGGAGAGCAGCTTCAGTCCTTGCCTGTGGCTACTCTTTGTACTTAGTGCTCAACTGAAACAATTCACTTGCTTCTGGGAGGGACTAGCAACATCCAAGACACACCAGTAAATTACAATGCTCCAATTACAATGTTTCTTCATTCTAAATTCCTGGATGAAAAGTTCACTAGAAACTGTGTGTTTTGAATGCTTTAGAGGGAGCTAAATTCTGGGGTGGTGTCTGAAGTGGGGTAGGGGGGAGGCATGAGTGCACACCTCCTCTTCATAAGTAGGCACTTCCACTTTCACTGTGGCGAGGTGTTATCAGAGCTTTGGGAAGTAAAAGGAAGGGCTGCTTGGAAAGGCATTTCAGAAAGAATGATGGACAGGACCTGTGGACCGGTGCCTCACAAGAAATGAGAACAAGGTGGCTTTAATACACACCACTATTTTGGGGTGTTAACTTAAAACAGGCATTTTCTGGACCATAATCAGTTTCTGGGAGGACAAAGTTCATTTTAGAATCTTTGTCCTCATCCTTATTTAGCAGTTGGAAGGCACCCCAAATAAACATTTAATGAGCCCCATCATGTGTCTAGCAAGCCACGTGATGTTCAATCTCCAACAACAAAGGCCGAATCATATGGACACCCTTTTACTCAACAGCTGATAAATAAGACCCTCCCAGCCCTAGCCAAAACCTGTAGAACTTAGGGGCATGGTTTGGATGCAAAAATGTCTGGTTTACTACATTGGCAGTAGTAAAATGGCAGTCATTCATTACATGGCAAACTAGCCTTCTGCTAGCTTACATCAGATAAAAACCTGAAATAACAATCCTGACCACTTGGTGCGTTGCTTCTTCTAGACTGGGGACAGTGCCAGTAGACCAAATCAAGAGCAAAAGACTTTTGGAATTAGGCCCATCGATCCCCAGGTAAGGTCCTCAGGTGGAAACTGGAAGAAAAACGTTGGAGGGCCAAACTTGCACAGAGCAGAGAACATGAGGCAAGGCCTATAACCTAGTGGTAAAAGGAGCCTTGGTAGAGAGGGTCATGAAAATGTTGCAGGACTCTCGGTGACTGAGGACTCATGATGGAAACTGATCCCAAACCTCGGATTGGCACACCTGGTCGGACTCCACTTGAGAACCAGTCTGAGCAAATCTCTTAAGCAAACACCTTCCTGCTGGCTAAACCTACGCTCTTCCCACCAGAGGGAGACGTGGGCCCAGAGGCAATGGTGGCCTCAGTGTCCCGGCCAACTGCAAGGAAGTCGGCAGATTTTCAGAGAGCGCGGGTCTGGAAAATAAATCCAGTCCGGGTTTTGTCTGAACGGGAGACCGGGAAGGCTGCGAGGACTCGGGAAGAGGGGGGAGGCGGTGAAGACACGACACAAACAGCTCGCGCCCAGGACACCGCGGTAGGCCCTGAGCGCGCGGGCGCCGGGCCCGGAGAGGCGCGCGCCGGCCCGGCCGCCGGCCGCATGGAGCGCAGCGCAGCCCGCGGCTCCGGGGCGGCGCAGGCGGAGGTAGCGGCGGCGACAGCGGTAGCGGCGCGCTCGCTCACACCCACCCCCGCCCGCGGCCGGCGCGCAGCCCAGCCGTAGCCTCCGGCGTCCCCGCGGGCCCGGCCACGAAGGCGGCGTCCGCGCGTCTGCCTGCCAGCAGCCGCGGCCAGCCCGGGAAGCCACCCCGAAGCCCCGCAGCCCCTCAGCCGCGCGTCTCCGGGCCCAGCCGCAGCCCGCGAGGAGCCCGGCGCCCCGGCCCGCAAGCCCGGCGCAGGCATGCAGGCCAGGCGTCTGGCCAAGCGCCCCAGCCTGGGCAGCCGCCGCGGGGGCGCTGCGCCCGCTCCCGTCCCCGAGGCCGCCGCTCTGGGGCTCCCGCCCCCCGGCCCCAGCCCGGCCGCCGCTCCGGGAAGCTGGAGGCCGCCGCTGCCGCCGCCGCCGCCGCCGCCGCCGCCGCGCGGGACCGGCCCCTCGCGCGCTGCCGCCGCCTCGTCGCCGGTCCTGCTGCTGCTGGGCGAGGAGGACGAGGACGAGGAGGGCGCGGGCCGGAGGCGCAGGACACGCGGGCGGGTAACGGAGAAGCCCCGAGGGGGCGCGGAGGAGGAGGACGACGACGAGGAGGAGGACGAAGAGGTGGTTGTCGAGGTGGTGGACGGCGACGAGGACGACGAGGACGCCGAGGAGCGCTTCGTGCCCCTCGGACCCGGCCGTGCGCTTCCCAAGGGCCCGGCCCGGAGCGCAGTGAAGGTGCGTGCTAGGTGCCAGGGTTTGGTGGGGGGCGCAGCGGGCTCGTTACGGCGCCCGGGAGGCAGAGCGGGGCGGCGCGGGCCGGGAGGGGTGTGTCAGGCGGCCGTGGGCTGCGCGCGGAACTGCGGCTCAGCGGCACCCGGCGGCCTGTGGTTGCTCAGAGGCCGGATGGATTCGTGGTCCCGGGTGCCGGTAGAGAAGGAAGGAACGCTTCTCCGGGCAAGGTGGGGAACTTGGGAGCTGGACGAGGTAGGCGCCCCGATCGGAAAGGCATTGACATTTTATTCTGCTCTGGGGACACAGGAGTCTTCCTTCCCTTGTTGGAGCTTCTGGAAACTAGCCAGCAACCTGCAGCACCTCCCTTCACCTGAGAACAGTAGTTGGTCGGGTTCCACCACAGGCACTTGTGAAGGAGCCGTGAGCCTGTGCAGCAACAACCAAGACCTTGGTTTCCGAGTGCTTTTTGCCCCTTCCTCCATCCCCGCGCTTTTCCTCGTCCTCCTTAAACTGGACATCCTAAGCACTTCCCCCCCCCCCAACATTACAAAATTGGAGAGAGAAAAACAGGAAAGGTGGTTGTGTTGGGGGGAGGGATAGGGGTGGCGTTTAAAATGAATGTGACTTTCAGCTGAGAATTCTCACCAAGTCCCCATCGGCGCTAAAGCAACGAGCGATCTTTCGTTTTTTGTATCTTCA